>OX376659.1:8441489-9673299 GCA_947386135.1 Melanchra persicariae
TTCTTCGTAATTTGTTTTCTGTTTTTGCAAAAGCTTTTTATTTTTCACTTTTTAGTGATAAAACACTACTGGAAAGAAAAAAATACGCAATTTCGTTTACCTGGATGACAATATTTTTTTCTAGCTATTTTTATATAAAAACCAAACCACTAGATTCGAAATCGGGTCACCCAATCTTTTCATCTAGAGGTAGCAAACATAAAAAACAAAATACAAACGAATTGAGAACCTCCTCCTTTTTACTGTCTTTTTTTGTTGTTTTCCTTTGTTTTATTGTTTTTAACAATCAAACTGCCTCGACATTTCCCAACTACATATATTGGATTCGACTTTCAGTCTGACCGAATGTAACTGAATACCAGTATTTTACATGGAGCGGCTGCCTATCTGACCTCCATAACTCAGGGGTTCTACTCTCTAAGCCCGAAGTCCGTGGTTTCGGCCTTAGTGTCGGGCGTTTTCTACTCCGTACCACCTACGGACTTATCGACTATGATTAGTCCCGGACCCGAACTAAGAATGAATGACAACAAGATTTGACAGTTGTGATACGGAGTAGAAAACGCCCGACACTAAGGCCGAAACTACGGACTTCGGGCTTAGAGAGTAGACTCCCAGACTCTAGGTAACACGATACCCGAAGACTGATGTCAGATTTCTTTATTGAAAACAATTACTAAAAACTGTTTTACTTCAAAAAAGTGTCTTACACCAGATACAAGTGTCTTGTTAAAGGAAACATATTTTTATTTAATATGATTAATTTTTCATATTATGTAGGTAATTTTTCGACTTCCATATAATTTATTCAAAAAGCAAACTTCTTTATATTTCTCTTTAGAAGGCAGGATTTCAAAATGAATTGAAAAGATCTTAAGACGTTGGATCTAACAAACGTTTTGTTGTAATTAATAATTATTTTCCAGTATTAAAATACATTGTTTTGTACCTAGTACGTTTGAGAATTTTACTTTATGGTATTATGGTCCTATAAAGTACACGTACTTCACGGTTACGACTATAGTTATGACTAGTACTTGATAGATCGCCCTATACCAATCAGTCTTCAGATTGATGTCCATTAGTCCATTAGTTAACAATTGTTATTATAAAGCAATGGTATGGAAAATCCAAACAACAACCGACTTCCAAATAAAAACCACTACTAACAAAGTACAAAATAACTTGACACCGACTTCCAAAATTAAAGTTATTTTGTATTTTGCTATTACTGATTTTATTTGGAAGTCGGTTGTATTTTTTTGTAAAAAGATTTTTTATTTTTCACTTTTTAGTGCCAAACATTCCAACCAGTCCATTTTTATTAACTCTCTATCTCAGGTCTTTACGAAATTTAAATGGGACCATGTCGGAATAAACTTCATTCGAATTAAATATAATTAATTTTGCAAATCCGTTTATATATGACGGAGTTATGCCCGAACATACATAAAAAAATATATGATGGAATATCAGAATGGGCAGCGGAGCGGTCTTGGCGATCGTTAAACATCGTGGGCTTATTATAGCAGGAACGTTGAAATAGTACCACGTTTGTGAATAAAACGGTCACTCGTTTTTTTCTATTACAGTTGTACACAAGATATATGGTAAAACACAAGATGAAACCAGATTACGAGCCAAAAGTCTGTCAAAAGAATACCAGTTGTCACAGCGTAGGCGCAGACTTGCTACCCTATTCGGGGTTACCCTCGCTCATATTTTAATATTCGACCAATTTAAATAAATCACCGTTTTAATTTAGAATTTAACAATACACACTGTTCAACAAAAAAAAACAATCAGTCTCTCTCATCTTAAATCTTGGATTAACTTTCAATTTAGCTGCGCGCCATCTTATTTAAACATCCGAATTGATTTCCTCATCCTTTTTGAAGTCGGTTAAAAAGTTAAAAAATAATGCCTGTTTTTGCGGCCACTGGTCGTGGTCGTGGCCGTCTAGTGCGCAAGGTGCCTTACTGACTAAAACCATACGTGTTCCTTCTATTGCCCTTTGCGTTCCAGGACCGCGGTAACTCTTTCGAACAAATTCCGTAAGGGTTAGACAGAAGTATCTATTAAGTAATTCGTCAGTTATAAAGCCTCGTGCATTTATCCGAGTACCGAGCAGAAATGCAACACCGGACTGCTACTGGAAACATCCGATGGAAAGAACAGAATAATACTCCATGAAACCTGACAAAACTTTACTGAAAATCAAACCAAGGACCTCATACCACTAGTCTCATGTCAGCAGCCCCTGCGACCACTAGACCAAAAAACTAGTAGGTTTATACATTTTTCAAAAGCCACTAGAATGTTAAACCACCTTTACAATATTTTAATTAATTCGGAGAATACTGCCATAGAAATAATTTATCTAATTTTTTTCGGAATCGTTCATGAATTTGTACAGAGAAATCCTTTCACGAGAATAAAATATTTAGCTATCAGGGGGTAAGTAAGCAGACAGCATTGAGATAAACGTTAAACATTTTTCTTTTCTACGCTTTATATATTCAAACGTTGGCAATTACATTGCTGAAAGAATGTGAGCTTTATTATGATTGAAGTAGGTACTATTCTGTTATTTTCACATTTTGACACTTAAACCTTATTTAAGCTTATTTACGTAAACATTGATGAATATCGACATACACAAATAAACCAGAATAGCATGATGAAAGTGCTTTGAAAAACTAGGAAAACACGCTAAAAAACTTCCCAAAGGCTTGATTAATTAGTAGACTAGATCAAAGAGGAAATATCGCTTATTCCATGCATTCAACTTTAGTCGCTTTTTCATTACTACTTGCTGTAAATCTCATCAGTATTCTAATCACTTTTCTAAATGAAGCTCGATGAGCTCCGAAGAAGTGATTCGACTGTCTTGATGAACTTAATCAGAAAATAACAACGGAGGAGTAAAAGCACCGACTTTACCGGATTAAAATTAACACTAATATTAATATGTCGTCAATTGTGACACTTAATGTACATACAACAATTAAATTCATATATTATACTTGCATGGTTTTTTTTAATCTTTCTCCTTTCTTGGAAACCTCTATAATTTAATTAATAAAACTTCTGATTTCTTTGTTTCTCACGATTCGAATAATAGACTATCTGAGAATTCAATTTAGAAAATAAACATACCTAGCTTAGAGTTTTATGGTTCCGAGAATTTAGTTCTACAAGTGTTTCGTAAATACAACAAGTTTCTGCAAATTATAGGTTGGTTTTCTAAGAGTGGTGTGGTGGTCAATTTGCCTGTGTTAATTTGAAGTTGGTGGCATTGTTCTGGTTCCACCGATTCTCTTAGATCCGGTTTGACAAATTATGTGCATCCATCGTAACGACTTCTGTTTCTTTTGAAACCAAAAAACGAGTTATGATTTTAAATTACGGATATAACAGTTAGTAACACTTGTGTTTTGTCCACCAGAAATATGAGACTAAAAAACCGTTTGTATTGAATATTCAAATTTAGATTAATTTTGAAATATATCAAAGTATTTAATATTTACGTAGGTATCTCGGAGTTATTAAGATTTTACCTACCGATGTAAGTATATTTTGGCCAACACATAAAACTGTTTTGTTTCAATCTATTTTAACCAATATACTTCGACAAATTTCCGAGTAGTAATTTCT
Organism: Melanchra persicariae; assembly: GCA_947386135.1. Taxonomy (NCBI): domain Eukaryota; kingdom Metazoa; phylum Arthropoda; class Insecta; order Lepidoptera; family Noctuidae; genus Melanchra; species Melanchra persicariae. The sequence continues at coordinate 8,445,147 of OX376659.1, forward strand.
GGCAAAGGGACATTGAGGAAAAGCATAAAGGCGATGGCACACGGATATTGTCAAAGCGGCAAGAAAACAATGAACGGATTGATAAAGGAACCGATGGGGCGGTGTGCCGAAGGCTTACAAGCATAGAAATTGGTTTAGATTGATTAATTCGCCTACGAAGATTGTCTATAGATTGAGATTACGAAGGCCATGTGCAATCTGTCAATGTTTTGGAGTTTGTTTTGTCAAAGGAATTAATTCATTTAACGTAGAAAATAAGTCATTTTATCATTAATTTGTCAAAACTTTATGCAATATAAAGAAAGGCTTCATTGCCATTCAACGTGGCCATGCAGCTAGTGTTCTGGGCACTTTTCCCGTTGACAGTGATGTGGACGAACTTTTCGATGCCCTATGAGTTCTTCTCTCCCCCTTTTTACTCCTCTTGTACGTCTAAACATATTTTCTACTAGCTTGTATAATATATCCATACTTAACATTACAACATACATTAAGGTACGAAGACGGACTTATACCTTAGTTGCTAGACACACAGAAAAGACGTAAGACGAGGACGGGCGCGGACAGGGCACAGATGGGGCGCCGTCGCGACTTTTTAAAACATATAGAAAAGACGAGGCACAGACAAGGCACGGACGTGACGTGGTTAATTGTGGTGGTGTAATTGTGTGTGACAGCGACGCCCGAGTCCCGGCACCCGCGACCACCCGCCCGTGCCCCCGTTCTTGCCCGGCCCTCGTTCGCTCGCGCCCGTGCCCCGTCCTTTCTGTATGTTTTACAATATAGCGCAGGAAAGTAAGAGTCGTGTCCGCGCCCTGTCCTTTCTGTAAATATGTTTTGCGTCGCGACGCTTCTATATATTTTGTATGAAAAGGACGCGGTAGAGACATTATGTCCGCGCCCCGTCCTCGTCTTACGTCTTTTCTGTGTGTCCAGCTATACATTCCCAAACTACCTACTGGTTGCTGTGGTTTGGGAATGTGAAGAATTTTCCTGAAAGCCAGAATCAACAGAACCACCAGAAAAACGCCGAGTCAAGGAAGCTCGGCAAGTCCCGAAGAAACGATTCAACTGTCTTGGATCCCGCAACGAAATTCATCAGAAAATTACAGCGGAGGAGTAGGAAAAAAAAATACTTCCACTTCCCGCCATATCAAGCAGGAGACAGAACAGAACTAGGCCAAATAGGCATCAAGGGACATATTCAACTGGGTTAAACCCAGTTGTTAAGTACAAAAATATGCCAATATAGTTGAAATTGTAGTGGTGTTGTTAAAACTTTTTAATGTTTATTTTCAACTCGCAAAAGGAAGAGGGAGGACTTTGCCCGTTTTGTCAGTATATAGTTAGGGTAGATGTAATCCGTTATTATTGAAACCCATAGTGTACCTTTGTAGGGCAAGAGTCCCTCTTCCCTAATTTCCATGTTTCTGTTTACAATCTTTTTGGGCCTGTTCTTTCATCCTATTGCAGTTATCAATAAAATTATAAGGCTTAACATAAAATCGTATTGATAAATCTACGGTAATTTACTTTGCGAAAGATTTCAAGGTTTAGGAAACCCTTTGTTTGGAAATTTTCTTTCATTCTCTCTGAAATATTAATTACGAATTAAAAATATATTTTTAATTAACGAAAGTCTGCTTCCGCGAAGTTTTAAGAATTTCTTTACAAGATTTTCTTATTCCAATTTTTAAACGGTGAGTTCTCATTCCAATTTTAAACGGTGAGAAAAAATACATTTGATTTTATAAATAGAGAATACTGGTTGTATTCTCTATTTATAAGTCTTTTCTACAAGATTCCCTGCTAAAAAAATATTCTTAGTTTTTCTTCACAAGCAATATTCCTTAGAAAATATTATGTAAAAAAGAAATGCGATTCTATCGAAGTAAAGTGGCTACCCTTGTCACCGTGAGAGAAAACGACAAGTACTTCCGAGGCTGATATCACCTGAAAGATCCCTTAGTGTTACAAACAGAGTCAATAGTGATGGACTGACGTATGTTTAGACACTTACCTACTTCCGTGTGGGCACAGGATTTAAAATTTATAGTCGTATGTTGGAACCGAAATATTGAAAAAACTATTTCTGATTAATATGTCTTAAAAAGGTCTAACATAAAATATTAAACTTAACTGAATCATCATCATCTTATCAGCCGAAAGGCGTCCACTGCTGGACATAGGCCTCCCCCAAGTGTCGCCACAACAATCGATCCTGTGCGTCTTGCATCCATTAACTTAACTGAATATTACAACTATATAAAATACTAGCTTTTCCCGCGACTTCGAACGCGCATATCCCGTTTTTTCCCCAGGAATTTCGGGAAATCCTCCCTTAGTGCTCCCCTACACTCCCAAGGAACCTTCATGCCAAATTCCAGCTTTCTACGACCAGTAGATTCGGCTGTGCGTTGTCTGTCAGTCACTCACTCAGTAACGGAAGAATTTTACATAGTAAGATTGAGTGTGTGTATCCGTGAAATATCTGGGTTATTATGCTCATTACTGTTATCTTCAGAGTATTTGATTGATTAAAACGTACGTGACAGATGGCTGTTAAATTGTCAACACTTATGTAATCTGTGCCATACTTGTCTCCGTGTCGTGTTATATGTTTGACGTATTTCTGTTTGATTGACGGTGGCATCGTAACTCGTAAATGGATGAGCCAATTTTTATCTAAGCGTTGCGACGCGACCTCAAAGTAAAACAAGTCAAAATAGAAACAAAATAAGCAGTCTCCCGATAAGACGAGGCTTGGATTAAAATAAAAAGAAAAGAAAGAGTTAGAGGTTATTTGTGACGGGAATTTTTTTTTAGTTTCAGTTCTTGTATGCCTCTCTATAAGTTCCTAAAAAAACAATAAATAAGCTACAACAGGTTGGTAAAAATAGAGCTTGCACAAAGTTTAGAGTTCCACTATTTCTTACTTTGTTTTTAAGTCCGTCGTTGCGGTTACAGCTGCATCTTGCAAAAACTGTTGGGTTCGAGCTTAAACTGCAAAAGATTGTACACAAAGTCTGTACTGGTAAATTATGGCGCACCGCACACAAGGCTCTAACATTGTGTATTCAAGAATAACCTTTAGATTGTAAACTTACTTCGACAGTTTTGAAATACGAACTAATAATTTATTGTGGCCCATTTTGAGCGACCACAGTTCACAATCATGGTCCTCATCAGAAGACTTAAAGTCACCCAAAGGGCAATGCTCGGAGTTTCCTTGTGTGATCGAATCAGGAATGATGATATCCGCAAGAGAACCAAGGTTCCAGCTCGAAGGTTACCGACCGAAGGATCGCCAAACTGAAATGGCAATGGGCACACATTGCTCGCAGAACAGATGGACGATGGGGCTGAAAAGTTCTGTAGTGGCGACAAGTAGCGTACCAGGTGTCACAGTCACAATCTGTAAAAAAAAACCCTTATTTTTTTAAAAAAAATTGACAGATTGCGATTGAGATGCGAATGGAATGTTGCTTGAAAATTAGTAGAAACGGCACTGGGGTTGACACGTTCTCACTCCAAATTCTCAATTCAAAATCCAATTTAATCAAAAATCAGGATAAAAAATCATATATTGTTTGTCAAAAAGTGACGGTTCTTTTGTGTCTTACTATGTAGATTAGGGTCGCATGCAGGGTCTCTGTAAACTGGTCGATCCATCAAGCTAGTCCGGACACGTGATTATTTAAACTTTAACATAAAGTACATACCAAAATGTTGTAAGCTATTTAAAACCCATCCGGGCAGAGCTTGCGGTGACCCACTAAGTGGGTCTCGAGCTAGCCTGCGGACTGTACCTACATTTATTAAACAATTAGACCTTATGTTTAGATACTAGGATAGTTTGCAAAACAAACAACTTTGGGCGATCTAGACTTAGGTCTTTTAGGATAGGATTATCAATCATGATAAAAAATATTGATTACCAGTAGATAACTTATTGATTGACCTGAAAACGAGATGTGCCGAAGCCAAGTAACATGGAATGAAGATGATGGCAGGAAGATGATGATGATGATTTATTGATTTACAAGAATGCAGCATCACATATTTTAATATTTCTGTCGTCACTTCGGCAGCAGTCGCACGTCAATCCGGTACTTTTTATGAGACAAGCGCGACACACTATTCCCAACTTAAGTAATTACAAAACAGCTTGGGGTTCGTGGCAATAAAACAGCCAATTAGAAACCAAAATAACACTTTAATTTAAGAACACTAATTACTACTTTAAACTCACTAATTATAAAACACTTTTTCACTAGTAAACAATTCGCACTCGCAGTTGAAGATCGCTTCCGAAGTTTTCTTATTTCCAGAACCTTCTACTCGCCGAAAGGTCTAGAATGTCCGCGTACATAATGGCGCCGACTACCCAGTTGTCGAGAACTCTAGAATATTCTAGCATAGAAAAGTCTAGAATGATCTTGAAACTACTAGTTCTCTCTCGGTACTAAATGGCGCTAATAGTAACTACCCGGCAGATGTGGTGCGCAACAATGAGATAAGCAATGCAACGATTCAACTGTTTCGGATTCAACAACGAAATTGATCAACAAAGAACAGCGGAATAGACAAAAAAACGAAACTTAAACTGTGATAAGTGGTCATAATGGAAAAACCATAAATTCAGGAGGCTAGCAATGCTTTGACGTCAGTGGGCCTTAAAACTTTTTGTTTCGAGACCCTCTTATTGTTGAGAATCTACTGTTCCAAAACATTTTGTATAAACTTTGACAAGCTTCTTTGTCTTCTGGAACACAAGTTATCCTATATCTACCTTAATTTGCGTCTCTCACGTTAATAAGAAACCTGATATTTTGCGTAGGTACCATTATAAGGCGGTAATTGCTGCCATAACTTACGACCACATTTACACCTTTAATCATTGTTATACCCAAAAGTGGCCAAACAAAGCCACATAATTCTTACATAGAGTTGATAATTATGATCCTAATCTTTTTATGAGAGGCTATATTAAGCCGAGTACATACTGGTGGTCTTCCTACACCTTCTTTAAACATTCTCTGTGTGACCCCGGTATAATTTTGCGTGGAATAATATTTCTATGACAAGGGTCGAGTTCAGGAATGCTGTGAGCAAAATTATTTAGGACCGTCTTTGCATTTAATAATTTGTAGGCAACATTTTTGGTTTGCGTGACCTCGAAGTTTGCTATCGGATCGGTCTCCACATAATGAAAACGTCATTAAGTAAGATTTCGAAAGTAGCTTTATGAATAAAGCTACTTTCGAAATCTACCTACATTTGTGTCGGTTAGATGAAGTTTTCTCATCTAACTATCTGAAAAATAAAAACGCTGGTTGCGTTCCAATCGCAAGCACTATTTTGTTGCTTGCTGAAACTTTTAAACATGTGCCCAAACCAGAATACCATTCCGATAATTTTTCTTTCATTACCAAAATGTACGTAGACGCAATCAATAAATAAAATGGAACATTGTGTGCACGTCCCAATTTATTTATGTTGTCTGTTTTTATTTTCATGAAAGAAAAGCATTCAACGAAATTAATATTTCATCGAATGAACGTTATTGAGATTGTTTCATCATTTCGATAACATGCATTCATCAAAAATAAAAGAACACAAATTGGACTTCATCCTACTGTTATATTTATAGTTTAATTAAAAATGAGTTTCACAGTCATGAGTCTGAATGTAAACATGTACTTTGACAAACACTGACTGCTAGTTTAAAAATAAATCTTCGATTTTCGGGACTAGTACTAGGTAAAGTAGGTACCTTCCTACTAGTAGTAGGCATAGTACCAAAATTAGCACTAGTGAGAGAAACTGTGCCAATATATCTAATCGTTTACACAGTGCAAGCTAGCGTGCGAGTCAACTCGCATCAAATGGGCATATCTTACGAGTTACTGCCACGTGCAAGTTGGATAGTAGTACGCATCCAAGTTACTTCATTTTTTTTTGTATTCACTGCCTGCTCGACTTACAGTAACTCGCACATGGCTTGTCAGATTTCTAGGTTTCTGACTAACCAAAACGATTGTAAAAGATCTATAAATTACAGCCGGAACTAACAACTTAAAGTGCTTTCCGAGACACGGAGGAATCTTGTTATGTTAACACGGTCACCCATCCACAGACTGACCTCGGCTAGCTTTATTAAACCCACGAAGCTCCTCTTATCAAATTAAAAATGTTATGACAAATTAAATCTGCGATTCTCCTATCACTTTACCAATATTAACGTCGCATATCTTCAACTGATATTTCAGTCCCTAAAAATATCAAACGTAGAATATTCCGTAATGAATGTGACATAGATCGGATTCCCGTAATATTTCCGAATAAGATTTCGATATATTCGAATTGATTTTATTTCCACGAGCATCTTTTCGAACGCTGAAAATTTTATGTTAGGTACATTCAATTTAAAGTCAGATATAATGAATCCGGAGCCAACACAGCTTGTTCTCATGTCCGTTACTAAGAAAAATGCGTGAAACTATGTCCTGCAATGGAATCATCAAAGCCTTCTGACTGAAATTACCTCTACGATGATAATTCCGAAAAATACTCATTGAATTCTATGGAATTCACGAAGTTCGTACCGTAATACTATCTGCTCTTTTTACGACCATATTCTTCTAAATTTTGATACGCCACCGATCGGCGACTCTACGAGGCCAGTTTTTCAAGCGAGGAAAGCAGCTAGGAAATTTAGCCTCATGTTTACAGAACTATTCTCATATTTGTACATTGTGCTATGCCAGAATATTATGCTGTCTTAGCTTGTTCGTGCTATTCGAGTACAAGTAAATCTAAATTAAAGTAAAATTATTATAACATGGCCAAAACGTATTTTTGTCATTACAACAGTAAAACATGCTTATTTTCGCACGCTCTCTGAACCAAATCCAAGCCAGTCAGAGGCCATTTTTGGAACTGGCCCCTGACTGACTTGGATTTAGAACATCGATCGAATTAGTGCGTTAGCAATATCCGAATTTGGTCCGAGTTTTTTACGCTTCAGATCCGTATTATTACGAACATCCATTTTGATAAAAGCAATATCTAAGCAATAGCAATATCCGAGTGTTTTACATCCGTATTTTCACGGATTCGGATGGGATGCAGTGCGTAACCGCTCTTACTCTTGAGGCTTTTGACAGCGCGGTCATGTTTATCTTTCAAAGTAATGTCGTTAGAGCTGCGAAAATAGTTTGTGCCAGATATTACCCACCGCTTACTCGACAGTACTTTGTTTTATTATCACTCACGCGGTCTGTTATGGTACATAAACACATAAACATAACGTAAACATAATTTTACTGTGGGCGTGGCTCTGTATCATTTTCTGACTTAGATGTGATAAGACGTTATTTAGTAGGTGATTGTTAATGCGACTGGTTTTTTAGATCTTCCAGGGATGATTTCCTAAAAATGGTCTCTTGAAAGAATAGAGATTACGTAAATCCAATTTCTATTAAGAAATTATCAACAATACGAATAAAGTGATTAGCTGTTGATAATTCATTCAACAAATCACAACAGCTTAAAAAAAAACACAAGAACTTTACGAAAATAGTCGTGACAGCAAGTGGGTCTTAACCTACAGAAACCCAATTCAATGAACTGACCGGTACATTTGTAAGTCAAGAAACAGTTTTATTTTCACCATTAATACAACTTAATTCATTACCATTTTTACACGATTCCTTCGCCCCGCGTCGCATTATTTATGGAAAGTTGCAAATTAACGAGCATCTGATTGTCTTCTGATTTAATTATGTAAATAGCCTCTTCTCCTGAAACCTTTATTTTCGAGGTGATTGCTTTTTTAGTATAAAATATCCGTTTAACCCTAATTGCGTTGAGGTCAGATTTGATAACCCCGGGCTATAGGGCTGTAGTCGATTTAATACTGAATTTAAAGCTGTGGTTAATCGATAAAATGAGGTCATGGAATCGAATTGTACGTGTTATTTTAATTTTCTATAATTTTAGCCGGCTTTGAAACTGGCAAAAAGTGTGTTCATTTTTTTAACTGTAAATATGCGAGATGAATTGGACGCATACCACCAGGTATGTTTCGAGCCGGCGCGGAAGAACTTGGGGAGACAGCAACGGCTAGATAAAAAAACAATACCTACGCTAAAAATAACATCTGATACATTACTTACGTGATACCAAGTTTAATTCACTGAATAAAACCAAGAAAACTTTTCCTAATTTTTATTATAAGTGTAAGGAGCTAGTGTTTTTCTAAGGTAAAATAACAATAATAATGCCAGAACGACATAAAAAGAGAATAAAACCATTACAGGTGTCTTTTCGACTAAAACACTAATTCCTCAAATATACATTTTGTAATATTGCAGTAACTTTCAGATACGGTGAAAGTTTCGACTAAGCTTGTTCTAGGAACTCGTCGGTCAAAGCTCGACTTATAATATTCTGATTCTACTCTAGATTCAGTACTCAACTGACTTTGTGAAGACTTTACGTGGAAATTCTGTTCTCTAGACTTTGAAGGGGCTTATTGACCAAGCGAGATGGAAGAAAATCAAGAATTTACTGTTAGCAAAATACAAAAACAAAATGATTGTTTTTGGTACGGTAAATAGGAATATGGTAGCCCTTTTTGAAAGAAAGAAAACTAGTTCATTTTAATATAATGAATCTAATGCCGAACCTTGAGGATACTCGTATATGCGAGGTGTTGTTTTTTTTCTGGATGAGAAATCATCAAGTCAATCTTTTTTTTTTTTTTTTTTATTGTTGATGGGTTTGCTCTTGACTCTAGTCAATGTCAGATATGACAGAGACAATCTTTCCGCTCTAGGTGGAGCGGGAGCGAGTGTCAGGCTCTTACTGACTAAAACCCATCCGTGCTCCTCCTAGTGCCCTTTGCATTCCACGGCCGCGGTGACTCCTTCGAACAAACTCCCCAACCCTGACACGATATGCGAGGTGCTAAGTTTTGTATTACGTCAAAAATCATGTTGGTACACAAATCAATTAGGTAGGGAATGTATTGCAAGAGCTTTCTAGGCCTTGCACTGGACTCTAAACAATAAGTATAATAACAACATTTACACGTATTAATTACTTTTTCATCGTGCCAGGACGACTATCAAAATTAAGAAAATTATTTCATAAAAATTCACAGTGTTGAACTCCAGTCAGAACTATTTTTCTGCCATCCTTCATCCTGTAAAATCATTCAATAGGGAACTTACACAGAGCTTACTCGTTTTGTACTACACTTCAATATTTTGTCCTTTCAACACCAACTCCAAATTTCGTTTCATATTATCTATTTACTAACTGCCGCCTGTGGCTCCACCTGCGTGAATGTTGAAAATTATCCGAAGGAAACATACTCCCGAGATAAAAGTATCCTATGTTTTATTTCAGACTACCTCTGCGCCAAATTTCATCAAGATCCATTCAGTAGTTTTTGCGTGAAAGACCAACAAACGTCCATACATGCAAACAAACTTTCGCGTTTATAATATTAATAGTAAGATTTAAACTTAATGTGCAATAGTGGTACATAGGCGGACTTAATGCAACAAGGCATTCTCTACCAGTCAACCTATGGGTTAAAACACGACACACGTGTACAACAAATAAAAAAAGTAGAATTTTGTTTTGGAAATAATATACTTACAAATAATTTATATAATTCTAATAAAATACATATTCGGGCCATAAACAAATAACAGATAATAATAACCGTTATTTGTGAACCCTCAAAATAAAATTCGGCTGGTGTCATAAAATCAGTTAAATATTAATTAGTACAAGGTCCCTAACGCTTCGCGCCTGAAATAATGATGTTTTGTTTTTCGCCCAAAGTCATAATAAAAGAAAAACATTTTTGTTTTGTTTTTGTGAGTTTTCAATTAAGTTTTTCGAGGAGGGGCGTGAACTAAGCTTCCTATTAACTTAGAACGAACTAATGTGACTTCTATTAGTTCAAGTAAGTAGGTACTTTACTATTACACCAAAAATGAAACTAAATTAAATAATTTAAATTTTATTAAATGAAAAACCAAATCTGTATGGACTTGATATTATAGAGAACAGCTAATGGCCACAGGACGAGGATCGTTCATGTGAAAACTTATACTATTTTATCGCAGCACAAAAATACATGTCATAAGCGTACTTTGTGAAAATACTCTCAAATAAAGAGTTAATGTTTACAAAATGTACGCAAATTACGATACGTAATAATACAACGTAATTCTTGAAACGATGCATGATTATATATCACGACTTGTTACACAGTAAACTTAGCTGAAGACAGCCAATGACGACTAGAGCAGACTAAACGCGAGTCAGCGCCCAGTATTCGTGAGACAGCGCCGAGTATACGCGAGTCACCGCCGAGTATTCGCGAGACAGCACCGAGTACATGCGATTCAGCGCCGATTATATGCGTAGCAGCGCCGAGCATACGCGAGTCAGCAACACTGACCGTAAACCGATTCACCGGCCCGGGCATGTCAGTTCAGTTTCGTTCATTGTTCAACTTGCACCTTAAAAAGTTTTCAACTAAAAAGAATCAACATCAACTGGCATTAATAACATTGAATATACATGTACAAAAGAAAAAAACAATAGAAAAGAACTACGTAGCATGATTCACAATCATCACGTTCTTACGTCCGGCACGCAAGTGGAGTAACGTGTCAAGATATGTTAATGAAATCGTTGCCTCGTGAGGGACGCCTGTTGAAAGCCTAAAAGCCGGATTAAGTGTTATGTTAAGAGCCTTAACACGCTCGTTAACTGCTGAAACTGATTTTTATTACTCTCGCAATGTTACTATAGGTGGAAACAGTAGGTAGGTCGAATCGGGAATTTACATACAAATTGGAGCGTTGCACGTTGTGGAAATACGAGTTTCGTGATTTGATTCGGCTTAATTAGAAGTTTTTTGTTTTCAACGTAGCTGGGAGAGAACGTTTCAAAGATTGACGGGTAAAAGTGTTATTTACAAACTACTTACAAAATAAATATCATTTAAACAGTTGAATAAAAGAGGAGAATTCTTGTATGTATTAAGGAGCGTTCATATTCGGTTTGCAGCCGCGCAGTCGCAAACTGTCAAAAACACCTCTAATTTTCCTGTACTTTGACAAGTTTTTAAAGATGTTATTGTTACTTGAATTTCAATGCTTACTCAGCTAAGTCGGCGGGGACTGGTCATCTCTCAACTGCCACGGTTTGTTTTAACTGTTATTACTTCGAATTGTTCCTTTTTTGCTTTTGTCGTGCACGTCTTTCTACATCGTTCTCACATACCTATATGAATAATTTCTACAAGAACAATATAACTACAACTTTATAATAATTAATTGATTTAAAAGATTGTCCATGGAGTTTCTTGCACGTTCTTCTCCATAGAGATCTACGCTTTGGAACGTGCAAATAGCCTCTTTGACCTACCTAGTATCTCTTTGACTGACCGACCTTGACAATTCAAAAGTGCCTGTAAATGGTTTTATTGAAACAAATGCTTTGATTTTGACTATTATGTACGATAATAATCCAACTGAGTGCTAATTCTACAAATTTTCAAGTAACTAAAAAAAAGTAAGTGAAATGTATGAAAAATTAGTTTTTTTGACAGATTGCGACTGAGACGCAAATGTGAACGTTGCTTAAAAAATAGTAGAATGGACACTGTGATATTATATTCCATACAAAAATTTAAAACAATAGGAACGCTTTTCATCCTAAAATGCCACTAAAATGAATCGGTCGAAATAGTGTTAATTAAAAACGACATGTGTCACTGTCAAAAACAGCACATGCATTGTAGTTCTATGTTCTATCACAAGCTGGTTTATTGCTTAGTTTATTGCGTTTTTTTTCATCGCGTTATTGAGTCGAAATTGGAGTTAAGCTAAATTATTAACGTTATACAACATTCTACAATATACATACATGATCACATAGATGACTGCTTGTACCAAGTAAATTCGGTTCCTGAAACCAAAAATGAGGTTTCTTCATAGTTTGTTTTGTTGTCACTGACGTCAGTGTCGGACGTGCTGCCATAGACAACTGTGTGTTCAGCCTATGGTGTGACCACGGATATAGAGTAGGTTTTTTAAATCTCTTATGGCGGAATATACGGGGTTTCTTTTGTTCTTTTTTCTTTCTCTAGAGCTTTCACAATTCGTACAAAGGTATATTTAAATCTAAATATGTTATCATAAGACTTCAGTTAAAATACGGCAATAATGCTTTCGTGTGTTAAATAAATTGCTACACGGTCTTATTTCTCAAATTGCCAGACGACCTTGCCACTAAAGTAAAATGTTTTTGAAACACTTTCAGAAACACCCATTTGACTTGTCACGATAAGGTTTCCAATTTTATTTAACGTAAAAGTAAATCAGAAACGTCATAAATAAAACATGAAGAAAATAAATTAAAACTAGTTGAAAATAACCTTACGTTATAGCAAAAATATGTTTTTTTTAAATCAGCTGAGTTGGCAAACTCCACTTCAGGTTTAACGGACTGAATAAATAAAAGATTTTCATCTTAGACAGGATGACAACAAACCGACACGCGGAAACTTCCATAAAATGTTCAAGATTGACATAACCTTTCGAACTGTCACGTGATCCGTTCGTAAATGTCAGATCCGTATTGAATTGACATTTTTATTTCCCAGCTATCGGAGATTGCCATCTCGCGTAGAGGCTTTTACAGATGCTACGGGCGTAGCACTCGCGTAGCGATTACGTAATATAACCGCTACGAGATTTGCCGTCGTAGCGATAAACGGTTTTTGGTTGAAGTTTTCGTTGTTCGAGAAATATTAAATCTGCCTAACCTTTTCCAAACTATTTTAGGCTTCCAGTCTATTCGGATGCAGTGACTGCCTATCTGACTTCCACAACCGCAGTATCTGGGAAACACGGTGGCTTAACAAGACTTGGTAAGGTTAAATAAAAATACCATATTCGGATTCAATTTTAAATAACTGGTTAACCATATATTTAATAAGCTTCAACAGTCTATAAAACATGATTGTATCGCAACACAATTTGACGAACAATACACCAGTAACTTTATCCTCGGCCATAAAACCGGAGGTCTATGATGTCAGCTCATAACATTCCGCTGCAATGGGCTGTATAAATAACTCCTCGATATCAACAAGTAAGACTGAACGCTCTGGGATCGAATCAGTAGCAACAAGTCGGGCTGATGTTTGCTCACGATATTGGAAGTAGCAATACTCGTGGCTGCGGTCTAGTGTTTGAGCTTTGAAGTTGCTTCAAGGGTAATTATAGAACCTTTGTGGATGATCTTTTTGTTGTTTTAATAGAATGTCTTGGTTTCGTTTGTATACTTCAAGTCAAGAGCAACTACTTCGCGTGCCCGTTTGGGTGCCCAGCTTACGTACAAAAATCGTAAGCCGCCACTTTCGCGCTCAGTCTGCATGGGTGTACGCTAGTCAGACGTCAGTTAGGTGGTTAGGTCAGTTAGGTACCACACGAGGCGGCGTCTTTGAATCGATTTGACTTTCCCATCACTTAATAGTGCTTGTGTTGATGTCATAGGCGGTACTTAAAAAATGGCACGCTTGGTTTTCATATACAGATCGTGATACTTGCGTTGTCAATGTTTGTCTATATCTGTGGTTTTTTGTGGCATCAATGCCGCCACATAAAACGTAACGGAATCTACTTCGCAACAATGAGATGCGCAGCGCCATCTATCCCGACAGCTGCCAACTAATACATCAAAATCCTAAATCGCGATATCAGAGTTTACCGTTAGATTTGAACAGATACAACAGAATATTAACTATCGGGCAGTTGCCCACCGGACACAACAACCGTCGGGTCGGAGGATCCTTCCTTTTCAATGGAGGTTTGTGGGACTTTACTCTCCGTACCTACCTCCAAAAAATTTCACTAAGGCCCATATTCCAAAACGTAAACTCCAACTCAACTCGAACTTCAACTCCAACATGAGCAGAAAATGTCAATGAGAGCTTGTCTTATTGACGTTTTCGTACTCGAGAGATGAGTAAACAAATGCAAAACTTCAATTTATGACAAGCTCCGATAGAGTTGAAGTTCGAGTTGAGTTTGAGTAATTTACGTTTTGAAATATGGGCATAAGTGTCTCCTATGCCAATGTATACGTATAGTGACATCATTCAATGTTTTTGCAACCATTCAGTCAGGGCTAGCTGTTTTAAAATAATGTATGTTAAATAAAAGCTTGTATAAAACACACTACACAGGCCCCAGTGGCGATTGCTAGATGTCATAAGTCTTCGAAATATTGGTTCAAGGACATGCAGGTTTCCTCAAGATATTTTTCTTCCCACTGAAAACATCATGATTGTACACTTTTACCGTGAATGTGCATTTGCCGTTCATCGAGGACATATTGAAGCTCGTTGCCATATTTTTATTGCATATCGATATGCAATATTTTTATTGCATATCGAGTTATTTGTTTCGAATCTGCGGCCTGTTATGTTTGTAATAGCCATTCATCCGTTACACAAATATTCGTCGCACGATGTTTAATTGATTATTCTATTTTTATTTCCTTTTTGTTGCTGTTTGGCAGTTGTGTAACTGTTGTAGGCATCAGTATACGCTTAAATTCCCACTGTAATATTTTCACGTACCTATACAAGGCATCTGCTGCATGACATTCACGCAATATCGGACAATTTCTGAGACGAGAGCTCTCAAAGACTGACGTCGAATATATGTTTTTACCTTTGTGTATCTACTACATTCTGTCACTCCTTGCCTGAGACACGTTTCACAGTTGGCTACTCTTCAATTGATATTGGGTCCTGCCTTCGATGTGTACCGGGTTTCTGATCAAACAAATTGCATGTTTGAACTTGTAGTTTCTATAGGACTATTGGATGGATTTTTTTTTGAAATATTTGTTCGTGTTGGGTCTCAAAGAAAATACATGTTATTATTGAAACTGTGTTATGGTGCTTACTTAGGTTGTCATTGTTTGAGCATGATAAGTGGTAAAAGGCGTGACCACATCATCGCTCGCATATTGATAAAAGACTCCAAGTTGTAGCTATCAGTACACACAGTCTCTGGCAGGGAATTCCATTCCTTAGCTGTACGCACAATAAATGTGTTCCCACAACGTTTTGTGCGTGTGGGTGGGATATCCACCATGTACCGGTGGCGCTCCGCCGTACATCTTTTGGTCCGACGATGGCACGGGCTTGGTGGAATTAAATTTTATTCCTTCTATTCAGTATAAACAAGAAGATAGCACAGGTCCTTATTTTGAAGAACATTTTGGTCCAAAAAATAGTCACGTAACAATGAAGTAGAACTGTCGCTCTCAGAAGTTTCAACATTACTTAATTGACTTTGTGTTCTGCAGAAATTGAATGGAATTTTGCTTCGCTTCGCAAATACCAGTTAAATAAACAAGTGTCTGTCAGTTAACACTGAAGTTTGTTTACGTTCCTCTTATAACTGACAAAATGGACAATGCTTTATACAAGACTCATCAGTTATATTTATTTAAAGTATCTAAGCTGGAAGGCATTACGTTGGGAAGCCTCCCAAAAGGTGGACCAATGAACATCGCATTGGCGAATTATAGATTATAAGGTGTTATTTACGAAATTTAAAATAAATAAATCACACAAACTAGTACAACACTCTGCACTTATAACACTGCAAATGAAATGTACGCTCAGCTTACCTTTTCCATTACGGTGAAATTAAAAGGATTACTGCAAACTGACTTTATTATGAAACCATTAGCGGTGGCCGGCTGTTCCAATTGCAGTGTATATTACAAAATAAGCTGGGGTAAAAAGTATTTTTTATTTGAATTCAGGTCCATAATTTTATTAACCGATTTAAATCCAAATTCCCTTAATCGCCAAAGAGAATCCCTCTTTAGGTTATATAACAACAATACATTAAATACTTTTGCAAAATAATGAATACTAGCTTTTGCCAGCAGCTTCACCCCCGCGAAGACAGAAAATCCCAGGGAACATAGTTCCCAGATAAAAAAATTATAATATACTATTACAGTATCAAAATTCATTCAGCTCCGTTCAGCCGTTTCGAAGAGATCGAGTAACAAACATACATCTAAACTTTTGCATTTATAATAATAGCATGAAATAGTACATTACTGCAGCGGCCAGCAAAAGAGGCATTAATGGACGAACATGTTACCTATTTCGGCTTATAAATTTGTTAAACTATTACTCATTCAAATTACATATTTACCTCTTTTCCGGGTTAAAGCATATCCTTCTGGTTATTTCCAAATCCCAGGGCCTAAACCACCAACTCTTAAAGCAGTATTACGTTGATATTTCTTCCAGTGGGAAAGAGACGGAGCTATACGTCTTGTATAGCTCCGTCTCTTTCCCACTGGAAGTAATATTGAAGTAATACTGCTTTAAGAGTTGGTGGTTAGGCCCCAGAACTAAAGAGTTCGCTCTACTAGTCATACTTACTAACGGATCAAGAGTTTGTGCCGCACGCGCTGGCTAAACCAGTTTGCACAAGATTACAGCCAATAGGATTGCAGCGCGGCTTGGTGACGAATCCCCGTCTTATAACTTTCAGATTCCAGCTGCATGTAAGATGTAAAGCCTTGAGATGAAAACACGCGACGAGATGGGGTTTTGTTTCAAGGACTGTTTCTAGATTTGCTTAGAGTTTTTTTTACTTTTTTATTATATGGCCACTGGCAGATCTAGCTCGCTGGGACTATCAAATTTATTAAGGGTGTATTATTTCGAAAAAGTATCTCCACTTTACTAAATTATACAAAAAATAATATGGAATCATTTCATTGCAATTAAGTAGGTACGGAAATAATGTTAATACAAATCAATTAGTCATGTAAAACATGAGCCTACGGGATTTCAGTTAAAACTGGTTTAATTCATTGCATAACTCATTGAAACGGTAAATAATTTGGTAGATAAAGTGTTTGTTTGCAAACTAAAGGCAGGGCCACACAGAATATATTGAGTATATAGCAGAACATGTGTGTTACAATGTAGAGTTTATAGAGGTATACGTAGAGCGGACCTTGTGCGCAGCAAATGGAGTGTGGCTTAGCTTCGTTTTAGGATAACAATGTAGGGCATGTCTATTTTCTAATATCCTTTCTTAGGACACCAGACATGGAACTATCTTTCTAATATAGATGTTGATTTAGACCAGCTTTATTTCCATTTTTTTAATGAGATCACTGTAATCGAACTTGTGAAACAGTGTGTTGCGAGGATATGCAACGGACTCTTTTCCTGCCAGTGTTGCGAAATTTGTTCGAAACAATCACTGCGACCCTGGAACGCAACATACATTTACATGCATCAACCGTTGCCGGTATACCCTATATGCGGCTGTATACTAATAAGCTGAGTATACTTTGTATAAACACACATACATAATCTCGAAGAGAAAGGTGCGGCAAAGAACGATACGCAAAGGAACGTAACGCCTCACTTTTAGTTAACGCTCGATTTTACTCCTTATAAAATTTTCATATCGCGGGATAAATATGGAAATCGTTTCTTAAGGAGTAAACTCCAAAAAAAACGGTCTCTTTTCAACTGTAGGTATGTGCATACATCTACTCTGCCCTTTTCCACCAGACCAAAATGAAGAAATCCCAGTGGTTTCCTCGCGAACTGCTTCGCTACCTCGTATAACTTTAGTGGAAAAATAATCCTAATTTAGAGGTGACAAGGATCACTATTGCCATGCTAAAACGAAATAGCTCTACAAAATACCTATTGGTTGAAAGTACGATAGTATTATACTATCTGTGGTGGAAATGAATTTTCTGATTAACGCATATTTCTGTTAATATTTAACTAAATTCACAGGTAGGGAATACAATTAATTATTCGCAACAGATTTTCTGGGAATCCCACTCAAAGAGGATTTCACTGAATGGAATGTTAGAATTTTCAGCTTTGAAAGGCTTTAAGAAATATGTTTGGACTCTTAACAATTTGAGTTATGATTCGAGTATCTTTTTGAATAAACCGTGCCCAAAGAGGTGGTGTTTAGCTAAAAATAACAAAATGTTGGCTGATTGTAGCACAACTCAGGGTCTATTGACGTGTGACTGAATACTAATGGTAGGCGCCAGATAAATGTGCAATAACGGTCATTGACCCACATACATATACTTTCTTAATATCAAAAACAAAAATAAAGACAAAGCTGTACTGAATCGACTTCTACCGTGATCTCTTACGTTCAGTAATGAAAAACTGTAGGTAATTTATTGTTCGAATATCTACGAGGGGATATTAGGGAAAAGTCAATGTACTGTATTTCAAGTTTATCAGGTGCCTACTATAGTGGTCACTTTGGTGGACGCACCTAATAAATATTTCTTGTTTGATTCGTCGGTTTCATTGTTTTTTTTTCTGTTGGTATCGTGGGTCTACTAGAACCATTTTTGCTGGCGTTTACAGATAATTCCTTGTAATATAGAGTTGATGTATGTCGAGAAAACTTCGAACTAAATAATAAAATAAACTTCTTTAATTTCGATTTCAGCAAAGTGACATTCCAATACTAACTTTAAGTTCTCGATATCAATGTTGCCGAATAATAAAAAGTTCGTTTTAATAACATCAGAAAAGGAACTAATTTTCAGTTTACGCCCAAAGCGAACAAAAACTTTTTTACATCTTACAAGAAAACATCTAGGACCACGACAAGGTCGTTTGAACAATGTAAACTGGGTCACCATAGCTGTGCCCGTATAAACGTAGCTCCAGTGTAATCAACGGTTGCTTTGAAAATTATAGGCGTAGGCCACAGGCTGGGCGGCTGATTGTTTAGTCGGCACCGCAGTGTAACTATAAGCAGTTGGTCATCGGGCGTTTTGTCAAAATGGGCCCTCTGAATTGTTAATTACACTGTGGTGGAAGTTGAAAATTACAGACGCGTTGTTGATCGATCGAAGTTTGCAGGTTCCTTCTGTAGAATTGTTATTGTAGTATCCAGGAATTTCTAGATGGTGGGGAGTCTTCTTAGTAGGAAATATTTTTATTTCCCAATTGGTAAAATATACCTACTGAGTTCTTTTTCAATGTCTCGTCAATTTTTTTTCTGGCATCAGAGTGCCAATTCTACTTATTTTCAAGCAACGATCGCATTCGCATCTCAATCGCAAACTGTCAAAAATGTGTATAAAAATGAAGTTTGTTTTGACAGTTTACAAATGACATGTGGATGCGAATGTTGTTTGAAAATTAGTAGAATTGGCCCTCAGGTTTCAATCAATGACACGATTTATGCAAAAACAAAATAACCGTAGTTCAAACAATTTTTGCTTGCATAACTCTACAAAATGTGTTTTTTTTTTCTTTTATCTCAAAAGCTTTTGGCTTCTCCAGTAAATCTGTTGGAACGAGTCCAAACCGTCACACCAGCTTTTTAATAGAGCTTTGCCCAGCAGTTGGGCTACAAAATAGAAAGTAAAATAGTTAACTCATATACCCAAGTACCTACTTACCTTAGTACCTATGCAATACTGTCGTCTGTTTCTAGTTTCATACAAATTAAATGATCACATGAAAGGGCATCACTTAGTCAATGATTGAACTTGATCGAAGCAATTTACATTTAAGCGACTAGATACTAGTTACTAGCTCCTATTAAGGTACATACAAATTAATAGTAGTATACTACGCGTACAGTACAGTATTAAAAGTCTTAGGTAATACTGCCTTATTAAAACTTCTTTCACAAAAGGAGTATTTAAAATTAAATCAAAGTTAATTATAAAATATATACCTGAGTGAAATAAATTCCAATGAAACTAATAATAAAATATTACATTCTCTCGTTTCAATTAAATTAATTATGAAGGGTTAAATTAAATTCTGGAATCGGTACAGGTTGGATTTTAAATTACTATAAAAACACAATTTAATAACATTGAAATGGATAATTAAGAAGCTTAAATATGTAGTTTAAAATGAAGTTTTATATTCACCAGCGAAGAGTATGCACTTTATTAAATTCATATTTAATTTATTAATTGCATGTGGTGGAAAATTAATTATACTGGGTTAAAATATTTAGCGACTCAACGTCCAACGTACTTTAATTAATTACAGTAAACTTATTTACGTGCTGCAAATATTTCTTGTACTACAAACAATTATGTAGTAAGATCTAATTCATGAAATGTTAGCTGTGTTGTTTTTCTAATCTAAGACATTACAACAAATTGATATTGATTGGTCTTCAGATTTTTATAAAGGTTCAACGAAATAAAAGCAAGACTATAATAGATCAGATGGGAAACGGTACCATTTTCTTCGTGAACCTACATAAACTAGTGAAGCAACCTCGTTTTCAGCTAAGCTGATCTAGACTAGCCTCTCTATTATTACAACTAGTCATTAATCACATCATTACGAACTTTGTTTAGTGATGTATAAAGCTACAATTTATGGAAAAATATTTGCATGCTATCATAGTAGGTATGGCGAAATGTATCTTGCACCAAAAAGGAGACGGAACCGCTGTCATATAATCTTGGGCCTAGATGTATAAGGATGAGAGTGTTGTCAATCAATAGATTATAATTATATATAACCAATCTCTGAAAATTCTGCGGATTTTGGCAATCTGAGAGCAGATTTAGAAGAGATTTAGTATAATATTGCACCTACATTATAACATGAAACGGAACAATACCCGAAAAAAAGTTTTCCAAAAAAAATACACTGGCCGGTATCATCAACCTATCTTTTTTAAATATCCTTGTCAGGAGGTATATATGTCGTGTCATAAATAAGTTCTGTCATTATGATTTGTCAGTGTTCATCAACAATGATATTCTGTCAACCAAACTGCTGTTTGACATAAAAACAATCAACCTTTCTGAAGAATACGTCATTAAGCTACTAAGAAAGCAACATTATTGCAGGTTATTCGTGACCTAAACTGTTTTTTTAGATAACTTGTCTTCTAGACAGTTAATCGTGCAATTTTTTTGTATTTTGAAATAGAAAATAATAACTATTTTTTAAACCATATCTCAACTCTTTACATTTGGACCCATTAGTTTCCGTCTCCTTTATGTAACATCTTTTCACCACAGTTTTTGCAAATAAAAACTTACTTACTAATAAGCCTAACATGAGAAGCTCATTGGCACCAACGTCTTTTTGACGTGCTTCTTCTTAGCGTATCGATAAAAAGAACAAATATCCCCACTAAAGTACTAGTAACATCTTTCAAATATATTATTTATATTCATGACAATCTAATCATTCGGATTTGACAGCAGCCGGTTGATTCTGTCGACATCTCACGGTGTACACTTAGGCGGAGTGAACGACAATAGAGCTGTCATTCTATCTTATTTGTATGGTTTGACAACTCACCCGTCGTACACCCCGCCCAAGCGTTCACTTCGACATGTTTACAGAATCGCACTGCAGGCTACAACATTGCTTTATTAGTAAGTATGAAAGACATGAATTAAATCTTTTTCTCACTTAGCGGTAGGTAAAACGATCTTCTATCTCTCTCTACTCAGCTGCTACATCCGACTTCTTAGATTGTTAGGTACAAATATAGATTCTCACGCGTGCAAAGAAAAACCGACCAAGTGCGTCGGACTCGCGTACGAAGGGTTCCGTACCATTATCCAAAAAAAAAACGGCAAAAAAAATCACGTTGGTTGTATGGGAGCCCCACTTAAATATTGACTAAATTCTGTTTTTATTATATGTTGTTAGAGCGGCATCGGAGAAACATCATCTGTGAAAATTTCAACTGTCTAGCTATCATGGTTCATGAGATACAGCCCGGTGACAGACGAACGGACAGCGGAGTCTTAGTAATAGGGTCCCGTTTTACCTTTTGGGTACGGGACCCTAAAAATGAGAAATGTGAGCCATGGTCTATGGAAAGACTCCTCATGAACACTATAGATCGTAACCATCCGAGAAGCCTCACCTGTGGAGTTCGTCTTATTAATTAGATATGCTCATACCAAGCATATTCAATTAATTCAAACCTCAACTATGTATACTCACAATTAATGCACCAACCTTACTCTGCGAAAATCAAACGGCCATTTTGATAATCTAAACACATTTAACCCTCAATCCAATATTATAACGTATATAATTATCATTTTGAGTGGCCACGTCCAGGAAAGCCACGTGGGTGTAGCTAATAACCAGGGATGGCAATATCCATAGCCGAGAGTGTACTTAGGACCGGGGCGGACGTCATATTGTACCCTCCATATTCTCGGACAACAGCTGATGTAGATCGAAACGAGTGACACACTGACGGTTACAAGAAACAACATGTTTTTACTGTGGACAGTAAATTAGAAGTGGTTCAGGGCATTGTAAGTAAATCTGTTGAATTTCTGGTCCTAAGGAAATACATAAGGTAGACTTCAGCTTGGGTATAGTAGACTAGCTTCTGCCAGTGGTTTCGCCCGCGTGAATGTCGTAAATTATCCCAAGGAAACGTACTACCGTGGTGAAAAGTTGCTTATGTACTATTCCAGAATATAATCTATTTTTGTACTAAATTTCATCCATATCCGTTCAGCCATTCTGGCGTGATTGAGTAACAAACATAAAACAAACAAACAAACAAACTTGAATTTATAACAGTACTAGCTTTTGACCGCGGCTTCGCCCGCGTGGATGTCAGTTATCGCATAAAAAGCTTATGTCATTCTCCATATCCCACGCTATATATCTGCCAAACTTCATGACGATCCATTCAGCCGTTTTAGTGTGAAACCGTAACGAACAAACTTACTTTCACATTTATAATATTAGGGATAAGTAAAACATTTATAATAGTAGTAAGACAAAGCCCAAAATTCAAAGACCGCGACCTCTAGGACCAACAAAGTCGAATTAAGTACCATTAAGCGATAATTGGGTTTTAAAGTTCGAGATAGACGTTACTGGTCCTACAGCTACCATAGGACCAATACTGTCTAATTCACTATCAATACATGGTTCTAGTACTCCATACATAACAAACACATAAAACGTAACCAATCCAATGGCAGCAGAATATCAAAAGAACCGTTTAATTCACTACCTATATAACAAAGAATCTGAGGCTGAACAGCACGTAAAATCCCATAGGTCTACTACCAAAGACCGAAATCCAAAAGCCGTTTACCTACAGGTTCAATAAAATCCAATACACTCTAGAATGTATCTAAGGTTTAACATACAAAGACGT
This sequence comes from Melanchra persicariae, assembly GCA_947386135.1. Lineage (NCBI taxonomy): Eukaryota > Metazoa > Arthropoda > Insecta > Lepidoptera > Noctuidae > Melanchra > Melanchra persicariae. The sequence continues at coordinate 8,468,432 of OX376659.1, forward strand.
CAGTCAAACCATAATAGGTCTCTGAGATTGAAAACCCGAATTTCAAACGCAAAGTCCATTCAGAATCGAATGGTTCGTTCGGTCCCTGTGTCTCGTCACTTCCCTTTGATGTGTCCTGCATGTACTCGTAGCTTGCGTACAACTCCGACCGGTGGCGTTGTTTTAAACTTGTAACAGCGTGAAATCGAGGGACAGGTCAGTAGGCATCGTGCACACGTTATAAGTAGGTACGTCGTGCGTGCATGCCCTAGATATTTTGTGTCTTTTATTTTGTATTATGCTGTGTTTTTGAAATGGTTTTAGCGGTTGAGGTGGTGTGGTATTCTTAGGAAACACTGGTGGTTTGTTGGAATGAAAATTAGCTCGTTCATTCGGATGTTTCTTCTACCTCTACAGCCATTGTTCAAGTGAGCAAAGTTTGAATCAAAACTGAGTACCTGTAACTTACAGCCATTTTAACTATCATATTTTTAGTGTGTTACAAGGCAATTTTTTTTTCATACTCAGCCTTAAAGCTTTTATTTCAAGTAAAACATTTACAGGCACTTTTGAATTGTCGAGGTCGGTCATTAAAAAAACAAAGCTAGTTGCACGTTCCAAAGCATAGATGGAGAAGAACGTGCAAGAAACTCCATGGACACTCTTAAATCAGTAAATAGTTACAAATAATGGTTACATGTTGAAATTATTATTTCATAAAATTATATAATACAAAAGAGATTGAATCTATACAATTCATGCAAATGTCAAGCCGAAAGAGCATGTAGGGTAAAGTCTGCGGTGATCTTTTGAGGCAAGAGCCACACAGTTTTGAGTGGACCTGTTCAGACAGTGCAAGCATTTGTCAGTAGTGGTGTAGCTCAACTCAGATATACTTAGGAGCTCAACAAGTCGATAAACAATACCAAAGAAAGAACATTTGGGTAGGCCGCAAAATGTACTCAAACTGCCAGACAAACGTTAAAAATAAATAAAAATTCATTTTAAACATTGCCTTTTACAAAAGATGATAATGATGTTCTTTTGGAATGTTAAATATGATACATGCATACATGACCTTAACGGCCATTGCCAGTTAATTAGGGCAACATTATAGCTTATTTATAGTTTGTTTTAATATGTTCGTGTTTGAATACTATTTTACCTGACGGTAGTAATCAGCCATATTGTTCCGCGGTCCATGGTTAAATTATTGCTTGATTATCTTTAAATTGTCGGTAACCTTTGTTATAACCCGAAGAATTACCAAACTTAAGTGGCAGTGGGCAGCCCTATTGCTTACAGAACAGATGGTCGATGGGTCCGAAAGGTTCTGGAGTAGCCATGACATGTAGGTGACATGACGAAAAACGCAAAGCTGGAAGGCTTACTTGCAAGGTGTACCGTTGGCCTAGTTGAGGCTGCAGGAATCCGCTGCAATAATGATGACATAGAAAGTTCCGTAAGGTGTCGGACGTAAAAGAATAGCACCATCCCATCACTTCCTGTGGGTGTCGAAAGAGGCGACTAAGGGACTCACGAGAGAATGGGCAGCAGCATTCTCTGTAGATACATTGCTACAGCTACACTGCGAATGCCAACCCGCCTTTGGGGGATGCCAATGTCCAACAGTGGACGTCTTTCGGCTGAGTTGATAAGGACTCACAAGTATATGTAATGTACATTAAACCACAATATTACCTACGTTATTATAATAATAAATTAATCTAGAAGAGAAACTACAAAGCATACACAGACAAAGGCCTATCAGTACACAGAATTGCAATATCAGAACTTAATAACCTATTGTAAAATAGTAAATGCAATACGCTATTGTATGGGGATTTCACTAGAACTGACAGAAGCAACTCTGCTTGACTATGTATTATTATTATTAGTCGGCTCTTAGGTATAGCTTGACTGTAACGAAGACTCTGAATTATGCTCAGGGGCCTAACCACCAACTCTTAAAGCAGTGTTACTTCAATATTACTTTCAGTGGGAATGAGACTGAGCTATAAAGGACGTATAGCTCCGTCTTTTTCCCACTGGAAGCAATATTAAAGTAATACTGCTTTAAGAGTTGGTGGTTTAGGCCCTGTTCATTGTTTAATGATGATTGATATAACAATGCTACTATAATAATGAAAGTTTACTCCTAGGCAAGCGTACTCCATCTTCGACCAAATCGTCGCAACAATTCAGTCGAGCCATTTAAGAGTTTTTGCGAGACGGCAGTTAATTTAAATATTGATTGTGTTTATGAAATGAACTTGTAACTTAGCTAAGAGAAAAGCAACGCCCGTTATTCTTTGGGTAGGTGGATAGGCATAGATCTTATGGGACCTCTGCCTAACCTCTAGAAATACAGGCGTGATGTGGTGATATACAACGTATTACAGAATAAACGCAATAACTCTGTAGTTACTGTAGGTACTCATCATTGTGAACAACTTTCACTATAGGATCAACACTGAAATCGCGAAAACACATAGTACTTGTTCTTAATAACGGTACTGTTACAATGACCCCTTAGGAGGTATTGCGTTTATTCTGTTACACGTTGTATAACTTCGCTCACTCTTAAATTTTAATTTTATACCTTGTGATATATTCTACACATGTTGAACTTATCACTTTACGTAGTAGATACATGCTGTACAGGTAAGCTGACAACTTCAACAAGCTACTTGTACTCACCTTCGACAAGCAGAAACTTCGTACCTACTTCGATCAGTTCTTTGTGACACCAACTTTTGCTTGTAAAATTTTCTCGTACGTAAAATATATAAATAGATGACATCAAAGTTCACTGCTTTTCAACCGAATTCAAAAAGGAAGAGGTTCTCAATTCGTATTTCAGCGGTTATTTGATATTGTGTAGTGTTGTTTTATTTGGAAGTCGGTTGTTTTTATGCAAAAAAATAATTAATAAACGAAAAGTAATAAGATTCTACTACAACAGGTCTCTAATAATCATACTTGTTTTACAGTCGAAAGACTGCAATTAAATGTATGCATGTGTGTTAAACGCCGTTTTTCAACACTCTAAAGGTTAAATAATAATTAGTTTCTAACAAATTATTGTGTGTCAAATAGCTTTTGACAGAAAAATAAAAATGGTAATATTATGTATAATATTTTCTGCAAAAAAACTTTCAAACTCGCCGTTTTATTTCCTCAGTTAAAAGTTATCTGACTATTGAAAAATCGGCCCGGAATTGCGAAAATTTGCTCGAGATTAAAATGAAAAAAAAAAACTTTTAAACTGTATGTATTCTACATGAGATAACTTAGCTTGCCGCCTGTGACCACGATATTAACCTATTCCCCTAAATGAGTGATGACCCACGGACCCGCACACTTCGTGCGGAAATGCGGTGACACACTCTATTTCTCTTTCATGCTTATATCGGACCTCGCTCAGGTGTTCAATTATAAAAGCTTTGCTGGACACGGGACATTTTGATGAAAATATACTGTTTGTTGACAAAAATATAAATATTTGCTTATTTTGTTTGGAAAATTTAAAATCGATTTAATCATGTATCCAATTTTGGCCGTAAGGTTACTTCTCGTACTTGAAAATCGGTCAAATTCAAGTCACAATATCTTCTCAAGGACAAAATGTAGGTATATTGAAGATGTTCAGGACTGCAAACCGAATGCGGTCGCTAGTTAGTTGGTATTGACTGACAGAAACTATCCCTACAAATCTCTAATAATATTATAAATGCGAAAGTAACTCTGTCTGTCTGTCTGTTAAGCTTTCACGCTAAAACGGATGAACGGATCGTCATGAAATTTGGCAGATATATAGCCTGGAACATGGAGAAGTACATAGGCTTAGGACTTTTTTACGCGATAACCAACATCCACAAAAGCTAGTAAGGAATAAAACTAAACATCATGCCATCACAATATTTCAAAATGTTTCAGCTTTAAAAAAATGTTTTTAATTATTATTATGATTATGTCAAATGTTTCCTTTTTGTACAAAGTTCCTATGAAGGAACGCTCAAACCTTTCATAGCATGTCCGTTTAAAATACCCTTGTGAAACGAGACCCTTGAAACACTTCATCAAAATTAAATGGCTGTTAGATCAAAGTTGTCGAGGAACATGTGTACAGCACACCATAACACGAGTACATATAAGTTTCCTAAGTTGATTACGTGCTACTGAAGGTCAACGATACTAACGCAGAAACCATCGATAAAACTATAGAAGAGTTAGGGATATATTCTAAGATCTTTTGAAGGAAATTTCCTCCACTATATTCGACTCAGTCGCTATGACATCGGAAAAAAAAAAGGAATTTATCGCGAATTTAATGTTTATTTACTATTACGTAAGATTCATTTTTTATTTGGGAATTTTCACATGTCAGTGCTCGAGCGGTCTATATTATAACAAGCTACAACTACCAGTTTAATTGAGTCCAGTGGGGCAAATTACTAAAATACCTACGGATTATTTTCTGAACTTACCTAATTCGAGCCACACACGTTCAAATAATTAGATCAAACAGGCTGCTTCAAACTGTTTGATCGGATAGAAATACGAAATGTCGTATTTCTTCATGCCATTTAACGACTTATTTTTGATCAAATTTTCCCACAGACATTCATGCCAATTTGATAAAACTGTTTGAAATAAGATTAAATTAATTACCCAGACTTGTACTGGAGTTTATACATAGGTACGATTATCGCGACTTGAAAGCAAATAATATAAAGACCAAATGAGTATTCATTAGTAAATGAGGTAATTACTAGACTTCTTGGAAAGGAATGAGAAGGTAATTCATTAGAAAATTGTTGAAAAGGTTTTATGAGGAATTTCGTCAAGTTTTTTTTACATTTTTCTGGTTTTACGAATACGTAAAAAATAGCTAGATATATTCCTAAATAACTAAGCAGCCTATATTTTATCTGTGAGACGATTTCTTTTAGTAAATAGTCCACCTGCAATTTGAAATGTCTAAAAAGTTTCTCAGTAAGCCAGCATAGGTAGGCAGCAAATTTAGGTAAACATAAAAAAATATATATTTGCAGAATTTAGTTTCAAAAAGCTGCAATGTGGGTTGGTTCAGACAAAGAACGATAACATACATTTTTGTGTGCCGTGTCACAAACTCACGACTGAGAGAAAACAAAAAGTGTTTATCTCATCCTCGACTCTTTGAAGATAGCATAGTGGAAACAAATATACCCTGTTTGAGGCTGAAAGCGAAACTGATGGTACACGTACCGAATTTACATTGTTTTACGTGAAAAATGGCCGATCAAATGGCAGTATTTGGTTTACTGGTTTACGTGACCACGGATTGGTCGACTTTGTTTTTTATCTTTTTGTGAGTTATGTTTGGTTAGTGGGTGTAGTATTTTTTTGTGTCAAGATGTTCTTGTACGATCTGCTGGTTTTTATGGGATTGTCTTGACTTAGATTATGAAGAGGGAAAACTGATTGTTTAAATTTTATTACAAGGTAATTCCTGAAAGTGGCATTCTATTTTTTTCTGTCATAGAAAATACACTCGTCTTTAGTATATAGTGCATAGTGTTAAAATATGGTAATGCAATTGTCTATAGGCTATAAATATATTACTTTTTGTATATTAGTAAGACTGCTTAAAAAAACTCTAATGTAAAGTGTGTGTAACTGTATTAAATTGAGACTCAATAAAGGCAAAAATGTTATTTATTGTAACACATAAGCTTTTCCGATATATGCACGGGTTTTGTGGGAAGTCCCACGAGAGCTTTCACCATCATATATCACCCGAAAGACGTCCACTGCTGGACGCTGCATCGGCTACCAGCGACCCTCACCAAGTCATCGGTCCACCGTATGGGAGGCCTCCAACGCTGCGTCTACCGGTACGCGGTCGCCACTCCACGAAAGCTTTGCCGTGGGAAAATTGCTGGTAACTGGTTGTAAAGTTTATCATACGTGCCACACTATGCAATAGCTTTTACAGAAGTTCTCTGCCCTGGAACCTTATCAACCAAACCAAAAATAATAATGATTATAAGTCACTACAAAATTCAAGACCACCTCAGACATTGCCCTATGTATATTAGTTCTCATGTGATTTGGTAAGTACGGAGTAAAAGACTGAGGAAAAAGAATGAGACTATGCCCTTTGCGTTTGATTCGGTGGTTCTTCAGTCAGTTTGGAAACATCAGTTAACCTTATTTAGTTAACGATGTAAGTGTTATTTTTTACCTTTTTTTAAGCTTTTCGTATCCCACAGTTGAGCAAATACCTATCCACATATTTCTTTTCTTTTAAAATACTTTTAAAAAAATCGTTCATATACATAACTTCGATCTCCAATAAAGAAATATTCCAACTTGCATCCGCAAGAAACTACATAGAAAATGTTTTACGTAAAAAACGATTTATAACAATCTGTGTATAATAAAAAAAAACAGCAATACATCACCGCTAAACCGACTGATTTTATTCAATACCCGGAACGACAAACGATAAAAAATCTTGCGGAAAAATAAAGGAATCCCTAGAGATGAATTTACATAATAAAGAATGGTTTTACCGAAGGTTTGGGGATACAAATATCTGCGCATAATCTAGCACTGTGGAAGAATTGAATTTTGCCTTCATGTCACTTCATGTAGAATCTACGATTTTGTTAACTGACTCATGACAAAGTGACACTTCATCAGTGATTTTGATAGTCTAAAAGCATTAATATCCGGGAACGACTACGTGAGCGACTTTCATGCGAATTCGAAGTTTAAAAATGAGAACAATTTAGCCCTCTGATTGTAGTGACAGTATTTGAGAGCGAAGTCATTTGTTTTAAAAAGAAAACTATTGTGGATTCACACTTCGACATCGTTCGAATTTTAAATTGACATTCGTTCTATTTCCTTTAAAGAAAAAACAAATGAGTACGCTTTCGAATTAGCACAATCACTTGAGTTATGCGGGCCATACACGTTCAAGGAAATAAGAAATAGGAATAAAAAATTTCATGACTTTATGCCATTTGACTGCTCATTTTTAATCAAATTTTCTTACAGATATTCAAGCCAATTTTACTAAAACTATTTGAACCAGCCTGATGGACTTGAACGTGTATGGCGCGTATTAGAAACTTTTTTATAAAAATATTCACAAAAGTGCCCGAACCAATATTTGTTTTCTTACAATTGATTTTAAAGCTCTCTTTAATCTAAAGTGATAGCAGACAATTGATTTTAAAACTCTCAGACTTCCTTATAGATACGGCAAAAAAAAAAGTTTCCTGTTTCACAATGCAATCCCAAAAAGGCAACCACCAAATTAGTGATCGAACAATGCATAAAATAACGATACATCGCACCCAACACGGGTTTCAAATGATTTGAATTCCGCTCATGTCCCGGTTCTGTATATAATGATAGTTGTTCTATGTAATCCGAGATTGGAGGCCTGGAGAGTGCATTCAGTCGATCTGGCAACTAATTAGCCGGAGTGAGTTACCACAGAAGTGGTTGAAAGCCACGTCACAAAGGTAATGGTCATTCATCCATTTGATAGGCCTATTGAATGCTTTGCAACGGTATCGGGAGTATTGATTTGTGTTACGGTATTGATATGACGGCGGAATTATGCGCCAGATTGAGGGACCTGATATGTGTGGTCAGCGTTTGGTTTTTGTGAAGGTCAAATTGAGGATGACCATTGGGATTGTTATTTTATCCCTACTTCTCTAAACCAAATAAACTAATTTTCTTTCTTTCTTAATATTATAAATGCGAAAGTAAATGTCTGTCTGTTACGCTTTCACGCTAAAACGACTGAACGGATTGTCATGAAATTTGGCAGATATATAGCCTAGGAGTCACCACGCCCCTGAAACGCAAAGGGCTTAAGGAGGAACACGGATGGGTTTTTGTCAGTTAGAATCTGAAACTCCCTTCCGCTCCACCCAGAGCGGAAGTATCATTTGATGATTTCTCATCCATGAAAAAGGTACTATCCTTACCGGACTCTTGCTTCCAACTAACACCAATTTAAAAAATAACTCTAATTACTTTCTTTCCTTTGAGAATAAATGCTGGCGTTAGCTTACACCCTTAGCAGAAAACGCATTTAAAGCTCCTACTACGTTCTGTGCTGAAGTGTGACACTTGAAGCGATGAAGTCAGACTTTCTGCAAATGTATGTGATTTCGCTTCACTCACGGTGACATAGTTTTCAGGATTGTAATGGGAGATAGTGCAGGGAGCTTAGGAGCTTAGCTTTAGAGTTTCTAAAGCTAGGTTCATAACTGTGTCAGGGTGTGTCGTATTCGTAATATCATAACGAGTATTGTAGTCAATCAACTGCGTCAGAAGGCGCCACGACACTACTCAACACAATATTGTAAACCCGGCTTAATACTTCTAAGTAACTTATACAGTTAAGTAGTTATTATACCTATTTTCGTGTCAGGTTTTGCACACACTGATTTGTATATTCTAAATAACCTATTATAAATACATAACCAAAATCTTTTCTTTTTCTCTAAAATTGCGCAGTTTCGGTGGCATAAACCACTGGAGCGAAGCTGCTGAAAAATCAAATTAATTCACATTATCGTATAAATGTATACGTACCTACTGTTGTAGCGCATACATTCATATTGGTTACCACAAAGCAAGTCCACACACATGTAACCAAACCTCTTTGTAACATTTCAAGGTTTGACGACGAATACCGTCGAAATATACCTCATAATTACGCCAAAGGTAATTAAAGTACAAACAAGAACGAGCCAATAAAAGGTGAACACAGTGAAGGTCATAATAAAAGCAATGAGTGCTCATAATGGAATGTTAGCTGGCTTATGTAAAATGTACACTTGAAATGCTCAAAAGGAGTTCGTGAACCGAGTCCCAGTTGAAAGAACTATAGGTCCTTGACCTTGATGTACATCTCTTTGAAGCGGTTACATTATTTGACTGCAAAGTTTTGAAATATTTAGACGACTTGTTTTTTCTCTTTGTAACTAAATTCAAGACGAAGTATTTGTATAACTCTATAAGTGCAAGTTGCCTTGTGGGAAGCTCATCGCTAAATTATAACAGCCACACTGGCCGCTTCTCGGTTAAGCAACGCTTGCCGAGGTCGGTCTGTGGATGGGTGACCATCTTAACACACCGAGACTCCTCCGTGCCTCAGAAAACACGTTAAGCCGTTGGTCTCGGCTGTCATTTGGAGATCTTTAGCAGTCGTTACGGACTGTCAGAAGCCAGAGAATCTGACACCAGTCTTGCCAAGAAGTACCGTGTTACCCAGTTAATGGGTTGTGAAGGTCTGGTAGGCAGCCGCTCCACGTAAAACACTGGTATTTAGTTGAATCCGGTTTGACTGGGAGCTGATATAGTTGGGAAAAGGCTAGGCAGATGATGATAAGTGCAAGTTGCCCAGAATAGGATTCTAAATTCGATTTAAATGCCAGACTAGTGTAATTGGGTTTAGTTTACGTACTTGGAATAAAGCCTTATTGATGAACGATACGTCCTTAAAATATGATCTTAAACCATCATTACTAAAACTTTTAAACAACTTTGAAAGGTACTTACGTACTTAGAAAAATACTTCTGCAAAAAATTAATTCAGGAATAGTTTTCTACAGCTCTTTCATTTTTATGTTCACAATTTGTCTGTGTCCGCAAATCTTTTTGCGTGCAGATGTGTTACCCGCAGTAGATGTAAAAAATATGGAAACTATTCTTTTGTATAAAACAGGGCGCAACGAGCTGAACGAGTCACATTTATTATATTTTTCGACTTAGTTTTATTTTGTGTGTGACTTATTGTATATATGCAGTTTAGATAGGTGGGCAGGTACCAAAAGTAATATATACAGAGCCCAAAAAAAGGTTTGAAGGGTCTTCAACATCACGTTTACGCATCTTTTCTTCAGAGTTCTTTAGGAGTTGTATATTATGTATCTATGTGTACATATATATTATGTATTAGTTTTATACCAGTGTGAATTCCCTGCATGAACTTCTTACCGGTGCACATCTTAAAATGCGACTACAATTGGCATCATCATGTAATAAATGATCTAATAATGTTTTTCTTTTTGTTTCAGATCAACATTAACGTTCGAAGCTATTATTGGTTTGTATTTCAAGAGTTTTATATTGTTTAGTTAAGTACATAATTTCCATCAGTAAGAAAAGCACTTATCGGTCACATTAAAAACGAATCTATAATTATAAAATCGTTTGTCCTGACTAACTATCAACGCACAACCAAAACTACTAAGTCTAGAAAGCTGAGCTTTGGAACATAGGCTTATGTTATGACGCAAGAAGTTGCTACGAAATAATTTTTGGAAAAAACTTAAAGGGGGAGAAATTTGTGGCGATAAGTCCCCTCTTTAAGGAGTGGCTAGAGATGGCACGGTATCCTCACCTTCCGCCTTACGCCTGGACTCGCGGGGTTTCGGGACGACAAGCGATGGAGTGGCTCACCGTCCGATTAGGAACAGCCCTGGGTTCACCAGTCACTGTCTCTCAGACAATTCCTTATGCTTCGCCCTGAGCTGAAGGAGATATTTGATGATTTCCAATAAAAAAGGGGAAATGAGAACTTTGTATGAAAGTCTTTGTTCATTTAAAAGCCGACCGACGTCGACGTGGACGAAGTCGCGGGGTATATCGCCGGTAGAAACCAGAACAAAGCGTGAGTTCAAGCGATTTTGCCATGCCTATTACTGGAATCAAAAGTGGATCCATTAGTATTAGTGTTAATATATAATCCGTGGTGCTTTGGCAACTGGGCTTAACCTAGTTGTGTATGTCCCTTGGTGCCTATTTGGCCTAGCTCTGTTCTGTCTCCTGCTTGATAAGGAGGTATTGGAAGTTATATTTTTTCTTACTCTTCCACTGTTATTTTCTTATTCATTTCGTTGCAGGATCCAAGACAGTTCAATCATTTCTCCGGGACTCGTCGAGCTTCATTGACTCGGCCTTTTTTGGTGGTCACCACTGTTGATTCTGGCTTTCAGGAGCTGCAGTGGTTTGGAAATGTGTGGTGGGCTTGTCCCATAAAAAATAAATAAACTAGTAGCCTACAAAAACCTAAGTTTAACGTTACACCATCCTACATAATTTAAAGTACCACCATCGAAAAACGGTCGCCCCTTTCATACAGTTGACATTTACGTCATACTAGGGTCGACAAGCATCTAGTATTACCTTTATGCTGAGATAAGTAGGCACGTAACTCAAGACAAGGTGTGTTCAGGGTCTGTCGAGGCTTGTTTGATCTCAATCGGGGCGCAGGTGCGTCCTCACAAATTGGTCCCGAGATGAGCTCGTCGAGATATTGCTAACAGTACATCAAAATTATTGTCAACTTCTCCATGATTTATGATACAGTTTATCACCCACGCTAAAAGTTATTGTTTTGTTTGCCAGAGATTAGTTTAATATTCAATTTTATGTTTTTTTTTTACTGCCTCGTTAGTCTTGTAGAAGCTGCTGTTACGTTTTGCTTGAAGATCTTTTGACCTGGCGATGGAACCTCTTAAAATTCCAGGTCAAGCCAGGTGGTTTTTCTCAGTGAAAGTCGCAGCCCTAGTCTGCAGTTTTGACCGATTTATGGCATATTAGCTTTTTCTTTGTGGGTTATTATATTTGTTTGTGGGTAGCTATGTCCTTCTCCATATTCCAGGCTATATTCGTATAGCCGTTTTAGCGCGAAAGCGTAACATATAAGACAGACAGAGTTATTTGTGCATTTATAATATTATATAACATGTAGGCAGGGATGTAGGGATTATTATCGCCCCTCTTACAAGGGATTTAAACGTAAGGCCAAAATTAATATGTAGGTTCTATTATCATGTTCATCTAGAGATCTGCCTAAACCTCCAAATAAAACAGACGCGATGATTTATATGTTGCAAAATTATTCATTTTATTTCCAACATACGCTTAAAACCTCTTCTTATTAAATCAAGTACAGCCAAGTTTCAGACTAAATTATTCTTTTGTTGCTCCGTCTCGTGAGTATCTGTTACGGAAATAATGAGATCTTAAATCATCCCAGGAAAAGGTACGACAGGCCATTGTTAAAGCAATTCAGCTTTTTTTCCTTAATATGAAGACGCACAGCTGACACCGACACTTCAATGTACTCACTTAGATGTAGGAAATAATGTGAAACTGATGCAGTCGGTGGCATCAGATCTGTGATTGAACTGCATTAGACTGCATAAAAAGGGGTTTTTTTTTTACTTGTTATCTTTTTTTTTTCATTTATGATTGCAGTGCGTATGTCAGTCCCATCGTAACCTAAATAATCTTGTTTTTTGCGGCCGGGATTATTTTTAGCTATGTCTATACTGGTATTACAACTGTCAAAAACCCATTTCAATAAATTTACGACATTACCTAAGCTTTCTTAAAAAAACCTGGGTCACAGTTTCATACAAGTGCGTTCCGGAAAAAAGTGCCTGTGTATGTTTGTCCTGCAGAAAGGTCGCGTTACGCGTGGTTCAGAAGCAGACAGAAACTTTGTTTTTACTATTAAGAGATCTTGTTCCTATTCCGTATTAAGTATGTTTGATAAAATTATGAAATAATAACACCCACATTTTCAAGATTCATCTTAGATTATGCTTGCGTTGTGGTATTTATTTAACTTGAGACAATAACCTGTTACGTGGTTGATATACAAGTTTCCGAAATTACAGTATTACCTACCAACGATGATCTCCGAAACTAATTAACTTTTGATTTAGATAATAATTCACCTCATTTTCGGGGAAGGCACAAAATATCTAAAGAAAGAAAGAAAGAAAATGCGTTTATTCCGCCAGAGAAAGTAAATTAACAGATAAATACAACCTGTTTCACTGCCAAGCTATGTCAGGACCGGTCATTAACTACCATGGTCATGCCATAGACAAAACAGAACATAGTTCTAGAGATTGTCCATGGCATAATGTCCGGCACCGACTGTCGACTGACAGTGACAAGTTGACAACTGACAACTTTTAAACAAATACATTGTATCTCGTTTTTAAACACATCTGTTTTCGGGATCTCTCAGTATTTAGCCTGACACAAACCTTAGTCGCGACACCCACTTAAAATAGTAGGTTTTTAGTCCCAACAAAACACATTTCAACAAAAACGAGAATAAAATTAATGTCAAACGTTTCCGCTGAGTGCCTCTAATTTATGAACAGTAATTATTGCTGGTCTTTATTTGCGAACAACATGAACCGTACTGATTACGAAATGTTCCCAAAGAACTCCTTTAAACTTAATGGGGCAGTATTTTTCCCCATTTACACCATCAACTATGATTTATTTGCTACGTCGTAGAGGGCGCTACGTCAATACGCTACGCCGTAGAGGGTCTACGAATATTTTATGACTGTTGCAAGAAACGGAGGTGGTAGCTTAAAATCTGTAAAAGTAGTTCAGTAAACATTCATGTATACTTAATGGTTGCCTCAGTACATTTTGCATTAACTCATGTGCTTGTTTCATTTCAAAACAGGAACAAAACGGTCTGGATTTAAAATGCTGTTTTACTGGTAGAACAATTGACCAAATAAGTAATCTTCTTTGAAAGCTTTTATTTTCGAGTTGCTTCACGTGTTTAATTGTTTGTTTAGGACAATCTATGTGAGACTTTGTATTTTTAATTGTTTTTTAATTTTAACAAAAAAAAAACGTCACCCCACTCGTGCCTTATTTACTCACTCACGAAGGTTTTTAGAACCATTTTGATTTTGTCATCATTATCATCACATCAGCCGAAAGACGTCCGCTGCTGGACATGGGCCTCCTCCAGATGGGGCTTTGCCATAATCGCCACGCTTGGCAGGCGGGTTGGCGGTCGCAGTGTAGCTGTAGCAATGTACCTACAGAGAATGCTGCTGCCCATTGCCTGGTGAGACCCTTAGTCGCGACATCCACGGGTAGCCGGGGTTTGATATTCCACCAATACCCAATCATCGTGCTTATCAAAGTCGTTATCAACCAAATCTTCTTAACTTGGCCGCCGTTTTGATAAGAAATAACACAGTTAACGCCTTAAATTTACCGGTATCTCGCCCAACATAATTTAACTTTGTCAGAACCCGCTTTTACTTCAAACAAATTAACTTGGTGCCATCGCATAACGTAAGCTCTTCAATAAAACTTTTTATTTGTTTAAGTTCAAATGATTTGCACGAATCAAAGGGAAACTTAATGTTTGACAAAGAAACTTTTTTGATAATATTTGTGGCGAAACTGCGGTTGGGTTTGAAAAGAACTTTACGTAGTTACATTTTTTTTAACTACTGAATTCAGCAACTCTTGTGTACGATTTTGACTGATTTAAAGCGGATAATACATGAGGTGACAATAAAAATTAACCAAGCGTGGAGCAATTTTACCAGAAAAGTAATCAGCCCCAGAAGAGTTGCAGAAATTACGTCTCCATACAGTGTCACCTTCGTTCAGAGTGATAGCTTTTCGACTGGGGCTCTAGACAAGTGACATTCTGTCAGCGGTAGCGTGGCGAAGGCGATTGTCAATACGTCAAAAATGTATGGGATTGACAGATGCTATCGAAATGTCACGTGATCAAATTCATACATTTTGGCATTTCGACAGTCGCATTCGCTAATCGAATAGCACATTGTCTAGGGCCCGATGTCTTTTCACTCTTGCTTCAAACAACTTTGACCGTTAATAGATTGTAGAAAATATAGACTTTCGCACTTTTGTTAGGAATGATTCACTTAATAGTTCATAAAATAACTTGTTACTTTTTATTTACAAGGATAAATATTAAAAACTAAATCTCTAAAGTAATTGAAAACAAAAATAAAATCTAAAATATTGCGTTTAAAACTTCAGCTGCATCGCTGTGTAATGTGTCAAAATACTAACAGCATTGCCTTCATTATTGAAGTGCCAATATTAAAACACGAATGGCTAGCCACGTCTTGTTTTTACACATTTTAAATTACACAATAAAACCATCCATTACTAAAGTCTTTTTTTAAGAATGGGAAATCATAAAATGACTCCTTCTCCTCTGGCAGAGTGGAAGTGTTAGACTCTTACTGACCAAAACCTATCCGTGTTCCTCCAAATGCCTTTTGTGTTCCAGGGCCGCGATGACTCTTTCGAACAAATTCCGTAACCCAGGCAGGCTCTGGTCCTAGCGGGCCCAGTTTACTACGCTGACATCTCCATGAAGCGCGTGTGGAACGTAACGTGCCGTCAACCCAAGTACTACAGTCTAGTACTTTAGTTAAAATCATTAATTAAATCCCACCAAACTACAACAAATAAATGAAGTAATTTCTCACTTTAACCCATTAAATGTTTTCCAATCTAAAGAGCACCAATCTAATTCAGCGGGGACCTGTGGCTTAGGATAAATGCATCGGGCATTCATTCGACTAAAGGTCTGCCCACACTTAAAGGAAAAAGAAACGTGACAAGATTTCTGATTCGGTTGCTGAGATTTCTATTATGGTTTTCTAAAACTAATTTATGGTACTACCGACCTGTTTGCGTGCACCTAAGACTCACACATCATTTAAAGTAGGTAGATATTAAATCACATCTGTCCGAAATTGAACTCTACTACTTACGGACGGTCACAGGGGAACTACTGTCATATTTAAAAATTGACGCATGGCAACCTAACCATGCCTCAGCACTTACAATAACGGATCTTGTATGGGACCTTTAATTTTTATAATCTGTTGTTGGCAATAGAAAAATACACGACCTGTAAAATCTCCAAACTAACTGAACCTTTAAAAAAGAAACAAAATATATATAATATGGCGTCTAAAGTTCGTCACTGTCCAATAGTGTAACTTTGTAGGCGACATTAATGCCGCCACAAAAATCAACGTAGCAGAATCAACAAATGAGACTCGCAGCGCCATCTATCTCGACAGCTGCGAACTAACTGGACAAAATCCTAAATCGCGATATCAGAGTTTACCGTGCGATTAGAACATATGCAAAGCCCGAATATCAACTCTCGGGCAGTTGCCCACCAGACACAAACAACCGTCTGGTCGGAGGATCCTCCCTTTTCAACGGAGGTATGCGGGACTTTACTCTCTGTTCCGCTACTTCCAAAACTGGTGACCCTCGACATTGAACGTCAGCGCAGCCTTCGTGCAGCTACCTCATCATGACGTCATCATCATCATCACTTCCTCATCGTGACCTCAAGCTCTCGAGCAGCGAGTCATACAGCCAGCGAGTACCCTCGGCTTCTACGGGTATCCTGACCACTAGCAGACAGCGGTATTGAAGTGCTTCAAGAATAACACTCAAAAGGCTAACAACGTCTTATCTTTTCAACAAGATTTCTGATTCCGTTCATTTCTATTAAGGTTTTCTAAAAACTAATTTATGGTACAACCGACCCGTGTACGTGCACCAAGAACCACTTGTTTGACTTATACACGTACGGTTTTTTAATTTAAGTCGAAAGATTCACGTTTCTTGTATTTGTTGTTGTAATAGCTGCAATAGAAATACACTCTCTGAAAATTTCAACCGTCTACATATTACTGTTCATGAGTTACAACCCGACTGACAGCCAGACGGACGGATAGCGGAGGCTTAATAATAGGGAACCCGAAAGGTAAACAACGAAATACTATTCTATAACATTGGCATTCTATTATAATATCTTAAGAACCTCAAAATGTATGGGATTACAAGTGATAGATAGCGGTTGATAACGTAATATAACGTATTTACGACATAGGAATCATAATCGCTCACAGAATAACAGTTTTTCTAGACCGCCGTAGATTAGGCTTGCCTTCTTGTCATAAGACACTATGATTATCATCATAATCAAACTAAACAAAAACTTTGTTTGTCTTTTTTCAGCTTGTTAACTGAATAAACGTTTTTGCCATTTCCTTTAAAAACACCCCATTCAGAAGTTAATACCATTGTTGTTTACTTCTTTGTTTCATACAAAGGGTGTTTCACAAAGAGATACCAAAATTTGCCTTATTTACATACGACGTATGGCAAAAATAAACATGTATTCTTTTATAATAATTTGCTAAAACAAGCATTAATGCTTTATGAGCATATCGCGAGCATATGAGCTTTATTATCTATTTAGCAAAGTGACTTTTATCATCCCTGATTTTCCCCCTTTTGTGGTTGAGAGGTAGAAAGATAATTTAATCTTATTAGTGCGCTTTGAGCCATATAAAAGTGGACAAAGACTTAACGGAGTTAATAAAAGACTCATGGATTAATAAAGACTTAAAAGATATAAAGAGTAATGAAAGTTAATACCATAGGTTACGTGGAAAAGATGTGATTTTCCAGCTATTTGTTCCATCTTTAAAAGAGGGATGTATTTTAGCAGAAAATTGGCCAACAAAATACACACACCGTTGACTTTGGAAGGAAAATAGGTAAATAAAACACATCGGTTGGGAGGCCACGCTTCTAGCGGCGGCAAACCGCGGATAAATGAGTTTGCTCAACTTCGGGAGCCCGTCACCCTACACAAATATCATAAAGACTCGTGTTTGTACGAGATACTCGTATCAATAATAATTAGTTTGTTAGTTATGTAAGGGATTATTAGGTGGGTTATGTAATGTGATGATTTGACTGATTACGGGCTTTGTCCTTAATTGGAAATGCTTAGGTGAATAATTGTCCATTAATTGCGATAGGTACAAGCTCATAAGCTTGTTTAGCAATCAATCTTCGTTCGTTCCAGTACTTTGACTATAATTTAAAAGATGGGTGGTAGCTCCATTTCAAATTCAGCAGCATACTGTTAGACTGGGAGCCGAGCCCAACATAAATTAAAAAGGCTAGGCAGGCGATGACGTTGAAACAGGTGTCAAAAGTAACACATCATCAGTAGGGGAGAGTGGGGATATTGCGGATACCTAAGGGAAACCTCAAATAAAACCCAGTATATTATATTAATACTACTCAATTTTCTTTTAATTATTATTAAACTTTAGTAATTACTTTACAAAATCAACGTAATAAATTTTCAGTTAACAATCAACAAGTATTACTTTAAATAAAAAAACAAAACCCTTCGTACCTATTTACCCAGTTAGTGCCGGGTAAATACGGACATCAACTGGGGTAATTGCGAACAGTTACTTATTATTACATAATTCACAAATTTAGTCTTTTAATGGCGTATCGTCTGTACAATCTCCATGTGTAATTTTTGCCACAAGAGATTCAGTATTCAGTCTTCTGTTGGAGGTTTTAGAAGTACGGTCACCAGCAAAAGTCGATAAGAATTCTCACAACGTATTAGTTTGACGTTTAGTTTGACTTACGACCTTCAATTTTCAAGTTATCGCCAACAATTGATTGTAATCCTCAATTTCATCAACTTAGCATAAGTCAAGATGGCCCAGTGGTATAGAGCACACAGATTGAAGCGCAAATCAGTGTGCCGCAAGTTCAAATCCCACGCAATTGTTGACTTTTTGTAAGTTCTTACCCGATTGGAAGTTATGGATTAGCATTACATATTATTATATTAAATTATTCTTTAACTTGTTCACACATTTCTTAGAGTTAAAAGGTAGATCACAAAAAAACTAAATAAAGAATTAGATTTCTGCGAGGTAGACATGAGTTTTAACTTGACCGAAATGAACTGTCGTTTGGTTGTAGTTGTTGGTTAGTGACGTGTGGTTAACAATATTGTAATATTCGCAAAATGCAGGCTAATATTAGTATTGAAGTGAGGGCGACTATCATTGGGCTGCATAAAAGTGGTCTTAATAAAACACAAATATCTGAAGAAACCGGACTGAATGTGAGTATAATAGCTATTAATGAATTGTAACTTTATTATAAATTAATCTTCTAATTAAAATGTATGCCATTTATGAATCCATCCATCGTATCTTTATGAGGTTTAGAAGAGAACATAAATCCTTGGGTTTATTGGGTTGGTTATTGGATTTATAAATGCAGTTTTATTTTAAAATTATATTCAATAATGATTATTAACATTTTATATAATGAAAATGAAGTCAAGAAGGTATAGCTGCCTAATATATATATTTTTTTTGTTTTAGAAAAATACTGTAAGTCTTTGGATAAAAAGATATGAGGAAGAAGGTAGCCTTGCTAGTCGAAAGAGAAGTGGGAGACCGAAGCTTATTAGCGAGGCACAGCGCCGACATATGGTGGACATATACGAAACGAATGGTTTCGCACCAACGAGACATTTTGCGGAATTATATGACACCTCGATGGATACTGTTCGCCGTGCACTTCACGCTGAAGGCGTGCATCACAGAAAACCAGCTAAAAAGCCGTACTTGACAGAGAGGCACAAACAAGAACGATTACGTTTCGCACGTAATTATTTAGATTTTGACTGGAATACTGCGGTATTTTCAGATGAAAAAACATTTAAATCCAGTCAAAAGGGCAGGCTTCACTTATGGCGCAAGAATAACACTCGCTGGTGTGATAACAACGTCATTCCTAACACCGAATCAGGTCGAATCACAATTAATATGTGGGGATGGATGAGTGCAGCAGGACCAGGAGAACTGGCTTTCATTCCTCCACGCGCAAACAGTTCAACTTATGTGGAAGTGTTAGACTCAATTATGCTACCTACTGTGCGCAACATTTACCCAGCTGATGAGTTAGCAGAATTTCCGTTTGTCCAGGACAATTGTCCTATTCACCGAGCGAGTACTGTGCGTGAGTGGTTTCACAATCACCCGGAAGTAATTGTTATTCCATGGCCAGCGCGATCACCCGACTTCAACCCCATAGAAAATCTATGGGGTTTGATGGTGCAAAGGTGGGACTCGCGGAATGAGAGGTCTACGGAACAATTAAAAACCCATTGCATGGAGGTGTGGGAAAGTTTTAGAGGGAGCGAAGTATGCAGTAATATTGTTGGGTCCATGCGCAAACGTCTACTTGACTGTATCGAAAATAATGGGGGTTATACAAAATATTAAGTTTTAGTAAAATCAGTAGGTCATTTTATTTTAACATATCCGTGATTATTCGTTAACAAACACTGTATTATATTGTGTTTACTTTCGTTTAAAATAGCTATATCTTTTAACTTGTGCCATCGCCTTATCTTAAGAATGCAGTGAACTCGCTATCAATTTTGTTGACAATAATCATGATTCTATTTTGTTTTTTATTCTTCTACCCGCACTGTTCTAACATAATAGTTCAATTTATTTTTCTCATCTAATTGACGATTATCTTGTGAGAACTAAAGTTCTTTTAACAGAAATTGAGGTTTAGTTTCAATCTTCTTTTCGTCAAGAAAATGAACAATTAAGCTATGACCTCAAAACATTCATTGTGACGTTACATAAAAATAAAATGTTTACAAAGTCTAAATCATATATGACTTTTCAATAAATAACTGGATATAAACAATTATATTTTATTTTATTAAAATTTTAATATCCTTTCATTGTTACGTTATTCCTATTATGAATGGTCTAAGTGGGTATACTCATAACAAACAATCTTACACGTAACATAGATAACTTTTTTGTCTAGGTAACAATTCGACGTCACAATTCTCATAAATGTTTAATTTGTAAATAAAAAGAATAAACATTTTTATTAAACACGTCTTTTTATTTCCACCTTACAACATCGATAAGATGTAAACAACTAAATAATGTAAACAACGAATGTGATTCTTCTTGTAGTTAATAGATCATATTCGTAATTTGCAACAATTTAGTGCAAAAAATGCAATAGTATTTTTCATAGAAATATAAAAAACAACAATATTAACATAGATTGGGAATTTTCAAAGTAAGAAATAACCGCAACGGACCGACCATGATTTGAACTCGGGCTACGTTATTTGCGAATCCAACACTTAGTTCATACGGCTACCAGCACATGACATATTTGCGCGAATTTTATCAATACAATGGTAAGAACAAGTCGCCTCTGTGACTGTGTGATGCGTATTCAATGGCACAGAAAAATAATAATGATGTTTTTAAGCTCAGTGTGACGACAGTTCCTTAGTGTGTGTTATCTGTTGAATGTGGATACTCATACACGGGCACACATACGCACGGAAGTATCGCGCTCGCTCGGTTCGTAGCAAAATAATCTTTAGCGTTCCTATGGACTTTTGCGGCCTGACTGTACATGTAGCAAAAAATACAAAAGTGGTCTCCTTCTTCGTCATCATTATCAAAATGAATAATATTTTTCACACTTTTTTGGAGATTTTCAGTCTTATTTTTCTTACTGCTAGAAGTATTTTTTTACTTGGTGTGACTGCTCCTAAATTACCCTAGGCTGATAAAATTTTCGTTTTCCCTAAATTAAACTACATCTGGTTCTTGTGTCGGCTTCCCCTATGGGGAAGGAACCGGGCTCCTCCTCCGCCCGATTCTGTAGGGCCCGTCTCCTTACGGGGCACCCTCCCACCGATTACACGAAATGAATTCCCAAAACTACTGCCTTGTCCGACCTTAGAGGCTAGGGACAAGGAGGGGATACAAGGTGAAGTTAATGTAGGGAATTCACGATTAGTAATACATAAGTAAGCAAACAAGTATAATAAAATAGGTATGAAGTTAATGAGACGAGAGGACTGCAAAGTATATTATATTATGGTGAGGTGGTGAAGGAAACGTTACGCTTGCGTTTAATAAATTTATGATCTACTTCTACGTTAATTTATATTTTCACAATAGAACATCAGACCGAATAAACGAACTAGAACTCATTTCGTGACATGGAACGGTGGCCTTGTCGTACGTGTACTGTTAGACCTAATCGCACAGTATCACTATTTGAATACTGTAACGAAACTAACAGAACACGTTCCCGGGACTCTAAATAATTGTCTTACACAATCCTAAGACAGAGTACTGCGAAGTTCAACTGTCATTGAGGAAGACAAGTCTATTTTTATGTAGCTCAAATCGCGTCGCGTTTTAACACAAAACTAGCGCAAGCGCTCCGTAGACCAAGTCTGTAGCAGAGTTAATTGAGATAGGTATTGTTGCACGGCGAAGTGGTTCAAACACTTCACATTTCCTTAAATTCGCCCCTTTCTTGGATATGCGGTGCGGCTCGGAGCGGCTACCATCCGAATCTCGTGTCTCGCTAAATAGTGACGATTCAGTAATAGGCCATACCATAGGCCGGGGTTAGTTTTAACGAGACACGGTCCCTAGCGTCCTTAGGACGATCCCTTTTGGGTTCCCAGTGAATCCTTAATTTGGATTCCTACCCCTGGAAATGGTCGTCCAACAAGCCCCACGCAATGCACTCTGAGCTAGACCTTATAGGAAACAGTAATCATCAGCAACGCTTGGTTGACCTATAACCCGAATGCGGGTCGGCCATGAAGCCTGGTTTAAATAAGCTGCTAACGGTTCTGCCCCCCATGAATGTGGTGCGTCAGCTAAAAGTCAATAATGGCCAATAGTTGGGTGTGTTGGTGTGCAGTATACAAGTAAGTATGTATGAGGGAATGTTAAGTGAAAAGGGGCCTTCGCCGTTTCCCTAAACCAAACATTACTGACAAATAACTGTCAAGGTATGGATTATGAAATAGATATAAGGTTGCGCCTAGCTGGAATAAATGATTATTAAATTATCCTCTCCGGCACAACTACCAGCCACCTAGAAATACTTATAGTTAAAACTCACCCAGTCACACCAACACTTACACACACATTAAATATTAAATAGTCTAAATTATATCTAACTTAACAGATAATACTTGCTACGAGTTACAACGGAACTACACACTTTGGTCTCCTAACTTAAATATCCCTAGCCTCGACTATAAGCGTCCGCACGCCCTCGTGATCCTAAAACCTCTTCTTCCGTGAACTAAAACCCGACTGCCATGGCTTTTTCGTTCAAAGCAAAACGTCTCCCTTCCGGGTCCCACCTACCTCTCGCCAGACATCCTAAAAAAATACCACATTCCACAGTTCCCACACTTTCGCAGAGTTCCTCATAATGACAAGTTTTTGTACCATTTCTTAATTGTTTTAAGGGCCGTTTGGGTCCGACTTGAATCTCAGTTATGGTTGCCAGATGTGGCCAACATGCATTGCGGGCGCCATTAGAAATCAGATATTTTACTCGTTTCTTTATCGTTTTGTTAAAATATTACTTCGACTTGACGGCTAGTCCATTAAAAGGACAATTTATGATTTTCTGAGTGGTCTGACAGCATGTGCAGTATTTTGAAATAAATATAATGTTGTTATTAAATAGGTATAAGCGACAGACAGTCACATTGGTGTCAATGTTTATTATTTCTTTTTTTTTTACTGTAAAATATGGAATGACTGGAACAACGATGTCAATGGCGAATACATCACTCATCTTCGATTTGCCGACGATATAGTCGTCATGGCTGAGACCACGGAGGACCTCAGTACAATGCTCGATGACCTCAGTAGAGCTTCCGAAAGAGTGGGTCTAAAAATGAACATGGACAAAACCAAGGTGATGGTAAATACCCATGTAGCACCCACTCCTATCAAGATTGGAGGCTCTGCACTCGAAGTTGTTGATGAGTACGTCTACCTGGGACAAACGATCCAGCTAGGTAGGGCTAACTTCGAGAAGGAGGTCAACCGTCGAATCCGACTCGGCTGGGCGGCGTTCGGGAAGTTGCGCGGTATCTTCTCGTCTCACATACCACAGTGTCTCAAGACGAAAGTCTATGACCAGTGCGTGTTATCAGTGATGACCTATGGACTCGAAACGTGGTCGCTCACAATGGGCCTCATCAGAAGGCTTAAAGTCACCCAAAGGGCAATGGAGAGGGCAATGCTCGGAGTTTCCTTGCGTGATCGAATCAGGAATGATGATATCCGCAAGAGAACCAAGGTTACCGACATAGCCCAAAGGATCGCCAAATTGAAGTGGCAGTGGGCAGGGCACATTGCTCGCAGAACAGATGGTCGATGGGGCCGAAAAGTTTTGGAGTGGCGACCGCGTACCGGAAGACGCAGCGTTGGAAGGCCTCCCACAAGGTGGACCGATGACCTGGTGAGGGTCGCGGGTAACCGATGGATGCGAGACGCACAGGACCGGTTGTTGTGGCGACACTTGGGGGAGGCCTATGTCCAGCAGTGGACGTCTTTCGGCTGATATGATGATGATGATGATGGAACAACGAACTGTATGTAATACATAACAAACTTCAAATTCCATAACAACTCATACATTTAAGGGTCTTTAAAAAATAACTTAAATACACAACACTAAAGTCGATACTTCAGTGGATTGCGATGGATTGAAATTAACTCGATTTTTAAATTCAAGTAGAACGTGAAATTGCCTAAGCAGCAGTGCGATTCTGTAAACATGTCGAAGTGAACACTTGGGCGGAGCGCACGATAGGTGAGTTGTCACTCCATACAAATAAGATGGAATGACAGCTCTATTGTCGTTCACTCCGCCTAGGTGAACACCGTGAGATGTCGACAGAATCGACCGGCTGTTTTACCAACAATACATCAGCAGTGAAGGATTGCCAGATCCAACTCCCTTCATACCTGAGCGCCATCTCGTTCAATTACTCCATTTAAACATAAACAGAATGAGACTACTTTGTAGCACACGTTTGCATAAATGCTTCAAGTACTTACTTAACTCCGAAGTGGTGCTTATCTCCCTGAAGTTGGGACTCGTGTTACTTAGAACTGCTTATATGATAAAATTAATTACTCTTAGGTATCTGAGATTCGAAAAACACCTTAGTATCTTAGTCTGTGTTTAGACTGATGATCTAATGTGTATAAAACAAATTAAATCTTCAGCTTACACATGACTTATCCTACTACTAGCTTCTACCAGGGGCTTTGCCCGCGTCAAAGTCTAGAATCACCCTAAGGTTTTCTATAAGTATCCTATGTATAATTCCAGACTATAATCTACCTCTGTGCAAAATTTAACTAAGATCCGTCTGCATTTATTAATTATTATAAATGCGAAAGTTTGGATGTTTCTTACTCAATCAAGTCAGAACGGCTGAACGGATCTTGAAGAAAATAAATAATGTTTGACATTCACGCGGGCGGAACCGCGAGCGACAGCGAGTTATAAACTATATGTTTGCCAAATAACATCCACTTTTTGCGCGAAAGAGTACCAACAAACATCCATCTTTCCCAACAAACTTTCCGATATAAATAAAAATGAATCGCTAAAGACTAAGCGCAAAACTCGAGAACGGCTGGTCCAATTCAGCTATTATTTTTTTCACGTATTCTTTGAAGTGTGAGCTAGATTATTATGAAGAGAAAAATTGAAAATATGGCACAGAAAAACGTAAAAACTATTTTTTTACAGAATTAAGTCTATCGGGTTAGCCAGTTTATAATATAAGCAGGATAGATCCTTCAATTCAGTCATTTGTTAAATTACTTTAAATACTTGCTAAACGATATGTTGAACAAGCTCAACAGGTATGTACGTACTGCAAAAACTCCGGGCTCTTGAAGCTTCTATTATCTTCTATTCCATTTTGAATTAATTGCAACCAGAGCCGACTTCGACTATTTTGCTATGTCTATAGTAAGAGGCTAATCTTATTTTAATAGGTTAAAATCTCTCGTCACATTTGTCAAAACTTTTTTCTCCTTCATACAAAGTAGTGCTTATCTTTATTATATGCCATTCTCTTTTTATCTATTCAAGGAGGACGGTTGGCCAACTGTACTTGCATTTATGAAAAAAAATACTACAGATCAAAGGGTTTCAACACGAATGTTTTGACGTATAGGTAGTAAGTAACGTTTTTTTTTATGGATGGGTTATCATCACATGACCCCTTCCGCTCTGAGTGGAGCGGGAGGGAGTGTCAGACTCTTACTAAGTACCTAATGCAAGACGTATTATGGTAACTTTACAGTAGTTATCGTTAAAGTAAGAAATTTGAATATAAAAAAAGTAAATCACCATAGTATTTTGGTTTAATTTTATGCGACATACACAATATGTATAGGTCTCCATATGTAATCGATATTCAGCACAATCACTATAATTATGTGGCATCGCTAAAAATTATTTATTTATTTAATATAACTTCACACAACATAAAGATATAAACACGTGCTTAATGCCTTTGGTATATATGCTCTACCTATTAACCAAGGGTGATGGAAAGATAAGATTGGCAAAGATTCTGCAGTCAGTCAACCGTTTGTCTTGTCGCAAAATATAATAGAAGAAAATGTCCGGTAATACAAATCAAAGCAGTATTTAAAGCAAATTAATAAAATTGTTAAAGTAAAATTAATTTATCAATATCATCGTTTCATCTTAACGAAAACGCTGATTAACTAAAAACAGAAGTAAAACAAGTTGATCCAATTACATTGTAAAAAGGATTCTTCAGGAATCTGAAACTCTTCAGATTTCTTGCTAATTTCAGTTCAAACGAATAATTAATCCAATAAAACCCTGAAATTAAACATGGCTAAGAAATTAAATGAGCGGTAAATATCTCTACTAATGGAACATTATGATTGAATCTTTATTTTTGATTTTATTATTGATAGGCACGCGCTTGACCACTATCTCACCTGATGGTAAGCGATGATTTGGTCGAACATGGAGCACGCTTGCCTAGAAGTAACCTATTCACTCTTGACTTAAAGACTCCCAGGTTGTAGCTATCAGGAAACACAGACTCTGGCAGGGAATTCCACTCCTTAGCTGTACACACAATGAATGTGTTCCCAAAACGTTTTGTGCGTGTGGGTGGGATGTCCACCATGTACCGGTGGCGCTTCGCCGTACGTCTTGTGGTTCGATGATGGAACGGGCTTGGCGAAATCAAACTATGCAATTCCGTTGCACACTCTCCAAAATGCAACCGATACAAAACCGACAGGCTAGCAACTCGGCGTCGATGCTCGAGGCTTCTAGTCTACTAGTGTATGAAAGGATTGCTATAACGCACTAACGCGGTATGAGATATTATTATCTTACTATGGTTGGTGCAACAAATGACATTTAACTTTCCCTTAAAATACCTCTTCATATGTACCGGAAAAATAAATTATAAATGGGTATTCATAACTAGAAAAGTAAAACTCGTTAAATGTACATTAGGGAAAGCTTTATGTTTTATGTCCGATTTTGTAATAAAGAATGTCAAAAAATGTAGGTGGATCAATGGCCGCTATTGCAAGTTTATTTGGCGCCAACCATTTTGCACGCGTGTCAAAAAGTTACCCAAGAAAACGCACTACTGTAGCATAATACCCTACGTCCAAATGTATGTCATGTTCTATTCACTTGCCAAAAGACAACGTCCAAACCCGTGCAGCCATTGGGCGCTTCTGTGAAAAGTGGTACCGATTTAATTCAATGATCAATTATGAATCCTGAACCTGGCCTTTGAAAATTCAGCAGATGTACAGACTCGAAGTTTCCCAGCCATGGAGCGCAGTATCCTGTGAACACAGTCGCGTCAAAACAAAAAGGAAAGTAACAAAGTCTTTTAACTAGCACTGGAATACCAGTTTTTCTATTCTTATTTCACTTAACATAAATGCACTGCGCTGTACCATGAAAGTATCACAAATTCATTTTATTATCAGACATGGGAATTGCATTAGTAACGGCTAATGCATTGCACTTTGCTTCTTATTGCTGTATTGCGATCGACGTATTTCCGATATAAACACACATTTATACTCAGTGGTACGTTACTCCCTCAAGTGTGACTATTGGGTCACACTTGAGGGTCACAACAGCTATTACATCGACGGTCGATTTTGCGAAAACAGCTACAGAATTTTCCAATATGTGTGTTTTATCAAGATAATTATGCTCTTGGATGGTGGGGTCCGAGTGCTCACAAATTGTTTAAAGATCTGTCTAAACGCCTACTTGACACTTTGCGTGACCCAAGTTTTTTTTTGGGCACTTATTACCAGTCGACAGCAAAATTACATGGAACGTGTCTTTTTAACCGACTTCCCAAAAAGGAGGAGGTTCTCAATTCGACTGTATTTTTTTTTTGTGTTTGTTACCTCATATCTCCGTCGTTTATGAACCGATTTGAAAAATTCTTATTTTATGTGAAAGGATATACTTCTCGATTGACCCCATTTAAATTTTATCAAAATCAGTCAAGCAATTTGGTTTTTAAATCCAAATAGCTGGAAAATATATGTGGAAATTGCATATTTTTGCTTTCCTGTGACTTTCCAGTGGTGTTGTTAGGTGTGGGTATCACACAAAAGTGAAAAACAAAAAACATTTTCCCAAAAAAAAACCGACTTCTAAAAAAACACTACAAAGTACAAAATAACTTTAATTTTGGAAGTCGGTGTCAAATAACTAAGAAGCAACCAAACACCGACTACCGAAATTAAAGTAATTTTATATATTTTGTAGTGTTTTTTTGGAAGTCGGTTTTTTTTTGTGAAAAAGTTTTTTTTATTTATGGCAATGGTGCTGATGTCGACAGTTCAGCCAATGTCAGATGTGATATTTGAGCATTAATATTCTATTTAAAATACTGCTCATAAACCAGGCATTAGAAAAGGCTCATCGTCGATGGCCAGAACCCTATTTCCATGAACGCTTATCAAAACACTGCTTCCAATTCTCCACTCAAAATTGTTCTAAGTTTCTAGACTGACATCGTAAAATCGCTTAATTTTATTCGTCCTCAAAAACCCATCATGTATAATTGTATATACCCACAACAAGTTTACCGCAATAAGTTTACGAAAACATCACGGGGCCCATCGAAATATCCCGATATTTCCACCGGTATACCGGTGTGTTTAACCAGATTTACCTGACAAATCAGTGAACCTACCACAGCCGGTCTCGCAAGCGCTAACGTATGCAGAAAATCCAATCGTGACTCGGTCCCTCCAATAATCTGTTTAAAATGCACCACTCCGCACCGAAATTTTCATCACTGGGTCTAGTTGTGGAAACGTCATTCGGAATTCCAATTCCTGCAATTAAAACACAAGACTTGTTCTGATGGTATTTTGTATAGGTACTATACTTGTTCGATATGTCTGAGTATATCCTGAGTGCTGGTTGAATTTCCCTCAACGTAACTTAGATTATAAATGTGAGAATTTATTTGTTTGTTACGCTTTCACGCAAAAATCGCCGAACCGATTTCGATGAATTTTGGCACAGAGATAGATGGTACTCTGGAGCAGTCCCAGAGCAAACTTAGTCTTTATCCGTTATACTACTTTAACGGGAACGAAGCTGCGAGAAAAATAAACAAAACAGGAATCACTTTTTACAACAAGGCTAAGAGTTTAATTATGCCATATTGACTGCTATTTTTCCAGTATATAAACAAACTAGCTTTTGTCCGCGTTCGCCCATATCCCGTTTTTTCCCGTTCTCGTAGGAATTCTGGGAAACCCTCTGTTAGTGATCCCCTACCAAGGAACCTATATGCCAAATTTCAGCTTTCTACGACCATTAGTTTTGGCTGTACGTTGTCTATCAGTCACTCAGTAACGTAAGAATTTTATATAACAACATGTAGGTAACAGAATAAACGCATTTTTTTTTTATAATCCTAATACACGTTGTATTAGGATTAAAAAAATATAAAATAAGTTTGGTTTTATTTATTGTAAGTATACTTTACTGTACATCTTATATTTAACAGGTACAGGACAAACATTTATGCAGCGGTGTTATCGTACAGGGCAATCTCTTACAGACAGCATTTAAATGGACTGAATCAAAGGATATAGATTTAGGACATTTGATTCGATTTTTAAACCATGAAACTAAAATCGCAAATAAAATGCTCATTGTGTGCGATTGTACATACTCTGTGGCACGTTCATTCAACAATAAAATCATGAATTATGTACAGTTCCCAACAAAACTGGTTTATCTAATGCTAATTTGTAGGTTTATGTTCGCAGAGTTTCGGGCCTATTGTTAATCTACGATAAACTTAGCACAGCATGATAATGGAACAAGTAGATACGTTTATTTAGAGAAAATAATAACCCGTATTTTCATAATAGGCCTTTGGTCCGTAACGGAGCAGTACATGTACATATTTATTTTCTTTTGTTACTTAGCTACTATAAGTATTGAATACATAACAAGGCCAGGATTTCTAAAGTGAAAGATTTCATGTCATTTTTTTCAAATTTAACATTTCAAAACATTGAGAAAGCTGTGACCAATGTAAAAAAAAGTATTGACTCAAACGGTCAAAACAATAAGGAAACAAAGAAATTGAGGAAATAAAAATAATCCGTCTCGGATATAAATACATTGAAATTAATATTCTCACCTGAATCCATTCATTTGTTTTAGGGATCAATTATGGTCACCATTAATTGTGAGGACCCCAAATCCGATCAATCAATGACAGTTTCCTTTGTATCATTTATTTTCCAACAGTATTTATCAATATTTTTTTTAAGAAGTCATTTTTAGTACTTCCCAATCAACTTAAGTGCTATGATCAGGTGAGACCAAAAACACTAGCACTATATTTGAATGTAATTTAATTTGTGTCGAGAAATCGTTTTTATTTGAAGCTGTAATTCAATTATAATGTTTTGAACACAAAATCATTTTGCCGAAAACGTTTCGTAACGTTTGACAAGTCCTTTGGGAAGACTGTTTTATTTTCCTTTAAATGCTTTTAAAGGGTCAGCAAAATTCTACAAATAGATATAACTTTATTGGAAAAATAAACGAGGATTCGTTTAGACCAATGAGACAAGTCATATGAATAAGCACCATAAAATTATTGTCCGATCACTAATTAGAGTAGGTATCTGGTTCAAATCGCAAATTATTAATAATTATAATATAATATAGGTAATTATAATTATAGGAATTAATTCAACTACTTCAACTACTCTCGCATCAACCCTGAAACGCCTATCAGTAAACCGGTTGTCTCTATTATGATTACTTCTTCTTAATTAAAGTGAGTGTTCAAAACCAGCCGACAGCCTGCAGAAATCCGTTTTTCTTTTGCTAGCACTATAATACTTTCAAGGTTTCTTTTAGCAGGCTACCATCAAAATACACATTACAGTTGTAAAATATTCAATAGAATAATCTTTCACTTAGCTTCTTTAATCCATATTACATATAGGGTGTCCCAAAAGATTTGATTTAACTAGAAAACACAGTTTTTCTTTTTAAAATTGTACTTTTTTTATTACATCATAAAGTACACAGGACCCCGAAAACACGAAAAAAAAACAGCTGTACAGTACATTTTGTCGAGTTACGCGTGCAGAAATGTATAGAGCAGTCGATTTGTTTTTCGCGATTTCAGTGTTGGTCCCATAGTAAAAGTTGTTCATAATGATGAGTACAACGACCCCTTAAGAGGTATTGCGTTTAGTCTGTTACACGTTGTATAAATGTGAAAGTAACTCGGGCTGTTTGTGTGATTTTCTCTTCACGTCTTAAAGGATTTGGAGAACACTTAGAACACGGGTAGACCATATCCTGAAGTTGGACATAACGTTTGATCCCGAGCTGGATCTTGATCTTGCTGGAGTTGGATCATTTGGCTCCCTTAAAAATGGTTGAGCCGAATGGTGCTAGCGTATGCGTCATGTTCGTGAACGGGCGCCGTCAGCTGAGACTGGTCATCTCTCGGTTACCATGGTTTATTTTAATTGTTGCTTTTTTACTCCGTACTCTTTTATCCTGCACGTCTTTTACATCGTTCTCACATATATGTATAATTTCAATATGAATGATGTAACCATAATTTTGTAACAAAATATTATTTTTAAAAGAGTGTCCGTGGAGTTTCTTGTACGTTCTTCTCCATAGAGATCTACGCTTTGGAACGTGCAAATAGCTTCATCTTTTTGACCGACCGACCTTGACAATTCAAAAGTACCTGTATATGGTCTAATTGAAATAAATGCTTTGACTTTTACTTTGAGCGAAGATTTCCTTGGAATGATCTTCAAATTTCACGTGGCCGAAGACGCTGACAGAAGCTGGTTAATTATAAAAATCAAAACCCCTGAACGAACAACAACAACGAACGAAGTTTGAAACAGTATCAAATCAAAGCCACATTCAATCTCCTGCCAGCTACATTACAAGATAATTAACGAAAGAACAATGATTTCCCCAACTGTTAACTATACTAATTGTGTTATTACTGCATTTTCCTTCCTTCTTCCTTCTTTCATGACAACGGGAAAGTTTCTCCGTAAACGTTAGCTATCCAAGGTTTATTTCATTGTTTGTTTGGTTTCTCTAACAATACTACGGTTAGATGAAAGAGCGAACCTTAATTACTGGATTGTATCATCAGATTAATTTGTTCGTTTGATGTTTTTTCCCTGGAAGTGCAGCCGGGGTTGCGGAATTTGTTCGAAAGAGTCACCGCGGCCCTGGAACGCAAAGGACATTAGCAGGAACACGGATGGGTTTAAGTCAGTTAGAGTCTGACACTCCCTTCCGGTCCGCCCAGAGCGGAAGGAGAAGGTCAAGCTCCGCCGACACACCTGTGGTTCGTATTGAAGATGTCATTGAGCGCAGGCGACACACCGATGTGTCGCTCAATTATCGCGTTTTATAACTCTATTATTACTATAACAAGGTATTTTATATATCTATACTAATATCATAAAGAGTAAAGATTTGTATTTTTGTGTGTGTATGTTTGTAATGAATTAACTCAAAAACTACTGTGCCGATTTCAAAAAATTCTTTCACCAATGGAAAGCTACATTATTAGGGAGTAACATAGGCTATATTTTATCCACGTATTCCCACGGGAACGGGAACTACGCGGGTGAAACTGCGGCGTGCTGCTAGTATTATATAAAAATGCGGGCGGGGCTTAACTGTTGTTTTGTGTTTCACGCGCGCGATGCTTTAACGGGTAAAGATATTTCATAGCTTTGTGGAATGGATGGATGGTATGAAGGAGGCACATGGGTACCATCTCGACAGCAGATTCATTAACACTATATCCGACCCGGGCGTTTAGACGGCTTTTCGCAGCGGCAAAACGTTCGTCTAAAAACCCTGATCCGTTCTTTTTCTCGGATGCGTCTAAATGTGAACAGTACGGGATCCCTTCTTTTCGCATAATGTTCTTTGTCCTAATATACTTCGGCATAATTTTTTTAAGGCATACATTTTATGTGTATGTTATAATCATCTTAAAGACTAGTTGGTTTTGGCATAAATTTGATTCGCATAACGTTAGTAGGCCTAATGACTATTAGCATAACGTTAGTAGGCCTAATTACTATTAGCATAACGTTAGTAGGCCTAATGACTTTAATATCGACTGAATTTAATATGCTGTGCAACAAAAGTTAGTGACAGAACCGAATTGCTGCAAAACCGACTCCACGTAGTCTTGTTTGTCCTACCCCTAGAGTGTAATTTAAAATCGCGTAGGCGCGTAGGGGCGAGGCGGCCCGCGGGCTGAGGAGCAGGCGGAAGCGAGCGAGCCATCGCGGCGGTGAGCGAAAGCCGTCAGCGACGATTAGCACGCGTGGGGCCGCCGGAGGCCCGCAGCACCGGAGCCGTGACAGAAACCCTGCCTGCTGCATGTTGCATGCTCGCTTGAATGCTGCATGCTGCATGCTTGCTTGCATGCTACATGCTTGTTTGTTTGCTGCATGCTTGCTTGCATGCTGTATGCTTGCTTGCATGCTGTATGCTTGCTTGCATGCTGTATGCTTGCTTGCATGCTGTATGCTTGCTTGCTTCATGCTTCCGACAGCGAAAAAAAGACCCACAAAATTGTTCAATACGTTCCTATAAAAATATGTTTTAATATCATTTTGCGTAAATAAATTTGTGCTTTAGGATATTATGCTTAAAAAAGTTATGCTTTAGAACTTTATGCTTTGTAAATTTATGCTTTTGAATATTATGCTTAACCACTCCGGCCCAACATGTGAAAATTCCCTAATATAAAGTAAATCTTATGTATATGTAAATAAACATTAAATTCGCGATTAATTCGCGACACACCGGTGTGTCGCCGGGGCCGGACAGGATGTTTATTATGGTAAGAGAAATTATGCTTAAAAAATTATGCGTAAGCTGTTATGCGTAACTACATTATGCGAAAATATAATTATGCCAAACAAAATTATGCTAAGTTATATTAGGTCTTAAAATTTTATGCAAATGGATAGGGAACCCTAAGTAATAATAATTCAAAAATAGCATGCTCAGAAATCCTATATTAACCACATCGTTAACTAACGCAGAACAAATAAACCAACACATATAATTTCAAAGGTGGAAAAGAACCTCGAGCAAGTATAACATACGTCATGAACTTCCAGAGCCATTATTTCCAAGACCAGCTCAATATTTTTAAGGAGCAACGCTTGCAGTTTTGCGTCCGAGAGCCGTCAATATATCAACGTGGTTCAGACGCGCCACTGAATATTCCAGAAGTTTCCAAGGACTGCGATATCGGCGGCTTTCGTGCTTAAAGATGCACACCACCAACTTCCAAACTCCTGGCTTTTACTAAGAAATTCCAAATGGAAAACCTAATTACACTTTTTGCTCGACCTGGGAATCGAACCCACGACACAACGAGATCAACAGAGCAACGAGGCGGCCCAAAATGAAAACTTATGGGGTTAATAAACCTTTTGGGCGCGAAATGATAACAAGAATGTAGAGGTGTTTTTGTTAGTATATTTTCGCTTGATAAAAAATGCATCTTATTTATGGAGGTTAAAATTGCTGGAAAAGCCGGGCAGCCTTTTGACGCTGTTTTTATTTACTTCACACTTTTTGTGCGGATATTTTAAGGGTTGATTTTTTGGCTGGGTTTACAGCTTAGTATGTTTACCTTTGTTTAACCACGACTTTGTATTATAAACTTTGTAAAGCGAGTATGTTTTTTAACATAACGAAAAGAGCTAGTCTAATAACGTGCTGTAAAATAATCCCATGTTCCGAGTACTTTCAATGCTAACAGTTCGTTTTCAACCACATAGACATATTAGTGAATGCACTCTAAAATATTGGAAACCTGTCATACCGCTCTTTTATTTCCTCGTTTATACGCAGGCTTAAATGAAATACCAGCTGATACCTGAATAAAAACCTATTTCATAATAAAAATAAGGTCTAATTTACAATAAGGTTTTGAATAGTCAGATAACTTTAACCTTTAGGAATAAAAATGGCGGTTTGACAGCTTTTGTACAGAAAAAATGTCAAACAGATATTCATATTTATTGTTCAGTTAAAAATTATTTGTCATTGAAAAAATAGGCTATAGTTAACTGAGGTTTGAAAAATCGACCCTTTTTATATTTTGTCCCCTTACCTAAGAAACATTTTGTACGGCCAAGAGATCCAAGATTGTCGGAAAACAAAAACTAGCAAGGTTTCCTCGTAGAGACAAGTTGGGACGTAATTATTTTCGGGGAACAAACTGTTCCGAAGTAATTGTCCTTATTACACAAAGAACAGTTCATAAGGATTTCAGTTAAGTACTCCGTAAGTGTTACTACATTTATTGAGAGGAAAAACAAAACTGTTTTTTCTGAAAAGTACTTTTCTGGGCAAGTTACTAGGTAGGATCACAATAACTTCAATTATTAAAACTGTTTCGCTAATCAAGTATCAGCGAAGCAGTTCAAGCGCAAATTCTGTGCATGAGGTCTTAAGTTTGATTACTGGGTCGGTAATTATTCCTGAATCTGCGCAATAAGCTCGCCTCTGCAACTCGCGAAATGTGGGTTAATGGGATGTTATGTTATATGTAATATCTAAAAATCAACCTGATAAACGAATTTAAACTCAAATAGCAATAGAAATCAAAGTTAAAAATTTATAATTGCATATAGGTACACTTAAATAAAAACTTTAACTAACTGAAGCTAAAAACAATCTAAAATACGGCTTCGAAAAATTCCTCCGCATAGCTGGCCACTGGTATCGTGTCCAAAAGGCTGGCAGCACTGCCAAGTTGTATAGTAAATGTAATATTTCAATACAATGAGCTTCACATATTTCTTTACCCTACCACTAAATACCTACATAATAGATGAATTAGTACTTCAACAAAAAAACCACATTCGTGTAATTTTTATATACACAATGTGCGTTTAAACTCCAACGTTTCATGAATATTCAAACAATTGCATAACAACTGCACAGCAATAATCTAAACAAATCAAATATTTCACACTACGTCAAAACCCATGCGCACAGAACAACACAGTCCAACTTTAAAAAGCATACGCAGTAAAAAATATTGTTTAAAAACGTTTCCATTCCCGGGAACAGACAGCAGTCAGGAAATTGAAATGCCTATTTCAATTGTTCCGGTGGTGAGCGGTGTCAGGACACTTCGCTCCTATGCTGTGCTAATTACTACTCTGACTCGTTGATTTTACTAACGTTTTGAATTGTTCAACAGAGTCGGTTTTAGTTACTTTAGAGATAATTTTGGAAATACAAGTAAAAATAAATACTGCTACTAAACGAATGTTTAGTAATAAGAATGTAGTAGCTATGTATATGTCGCAACCAACTAGCTTAATTAGCCGTTACATTAAAAGCCTAGACTTTTCATTTAACTGCGCCGATTTAGAAGCGATCTAAGTGACGTCTTTGTTTCAATATCGTTTAATGACTTGCCCATCTCACTTATGTCGCTGATGAATCGGCGCAGTTAAATGAAAAGGCTAGGTTTTTAATTAAACGGCTGGTTAAGCTAGTTGGCTGCGGCATATACATAGCACAGAACAAGATCACCGCACCGGCAACGTCTAGAGACGCCAGTACTAGAAATAATGGTAGCACCGAAATTGCATTGAGCACAATTCTGTCACGGATGACGTCATATCATTGTGCGTGCAAACGGTGATGCTTGATTTTTGAGAAACGCCAATGGGTCCGTGCTCTGTATTACATTTCATCGATATGTCTATTATCTAAATACAGTGGGCTTTCTTTTGAGATCTGACGATAAAAACTCCATTTACTGGTGTTCTTATATCTAGATTTACTTAATACAAATTATACAAGAAATTGTAAGAAGCAAGAACGTCTTACGATTTCGAATTGGCAGGTATTGAGTGACATTATTCCAATGTCTTATTTAAGAGAGTAAGACACTGGAATATCTCAATTTCTGCCTTCCATAGTACCAGCTTTTGCCTGAAACTTCGTTAGCATCGACTTTAGGACTCCTAAGTGCCTT
Organism: Melanchra persicariae; assembly: GCA_947386135.1. Classification (NCBI taxonomy): domain Eukaryota; kingdom Metazoa; phylum Arthropoda; class Insecta; order Lepidoptera; family Noctuidae; genus Melanchra; species Melanchra persicariae. The sequence goes on from OX376659.1 coordinate 8,505,636, forward strand.
TTACTGGAACAAAAAGTATCACATGTGTATTAAAGCGTATCAGGTCGAACTTTGTGAGGGAATTTTCATCAAAATCCGTTCAGCTGGTTTTGGCATGATTTAGTTGCAAAATAACCAAACTTTCGCGTCTAAGATATTAGTTGAAGCATGGAGCTAGTTTCTGTTAACAGTTTGTTAGGTTAGTGTTCAAGTTTATTTCTTATACTAGTTTGGCCGCCTGAAAATCGAAAATGAATCAATCATTCAAATTCTTTATTGCGAACTAAGTGTAGAGAATTTTAAAGATAGTAACAATAGGTAGGTTCTTAGAACTTAGTTACCCTCTGTATAAAAAGTCCCAGTATCCTATGTCCTATTTCAAGACATGGCCTACCTGCGTGCCAAGTGTCATCCAAATCCGTTCAGCCGTTACGACGTCAAGAGACCGACAGTCAGACAGACAAAGACAATTTCGCATTTATGAAATAAGTATGGAGAAGCTTACTTCATTTATTATGATTCTGATTCTAAGATTTTGTCTGGTAGGCAGCAGCTCCTCATTAATTAGGTACCTACTGGTATTCAGCTGAATCCGGTTAGACTTGAAGCCGACCGCAATATAGTTGGGAAAAGGCTAGGCAGATCATGACTTTAACAAAGGACTCATTAAAGTTTATCTTCCCAAAGCTTCTGAATCCTAGTCTGTATCCAGTAATTTGATTGATTTCCAATTTTTCAGCAAACCATCAACTTTATTCCGTGCTATTGAAACAGAAGTGAATGGAATTGGAACACCCTTTGTTCTTTGTACCCTTGCGTACACAAAGCACTGAGGGACGTACTCCAAATGTTGAGAGCTGTAAAACTAGGTACCGGCAAAAGGCTAGGCAGATGGACCAGTATTGGCCGTTTTACAGTGCTCTGCATATAAGTTTTTGTAGCAGGATTGAAATGCTTCTGGCCGTTTTAGATAATTATGCCCTCACGTAGGCCAAGGTTGGGTGACCATTCTGCTTCGAGTTAAGTTATTCTTGCCATTACTTTCAGGATGGGTGGTTGCTCTTCAACTGGAGACTGACCCTCCATGCTTCATATCCTGATTTAAGTAAAGCAGAACAATTGAATATTGGTCAAACGCAACTCCTAATTTGAGAACGCTTACATAGAATCAACCTATAAATAGGTTGGTTCTATTCATCCCACATATATGTGAACAGCAATGTCATTACTGACCATAAACAACGGTCACCCATCCTCAGTGTAACCGCGTCCAGCGGTCACTCCGACCGAGTGTGCTGGCCACAATCCTCTTTGTGTAATTTCTTCCGCGCCATACCCGCACTAGCCTGAATATTTTTGCCAATCCCGTGGAAAGGTCTCGAAGCCTTTTGCTTTATTTTGCTTCCACGTATCCTTTGTTTAAAAAATCCAATTTCGACTGTATTGAGAGTTCAGTTGAAATTGAAATATAGGTACGAGTATTGTGCATTCCGGCTTTGTGTAAAACTAACCTTTGACGGCTTTTGAATATGACATGGTATTAATTAACCAAATTGTAAACTGTATTTTATAAAGCTGAAACCTTGGCTACATTCATTTTATTAGTCCCATGCATACCAAAAGGTTGTAAGCTAACTACGACTGCCGTTTTTGTGCTTGATTTCGTATTCAAGGGGCTTGCCGGGCGCGAAGTTGTTGAGTCCGAGCAGCGAGATCTTGTCAGTGAGAGCTGGATCTTGTCGTAGTCGGTGGGGTTGGCGAACGTTAGCGGCAGTATGCCTTGCTTCTTGAGGTTGGTCTCGTGGATCCTAGCGAACGACTTCACGATGATGGCCCTGCCGCCGACATGGCGCGGCTCCAGCGCACGTGCTCGCGAGAGGAGCCGTCGCCGAAGTTCTCGTCGCCCACCACCACCCAGCGGATGCCGGTGGCCTTGTATGCGCGCGGTGGCTGGTACTGCTCCCCACTCGCCGGTCTTCTGGTTTCGCACCTTGTTCAGTTTACCAATGTTATGTATGATAACATTTTCTCAAGTTTTAGGCCCATAATTCCAAAACGTAAACTCTAACTCAGCTTGAATTCCAACTCCAACGTGAGCATGAAAATGTCAATAAAACCTTTCTAATTGACGTTTCATACTTGAGAGATTAGCAAACAAATGCAAAAATCTTCAATTCAATGATAAGTTCCGATGGAGTTGGAGTTCGAGTTTAGTTGAAGTTTGCGTTTTTGGAATATGGGCCTTAGAGTGCCGAAGAATGATTTCGAAAGTATGAGCAGTGCAACAAGTCCTGTGTGTAACCAGCAAGCCTTCTATAGTAACGGTATGACATGCTAATGTAAGCCAAACTCATGACCTGGTAAAAATTTGTATGTGATAAAAGCAGGGTTGTCGACTGCACGGGGTAAAACGGAATGAATTATAAGGATTGAAGGAAGCATTTATACAGCGGTTATCAGCAATACTTATTGGGCCTATGCCTAAAAAGGTTATTTTTGTTATTGATTTTCTTGTTGCAATTTAAAAAAATCTTTATGTTCTCTTACTTATGTATCAATATGAATAGTTAGAAGTTGAACACGAATATCAGTTCCACAAACTTTAAACTAACGTACACATACGTCGCAGATTGTGAATCGCGTTTTCGTTACTTCAGTCAACTGTAGCGTAATAACAAGATGATATCCCGAGTTCTACGCTACATATTCATACAAAACTAGCTTATGCTAGCAGCTTCGCCTGCACAAAAGTATAAAATTATCCCAATGTACTACTGGGAAGCAATCTCGGAGTTTCCTTGCGCGATCTAAACAGGAATGATGATATCTGCAAGAGAACCAATGTAACCGACATAGCCCGAAGCATCCCCAAACTGAAGGGCCAAAAAGTTCTGGACTGGCGACCGCGTACCGGAAGACGCAGCGTTGGAAGGCCTCCCATAAGGAGGACCGATGACCTGGTGAGGGTCGTTGGTAGCCGATGGATGCGAGACGCACAAGACCGATTGTTGTGGCGACACTTGGGGTAAGCGTATGTCCAACAGTGGACGTCTTTCGGCTGATATGCTTTCCGCCGACGAACAATTCCACTAATTTCCTTAGTGAGTAAAACAATCTGGTCTTTACTACAATTCAGCACGTATTAGTGCCTAATTAATACTGGCTTAGCACGACGAGAGACGTCAGCACAATTAATAAGTAATGAACACACCAATGCGAATGGTTGATAGAGTTAGCTACATAATATCCATTAAGGATATCAGCAGTCTCGATGTCATATAATTATGTAAATATGTCTGTCAGAATGGTATTGCTGTCGTAAAGGCAGTCTTCACCGATATCAATCATTATAGCTACTGTGCAAATAATTATAAGTCCTGATTTTGTGAGTCAGGAAATCCAAAAATTTAATTACAACGAGTAGGGTATTTAAAAAAAATAAATTAAATAGGGAATTTTGCTGTTAAATATTATACCTACCGTTATAGTGACGTCACGCGTGTTTTCAACACACTGTATCGTCTTAAATTTTTGTGTTGAAAATTGAAATTGAATTGAAAAAATCGAAATGAGAAATGAACCTGAAAAATTGAACACGTATTTTATCTTTTTAAACGACTTCCAAAAAAGGAGGAGGTCCTTTTTTGAAAGTCAGTTAAAAAGAAAAAGACGTGTTAAATTTTTTTGGAAATCTATAGCTAGCTCCTAGCCTTTTTCCAACTATATTGGGGTCGGCTCCCAGTCAAACCAGATTCAGCTGATTTACCAGTATTTTACGTGGAGCGGCTGCCTACCAGACCTCCGCAACCCAGTAACGGGGTAACACGTCGTGTACTTCTTGGCAAGACTGGTGTCAGATTTTCTGGCTTCTGACAATCCGTAACGACTGCCAAAGATTTACAAATGACAGCCGGGACCAACGGCTTAACTTGCTTTCCGAGGCACGAAGGAGTCTTGGTAAGTTAATATGGTCACCCATCCACAGAACAACCTCGGCAAGCTTTGCTTATCCTTGAAGATTGATCTTTGATTTTTGGAAATCTATCTAATGGACTAATTACATTTTTTTCAGTAAAATGCCCTACAGCCGCGGTTCTTCGTGTCTGCATATTCTTTCGGGGAATACAGTCGTGATAATATTTATTTAACAATTAATATGCACACATATAACAAACAGACAAGAAAAGTAAAAGAAAAATGGGTACAAAGGATCAGCTTAATTCTAAAGAAATCTTTTCCAGCATACCTAGGTTCGAAAAGAGAGTCGAAAAAAAGATATGAAGACACTGTGCACTGTGTACAGGATTTTTTTTCTCAGCGCATAAAATGTGCTTCATAGAAATACGTATTAACTATTCATCCAGTAAAAAAAAAAAATGGCGCCTCATCTTGTGGTGTCCTTGCCACAAACTTGCGGAATGTAATTATGAATTTATATCACCGTCAGCAAAAAAGTCGACACAAAGTTACGCCAGCCGGGACTTCGTTCTGAAACTCGCCAGTAACAAACCAATTAACGAAAAAAATATATGTCTACCGTCGTATAAAAAAAAATCTTCGTGTATTTCCGAACGGCCTACAAAGAAGAAGGGAGTGATCTTGAGGACTTGTAATTTGGCTTCAAGCCCCAGGCCCTGTAATTAAGGGCCGCGGATTTTACTTTGTTAAATAACACCTACTTGGGATACCCACGGATTGATCAACGGCCATCTCAAAAGATGACGTCAGTTTACAAAGTAACCTTCGAAAATTCTTTTGAGAATTAAATAGACAAAAGAAAGAAAAGGGTTCTTGCACCAAGACGCAAAATACGTATAATAAGGATGCATTTAGCAACGAAATAATATTATTAGAAATTAAGTGACCTTGCCTTGCCTATGTCCAGGGCTGCACCATTTTTCTTCAAATTCCTTCACCAATCTTGCGTTTCAGTCAGTCGCATCTTGAAATCCTGAAGAATTCAATATCTAGCGTGCATAAAAGAAAATCTATCTTTTAAAAATTGCGCTATATAATAACTATGCTTCTTTTGAAGATGAATAAAATACTGAAATCGACTCTATATTTCTTATTTCTTTAGAACTATTTTTTATTTTCTATTGTATTCAAGTAATTCTATTGTGCTGCTTGGAGTTGTAATCTTACCTAAGTTTGCGCCAAGTAGCATCAACTGAGTATGGTTTTAACTTTGAACTTCTTTTATAAAATATAGTAAGGAAGTACTTTGATATTCGCTACAGTATAGTACTACCAGTAGCCCAAGTTTGGTTACCGAGTATAGAACAACTAAGTCCAGGGTTTAATTCCCAATAGCCGAGGTCAAAAATACCCTGAAGAATCTTATACTTTATAGTTTTGTCTGTTGACCACCAATTTTGTCGTCTGAGCCGATAGAGGTGTCAAAATAAAAAATAAATCATAACTTTAACCATTACTTTTATTTAATTTGTCTTGTCATCCAATGCGTATGTTTAAAATATCTACACCTTTGGTTTGGATGACAATGCAATGCAATATTAAAAGTTTGTTTCTTTTAAGATTTTTTTAAAATTAAATAGGTATGTATTCCAAGAAATGACGCGACGCTAAAAACCAATGTATTGATTGAAAGCAGATTTTGAAACTCGAAGGATAAATCTCAAAAGTAGTTTTAACAGTCACCTTGAGTATCAATTTAAGTAACTCTATTAATTTATTTCTCTTTTGTTACAGATGCAGCAACAGACAATACTGAGAGGGAAGTTGGTGATATATATTAAGCAAAATGTAAGTACAAATACATTACACTGTTTCGCCCACATTAATGTTTGTTTTCAGTGAGCACTGAGCAGCCTCGGCCAGTAATTACGCAAATTAATATGTGCTTCCAATTAACAATGATTTCATTTTGCAGTACGCGATACCGTGTGGTTTTGCTGTTTATGGTAAACGAAAATATGATGTAACTAATTGGTTAATACGTTAATTGACACTCTGGGCTATTTTGTCATCCAGATTTCAAGCAGACAGGTGCAAGCACAGTGATAAAACAATGTTTTTTAGTGAAATTAATCTAAAATTGTTCTACAGCTAGAACAATTTCTTTGAAAAAGTGTGGTCACACCTTTGCGTCGCACCCGTCTGTGAGAATGTTAAGACATTTAGCTAATAATTAAGACTTAGACTAGGTAGCAGTTCTAACTACTCAATTCGAAACTCTTTAAGATGGGTATTGACCGAGGTTACAGGGTGTAATGTAACATGTTACAAAACGAGCATTCGTCCAATCAGTACGTGGAAACGAGCGTGAATACATGCGTGTGTTTTGTTGTACACGGATTTTAGAAGACGTAATGTAACATGCTCGCTGCAAATGTTACATTACACCCCCCGTAACGCCGGTTCAGTGCACAGCTTTAGGATATTTTACTTTTGAATGGCTAAATGTAAACTGAAACCTCACATGATCTTAGTTACACTGCTACACGAATTTTGCTCTGTGGTCTTGCTAAGTTAGTCACGACGCGTTGCGGTGGTTTTGACAAGAGTCGCATCAACACTTAGTCGTTGTTAATGGTTTAAAGAGACCACAACATATTGTGGACGTCCATTTACTTCCAGAGTGAGCGTTTTTGATCCTACCGGTAATTTCTGTAGACATCTCACCGTGAAAACGTAGATAGGGTGAACGTGAAGTGAACTGTCATTCTATCTTGTTTGTCTGGATTGACAGTTCACTTCACCTACAAGTCACTTCACCTAAGTTAAGAATAGCGCGACTAGTACATTTTATTTTCAAGATCATATGAGGGTTAGCTTTTCAATTATAAAAAAAAACAACGTGTTGCACTCCGGGAGTGCCGGCAGAAGTGAAAACTTGAACATTAATGTTGTGCATTTTTGAATATTTTGGAATGGTTTTTCACATGAATTGCTTTATTTATCAGTATAAAAGTACTATCACTTATGTGGTTAAATACAATATTCATTTAGTGCGCTATCGTACACAAACATGACAATTTATATTAAATTATCCGTCTTACGAATTTTCGATCAGGTCACTTGTCCTGACGGTCACGTGTCCTGACGGTCACGTGTCCTGACGCGAGTTTAACATTTTTAACCATTCCAAAAAATGTACAACGCCGCTAAAGAAGTTTTCACTTCAAAAATTTAGAGTTGTGGTCAAAACTTTGCATTTACCTTTTAGTTCAAAGAAATGAATTATTTAGAAGCGTTGAGGAACTAACATATACAGGTACCTACATACGGCTTTTGTGTGTAAGTACTTGTACAACAATAGGGAAACCATGAATTTACTTAATGTAGGTACCTGGACAGTTTCTACATAGTAATAATATAAGGAAATGATCAGCATTCTAGGGATATTTACAATTTAAGTAAACACAGAATACCTATATTCATACTCATAGGCTCTGAACAAGTTTAATTATTCAGAATGTGTCCTACAATAGAATAGAATAAATAGAATAGTTTATTTGCACAGAAAGAGGTACAAGATATAGACGTTATTTAGTGATGCAAAACATTTTATAAAACAAATAGAATGCAATTATTAAAACAAATACAGGCATAACACAAAACTATTTAACTATAAATAATGATACTTTAATCTTAACTTTTATAAATGGACACTAGACCGCCATTTATTAAAATTGATAAGTCCTTTTCTGTTCTTATTGTTTCCGAAGTTCGATTAAGCCATTTCGTTTTCGATGACAGTTACAAAATGATTTTAGTTTTGGCCGTTATTCTTGTTTTGTTTTAGGAAGGTACGAAAATATCTCTAAAGTATTTTTTTATTTTTTTTCTGTTTTAAAACTTTGCCCCACACTAGGAATTTCTCCTGTATCGTGGGTGCGTTCACAAACATATAAACTCACATACACAAACAGCCAGACCCGGAACAACTATCTGTAGGCCATACAAATATTTGTTCCGTGCGGGAATCGAACCCGTGACACGCAGCGCGGCAGTCGACCGCTCAACCACTGCGCCAACCGTGTCGTCAATTCAAAAAAATTTGAAGTGAGCGTTTAGCGTCAAAACTCCAATTCAGAAACCGGGTAAAAATCCTTTGGTTCTAATTTTTTCCGAAATTACAGTCTATAAATACCAGAAAACTTAATAATACCTTTTCCTTAGGTACATAACTTACTTGAAACCAAAGCTTTCTTCCAGCAAAATATCTCCATTGTTAATCCCACACAGGAGTCATTAGCAAGAATAAATTAGCATAAAATTCAATTAACTCACTACTTAGTGCAAAATCGTTTAAGAAACTCTCGGCTGGCGTCCTCGGCTGTTACAACTTGAGAACTAACAAAAACTACGTACTAAATGTACCTACTTTGTAAAGTATAATTTGAATTAGTGATTAAAAGGTTTGTTACACCTGAGTTTTGAAGTTTGTACTATTCTAAATAAATACCGATTGAGTTATTGTAACGAAAAAACTGCCTCATGTGTCTAATATCACTGCTGAGATGGAGGTCCTGGATTTCATTCTTGGATCTTGGCGTCATTGGGTAAGCCCAAATTCCAGGTCAAAAGAACCCAATAATGCTAAGGCATTATTGGGTTTTTTCGACCTGGAATTTCTTAGAAGCAGTCCGGATTCAGAATTTGTCAAAATATAATCGTGTTATTATGTAGGATTGAATAATAATTTTTCCGATTTGTTTTTTTTTCTCAATGTGAGTCCTAGTACGATTTGAATAGAATAAATAAATACACACTTTCGTCTTGTCAAGAAATAATAGGACATTCTCTCACTGTAAACTTCATAAATGTTAACAGGGTGTTCTATCTAAGTATCCACAAGCACAACATAATATGTTGAGAACACTGTTGTAGTGTTTCTGGTAGATACCCAAAAACCGAATTAATTTTGTTCATTCAACAAGAACTAATATTGGAGGTAACAACCTGTTACTTCAATGGTAATTATAATTTATTGCAACTATCATAATACAATTAATAACAAACGCTTATCTTCATACTGACAAGGTACTATTACTAAGGCTGTCAATTACAGACAAAACACTAACCAAATAACCAAAACAGCAATAAAAGGCAACTTTCCCAACATCGATTTTACTTTCTAATCGTCAATTTCTATCATTTAACCACTTATTCACGAGGAAAACGCGTTATCTTGTCGCAACGATGTCCTAAACCAATAAACGGTGCAATAAACAATAAAAGCTATGCCCCTATCCCATAAAAATGTTGTTTTCAACTTTTATGGTCTCGACGACATGATGTGTCGTTATTTCGCTTTGTTTTTACTCTTTCGACTGTCTTTTATGACGGATCCGCAGAGTAAGGAATACAAAGAATAGAGACGCCTTCCTACTAAAATTATTTTGGAAGTAACTCTGTTTGTTACGTTTCATCCCTAAACCGCTTAGAGAGATAAATTGGAACATGTACGTAAAAAGTAGCCTATGTCCTTTTCCATATCCCAGGCTATATATTTACCAAATTTCATGAATATCCGTTCAGCCGTTTTAGCGTGAAAAAGTAACAAACAAACTTACTTTCGCATTTATAATATTAGTAGGGAAGTAAGGATTTGGCAATGCCGTCTCTGGAAAGACTCAGAAACATCTCAGTGCTCTGTGGACGGATCAAACTACTTGTGCAGGTGCAAGAAGCTATTATGTTCAAGTTATTTCTCCCTTATGAGGTAGTTTCAGCTGTAGTGCTTGAAGTCAGGAACACAATGACAGTGTTATGTTTTAAGACCATCTTTAGATCTTGTCTACACATTTCGAATTTTTATTCTACTCCAAATCCTTTCAATCGTAAGACGTTCTTTATAAACTTCCACACTAATATTATGAAGAGATATAAATATTTGTTTCAATTTTTTTCGTAAAAGGTGATTTCTGGAAGTATAATCTAAACTATACCATATTATGCTATACTATAATTTACTATTCTAGAGCTACTATACCTACTAGTTTGTTTGTTTGTACCCGCTAATCTCTGGAACTGTCAGTCGGATTTGGAAAATTATTTTTGTATAAATGTAAGCTACATTCATGAGGAATGCTATAGGCTAAACGGGATATGAGCGTACGAAGTCGCGGGCTAAGCCTAGTGTACGGATAGTCAGGTCAAATGTCAAGGTTTCTCTCGGCTGTCCTACAAACTGTTCCCGTCAAAATAGGGCGGTTTATATTGAAATTAATGACGTCGCATGGGTACCTAACCCTTTTCCCAACTAGAAGCTTTTTACGACTCACGTAAAGTGTGTGAAATGTGTTTTTCTTTTAGGACACTTTAGCAAATGGTGGAACCTTTCGTAGATGCTGCATTTCTATCAAGTAATAAAAGCATCACATGAATTAGTATACAATTTTATCACAAGCTATATCCTGTTAGGCAAATATCTTTTGATAGCTTCTTCTTCTTTTTCTTTGAGTGTCGATGGTTATCTCTTTAGGGTGCGTTTCCACTGAGGCGGAGCGGAGCAGAGCGTGCCGCGATTCACCAATCACAAGGCTTGAAATTCACATCTCTTTTCCACTCCGCTTGGTTGATTGGTGAATCGCGGCACGCTCTGCTCCGCTCCGCCTCAGTGGAAACGCACCCTTAGACTGTTTAGGCCCAGTAGGTGGCTACGTTAATTGCAGCATCGATGGCATGTATGGAAATATACAAATACAAATACAAATATTTTATTGGAACAAAAAATAGTAACAATTTTTGTGGACGTTAATACTGCGTTAGTTTAGTAACTGTGTCGCAGTTATTAGCACCCACCCCAAGAGCGAAAGACAACTGGGTTCCATCGTTCCATTTATATTTTCCATATGGAGGAATAAAAACCTCACTAAGGCTACTAAGATCCGGCTCGTCCGAGCACTCGTATTCTCCATATTCCTGTACGCCGCGGAGACGTGGACGCTGCGAGAGACAGAAAGGAAGAAGATAGACGCTCTAGAAATGTGGTGTTAGAGAAAGGTGCTCGGAGTATCATGGATGGAGTTCCGCACAAATGCATCTATACTCGAAGAATTGAGCATCAAACTGCGCCTATCAGCCCAAACTCGCATCCTCTATTTCTTCGGACACGTCTCTTGGCGGGACAGTGATTCCATCGAACGCCTCGTTCCGAGTCGAAGGCACCAGGCCACGCGGTAGATTACCCATGCGATGAACCAACCAAATCAAGTCTGCTGTGGGTGGCCCATTGCATGAGTGTGCCAAGCTGACCGCTAACAGGAAAAAATGGCGAGAAATTGTGAAAAAGATCACCACTGCCCGTAAATAGTGTGTGTGTGTGTGTTTCCATCAGGTGTAATCGAGGTCAAGAGCTAGCCCATTCATAAATAAATAAATAAATAATAGTGCCGTAATATGACGACCACGACCGCTCTGGCAAGAGCGTACCGACTGAGATGAAGAATAATAAGTAAATAAGCATACCTACGTAAAAATACTGCCACTGTGTCGAACCGAACGTGATCCTTCCATAATCATACTACTAACGACATAAAATCAATTTCGATGACACGACATTTATCATAAAAATGTTCACATGTTAATACATTATGTAACGTGTGTTCATGTGTTCACATGTGCGTTTTGGGAACACATTCATTGTGCGTACAGCTAAGGAGTTGAATTAACTGCCAAACTCTGTGTTTCCTGATAGCTACAATTTGGGAGTCTTTAAGTCAAGAGTGAATAGGTTCCTTCTAGACAAGCGTGCTCCATCTTCGACCACATCATCGCATACTGTGTCATCGCTTACCATCAGGCGAGACCGTGGGCAAACGCGTGCCTATAATAGCAAATACAAAAATTCGTGTGTAGGTAACTATTATTTATTTAACAGTTTATGTACACAAATTAAAAAAAATAAGTAAGAAGAAGAAACAGAAAAATAGGGACAAGAGATAACGTTTACCTAATTTTATTATGTAAAACGATATTTCTTGGTAAGTCTGATTGACAGGCTTTCAAGGTTCTTACTACCTGTAACAACTGTCCAATATTTACGATTGACAGCACAAACATAAGACGATCCTCGCAGTTATCTCGTTTTTGTAATGGCAAACCACCCATCGAGATGGCAACCAGACGAACCTAGGCAAGCGTAGCTCAACCTTAAATCGACCCGTACGCCTTTTTTTACTTAACCACGGGCCGTAACAGCCTATTATCTGACCTCTTTATTATAACCGAAGACCTTCGCAAACTTGACAATGGTTTGCTTTCATTCATCATTCATTAGACCGTGTTATCTCCGAGTTTTTTTTATTCAAATTAGGTTGTTTAAATCTTCTTTGTTGTCATTTATTTTCTTGTTACTGGATCCTCTTCGGGCGAGTTCTTTTTGTAATTTGTGGTAAAAAAAATCGTTACTATGATTGGTTTTTGATTAATTGTCAGTTATTAGTTTTGTAATTAATTATTAATTTTACCATTGGTCAAGCTAAAAATTGATAAAAAAGCACACTTTTCGAAATTTAGGTGACCTTAGTTTTAGCCACTGTCTACGGATTATGAAACCGCCCTTAATGTGAACAGGGTGGCCATGTTACGTATACAAGTTCAAGATAAAGTTTACGTAGGACAATGTTTGTTTGGCAAAATGCGCAATGATGACTGGTGTAGTAGTTTATTTTGTGCTTTTCTTAGTAACAAGGTTACAGGACTTACAGGATACGCTCGAGCACTGACACATGAAAATTCCAAAATAAAAAAATAAATCTTACGTAATAGTAATAATAAATCAACATTAAAATCGCGAAAATCTCGCGGCACACCGGTGTGCCGGCAGTGCTCGAGCGCTTAAATCTAAGTGATATCATGTTTAGTTTGTTCCTTTACTTCCTGTGTGAAGGGTTAACTAATATAGGGTGTCCCAAAATTAATGCAAGATTTGAATGTGCCGCCATTTGTTCAGTAAAATCCCCAAAAATATAACAGTTTGATAGCTGATAGTTTAAGATTAGTGAAAATGGAGTACCACTAGCGAGTTTTGTTGAACAATATTAAAAAAAAAACGTTAATTTTGGTGGTCAAAGTTCAGAAAATCTATCATTTTAGATTATGTGATTTAAAACCACTGGATTTCTCTTTTGGCGTTCTTTGAAATCAAAGGTTGCACAGGCAAACAAGACCACAACCACCAGTGCATTGAAGGAGGAGATTCAACGCTGAATTAACGATTTAGCCATATTATGCAAAATGGTAATGGAAAATTTAGATAAAATAATGAGTATGTATGCAAAGCTATTCCATACAAAACCCTATCCTGTGTACTTTATGATTAAAATAAAAAATATCAATTTTAAAAATTGTGTTTTCTAGTTAAATCAAGTCTTGCGTTAGTTTTGGACACCCTTTATGAAGAGGTGAGGTTCTTTGATATTGTTCTACTCACGTGACCCATAAATATTATTCGCTTATAAATTTTTTTTTTATATCAACAACAAGATAAAGAGAGAGAGATAGAAATATGTAGATTTGCGAGGCCCTACACAAATAGCATTCTAAAAGCGGTAACAATTAACAAAAAGTTCATAATAAATATGGCTGCGTTACAACGTTTGAGATTGATAAGTTATATAACGCGATCAATCCCAATTGAACCTTTGGCAACCAATTATCGCCGATAGAATCGCTAGAATCCTTTCTAAAGTCAAGGAAATATAGTCCACATTACATTTTCGCAAAGCGACGTTTAACTAAATTTTCTGAACCGGTTTATTGAATTCGTGTCCAACCTTATTAGCTTAACTTACAATACCTGCGTCCTATAGTCTCGGAAATGACCACTACGAAATATTATTATGAAAATATTAAAAGGTATTATTTTTAAATACTAAATGCAATACACTTCCTTCTATCTAAAATGTTGAGAAAAGCTGAAATACTGAGAAATCCTAATATCTTAATGAAATTCTTCAGTTATTGACTGAGAGACTGACAGACAACGCACAGCCGAAACTACTGGTCGTAGAATGCTGAAATTTGGCATGTAGTCCCCTACACTCCGTAGCACTAAGAGAGGATTTCCCGAAATTCATACGAGAACGGGAAAAAACAGGATATGCGCGTACGAAGTCGCGGGCAAAACTTGTTACTGATAGATAATTTAGTATCCTCACCTGATGGTAAGCGATGATGTGGTCGAAGATGGAGCACGCTTGCCTAGAAGTAACCTATTCACTCTTGACTTAAAGACTCCCAGGTTGTAGCTATCAGAAAACACAGACTCTGGCAGGGAATTCCACTCCTTAGCTGTACGCACAATTAATGTGTTCCCAAAACGTTTTGTGCGTGTGAGTGGGATGTCCACCATGTACCGGTGGCGCATCGCCGTACGTCTTGTGGTCCGATGATGGAACGGGCTTGGCGGAATCAAACTATGCAATTCCGTTGCACACTCCCCAAAATGCAACCGATAGAAAACCGACAGGCTAGCAACTCGGCGTCGATGCTCGAAACATTGGAGCTTCGACTCGACGAGCCTATCGTTGTTGATGATCCTCTTGGCTCGCTCGGCGGCTATTAAAAACTATACTTCACAAAGAACCACTGTTGGTTCTTTGTTTTCGTATAGTTTTTAGTTTTAAATTAACAGGTAGAATTTCGGTTGAAATAACTACTATTAGTTATTTCAACCGAAATTCTACCTGTTAATTTTACATGCAAATACTGAAACAAAGCCTCTATTTCAGGGCTTTACCAAAAGCCTATTGAAATCCAACACATCATACCATATCTATTGTGCCTTACGAAATACCAATGGATATCGAAATATTGAATGTCGAAAACCGTGAACATTTTCGATAATTATTCCACTTCGTATTGAAATCAAAATGCAGTGTCTATTTTGACGGTGAAATGCGTCGACGAGCGTATCAAAATTCATGCTCTGTTGAAACACAAAGAGCGAAATATCAAAATTCCATTGAAGCAATGTGTTTATTAATGAACTTCCATTATTTTTATTAAATAAAACTGCTTCCTTTTTTTTAAGTTTATTTATCGTTTATACGAAAGAATACAATATTATTCATTTAAATAGCAACCAAAAAACCACTAAGGTTTAGACTTGTGCTATCATGAGTCTATCGCAATATCGAACTATTAGATGTACAATGTTTATAAAGCACTTCACATGCGCAGGCCACTGTCGACAACAATCATAATACAGATGGTATCGACTATTGTTATCGACAACAACGCACACATATAAAATGCATTAATGTATTAATTAGTTCGGTCTTTAAATAGTTACATTCATTCCTAAATAATACTTAAGTAATATTGCTTTCCTAATATTTGTATCATTTTTATATGGACGGTATGTCTTTATTTCCGTGGAAGATGGGTAGGCCTTTAGTGTGGGACGCTACTTGTGTCGATACTCTTGCGCCATCCCATCTTCCTAGCTCTTCGTGCTGTGCTGGTGCTGCCGCTGCGGCTGCGGAGAACCTCAAGCGGCGGAAATATAACAAGTTGGTAGTTATATTTTCGAGCCGTTTGGGGTTGAAACTCTCGGGTCGTGGGGTCCGAGTGCTCATGCGTTATTTAAAGAACTTGCTAAACGCTTAGTTGACACTTCGCGTGACCCAAGGGCTGGCTTTTACTTTGGAAAAAGGATAAGCATTGCCATACAACGTGGCAATGCCGCCAGTCTTTTGGGCACACTTACAGTCGACAGCGATGCGGATGAATATTTTGACGCCATCTTTCACGGTTAACTTAGTTAGGATATTTGATTTTTATTATTAGTGCTGTCTCTATACCAATAATTTATTTTATATGGAATATAAGTTATTCCATTGCCATTTAAGTTTAGGTATCTGAAACCAGAGTGCCAATTCTACTAATTTATAAACAACATTCACATTCGCATCTCAGTCGCAATCTGTCAGAATAGTCTCAATGTCCGTAGATTTTTGACAGATTGCGACTGACATGTGAATGCGAAGGTTGCTTAAAAATTAGTAGAATTGGCACTTAGATCATGAGTCAAAACGAGAGATTTTTGTGCTACAATTTTATCCCATACTAACCACCCACCACCAACACCCTAACCACCAACTCTTAAAGCAGTATTACTTCAATATTACTTTCAGTGGGAAAGAGACGGAGCTATAAAGGACGTATAGCTCCGTCTCTTTCCCACTGGAAGCAATATTAAAGTAATACTGCTTTAAGAGTTGGTGGTTTAGGCCCTGAGCACTAGGAAGTGGTGACGGGTGGGCGTTTTAGGGACTGGTTTCAGATAAAAATGACAAGTTTGAAACAGTGCTGGCTCTCAGCCTAATTTGAATAAATTTCTTTTTTTTTTAAGAAAACTTGTACTAACCATTTAAAGTTCCCTTTATCTTCGCGGTACTTAGGACATCATCAGAGTTTCAATGAAATCCCTTTTATATGCTCAAGGGTCCTCTACAACTTGTACGTTACTGCATTCTAGATGAGCTACATTGGAATACTCTAGACGTAGCGCACGTAGTTAGTAAACTTGTGTGAACGTCTTACAAACTGCATCTTGAGCGGACGGAGTTTGTGATCGTGTGACTACGGCCATATTATCAATGGGTCACACTGTCGCGCAAATTAGTATTTATAATGAACGAATATACGAAGCTATTATTATTGCTAGCTTAACAACTCTGATTAAAAGCTCAGTCTATTTAAGTAGTACCTATACTGTTTCAGTAATCAGAGTATACGTACCCAGTGTTGAGACACAGACCTCTTGTCGCAAGCTGGTAGACCAGGTACTTAATACAGCACGGCAACTCAGTGCAGGTTGCTGGATTTCGTGATTCTAGGATATGCCATTTTTAAACTGGCAAGTCTAAGAATCTAAGATTATAATAAGGTATTAGCTTTTGCCCGCGATTTCGTACGCCCATATCCCGTTTTTTCTCATTGCTATAGGAATTTCCTGTCTTTCTCATGAATGGCTATCAAATACAAAAATATTTTTCAAATCCAACTGGTAGTTCCAAATATTAGAGCGTTCAAACAAACAAACTCTTCAATTTTAGTATACTTTATAGAGTCAATAATCGGGGTATCAAGTAGTGTTCTTTGAAACCTTAGAGCTCATAATAATTATGTGTCATTTTCGTTTATCGGCTGATTTCATTGATTAAAAAAATATTCGGCTTCATCAAAGACACAGTCAATGACGTAAAAAAAATATCAGCGGATCAATAAAATTATATATTTTGGTCGTACATTACAAAAAAACAAAACACAAGGGCATACAATGACATTTATTTGAACCTGCATTATACCTGTTTATTATCATCGGGTAATAAAGGGGCATCGTCCAACGGGTTTAGAGCCCATTTTATTTGCCCGACGAACGGAAAAGTGGTTTCAGATACGTTTATATGTAAAGTTCCTGACACGTATTGTTTTGTTTCGGGGTGGGACATGCAATTACGAGTCGACAGTAAAAACATGATTCGTCAGCGATTTCTGAAGGTTAACAATGCGATATTTTTTTTTTAAACTTACTATGAGTTTTCTTATTAACGGGTCGATGGTGACCCATACGGGCCACATTTATAGCAGCATCACAGCAGTGGCATTCATTAGGTCTTCAATGGTTCAGATGTGTGGGTAACCACATTCTCGACTAAAATTACATTCAACAAGCCCCTATGCAATGTCAATAAAAATATATAACAACCTACCTGAATTAATAAAAAAGAAGATAAAAATAAACATATTTATAAAAAAGTTAAAACAATTTTTAATATTAAGATGATTATAGTTTAAACGAATTTTTCAACGATAAAATATAAAGAATCATATGTAGGTAATTAATCCATACTGATAATGACAGTAGTGGATCTAGTTCAGATATAAATTTGGCTGATTAAAGCTTCCTCTCTCCTACTATATTTTTAATTCTTTTGCTGTGCCCGACAGGGTCCATAATGATCACATTTTTGTTTAACTTACCACCTAAGTACACATTGTGGAATGCAAATAAAGTATTGAGTATTGAGTATTGAGTATTGAGTATTAACTTTTGATAAAGTTTTTTTATTTTAAAAATAAGACGATTATTATTGCTACGGAGACTCGATACCTCAAAAGTTAGACGGCACACAAGAAAAACCAACGACATATTGCACATATCTCAGAGACAAGGATAAATAAACGCTTGACATTTTCCGACGAACTTTTCGACTATTTTTCTTCCGCTGCTGCCATGGTCGATCAAATGCTAAAACCTTGCATTTTTTTCGAGAAAGAAATAAATTTAAGTAGCCTATGATAATTACCGATCCTGTAGCTTTCTATCAGTAAAAGAATCGGCTCCAGATCTTCCAGAGATTACCTTTTACAAACATAAACAGATTAACAATTTCACCACTTCGTTGCAACAATTTGCTACAACGTAAAATTCAAATACAAGTGGCTACAACTCAATCTTCATTAAACTTGATTACCAGCTGATTTTAGCTTCAACACTACGAACTAAAATTCTAATTTTACATTTAAATGATCCGAGGAAGTTTCTTGAAAGATTTTACGAGAAAATTCCAAAGAAATTATGTTGATGTATGAGATACGGCGCCATTATTCACCGTGATGTAACTAACGTCGACTGGCCTTTGGGAAGCCAGAGTAATCACATTAGTCTTGTCTAATAATGATTAACGTTCTCTCAGACAAGACGACAAGACTCTTGAATCTTGTCATCTAAGAAAACGTAGACTGATCTTAGGCCTAGAATACGAGGATAGATACAAGACATTATTCAAATCAGTGCATATGAGATCTGATCCTACTAATCCTACCCTATCTCATATCCTAATCATCAATATGTATGTCGTATCCAATTAGCTTAATCAGCCGTTTCATTGGTGGCCTAGCCTTTTCATTTAAATGCGCTGAATTTTCAGCGACTTAGGTGAAATCTTTTGTTCAATATCGTTTGATGACTGGCCCATGTCACTTATGTCGCTGATTAAATGGAACAGTTCAATGAAAAGGCTAGGCTTTTAATGAAACGGCTGATTTAGCTAGTTGGCTGCGACACGTATATAAAATTCCAGCGTTACTGAGTGACTAAGTGACTGACAGACAACGCACAGCCGAAACTGCTGGTCGTAGAGCTGAAATTTGTCCTGTAGGTTCCTTGGGGAGTGTTAAGGAGCACTAAGAGCGGATTTCCCGAAATTCTTGCGGGAATCAGGAAAAAACAGGAAAAGCGCGTACGAAATCGCGCTAGTATTAATAATAATGTGAACAATTATGCGGATGGATTGATAGCTGGATGGATGTCTGTTTCTCTTTCACTCAAAAACTGACCGGATTCGAATAAAATATGCCATACATTTACACTCTGATTCAAATATTTTTTTAACCATTATCTACTTACTTAAAATACTGTTTATGCATTTTTCCTTGATTAAAAGCTTGATATGGATTAAAAACTAGCTTATGACTAGCGATCGACGTAGGTAGTGCTATTTTGGGTCAATGATAACCTGAATGATAATGTATGGACATGGCCCGGGATTCCCGGGTATATTTTTCTAAATGTCGATGTATTAAATGAAGTTGAACTTTTTAAGATATCTTGAGTACGCACAACGACATATCAAACTACTGATTTCCGGTAAAAGCTGGTCCTGCGCGGTGCTGTTTGCCATATTACTTACTGGTCCCGGGATTCAGAAGGCATATCCATGTTAGAATAACGGTCACTAAATCCCGAGAATAGCACTATCAATGCCGATCAGTGCTGATGACACTCAGCCATGGTGTACCGTAGCTTTCGATCAGTAAAATTGTTTTCGTAATCGAATTCACCCACTAGAAAAAATCCACTTCTAAAAAATACGAATCGGTACCCACTTTAGGGAAAACAATGACAAAAAATTATATGTGTATAAAAAACCTCTTTATATTAGGAACGACCCGCTCCGGCGTCGTACCTACAGGTAATATTTACTGATGTGCGTCCGAAAATCGCTTTTTGGACACTTGGTAAAACGTCGAGTTTTCTACACTTTTTTTTTAATTTTAGGTATGATGTATTATTAAGAGGGCGCCATGCAAACGCCGGCCGCGCAGTGGCGCCCTCATCGTTTGTTTGGTTATTTCTTTTATTTTAGAATGAAAATGCAGAAAATAAGCACTTTAAGTTGTGCTCCACAAGATTATAATAAACTGTAGTTTTAAATTGTTTAGTTTTATTATAATTATTAAAACGGAAAATAATATTTTACCAAACAAACGATGTGGGCGCCACTGCGCGGCCTAACCTTTAAAAACAATTTCTAAATGATAGGTAGTGAAAACCGCATTACAATCCGTTGCGTAGTTTAGCGTTGGTTGTCTTTTTAGTGCAGCCGTGAGACACACACTAGTTTCTATCATACATTTTTTTTTGTTTCTGTGTAGTTACCATGCATGTGTTTCATGTATGTGCTAAATAAATTGTATTCTTTCTTTCTTTCTAAAAGATCTAAGCGTACAGACGGCAGAAACCGACTTGTTTTATACTGTATAGAGATTTTGATATACGTATTTAGAAAGCTTTTTCTTGCTCACTTACGATCCGACAATGGAACTACTTAGGAAGAACTAGGTATAAAATTACGAATAACTAAGACCCAAATCTGTAGGTAAGTAAGTTTATCTGAATTATTATGGTTAAATAATAATTTAAATAAACTCAGCCACTTAGCCTTATTGGTAACCATAGCTTTATCACCAGAGAACATCAAACGCCCACGCAAATTAGTTTCCTAAGTCACTTTTCAATAACGCCATTTTATCTTCCACAATATCTGACAGCCATCAATTCTAATTTTCATAACAATAATTTTCGTTGAATTTTCCTGCTCCCGATAATTAGAGATTCTCGGTATTACCGCGAAACAGGTACCTAAAAGGTTCAGATGCCAGTTGAAGTGCCTTCCGCAAATCTAGTTCCTCAATGTTACCAAAACTGGAAATTCCAAATCGGATGGTAGTTAGAATATTCCTGGTAGGTATCAAGTTTTAACAAGGGCTATCGGACGAGGAAACTCAATAGTTGGTAACCAGTTGAACATAATACTAGGTAGTCACAAGTTATCATAGGAAACCATAATATCGGAACTATGCGAAGTTTAATTCGTTAAAAGTTACCTATAAAATACCTACCTGTTTAATGAAGTTAGGATATTAATTTAATATGGTTTAAGAGCGTTTACGCGTAGGGCATTCTTCCCCTTATTCCAATTTATTTCTCATATTTTTCTATTATCGATAAGCAACTCTTTTGAAGACCCAAAAAAAAGGGTTCATGTATGTAGTGTAAAAGTACACGTACATTATTTAACCTTTTAATAAAATTAAATGTAGAATGGGATATATATCCATTAGGAGGGTTTAAAAATAAAACTGCAAGGTGGAACAGGTAAAAACGGCCTGTCATTATATTCCCATCACAGTCGCACCGTAGCCGAAATTATTTTCAAATAATGACTGGCGAATCCCAACAATAAAATCCGGTCATTTTTCATTATTTTCCGCATATTTTGTGCTAACGTTAGGAAAACAAAGAGTTACCTGGAAATGTTTTGTGGAAATAACATTGAAATTAACTTTAGAAAGATTGACGTGTTTTTGACGTAGGTATGCCTCTGCAAAAGTTATTTTCAACCCTAAACCAATATTCTTAATTTATTTTTCCACTCGACTCATCAAATTGTCAATTAGGGAAAGCATATTATTTATTGATATTGTCGTTCTCGACTCAAGTTATTTTTCTTTGTTCGAGTCAATGTGGAGTGGAGGAAATTTGTGGTTTAAAATGTGGGTGCTGTTAGGCTCAAAAGTGGTAGTTACTTTGAGTAGTAGGTACTTTCTATGAGCAATTGTCGTTATGATTTCTAAAATCTCCAATCCTGCTTGTAAAGAGTAGTGCTTGACGCTATGGTGGCCTAACACTCCCTTCTCGTATTGATAGGATATGGTTTAGATGGCAGAATTTAAGTCTCGAATTGTAAGGGAAATAGCTATATTTTAAATCACTATAACACTAACTTAGTTACAAGACAAATGGTAATGGCAGGTATGGTTTTGAGTACGTGGTGTCTCTAATGAGATCTGAATGCGAACTGGTTCACATTTTGGTGGACGAGCGAATGTGCATATTTGCGTTCGATGCAATTATGCATTTTCGCTTAGTGTTCGATTAAAACTCGAACACTGCTTGTAATCGTAGCACATCTTCATCAAAACCCTCTCAAAGACACCTTAGGCCAGTATACACAATATCTCTCCTACATGCAATCTCCGAAGGCTTTTGAGCGTCAGGAATATAGACATATTAGGCTTAACGTATTGCACACGCTAACGCTCGGTTGACCCTAGCTCAGGCAGATTATTATGCCCATCTCTGTGTGTGACAGTTTGTAACTACGCTAGCACCTCCCTACTTCAATGCATGAGAGTGGATGCAGGAACACTGTACATGATAAGAAGCCATCAAACTTGATAAGGTACCTCACCAACTTCATTATGGGGACGGATTTAAAGGAAGAGAAAGAAAAATTCGCAACATGACATCAATTACCTACTTGAAAAGAAGCAGAAATGCCAAATAAACAAGCCACAAATGACACACACGATATTTTGCAACAGACACAATCAGTTCAATCTTTTTTAACCGACTTCTAAAAAAAGAAGGAGGTTCGCAATTGGGATGTTTTTTTTTTGTTTTTTTTTATGTTTGTTCGCGCATAACTCCGTCGCTTGCCAACCGATTTGAAACATTCTCATTTTTTGTTGGAAAGGGTATACTTCCCAAATGGTCCCATTGAAATTTTATCAAAATCGGTTCAGTAGTTTGGTTTTTAAATCCAAATAGCTGGAAAAAATATGTGGAAAAATCATCCATGCATACGAAATTGCGTATTTTTGCTTTCCTGTGACTTTCCAGTGGTGTTGTTAGGTGTGGGGTACCACTAAAAAGTGAAAAATAAAAAACATTTTCACAAAAAAATAAACCGACTTCCAAATAAAAACACTACAAAGTTCAAAATAACTTTAATTTCGGAAGTCGGTGTCAAATAACGATGCAGCAACCAAAAACACCGACTTCCGAAATTAAAGTTATTTTGAACTTTGTAGTGTTTTTTGGAGGTCGGTTTATTTTTTTTCAACGTGTGTTCTACCTAATTTACTACATAGACATTCTAAAAGCTAATCATGTTGTTTAGATTTCCAAACCTACATGCATGTGTAAACTGATATTCTTATTTAACGTTTTCAACACGAACAATAAGAACAATGGCTCCAGTACCTACCTACCAAATATTCAATAATGAAAATCGGATACACAGGACTCACAATGTAGCCTGCAGGCTGATAACGCAGCATGTCCATATTGTGGACCAGTCACGAAACGCGATCCCATGAAATACCTGAATTAAGCCCAGCCTTGCCCAACGAGATGCAATAATTGCCTTCCCCATTCAAGATAGATGTTTAAATAACGAGTAGGTATTTTTTTCAACGAAAATTGCATTCACCGATGCTCGCTGCTCTCCTTTATCCAAATTGCTGTATAAACTCAAACTAATGAAACAATCCCCGATGTGCTACCATTAAACTGTTCCACTTTGTAAACGTATGTAAGTTTTATTTGCGCTTGACAGAACATTTCGTAATTCGAAAGTTGTTTGTGCGTTCAAAATTCTGTGTTGTTCGAAACTCTAATTTAGAATTCACTGTGGAAACGAATATGTACTTAGATAGGTATATATCTACCCACATACTACTTTAGATAATGATGTTAGCAACGATGAATTTTGTAACGTACCTACGAAAATATCGTAATGGACTCTTTCACGCCAAAATGTGTCGTTAGAGATAGCGTATTATTTTTTGGGGCCTAATTGAATGAAGCGGGCCGACTGGGCTCCCGCGGGCGCCGGGACGCACCCAACAAAATTCATTTAAAACTTTACCCCATCAATCAAAAACCAATCTAAATTGAACAACATTCCCGGTTGTTCATGGACTATTCACTAAAAATGTTAAAGACTTTAAAGCAACCACTCCACTGAATGCTATTATTCCGCTATTGCGAACGAGGGAATAAACTGCCTTACGACTGGTGGAAGGTGCACAAAAGATAGAAGCCCAACATGAAAATTTATTGAGAATATACCTGAGAATAAAGTGAAGTTGGCTTGTGAAACGTCTAATTGGTTGCGTTGAATGGAACAGGTTGCTAAGCCCTCCTTGGCTAGGTTTGCCGTGAAAAGAGAACAATAATAATATTGACGGAGGTAAATGGAGATATTATTTCCAGTCACAATTCAGAAAATTGCATCTCTCTAGAACTTTGTCTGTTCAGGTTGTTGTTTCCACGGAAGTTGGTCTTTATTTCATCAAATAGAGAATATCATTATTATTCTGAAGTATGTATTCTAAAGTAGGTGATTGGGCACCCAGGCACATACTTGAAATTTAAGGATTCTTATAAACCATAAGCGCTAGTTCAGTATATTCAGTAGGTCCCTCTAGTACACAGCTAGGCTACTATATAATAAAATTAATTGAGTGAAGGACACTTCATCAAAAATGATAGGAAACTCTAATCAAGTGTCTAAACAACTTATAGTAAAGTGGAACGCAAACCCTTATAGAATACCTATTTCAAATATAATAAAACTCATGAAAATATGATTACAGTTAGCTGGTATTTATAAGCTACACCCGATGCCGCGAAAATTGCCAGTATTCACAGCGACTTTGCACTAAGTAGGAAAGGCAAAAATGCATGTTATTTAATCACTAAAAATAACTTGTAATATTTCATAAATTGTAAATTATTTTTAATCGTAATATCAAATACCAAAAATAAATAATTTATTGTAATTTATAACGATTGTCAAAACCAACTACCAACTAGCGCCATCTCTGTATCGACGGTGTTAGTTCGTGCTCAGGATGCAAGCTTTGTTACGCGCCAGTCACTGCACCGCCATCTACAGCTTTCAGTGAACACTATGCGGAAAACCGGCAAGCTTCGGGAAAAGGGCGCGGGGAACCCTCACTGTGTGGCGCTGTATAAATTATTATTTGACAGTTTCTTTAGTTTAAATAATTGACTTATATTATATTCACTTATAGGTGATCATATCACACGAGGCGTGTTTTAAAAACCCCTTTTATATGATTGTTGCGATTTATAAAAATTTAATCAACTAAAATTATTACGACTGCTGCCGACGATCTCAAATATTTGATGTATCCAGGACAATTTCGCGAGTTGACACCTCTAAACACAGACCTTTATTTGTTACTTTATGACACCGAACACGGATCCTCCATTTATACTTTACATAATTAAGGAGGAATAATGCTGGTTATTTCCTTTGTTTTCTTAAAGTACTCGTAAGTACCTATATATTTCGAAAATATTAATGCTTTAGGTGAATGAATTCGTGATATTGAAATATTTTTAGGAATAGATAGGGGTACTTAATTAATAGTTATTGTGGATAAAACATGTGTTCATTAATTCTATGTTCAACAAATATGCTAGGTGACAGGAATATGTTTGATTTTCTAGTAACTAAGTACACAAACAACACACTATACACTTTGTTTACCGTTTTATAACTTTTACACATTTTTATTCAGTAGGTACTTACAAAATACAACACATTTTTTTTTTAACTACTTTTAATCTTCCACAAAATTTCAATTTTCAGCGATACTAAAGACGGCCTCATACTGCAACTGTAAGATTAATTTATTTTACCTATTGTTTCAGATGTACAAAGTGTTTGATGTGATAATTGTGTATGGGAATTACCCTCAATTAGCGCCCTGACCCAATGACCCGGCTTTCGACATGCCTCAGTCCCCCTCACCTCGGCTGCGCCATTACAGGTCCCTGCAAACCAAGCACGGTTATATAAACCAAGCATGAGAAAGTTGAACCAAGCATGAAATCATGAGCATCGAACATCATCCGCAAAACACATGTATGAACCTCGCATGGTACAGTTTTAAAAATCTGCCTTAAACTCAAAACATTTGAGTTTGTAATTGCACGACTTCCTAGCATGCTTCGCTTTGAAATCTTATTTTTTTATAAAACCCTTATAAAATAATACTGCAAAATACGTAAAAAATTAAAAGCTAAAAACTGCTTGATAATAATTATAAATGAATTATTTTAAAATTAAACGCATAATAAACGCACGAAGCTTCGCCACACAATCTTTTGCTTTTTAATTTCTGTTTATTATTATTTTTTATTTATTTCTTCAGGTGGACTAAGTTGGAAGCAACTTGAAAAATAGGGGTTGACTTTTAAATAAGATACTCAGACTATGGTATTTCTGTTCATATTTAGTAAACTTTTACAGGCCTGAAAATCTCACAGAAGTTTCAGTGTCTCATATTTCTGTGTTAAACCCATAATGAAAGTCAACCTTAGAAAAAAAAACAAAAAAGCCGTCAAATATAAGATTTATCCGAAGTGAACTCCGCCTATAAGAACTATCTCTGCAATTTCTAAACTTTTAAATCAATCTGCACTTTTCTTGAAACACAACTTCATTACAAACACTCATGAACATGAACACACTTATCATTATTATAAATAGATAACATAATCAAAATTGTAAGTAGTCCATAAGTTATAGCACTGTAGAAATAGAAGTAGGTAGGTAGGATGAATTGGCAAAAAACATTGTAGTCAAAATTAATCGGTAAACATTTCAAGCCTAAATCGTAGATTAAAATTATAGAAACCTATTTAAAATTAACTTAGAATTATATCAAATTCCAGTTTATACTATAGTTAATTAATCCACTTAGATTATTTCAGAACTTTTACCAGAAAACGTTTAATTAATTTCTGAAACCTACGCACTGGGCTACAGAGCTATTTTTATTTAAATCTATTACCTCAATCAGAATTCTTTAAAATTTTCTTGTAAATGTTCTATATTCAGGTAGGTAGTCCGTAAATAAGTTATACTTAGTTTATATAGCTCATAGAGCATTCAATAACAAGCAAAGTTGTTACATAGGCATGAACAGAATAGGCTTTCTTGATCATTCAACACCCAATAACGAAGATGTAACTCGAGGCTTCAAGTGTTCATTCCCATGTATTGACTCATCTCAGTATTACAAGGTACTCCAAGTTTACGAGTAAATTGGATCCCATTGTCAAGAGATTTCAAACCGACTGAGCACATTCCCCGTTTCCACTTCAATAATATTAAACACCGCTTCTCAATCGTCAGTCACACTGAGGGGAATTCGCTCATCCGAATAGCCGGCAGATAGGCATTATCAGGACATCATGCGTCGACTCACTATGCCGCAACAATAACAATCACACGCTTTTATCTATAATACGTACTTTGTATACCTTTATCATAAACACATGTCTCCAAGGCTGACGATAAACATGGAAGGGGAAAACGCTTTCAATAGAATCGACAAAGCTTCCTCCAACTCACTGATCCCTGAATGTGACAATACGATAAAGAAGTTCGCGTCTGTCGGTGATAATCAATACAATTATAATCCGACAAGAATATTATAGTATCGCGTCAATTGTTTATTGATAATGTAATACATGTCGACAGCCAGGGGAGTGGTTATTACTTAATATCGGTAGTTCGGTTATCAGGCCGGTGATGCGAGCACAAGGGCGCGATATGTCGCTTCACGCTTATTCGGACCGACTACCGGGTACACGCACCACCATGTATCGTTGTATCAATTTTCGGAATAATAAATCGTTAGTTCAAAAATTCCTCAAACTTTTTGTGTCATTCCTCCAGCTAAGTGTTCTAACAGTGTTTTTGTTTTTGCACAGGACTATGACAGCAATATGTTTCGTTTGCAACCTACCAATTCTGTCTCATCAAGTTGGGTTGGTCTGGGCTGGAGGCAACGGCTGGGACGAGCTTACACGATCTACCTTAGAAGAATCCACTCTGAGGCAAAGACTGGGCAGTCGACGGGACTCGGCAGCCCAAGTGTCTTGCCTCTCGCCGCCGGAACCAGACGTCGACAATCAACCCAGAGGTGCGTAACAAACGGAAAACTATTTTAGTTAACAATTATCATTTGCATTCTTCCGTTTCTCACAAAACAATGTCTGTTTTGGTTTCCCAATATTCTAATTAAAAATCTCGGTTGTTGATAGGTGGACCCCGTCGCCGCCGCTCCTCTTTGGCTCAATTAACCGATATCCTGCGCGAGTGGGGCGGCGGGGGCAGCGCGCCGCGGCGTCAGCGCGCCCCGCTGTCCCGGCGCGAGACCCTGGCTGACCTCGCGCGCTCGCTGCCCTGGGCGCGCCACGAGCCGCCACCGCGCCGCCGCCGCGACTCCTCCGCCGACTCCGGCATCAAATCCATGGCCTCCAAGCGCCGCGACTCAAAAGCGGCACCTCAAGATTTTCGCGCTGATTTCCCAAACTGGGACCGCAAAGACTCAATCACCATCATGCCAACCCGAGAACGCCGTATCAAGAGACGCGGTTCTGAGGAAACCAAAGAACGCAAAGATTCGGTAGATGGACACCGACATCGTCGTGACTCTGTCGCAGCACCCCCGCGTATTGTGGCTACCCACAGAAAAAGGCGAACGTCACCCCCAACTCCTGCACCACCATCTTTTGTCGATGCGTCTTCTGATCCTGGACCATCCACACACATGCCATGCGTGACTGTAGTCGCTATCCACGAACCAAGCCGCTCTGACGGCGAGTGCCAACCTATGATGACAATGCCAACCATTATTACATCTGCTGTGACACCCTCACCTACTTCACCTACGCCACCTAATAGCAGTGCAACCCAAACAGCGCAGACTTGCCAAACGTCGCAAACAGCTCAAGGCACTCAAGTTACTCCCGGAGGCCGATCTCCTCCAAACTTGGGTGGCCGTCGGGATTCTACAACCCAATGTGGCCGAGCTCGAAGGGATTCCAGAGCTGCTGCTAGTCCTGAACGTAGACTTGGCAGACTACAACGTCAAGCTACAGCTTTTGATGATCCAATAGGACCTCCTGGTACTAGGCGAAGGGATTCGGGCCCATCATTAGGGCCTGATGACGAAGGAAGGGCTAGAAGAGATTCTCTGAGCCCTGACTCTGCAGTACGACCAAGGCGAGAACGCTCGCAACTGAGCCCAGATCGAGCTGGTGGTGGAGAGTTGAGCCCATCAGCTGCAAGGCGTCGAAGCCGATTGCGAAGACAAGCTTCATGTGCCAGAATGGGTCGAGCTCGAAGTCCAGAATCGAGCTCCTGTTCAAGTCGTGATCCTAGTCCTTGCGCTCGGCCACCCACAGAGAGGACAATGATCCGTAGACAATCTACTACAGAAGAAATACTAATAGCCCGCGGTTTTCGGCGGCAGTCAACTACTGAAGAAATGATCCGGTGCCGGAATTTCCGTCGTCAAAGTTCGCAGAGTGATGACGCTTGCATGCGAGCCCGCGGCCGCCGAGACTCCTCGACGCAAATAGATGGAACCATTGGGAGCATGACCGTTGAGACCACCAGCACATTCTTCGATTCCAGTACACAAACTGGTAAGTTTCCTAATTCTTTATTTCTTATGATTTTTCTGCATTCATCATAGTAAAAGATTCTTAAAGTGGCTCAAATAAAACAATTCTAAGTGTAATAATTAAACTCTGTTTTGAATAAACTTATTATGGAAACCGATGTCTAAAAATCAGACCTTGATTGTTTTCGAAAGTTGATTAAAGTTACCGCTAGTGGCGACAAACAAGTTTCCGCTAACGCGCGCTAAAGAGCTTTTGCGGGACGTGAAACGCATTACAACAACAGCAAACTTAATCGCCATACGAGCAGTGGAACACTACTCACTGACAACAGCCATAGCCACGTGCTCGGTCCCCGCCCCTTTTCATCAGCCAATCGATTCACGCGCTTCTCGCTTGTCTCTGTCTTACCGTACTGCTTTACCGACGGGAAAAAGAGGGTTGACGGGTGAAAATCCCTCTTGAGCGAGGGAGTGGGGCCCGAGTGGCGCCACCGTCGGCCGGGCCGGTTTCGGCCGGCCACTTTGAACTGGCAGCGCGGTCGCGCGGACCACGAGATGAGATGAGCGCGAGCGATCGGCGCAGGTTCGCCCGCCCGCGCCCTGTCATCTGTTGCCGAATGCTGCCATGTTTACTAGAACGAAAGTGACGTGCCGTACACAACGAATAACCTCAAATAACATAACATTGACAGCCTAAATTCGCGAGAAAATTTTCGTGAGCAATTTTTCAACGTAGACGTTACAACGAATCTTGTTTTCATATAAAATACATTAATAGACGTGCTAGAAACTCGGTTTGTGTTTTTAAATATTTTTTTGGCAATTCGCAGTTTGTTAGCTCGGAAAAAAATATTTGTATGGTATGTTTTATTCACGTGCCGTGGATAGGTTTATGTGATAAGAACAGTTTCTTATCAGGAGCCAGTGTCATTGGTGGTAAACAATATTTCCTTAGGACTAAATATAACCTGTAAATAAGTGTACCGTCTGTAAAATAACAAAACACCAAGTATAAGTATTCGTGTCGTAAATAAATGTTAGCGTAAAAATAAATTTTGAACTATTTTCTGGTGTAGATAATATTTTTAAAATACTGAAAATTATATTGTTTTCCACACAAGTTAAATCACGAGCGTCAAAATTGAGCCCAAACGATATGGTGAGTAATTAATTATTTATTAGAAATCCTTATTTTTTAGCAATATACCTACAGAGAATGTTGCTGCCGATTCTTTGTACAGCTACACTAATCGCCAACCCGCCTGCCAAGCGTGGCGATTATGGCAACCCCCCCCCTTTGGGGGAGGCCTATTTCCAGCAGTGGACGTCTTTCGGCTGATAAGATGATGATTTATTATTTTTGTTTAAAATACTGTGAATTAAAATTTTGGTATGTTGTTTTCGATAACTAATTTGATCAGATCAGAAATCAGTGTAGGTATTATCTTTTCCAAACACGATTAATAACTGTGAATATTCGTAACCGCGAAACGTGAACCAAATATTAATAATTAAAACGATTTCAAAGTTATTGACTTTGTTTTAAAACCCCTACGCCGTTTTTTTTTGACGGTGGTAGACGGGCAACTTTCACAAGCTAATAATATCTTCATAATTCCTTTTTCAAAAGGTTCTCAACCAGCCTGAAAACTGAAATCTCCGCTTTCTTTTAGCAATCACATTCAGGATAGGCCTTTGATATAATTGTCCGCGCCACTGAAAACTGACAGAGGGGCGAAACCCTTTGAAAATCGAGATGGAACAGATATTGTGATGGTCTCTTGTCAACCGTGTTCTACCATTCATTCAATACTTCAGTGGTTCTATCGAATCTTGGCTCAATTCTCGACTTTGAAAGCGAGTTTGCTATTGTCCAAATTGTTTCTGCATCGAAAACTATTGGTTTTGTTTCACGCGGTCCCTTTGTGGGTAAGTAAGAATGGAAAATGAGGCTTTATGTTTGACTTAAAAATTGGTTTTTATACAAGTAAACAACACATGAAACGCTTTGGGCTCTTAATGGGAGTCGCAAAAGTAAAATTCACTCTAGATTGGGCTATTACATACTAGTATGTTTTGTTTGTTTGTAAAGACAGAGGTAATCAAAACGAACCTAAGGTTATTTGTTATATTTGTGTATCCCTAAGAAACACTGAATAAGCTGTTAAAAAAATTGTTGATAAATTTAACGTTTTCAGTTCCACGTATGTTTAGTTCTTTTTTTTAAATTTTCATCAAAAAACAATTTAAAGGAACGGATAAGAGCACGTAGTCCTTTAAGCCATTAAATATCAGCTTTTCTGCTTACTTAAACTTTTGAATTAGAAAGACCCTTAACTACTTCTTGTACAATAAAAACTAGGTTTAATACTAGACAGCCCCAAGTGTATCGCCGGATGCCTGTTTCCATCGCACGTCCCATTCAAAGTGATCAGATTCAGCCTCCAAAGGACATTTTTATCGCCAGACAGCGAAACACTTCAAAAATATATTTATCTAGTTCGTCTGAAAACTTTCTAAAACAACTATTGAAAGCTTTATTGTACAAAAGAGACCTAAATAATGAGCTTCTTGTAAAACTTCAACAATACTTAGTTATTTTTCAACGAATAGCCAATATTTATTGTATCCATGTCTATTCTATTCTACGCGTTAGAATGTGATTTTTCGATAAAAACATTTCGTATTTCCATGTGCGAATAGTACAGGACGAGTAATACATGGTGAACGTCGCTTCCTATTCATTTCTTATTGGGTATTTCTTATAACTAAGAGAATTATTCTTCATAGCCTTATCCAGGCAAATCCTATTTTTGAATAATGCTGGGAGAATTGCAAGCCATTCTTATATATATTCTTCAACGCTGCTGCTCCTAATTTAAGAGTCATAATCATCTGCGCCGACAACCACAAAAACGCCCAGTTAATGAAGCTTGACGAGTCCCGGAGAAATTACAACTATAGCTACAACTCAGAGGTCTTCAAGTCAACAGTGAATAGGTTACTTCTAGGCAAGCTTGCTCCATCTTTGACCACATCATCGTTTACCATCCTTTACCATGAGACTGTGGTCAAGCGCGAGCCCACTAATAATTATAGGTAATAAAAAAATGCGTGAGTGTATGGAACACTCGGTTGGAACGAAGTTCGGAGATATTTTGTCGGAGACATTTTGTCCGGGGATGAAGAATCGTGTCACCCTATGGATAACCGTCTACACCAAAGAAAGGTTCGTGACGGTAATTCGTGACGGAAAATTCTTCACTTTTTTTTTGCCTAGCTCCCTTCCCCCAAGTTCGTACTGTGCGATTGTACATAAAGTTTAAATAAATAAAATAAGGAACTTCGCTCCAATAAAAAAGCTAAATATTTTTTCTAACTCCTGCGCTGTTTATGTCTGATTAATTTAGGTACAGTCAGTCAGAGCCATTTTGGGTGTTGATATTTGTGTAAGTGTTACTAACAAATGCATCTGTCACAAAATACAGAACAGCTGATTACCCAATAGTAGGTAGGTAGTAGACAGTACCTCCTTAGATACAGTCAATCATAAAGATCCTAACGATAAAAAAACACGCCAAACATAAAATCTTCGCAACAGCCAATATACGACGCCTGCTTTAATTTAATAACAAAATCCATTACAGAACTGACGAAAACGATAAACGCATAGAATATTGAAACAACATTGTTATGGACTATAACATCAATATTATCGCCGCTATTATTTCCTGGGCTATAAAGAGATGAAAATACTTATTAACTGCCTACTTTATTACATCTACAATGATCATATTAATTACGCTCTCTTTTCTATAGCCATCGTTTAATATTTCAATATAGAAATCGAGACAATTTTTTTTTCTTGTCTCAAGTCACAAGAACTTGAGATAAATGTAACAAAGTAACGCAGATTTTAAGGACAGTAAAATTTTATTACCTTGTAAAGTGATTAAATTTTCCGAACATTATGTATTGAGAATGATATGGTATTCACTTTCCGGGGAAGTTCATTGAATTTCATTATGAAGCTGAGTTTCAAACAAATTAATGTCAAAAAATACTGAATCAATATTTAGTCTGAGTACATTGCCAAAGTTTTATAACTTTTTATATCTCAGCCGGGAGCCATTTATCATAATTTGTTCGAAGAAACACAATGAACAATTGACTATCCAACATCCAGGCTTCAAACTCCAAACCTTGTTCAAGTGTCATTAAAGTGTCAAATAGTGTAATCTATGATCAATCAAAACTTTGTCGCAGAAAAATTGGTTTCGTAAAACGCAAAGAAAAAATCTCATTCATCCAAATAAAGAGCTGTCAGTTTGCTGTCTGGCTAACCTTTTTAAAATGATGAGACCCTTTTCATCAACGAAGGTACTCATGTCAAGATTGTCTACCTTATATTTTGTGGAAGAAATACGGTTGATCAATAATGCATTATGTTTGGAACAGTCGCGAGTCCGCAAACTGCAAAGAATATCTAAGTGGCTGTCACACGTTACTACAGGGATCGTCAATAACATGGTCTTAAAATGTTAAAGTCTGGGTTCTTGGCAAGGTTCCGAGATACATCACTAGGCCCTTTGGCGCGGGGCCAACGGAGCAATTCTACTTTCACTTTTTAATAAATGGGTTTGTAATTTCGCCTGGCTGCGCTGGTTTAAGATAATAAAAAGTTTTGAAGTACAACTTGGTGGTGCTAAGGTTACAAGCTGAAAAGTTACTGCTGCGAGAATGTGCAGTTCTGCTAAGGATTTTACAGAAGCTTTTGGGTTAAAGTGTTATTATTATGTTTGACTGCAAACCGAGTTCATAAAATCGAATAAGGTTACATTCAAGAGGAAAGGATACGTGTTCATGAAAACTTAATTAAAGATACTGTATGGATTCTGGCTAATATTAGACCAACCCACTCTCTTTGCGTAGCGCTCATAATGGGCGTGAATGTGTGTGGCGATATGTGTCACAAGATTTGCTCTTTATTTTCTAAACAGTCTAATATTTAACCCGTTAGTGTTTAAAACCGTTATTTGTTATTGGGCTTTGAGAATTCTCAAGTTCTGCTGAAAATTAAGAAGCAACTCAGCAGAACAGTTCTCTTAATAAAAACTCAAAACGAACTAACCCTCACTATAACTTCGAACTTAGTTTTGATCTGTGGGTTAACTTAGCCAATAACTTGTCTCTTTAGTTACTATAGGAAGATACAAAGTACGAACTAAACGATAAACAAATACTGAAGGTTATTTGTAGAGAAACCTTTCAGAAGGTTTCAATCTTGGAGATCCTAGAGTGTTGGGTTTGAAGTAGGGTTGTAGCAGAACTTTGCCTCCGAAAATACGTATTTCGCGGAAAATCGTACGTCCACATCCCCTTGTTGGGTTGCAACTCGCGTCTTTTAACTTCCATGCTGAAAGTCGCAACCCTGACAAATTACTTTCTCGTGGACTGTATTTCACTAAGTTGTACTTATTCAGCTATTTGAATAGCACCGAAAAATGGTCTGATCTGACCAACGTAACAGCTTCTCCCAACTACTTTTCCCGTCAGCTATAGCTTTCTGACGCCTCATATTTAGTCCTAAATCAACTATTCTTTAGTACGGCCAGGATATTTCATGAATCACTAAAATATCGCCCGTCGTGAAATTAGTCCTGCTGTGATTACAATGATTTTTTGACTGGTTTAATTTGTGTCCACTGCTAAGCAAATGCTTCTTCTTATTTCTTCCACACCTCCCTATCCTGTGTGATTAGATCACACCGCCTTCCTTTAATCCCTGTCCAAAAAGTAGGGTGTTATAACCTGGAGGTGTGTATCTTTGTGTATCTTTGTTTATGTCTGTGGCACCGTAGCTCCTAAACGGATCACTCGATTTTGATTTAGTTTGTTTATCTTCTCCTCTGCTTCCGCCTGAATTGCAACCTTAGTTTGAACTACAATCAATCTAGCAAGCTTTGATTCAGCTTGTTATACATTAAAATTCAGTTTTCCTTCATTACCGTTTTAGACAGCCCATAGAACTTTTATTGCTCAATTACGAGAATTATAAGGTAAAGGTCCATCCTGAGAGCAAATTGAAGACTCATCTGTTTTCTTAAGAGTCCTTTATTATGATTTATAAACGCACCTTGTGTCGGTCGACTAAAATTTAATCACTTTCGTAGGAAATTTTGGTTCAAGTAAAAATATATTAGGTAGGGTGATTCACCTTGTGTTTTTACCCGATTTCCTTGGAAGGAGAGTAATGTTAATTAACGGAGTATTGTTAGTTGCGGTAAGCATACAAAACACAAGATTATTCCTGTGGCTTTGCTACCGTAGCCTTTCCCAACCTTGCGTTTTTCAGGGGGCCTACCACAACCTCTTAAAACAATATTATTTTAATATTACTTTGTAATTTCTGTTGTTGCATTTTCAACTCTCGGATCAGCGCCGAGAGTTGAAAATGCAACAACAGAAATTACAAAGTAATATTAAAATAATATTGTTTTAAGAGGTTGTGGTAGGCCCCCAGGCATAAAAAGTTATCTATTCTAGATTTCTGTTGTTATAGTGATGGGTATAATGACCCCGTATGAGGTATTGCATTTATTCTGTTATACGTTGTATAAACTGGACTGATTTGAAACAAAAATACAAGGAAATCAACACAAATTAAACTTATAGACACGTAAAACGTTCGCAGTTTGGCCTATCGAGTTCTAACTCGAAACTAATGGCTGACAAAGTTGCTAAGATGAAGTACCGGCTTCATTCGATGACTTTGATTACCAACTAAGTTACCTGTTTGAAGATCGAAAACTTGAAAGCTTTAAGTATGTGAATAGAACGGACTTTGGAAGTTTGTGATGTCATAGGAAGCTGCTCATCCTTGTGATATTATCATTTATTTGAATTAGTTTACAGTAGTTATGCTTGAAAGAAACATTTCTCGATTTTTAAACAAGAAAGAGTCTTTGAGGCGATGACAGTGGAGACCTACCAAATATCTAGCTTTTCCAAGACAGCCGAAAGACGTCCACTGCTGGACATGGGCCAAGTGTCGCCACAACAACCGGTCCTGTGATTCTCGCATCCATCGGCTTCCCGTGACCCTCACCAGGTCATCGGTCCACCTTGGGGGCGGCGTTCTAATGCTGCGTCTTCCGGTACACGAACGCCACTCCAGAACTTTTCGACCCCATCGACCATCTGTTCTGCGAGCAATGTACCCTGCCCACTGTCACGTCAGTTTGGCGATCTCTTGGGCTATGTCGGTAAACCTGGGTTCTCTTGCGGATATCATCATTTCTGATTCGATCACGCAAGGAAACTCCGAGCATTGCTTTCTCCATTGCCCTTTGGGTGGCTTTAAAAACATCGGTGGGGAAATGGAAAATAAAAAATCTACTCCTTGCGGATCGTGTCAAACTGACATTCTATCAACGAAAACGATTGTCAATAATCCCGAAATGTCACATGGTAAATCCCTCCCATTTTGGACTTCGCACAGTCATTATCACTGACAGATAGTCATTTGTCTAGAGCCTGAAAGACTCATTATCTTCGCCCATTATGTAGCTAGAGTGACATGTACGAAAAATTATTGAGCTCTATATTAATAATCGCCTTTATTCAGTTTTTTTTGGTTTTCAATTTCTCATAGTCCATTTCGAACTATACTTTTATCGGTTTGCCCGTTGGCAATAGCTTCCCCAAACTTTTTCCAGTGAACAAAGGACCTGTCCTGCGTCTAGGGTCATCCTTGTTTTCTTATTGACTTGTTAGGCTACCATTGAATTTATTGTTTTACTCCATTTTTGTTCTAACATCGTTGTAATATTACAGAACCATCCCCGCTGTACGACAACAACCACTACCACGAGGAATGTCTCCGCTGCAACTCCTGCGGGCTGAACCTCACCGGGCCCAACCAGGTCAGTGCAAAATATTTCTATAATTAATTCATAACTGTGTAAAGCTCCAAGATCCTGGAGCCCCCAGACGACACTTATTTCTTGAGTAACAAAATGTGTGTGGGACAAAGTAGGATGAGTCCCAAGCTAGCAGGTATGCGTACGTTCAATGATCTGACTTACACTACTCAATAAGAAAATAAGTAATGTCTGCGGGCCCTGGGATCTTGCTCTATAATAATATGGACCTATTCATAGCCTTTGGCTGGATATTTAGTTTTGAAGTAAAATTCAGTATTTCATTTTTATAATTTTTGAAGCCAATTTTCGTTGTGAAAAAATTATCTAAATTTAGGGACAAATGGGACAATTTTTGACAAATGGAAACTTTAAATTAGAATGTGAATTACGGGAAACTCCCATCTGAAAACTGCTGAAAAAATATTAATAGAAACTTGGCCAAACAAATTATTATAAACAGCAAAATAACATTGTCTGCGAAATAATATCGTAGGTATAACATGATTGAGAAACAAATCAAAATGTTGTATAAACTCGAACGAAAATGTATTAGGCTTTCCTACATACAATAAAATTCTGGCCTACATCATTAAAACCTGTGTACGTACATCATTACTGTCTGCTGTAGAAAAAGATACTCTAGATAAACATAAAAACGTTAATTGCTTTTAGAAACCAAATACTTAAAGAAAAGGATTCAAATAGTAAAATTCTTCTGACTACTCTTAAATGAATTCGATAAAAGTTTTTAAGCGATTTCTCAATAATCTTTTTTAATTTTATCTTTTAAGCGAACATTTTCAAGTGTGTAACGTTCGTAAACTGAAATTCCACTGATCTGCTTCCTCCATTTCCAATCCTTTTAAGTTCTAGTGAAATACTGGATTTCGTTAATTCATTTAAATAGCTCTCGTTCTTTGATTTGAGTTTAAACTGTTTATTTAGAATTGGTTCTATTATAGGAACTAACTAGGATATCTTTTACGTGTAAATTAAATTCTTTAACTAAACAGGGTGTTCCAAAAGTGCATGGTTTAGAGGAGATGTTGGGTAGCTGAAATACACTATGGAAAAAATGCAAAACAAAAAAAAGTGTCAGATGCAATCTGTCAAAAAAGCCTTAATACAACAAAAAGACATGCGATTGCGAAGTTGCTTAAAAATTAGTAGAATTGGCCCTTAGTTTGTTACAGTTGGTGGCATTTACTAGAGTTCAATCACAGATTTGATGTCGCTTACTGCATCTGACTGCTTGAGAAGTGATCTGTTTGGAACTTTGTAGTCGTCTTTTGTAGTCAATTTTTTTGTTTTTTTTATTTTTTCCTTAATGTATATCAGCTACCCAACATCAAACTTAAATATGGCCTTGCACTCCTGGAACACCTTGCGTCCTTCTGGTACGCAATTGCGTACGCTGCCTTTTGGTTCCGTCTTTCTGGAATCACAAACCTTATTTATTAGGTATTGGTGCAACATCTCTTCTACTTTAATACTTATCTGCTAGTCGTTATCGCAGTAGTCACCTCTCTCTAGAGAGATACACCTTCGTCTTACACAGATACACCTTCATCTTATACAGATATAGCTTCGTCTTAAACAGTCCATCCATGGTTGCTTTGATCTTGCCCTACTCGTATCCACATATTTAGTAAAAGTTCAAAATGTAATTGTCATTTATACAATTAAGCCCTTTGATTATCAACGTCCAAATATACAAGAATTAGGAATAGATTGAGAAGACCCGAGAGACTTACAAAAATATGCAGATCAGGTTTTTCCGTCCCTCTCTCTGCAATATTGTGGCAAAGTATTTGAATGTAAACCAAAGGATTTTCTCCGCTTTTGTAGACCGAAGCAAAGGCTCTTGAAAGGTTTGAGGACGAGGAAGTTTGAAGTATTTTACCAAAATAAGGAATTAAGTGAGAAGTTTGTAAACAATATAGATTGTGCTCTCGGCTATGAAAACCTCTTAAATCGAAATGATATAATCTTCTTGTAACTTCTGCAGTAATATGCCACAAACCTTTCAGAATTTGGAATTTAATAAACACTGCTGAAAATAATCAAAATGTAAGAAAGAGCATAACGTATTGCAGTAAAATCAAAGTTCGTTTCTACTATAGTGTTTTTTTTTTCAAACCGATGTGTAGCTATTCATTTACAATAAATTCAAGGGCGTAGAATCCACGAGGACTCAATCTTTTAACTTTAGTCAGGATTCGTCAGGAGTAGTAAACAAAATTTCTGGTCCTTACAACAATGATCAGATAATTTAGGAATTACCAGCTTTGATGGCCGTTACAGAAAAATACAACTGTGGTCAAGCATTAATTAGTTTTAATTCCAACTTAGTTGTTTTAATATCGATTGTTTTCGTAAATTGGATTCTCAGTTATATTTAGGACAAGTGTTCCATTCAATTTACCCTTTTAGAATGGGTTCGTGGAAACAAATACATTTGGAAAGCCTAATGGCGGCCGGGCCCACCCTTATTGGACGATAACCAATATGAGGATGTAGCCGATACCGACTCCGCCAATGTGCTAATAGCCTATTTTCATTGTAATGCGTTCGCCAAAGATATACAAATTAACTAGATAGGTTTTGCTTTGATCCTTTATCAATGTTTGACTGGAAAGGTGATGTTAGTTTGTAGGCGTACACCTACGCTATTAAGTCTGTACTATTTCGGGGAAAATGTTAACAGAATTGCGGAAATTGTTTATAGATTTAATTTTAGATTATGCTTCTGATGATATCGTAAAATTTATGAACGTGATATCCAGGAATCTATGAACCACAACCTAATCCCTACTAATGTTATAAATGCGAAAGTAACTTTGTATGTCTGTCTGTTACGCTTTCACGCTAAAACGGCTCAACGGATCGTCAACGGATGAAATTTGGCACATATATAGTCTGGGATATGGAGAAGGATAAAGGCTACTCCCGCTCGCGTTTTAACACAATAAGTGCGATAACCGAAATCCACGCGGGTAGAACCGCGGGCAAATGCTAGTACATGAATACATTCTTCAAAAAAATCTATTGCAATTCCGAAAAACTCTAAAACAATTCTTTTAGTGGTACCTACATATTAGTTTTGAACGCACATAACTAACAAATAAGCAATTCCTTTGAACGTGATCTTTATTTATTTTTCCTATATCTGTGGTGGTATCATAAACTGTAAGTAAATAAAATTATGTACAACTGTAAATGCAAAGGTCCTTTTATACACTAATAGCAATTGGAGCCACCGATGTCCTACATTAAAATAATAATTTCATCGGCTTAAAACTTACCTTTGTTGCGTGAAACTTTGTAAACAAATTAGTGATAACTATGTTATTACAAATAATAGCGCCCTAACAGCTGTTTTTATTTATTTAAATGGTTTTACTAAGTTAGTTTGCAAATGTTTTTATGATTGGACTAACGCTTGAATATGAAATGTAAACAATTATTTGTAATGAAAACAAGTATTTGGATAACCAATATTTTAGATACTTTGATAGATACCTAGGTTAACCACATCATTATACATAATATTAAGACCACACTTTGAAGTCCACATGAAGGAAACTTCTCCTACTTCACTCGATAGCCATGACAACGGGAAAAAATCTCTCGAGTCGAGGTCTTAATTGTCTACAGATAAGTGTGGAACTCTCTATCAGCGTGGATGTTCCCTTCCACATATAACCCGTCTGCTTTCAAAGCAAGAGTGGACAGGCATCTTCTGGGCACCCTCGTTCCATCATAGACCTCATCTATCGCTTTCCATCAGGCGTGCTCGAGTTCCAGAGCAGGGCCAGTCCTGAACAAAAAAAAAAGAAAAGATAAACAACAAATAAACTACATATATTAGAACGTTAGTTTATCGAGTGAAGGAAATACTTAGAACGTTGGTAACGTTACGTATGGGATCCGTAGCACTAGATTACAAAAGCTACTTAACCTAACTTCTAGGATAAGTAGTTTGCCTTGAACTAAGCAAAGTTTGGAACCATTTTGGTTAACACCTTTCCGCGCCATGATTGAGATTGTTTTCAAGTACGCTCACTGTTAGACAACGAAGCGTATCCAGTTATTTAACATCTTTAATATTTAATGTTTCTATAGACTTTGGCGTGACTGTTTGAGAACCATTTCCTTTTTTTATTAAACGATATACGATATAGTTTAACTTCACTAAGTTACTTAGCGTCATTTTTCACGATGAAAAACATTACCGTTGAGTTTTGAAAATTTAAATCGTGCAAAATACTTCAGTTGCCCTTTTCAAAGATTTTGTTTGCAAATGGTCTTACTTCCAAATTCGAAAACTAAAAGAGTTCATGAGCCGACATCGCCATCTATTTTCACATTATTTGTATACGTCTAGCGTCCGGGAAACCCATTCATATTATATTCCACTTAAGCGGGTCCTTATAAAT
Source organism: Melanchra persicariae (assembly GCA_947386135.1). Classification (NCBI taxonomy): domain Eukaryota; kingdom Metazoa; phylum Arthropoda; class Insecta; order Lepidoptera; family Noctuidae; genus Melanchra; species Melanchra persicariae. Next base: position 8,547,547 of record OX376659.1, read on the forward strand.
AGGTCCCTCTATTCTGAGGTACACCTAGCCCATTTTACCTGCTCCCCACAAATGACTATTTGTGGGGAGCAGGTAAAATGGGCTAGGTGTACCGGCGATCGGGAACGTGGACCGGAATCGTGAAATGATTGATGACTATCAATCATTTCACGATTCCGGTCCACGTTCCCGATCGCCGGTACTCATACCTCGGAATATGGAACAAACCAGAAGGCAAATGTGTTTATAATTCCATATCACACACTGTGTCCAAGAATGAAAATAAACATCCCTCACCAGTATCTGTTCTCAATCATAGTAATATAACCTGAAACTGTTTAACTCAAGCGGAGCTTTAGTTTTTTTCTTTCCATCTAATGAAGAAATCAATACAAATTCGATAGCATTTGTAGTTCCTGAAATAGCTATGGCAGACAGATAGACGATGTTGAATTATCCCTTTGTTAAAATCCGTACTTCTCTGCTAATATTATAAATACGAAAGTTACTCTGTCTGTCTGTTATTTTTTACGCTAAAACGGCTGAACGGATCGTCATGCAATTTGGCAGATATATAGCTTGGGATATGGAGAAGGACATAGGCTACTACTTTTTTACGCGATAACCGACATCCACGCGGGCGGAGCCGCATTAAAAAGCTAGTTCAATCTAAAAACCTTCTTAGTAAAGACAATACAACAGTTTAAGTTTAATTATTTTTTTTTTTTTTTTTTTTTTTTTTTTCGGTATGACCACTAGCAAGTTAACACGCAAGGGCTAGCAACTGCTTAACCGGACTAACCTGTGGTGGCCTCAAAAGAATTTAAGGCCCCCAGCCAAGGCAACAAATCTAGCTACAAGCTAAACTACTGACCGCTCGCTAAGGGCATTCCCTGTGGAATACGACCTCGGCTTAGCGGCGTCAGTTTGGGACAGCAAGGGACAATCAGGCTGGGTCGTTTTATTATTTAGGGGTTATTAAAGCTAAGGGCTCAGCGGCGCGGGCTGGCTCGTTTGCAAAAGTCGGGGAGGGTTTTGAATGGGGCGTCGCGACGGACCTCGGCGGCGAGGTCGGAATACGGAACGCGGTCTGTGTTTGTTTTTTCTAAGAGTGCTGGTTTCCCTACAGCTTTCCTGAATCGTTGTGATCTCGTCATCTGACTCGACGAGTGTATGCCGAGGACGGCGAATCTTGCTAATACGAGAGGGAGTGTATTGTGAGGCCTTTGAAATCAAAGGGTTGCTGTGTTTCTCAGCTGATTCAATAAAACGCTTTGTAAGACGTTTCATGAATTGTTTTATTGTCGGGATTTTGAGGTCGACATGAAGTCGTTCATTCCTAATAAACCACGGGGCGCCCGTGGCTTTTCGGAGAAACCGGTTTTGTTAAGTTTAATTAAATTACTTATTACTCTATATTCAAGGCTAGATTGTAATAAGATAAGCGTCCATCCTTTTGATGAACTCTAGGATAAGTGAAAAAAAAAGAATGTATATAAAACCTTAAAATCAGACTAATCGTAAAGGGAAAAGATCTAACATAATGTCATTAAACTATTTAACATCGTAGTAGTTGTCAAAATTTCTGAAACTCTTATCCAGAAAACGCGGACCAGTCAGAATGTCGCGAATGTGCCCTACATTATCGAGCTGTCAATCACGGAAACTGCTGCTCTTTTGTACTGAAACATTGAGTAGGGTTAGCCCTCAGCCCTGGTGAAATAATTATAAGGCTGTCTGGATTTCGCCTTCCTGTGTCGAGATGTTTTTATCTAATCCTGTGATTGCGCTCATAGAAAATTAATGTTCGTTGACAGTTCACGGATTTGTTGGATTATTTTGGTTTCGTGATGATGAAGGTTTGAGCTTTGTAAATTACAAAGTTTACTTATTTCAATCGAAGCTATGTGAAGTTTGTCCTTGTTTTAAAACTGTAAGTGAGCCTGTAACGTTTAAAAATCATCGGCACAAATAATGATATTTCATTTGATAGCACATTTATAATAGTTGTGGACACTAACCTGGAGGATATTTTTGGGAGAGCCTATATATATTCTACCAAAACATTCAAATACAAGTTCTGGCCACATATTACAGTTCCCACGTAACCCCCCAACCAAGCCGTACAACCTTATTATCTCGCAATGAATACAGCACCGACCTTGATGTAGGTACCATATAAAATAAATCCCAGCACTTATAAGGCAAGGACATGGATACTTTGATCTAAATTAATCAAAGGCGTATTACGTGGGAAGCCCGCCAGAGGCCTTGTCTATAGCGAACGCGGTGTGCGTTCGCTAAAGCCAAGTCTACGGCGAGAGCGACAGCGATATCGGACGCGATTAGAGGCGCTAAACAAGTGACAACTGGCTAAACAGTTTAAACAGCGCGGCAGCAGTAGCGTGGCGACAGTGATTGTCAAAACGTCTAGAAACGGTGACGAAAAGCTAAAATATAAGCGATCACGTGACATCACTTATATTTGGACTTTTTGACACTCGCATTCGATAGTCACATGATAGAATGGCACCTTGTCTAGAGCCTTAGGTTACAGTGTATCGCGAGTTATTGTAGCGACCAGTAGAGACTATGGTAGGCGCCAAATAAATGTGCAATTACGGTCATTGACCCACATACATTTATTGACTTTCTTAACATAAAAACAGAAATAAAGACATAAAGTTGTCCTGAATCGACAACTATCGTGATCTTTTTCGTTCTCTGGTACCTAATGAAAAACGTCACATTATTTATTGTTCGGGTATCTACGAATGGATATTAGGGTAAGGTCAATGTACTTTATTGCAAGTTTATCTGGTGCATACCATAGACGTGTTTCAACTGTAAAAGAAGAGGCGCTAAGCAACCGGAGCACTATAGTCACTTCAGTATGGACGCAGACGGCGGTTTCAAATGACGGTTGTTGTTCCGCCTCATAACTCGCTAAAGCTTATCACCCTGGTCGAAGCCGGATAGTTATTACCGCGTGAAGGCGAATCAATCACTAGGAGAATGACGAAACAAATGCTGAAATCTCTTTTCGGTTGGTCAATGGTGATTTGGAGTTGTGCGCCAAGATTTTATGGAAATTGAATGGGTTTGTGATTCATGTGGGAAAGATGAGGTGTTAATAAAGGATGTTGTGTTGGTGTTATCATAAATAGGTTTTGATGGAAATAATGGTGTGAAAATAACACATTCAATCAAAAACATTACTGCGGCGGCCAGCAAAAGAGGCATTGATGGAAGAACGTGTAAATGTGGGCCGAGGCGAATCCGAGGCACACATACGTAAGTCAATCAATGCCTAGTTGTGGCCAAGGCTTGTATTGAGCTTTTCTCAAATAATGCGCGGAAATTAAAACCAAGTAGTACCTAGAAAATTAATCAATGACGAACAACATTTACTAATAACAACAATATTTTCTCGCGTTAGTGTTCATTTGTTTTTTTTTTTCAATAAAAATTTTTCTATTTGCAAGCCAGTTCGAAATTTAAATAAAACTTTTGATAAGTTACCTCCTTAGTCGCCATGTTTCGGAGTAAAGGATCGTTCCATTTTTAAATTATACGACAGATATGAGTTTAATTTATAATTTATTTGGCCGCTAAAACACGACAGATCGACAGACGTATTTTTGTAAAAGTTCAAATTAAATATTGAATCCCGATTAATGTAAAATACCACCAAAATATATTCACCAACAAAAATTGCCTAATGTAAGGAGGAAACTTGGTACCCTCTTTAAGCATATCACGGAGGAGTGTGAGATTTGGAATCCTTAGTTGACCTATGTTGCAGAAAGCAGTTTTTGTTTAATGAATTAGGTATGTATTTAGCCCTAGGCGGCAGCTAGTTTAATTAATGAATAGTCATACAATCGCCGAGGTAATGTCCATGACAGCACGTACCTACCTATGTATGTAGGTACTAGGTACGTACCTACGTAGATTTCGCATCTATACCATAGATTATATTAATTATAATTATGTGAAATTTCCTCAGTAGCACAGCTTGGCGTGATTAATCCCGGACACTATCATGACCAGGAGGCCTACCACAACCTCTTAAAACAATATTATTTTAATATTACTTTGTAATTTCTGTTGTTGCATTTTCAACTCTCGGCGCTGATCCGAGCGTTGAAAATCCAACAGAGCGGAACGCAAAGTAATATTAAAGTAATATTGTTTTAAGAGGTTGTGGTAGGCCCCCTGAGGCTCAATCTTGATTCAGTCGATCTGCAATTTCCTCCGTAGTTATTCAATTAGATATAGTGCACTCCATTGAAATGTTCATGAATAGTCGATAACTTAACGATTATGGGATTTAGCCCAAGGCGGGAAGTCTCGACATGGGCCGCCCGTACACAGTCAAACTTGAACGCTATCCACGATCTAAATCAATGATCTGATCTGTGGATCGCGTTCAAGATTGACTGTGTACGAGTGGCCTTAGAACTTATCGAAAGAATTCGGTCGGTAGGCGATCGGTAACTAAGTCGAGACTGCAGGCCCAGGTGTGATGTTTCAAGCTAGTCCTCGCATACTGATTTTATCTCTACAAATAATTATCTATTCTGTAAATAAATTTATATTAAAAAATGCGTGAGTGTATTGGAACACTCGGTTGGAACGAAGTTCCTATCCTATGGTTTTGGGTATAGTTTTTTTTTTGCTTTCTGGCTCTCACGATATTCTTTAGATCTTTGGGCATCGGTTTTGGATATCATTTTATTGAAGAATCGTGTCACCCTAACCGCCTACACTAAAGAAAGGGTCGTGACGGAAAAACTTACACTTTTTTTCGCCCATCCGCCAAGTTCGTACCGTGCGATAAGGAACTTCGTTCCAAATACATATTTGAGACCCTCACAATAAGCCCTCTCATGTCAAACGACACAGATGTGTTGAAAAATATTTTTATTTTATTTTCAATTTGGCTGTGACAGACGGACAGACAGACACACGAGATCCTGTAAGGGATCCGTTTTGTCACAGGAACGTTTAGAACCCTAAATATCATCAAAGTCGGAATCATGGAAGTGTGAAAGCTTTAAGAGGGCGCCGAGCGCGCAGTGGCGCCCTCATCGTTTCTTTGGTTATTTATTTTATTTTAGAATGAAAATGCAGAAAATAAGCACGTTAAGTTGTGCTCCACAAGATTATACGTTAATATTATTATAAACGGTAGTTTTAAATTGTTTAGTTTTATTATAATCACTAAAACGGAAAAAAGTGGCCACTACTTTACTCTATAATTTCCTTCACTGGCGTTTTGCGGCTCGACAATGCCTGCGTCGAGCGGCCCACGCTACTTATTGTGGGTATGTAAAAAAAATAATCTGGTCAGTGTAGCACACATTAAAATAAAAAAACAAACATTATTTATTTATTTCTAATTCTGAACATTACTCATTATCATTATTCAAGTATGTATTTAGTTTATTTACCCACGTCCGTGTGTCACTGCGGGGTGCCAACTGAAAACCAGCGCTGGATGTCTACGCCCAGCAAATGCTGAGATGGTAACCCTTTCGGATTACCGAAAAAGAAAAGAAAACATACACAATAAGATGGTGCTGAGTGTGCCCTCAGCACCATCTTATTGTGTATGTTTTCTTTTCTTTTTTAACCGACTTCTTATAACATGCTGGTTGTTGCTGTTGTGTTGTCTGTATCGAATTTTTTTTTTCTATTCTATTCTTTTCTATTCTATAAAAAATATTGGCCATCGACTTTCGCAGCCAAAACGTAGAAACATCGTAACACACGACAACAATCAGCGTTTTATACAAAACTTTCTCAATTAGTCAATATTCAATGTCAACAAACTCAAATAGCCTTTATCAGCTCAAGTTAATTAAAAAACATCTTCATCATAACAGCTAAATTGTCTGAATATCCAGAAAATAATGAGAGTAATAAATCAAAGAGGGATCGAGGAGGCCTGGGTCATCCGTAATTGAGTTAATAGTAGTCCTTGTCTTAAAGTTCTACTCAAGATTAATGAGGTTTTATTTCATTTATTTTGGCCACATTTTGATATAGATTGATTGCCTACAAATTTTTGTCAAGATTATTCAATCGGTGTTCTGGCTGCGAGAGACGGTTTAGGAAATAAAAATCTATACTAACATATTTAAAGATTCTCGTTTTAATAAACTCATCTCAACTGCCACGTTGATCTGGTGGTACCCGGGTATAGCAAAGTTTTATTGGGTTTTCCATCTGGCATTTTTAAGTAGTTTCTGTATTCGCGATGGATTGTTCAGGCGTGATGATATATTATTCCAAACTGATCATCATCAGTTTAGTCGAAATACGTCGCCTGCTGGACATATGCCTCCCCAAGTGCTGCCACATCGACCGGTCCAGTGCGTCTCGCATAAAGCTGATTCTCGCGTCCTCCACCAGGTCCTCGGCCCACCTTATGGAGGCCTGCAAACGCTGCGTCTAGTCCAAACTGATCTAAGCATCAAAGTTTCTCGTTCTGGTGACTTGTTTTTGCTTCAGAGCCCATTACTTCTTAGGTTAATGAAACATTAAATGCCCTGCTGTAGAGAAGTGCCTTTGGCAACCATCTTTTAACAAGGAAGTTTATTTTTTCGTAATGACCTTTTCACGAAGTAAAGCTTTGTCCCATCATTCTAAGACCTCTTAATGACACAGAATATTAAGTACTTATTATTAAAAGAAGGGAACATGAAAAAGGCAGCTTTTCCTCATTTCTCTAATGTTGCAGCGAATACAAGACGGCCTTTCTATTATTACTCAGTTATAGACAGCTATTTATTGTTTATCACGAAAAACCAACGTCAGATACATATGGCATTAAGAATTAAACCACAGTTAGTACAAAAATATAGTAAAAACTTTAAATGAAAAATCTTCAAAGTAATGCCTCAGCAATCTTCCTAAACAGAAACCTCACGGCGTAACGTTGGGAAGCCTCCCATGGTTGACCGATGTGCTGGTGATCGCAGAAATCCACTGAATGCGAGAAGCACCAGGCCCAGCGATGTGATGACGGCCTTCTAGAGCAGGTTTATGTCCATCAGTGGACATCTTTCAACTGGAATGATGTAGATGACTACTAAATATTTTAACTCACCTTTTGCAACCACTGCAATTTCTGCAAGACAGAATCAGCACGACCATCAGAAAAGCGCTGTCTCAATTAAGCACCACGCGATATATTGAAAACATTGATTTCCATGCAATTACCATTCCTACCTCTCAATTGTATTCTATTCCATCAAAAATCATTTTATAATTTCATTCACCTCAACAAAACAGACTTATCTTTGTGAACACAATGAGCCGCATTACCCCACATTATAAGTAAAGGGGCCGTGATATAAACGGCTTTCCCTTCCGTTACTTCACAGAATCCTGCCTTTGATGACAATAATGGCCATTATACTAGTCGTATTAACACGTGGTTCAGAAGTTATATAATTGGGTTGGTACCTACTTTAAAGATGGAGGTAGCGTAATTATTTGTGGCGGTAATAATAATATTCTGGTTGTATCTATCACACCTCCTTGTGTGCTCATTTATAGTAATATTGTAAATGTGAACTTAGCTCTGCCTGTCTGGTTGTTGGTTTCGTTTACTCGCTTAAAGCGACGAACCAATTTGACTGACTTTAAATATAATGATGTTGCCAGTTTTCCGATTTTGGCTGCATTCATTGGCTACCTATAGACACGTCCTTCGCATGGAGGAACATCGGTTACCAAAAGTTGTATTTTACTCTGAGAGGGCCGAAGGTAAACGTAAGCATGGTGTCCAACATCTCCGCTACAAGGACGTGTTCAAGAGACATTTAAGCACTTACGCTATTGACCCATCCGTTTGGGACAGGCTCGCTTCACATAGGTCGTCTTGGCGCACTACGGTCTACAACAGCGCTAAAACGTTCGAAAACAAGCGACTTGATACCATCAACGAATAACGCCAAATACGTAAAGAGAGCCCTAAATGTGGATGGATGGAGAGGAAGAGGGAGGCCAAAAAAAAGATGCATGGATTGTGTGAGGAGCGATATGAAAGAAAAGGGAGTTAGTGATACTGTGACGGCTGATAGGACAGAATGGAAGAAAAGAAAAACGTGTTACGCCGACCCCAAGTGCCATGGGATAAGGGCAGGAAGATGATGATGACGTAAAGAGAGACCTAAGCGCACATATACGAGATTTAAGACCAAATTCGGTCTAGCGAGTCATATTAGACCACACGCTAGGAAGTCTCATGGGGTTGCCGTTGTCGGAATCGGCAAGGAGGACTATATAATTGTATATGGTGGTCGTGAGCTGAGATCTTATGCTCTGTTGTTCTCTCATGTGATTAGCATTTCCAACTTAGGCCGAAAATCTCCAAGCACAGAGCGGATATACTTATCAGAACACCGTTGACGATATGATAATTGGTAGCTGTTTCTGGTCTAGCTTTTAGAGATAGGGATAGACCTTGGAGACGGAGATAGGATACTTTTTAGCATGGGGTTACGTTCTCTGATTATAATTTATGGCTTTCATGTTTGTGAAGTCGCCAGCAGAAGGTAGTACTCAATATTTGCGTTATAGGTAGAAATTCTATAATGTATCTAGACAATTTGCCTACCGCGTGTTTATATAGAAAGAAGTAGTAAATATTCTTTAGTTAAATTTTTTTTTGTTCCAAAATGTTCGTGTTTATTTGAACAACAATAAGTAGGTACGAGTATCTTACTTTTAATGAAACAAATATAATTTGTGCTCATCACATTGACAAGAAAAAATTAAAGTCCCGAGAATTTTTCAACCTTCAAAATTTCAATTCTTTTTCAAATATTCCACTTGGAGACACTAAAAGTGGACACGTCGAAAATGATAACATCTCCTCTGCGGAAACAAGGAAAATATTCACTGTGATTGAAGTAGAGTACTTAATTTCCGTCGGTTTTATAAAAGATCGCAATATTCATTTCAAACGAAGTATTGAAATGAAATGGAATAGAAATGAATATTATTGGATCCAGTTGACAAACAACTGAAAAACTGAAAAGGGACTTGTGAATCCATCGTACAATTGATCACGTTTTTAAGCTAAATGTGACACACACACAGAGGATTGAGGATTTCTCTTGCGTTTATTGTTTTTTTTTTATTTAGGAATGGGATTCCTCCTGACCTCGATCACGCCTGATGGAAAGCGATAGATGAGGTCTATGATGGAGCGAGCGTGCCCAGAAGATGCCTTTTACTCTTGCTTTGAAGGCAGACGGGTTATATGTGGAAGGAAACACAATCGCTGGCAGAGAGTTCCACTTTGGATATGCGCATAAATGTGGAAGACAACCGCTGAGTACGACTAATCGGGATATCAATCAAGTGTGGATGGTACCCAATGTTTCCATAGTTGAACATTACACATAACATTACGCCCTTACACCCTGAAGGGCTCGGCAGAGGTGTACTTATAATATACTCACTTTTCACCAGACATATCTAACTTTCATGTAAAAGACGCCGGCTAGATTTTTGTCGTCAACCGAGCACAAATCCACACGCCGGCTGCCACTGAGAAATGCCAAAAGGAAAAACCCAATAACACTTCGCATGACCTGAGAATCGAACCCAGGACTTGAGGAGATGCCCATCACTAGCGCTGCTACTACTACTAGCGCGTGATCCCTAAGGTAGTTTAAGTTATATCCCTCAAATACCAACAGTTTTCAGTAAGTAGGTATCTTTATGTGCCAAATAACGTGATCTAAAGCTGAACGTAAAATTAACATACCGCGTGTAGATTACATACATCCAAGATCATATCAAAGCAATTCAACAATATTCAAATTGTATTCAAATTCGAGAAATCGAGTAGGTAATGGTAGGCGTAACCCAAATTATTATAGCAATTTGATTATACAAGTTTAAAACGATATTATCTAATATTTGAATAAACAATATCAATATTCCGAGCCTTTTCCGAACTATAATAGGTCGGCTTCCAGTCCAACCGGATGTGGCTGAGTACCCAGGGGCGGATTAAATGTTGCTAGCACCCTAGGCAAGCACCTCATCGGCGCCACTCTGGTGGTCACGTCACGAGGCAATTATAACCACACAAAAAGTGTCGAGACTGAAAAATACGAATTTAGGCCACTGTGGACAACCTCAACGGAGGTTGATCAAGCAGGTACGCATAAGATATGGTGCACAAAGTGTGGGCGCAAGCATAGGTGTACACTCTTTTCATCTACTATCATAGCCCAATAGGATGGCACGACGGGACACCACCAACTTCCAAACTCCGAGCTGGTACTGAGAAATTACTAAAGGAAAAACAGAGTGACACTAAATCCCGACCTGGAAAACAAAGTACAAACTGGTGGTTTGGAACCACTACACCAAAGATACAGTCAAAAGTAAGAGAGAGCGATTAGTGAATTTCGTAATAATTTGGCAAATGTTTGTTTTATTGCGATCGGAGTAGGAGCTCGTGGCTAAATTATAACAGCCGCACAGGCCGCTTCAAGGTTAAGCTACGCTTGCCGAGGTTGGTCTGTGGATGAGTGACCATCTTAACATACCGAAACTCCTCCGTGCCTCGGAAAGTACGTTAAGCCGTTGTTCCCGGCTGTCATTTGGAGATCTTTGGCAATCGTTACGGATTGCCAGAAGCCCAAAAATCTACACCGGTCTTGCCAAGAAGTACCGTGTTACCCAGTTAATGGGTTGTGGAGGTCTGGTAGGCAGCCGCTTCACGTAAAATACTGGTATTCAGCTGAATCCGGTTTGACTGGTAGCCGATCCCAATATAGTTGGGAAAAAGGCTAGGCAGATGATGATGTTTTTTTTTTGCGATCGGGCATGTAATAGTAATCAAGTCGACGTTTCACACTTCAGAAGCTCTATGCAAAAAACCTATAATTTTTTAATTAATGTTAGTAAAAAGGCAGGTTAACTTCCTTTAATTTCTTTTTTTCATTTTCAATGTTACGCGCGTGCCCCTTTTCCTTCTTTCGCCCAGTTTGCCGTGGCACGTACCTAGTTTGCCCTAAGGATAATCCGCCACTGTGCGTACCAGTATTTTACACGGAGCGACCGCTTATCTGACCCCGCAACCCAGTTACTGGTTAAACTATACCTGGCAATACAGACGGATTTTCTGGCTTCTGACTATCCGTAACGACCGTCAAAGATCTTCAAGTAACACGTGGAACCAACAGCTTAACGTGTTTTTCTGAGGCAAGAAGAGTCGGTCGGTCTCGGTTGGTCAGTCGGGGTCTCGGTGTAGTGGATGGATCCATGGACGTCGGCCCATGGATCCATCCACTACACCGAGACCCCGACCTCAGTCGTTCAGCAAGCGTCGCTTAACCTCGAAGATCGACTCGTGCAACCTGTGTGTACCTACGTGTCGATCTTTTTTATAACAATAAGGACAACAAACATTAGGCAATGTTATATTTTTACGACCTCTCTCTCTGTCTGTTTTTTCTAAAATGTTGACTGGGCTCAACCAACTCGTTGTACAAAGCATACCGTACCGAATTCTTTAACACAAAGGCCGCTAGTCAACTTCATAAATCTGTAGCAGACGTTCATTTTGTTTGCATATGATCCCCATACAAAGCCAACCGATACAGACATTTCGATAAAAGTGTAGTAGTCAGTTTTCTTTTATTCGTTTTTCGTCACTTTTTTAAGCCAATTCGTCGAAAATTACAAAATTCTGGAGCGAGGGATTTTTTACTGAAACGTTATTCCTTTGTCATTCATACGCCTATTCAGTGTAGATGAATGAGTTTGGCTAATTAGAAAGACTATTGTTAGTCTATTGTTCTGTCGATTCGGTGTTTTCCATTCTTCAGGAGTGCTAAAGTAAATGTGGATCGTTTTTAAATGATCGAATGAGTAGATAAGATAGTTTTGTTTAATAACAACGTTACGATGGAGGAGCTCGTCGCTAAATATTAACAGCCATACGAGTCAAATCTTCAAGGCTAAGCAAGTTTCGCGGAGGTCGGTCTGTGGATGGGTGACGATCTTAACTTACAAAGACTAACGTTTACTGTTTAAATTGTTTGTATTTTTAATTGTTTCTTTTTTGTTTCGGACGCTTTTGTCATGCATGTTAGATACGGACCCCTAATGGATATCGCCGACCCTGCACATTCCTACATGTTTACGCCGACCGCATAGAAACTGCAGCGATGACGTCCGTCCAGCCACGAGTCGCCGACGCAGCAAATTCCATCAGTAGCAATAAGTTATTTTTAAGTATTTTTCCGTCATTCCATATTCTTACATCGAATAGGTTTCACCAACTTAATTGTAGTAATTTCTTATAATTAAATTAGTTTTAAAATCACTTTGGTTTTTTTTCGATCCACCGTCTGCAGTTTACGTAATTTGCACGTCTTTCTCTTCTCTCTTTCGGAGAATAAGAGTTCTCACATAATATGAATTAATTTCAACAAAAACAATGTAACCACAACTTTGTAACAATTTATTGATTTAAAAGAGTGTCCATGGAGTTTCTTGCACGTTCTTCTCCATAGAGATCTACGCTTTGGAACGTGCAAATAGTTTCACCTCTTTGACTGACCGACCTTGTCAATTCAAAAATGCCTGTAAATGGTTTAATTAAAATAAATGCTTTGACTTTGACTTGAATCCGTGCCTCGGAAAGCACTTTAAGGCGTTGGTCCCGAAGATCGCCCCGTGGATACAGTGAAGCATGGGAAGGAGGTCTGCCCTGCTAGGGCGGAGCACCGAAGTGTCCTTGTCGAGGCGATCGGCAGCGGCGACCTCTCGCGTCCGGCCCTGGTTCAATCCATGGTCCGAAGCGAAGAGGCATGGGAAGCCGTCACCTCCTTCTGCGAAGAGTAATGCTAGTGATGGAGGAGGCGGGCCACGTTTGGGAGAGACAACCCTCACGTCCCAGCCGCCGCAACATAGGGAGACGCCCCGGGCTTCGAGAGTCGCAGGGCGATTCCCGGCCACCGTAGACGCGGAATACAATTAATAAAAACGGTCTCATAGTGAAAGTGGTTCATAATGTTGAGTACAATGACCCCTTAAGACGCTGACAACAGCAAAAGCTCGGTCACTCTCGGACTGTATAGTAAAGAAAGAGAAGCGCGACCACTAAATGCTTGCAATTTATTGCCAAATATGAAGCATTTAATCGATTTCCTCAAAACTAAGTTGATCTATTAAAATCTAAAACAACAAAGTTTTGCATTAAGATTCGATTCATTAGGTCAAAGTTAGAGGTAACTTTGACGGTCATTACTATCGAGGATTTTATTTTTAAACATGTTTCGGAAACAACAGTGTTCTTTGAAATATAGTTAAAATTAACATATATTACCATTTTCCAATAATTTGCAACTCATACCAATAATATACCACGCGTGCAATATTTTCCTGCAAGCTTTTCATATTTCGTTTGTCTCCTACAGTTCATGGTATCAATATTTATTTACCTCTGCACAAAGCCAATCGAAATTTTATACCAAACATCGCTCCATATGTTGTCCCCGAATATACTGACAGGTTTCCACATCAGTACCCGAACGGTCCACAACTGATTTGCACAATAAATTATAGGAAATTTTGGTTGGTTTGCCAGCCAAGCGGTACTGATACCAATATTGGCTCTTTTTAAATAGACATTATATTTATTTGGATCGGTTTACAGAATCAATGAAAGGTTTTTAATTAAATCTACCTGAATGGGAAAATTTAATTAGGTTAAGCCTACACATCCAACACAGCCCGTGTTGGATGTGTAGGCTTCATTGCATTGAGAATCTTATTGGAAAGATATGCCAGTGTGTATAATGTATAAGTGCTGTTTTAGAGGGTATGCGGTACAGAGAGTAAAGCATACTTCCATTGAAAAGGGAGGATCGGACAGTTGTTGTGTCCGGTGGGCAACCGCACGATAGTTATTATTCGGGCTGTTGTATCTGTTCGAATCGCACGGTAAACTCCGATATCGCAATTTAAGATTTCGTTGTTAGTTCGCAGCTGTCGAGATAGATAGCGCTACGAGTCTCATTATTGCGATGTAGATTCTGCTACGTTGATTATTGTGGCGGTATTAATGCCGCTACACTGTAAGTTCTGTTTCTAGCTTAGACTCAATTAATTATATACACCACTATTGAGTCAGAAAAGAAACAATCTTATTAGAAACCTACTGCGTCAAAATCTAACACCTCTCAGCTGAATCGTACTCAATGATAAAGACGACTTTAAAAAAAAATCACGATAATATTGTCTGGAACGCTTGACTTATTATCTAAATGATCTTAATGAAAATTTGTCTCCTTGAAATTGTAAGCGTTCAGTATTAACAGCCCAAGTTAGCGGTATTGGACATCTTTGATCGGGGCCTGCTTACAAAGCCCTGGCAGGTATCAAATAAATCCATCAAACTCTAAACTTCGCTCTGAGTAGGGCTCCGATTTTAATTAAATTTTTGCTTTGTTTGGGATTCTCAATTATAACAGTTATATTTGTTGTTCCTATATTGGTACAATGCTGATATAGTACCTAATTGAAAGTGTTTGAATAGAAGATCATGAAATTATAAACTTGAAAGACAAGCAATTCATATAAAAGATCAAAATAATAAATAAGAATGTCTTATAAAAATCTTTAACACAAATTACCCCTAAACAAGTCTTGAATCTCAAACAAAATGTCGGAGTATAATGAGATGTACGAGAAAATAAACCTAGCTGGCTCCGAAACTACGACGATATGCTAAAAGAAAAATAAATTTGAGGCGGAGAGACAGGGTTCAAAAGAGTGCATAAAATTCTCGTCGCTTGTAAACAAAGGGCGAGTCAACTCTGCCTTATTTTGTTCGTACTCAACGGCTTTGTACTGAATTAAGTTTTAGATAAACTTGCCTTTTGTCTTGATGTTCGCTGACATGTGACGATACTTTTATGTAGATTAATGTTGTGCTTTTACATTTTTATACGGACTTTGGTTTTTGAAACAGGAATGTGGAAAGTGGAAACGTGAAAAGACGGCCAAAAGATTGTGTATTGTTTTTGGTGTTTGGCCATGAAAGTCTAAACAAGAAATAAACAATATTAGAGTAAATTATCCTTTTAAAATATGGTAATATTAATGTGCAAAGGTCCAAAGTTGTGTGGAAAAGTGAGAGGGAGGTCTTTGCCCATCAGTGGAACAAGGTGGGCTATATGATAATTGGGACTCGCCTCATATAGTGATAGAAAACAAACAATCTACGAGAGAAATGAGCATCTCTAATCGATCACACTAAATCGAACTCAATCAGTTTGAAACAAACACAAAGAATATTGAATTAAAACCCAATTTTACGGTTCGTACTTTTGGCCGCAAAACCAAACCCTTAAAAGGGAACGAATCTTTCTCCCATTTGAAATTCGAAAAATAAAAACGAAACATTTTGGAACGTACTTTTTAGTAGGTTGGTACTTTACAACCTTATGTCATAAATAACAATGAACGTTAACTGGGGATGTGTTTCGCATAAAATAAAGTTTTTTAATCATCATTAACGGGCTGTTAAACTCGTAGCTCCTATAGTGTGTTTTGAGTGCTTCTCGACGTAACGACCAAGTTTGATTCTCAAGCTAGAGACCTTGTTGAAAGAATTGGAAATAATCGAGTTAAATCGTTGGAGAGTTATCGAGAATATTGGCGTGTATACGTAGAACAAAGGTTTCACAGATAAAACATTTGAACCCCAATCACAGAATATAACTTTTTTATTAATCTCGAGGCATTAGAAATGTCATAATATTGAAATATTAGGAAAGCGGGATTTTTTTTCTTTTCTCAGTAACACTCGGAACATTATTTCGACCTCATTGCGTTCCATACATAAGGATAACCTTATTTGCACTAACATGCACATTCACCTACTTCTGACTTCGTAATTTACTGTTTAAAAATGCAAGACTAAGCTAATCGTGTGGAGGAGAAAATGCTTTTCATGCACGCTTTTTTCCACAGTTGTATCAATAAAATGTGATTTTTATTGGTCTCTGTAAGTCATGAACAATTTAGTCAAATGAACTCCATTTGAGGACCAACATTTGTCAGCATTTGCCCAAGGCAATAAGATATAACATGGCCAATAAATTTGCGTGGAACCAATATGTTGGCTTCTATTGGAACCAATAGGTGGAGTCACGTAAACGCAAGATGTCTGAATTCGCTATAAGGTAATGGTAGACCTTACGTTTTCGGTAAAGTCCCAGGTACAAGCAAAAGCGAAGTTGCGTTATTTCGATTTAAGCATAGGAATCTTTTATTAATTTTGTTCGAAACCGTGGTTCAATGAGGAACATTTACAACGAATAAGTACCTACAAGGAACTCCCCCTTGTAGGTACTTATTCATTTTTAGAAAATAATAGTTTTTATTCCCAAAACGAATAAAACATAAGTGGTCAAGCGCATGCCTATCAATAATAAAAAAAATATGTAATTGCTCCTGGGTTTTTTATTTTCAATTAAACATTTGAAACTTAATTAAAACTAAACGAAACCATTTTTTACGAAACAAATAGAAATTGACTAACTTTGAACTCCGGTAAATCTAAAAGTCGCAATAAAGAGAAAACCACAATTTTCCTTTTCTTAAAACTAAACCACGATTTTCCTTTCTTTATAGCCAAACAACAATAAAATAGAATATACTCTTTATTGTGTAAACCTTATAAGTTACAGAAAAGATAGATGTAGAAAACATTACATAGGATGACACATGGCCTTATCGCTAAAAGCGATATTTACAAACATTACATAGGATGACACATGGCCTTAAATTATCGCTAAAAGCGATATTTACAAACATTACATAGGATGACACATGGCCTTATCGCTAAAAGCGATATTTACAAATCAACCTTTGGATGGATTTTAAAGAGAAAAGGAATGACAGTACTGTAAGTAGTCTTTTTTTTAAGAATGTGAAATCATCAAATGACTCCTTTCGCTCTGGGCACATGAGTAGATAAACGGACAGACTCTTACTGAATTAAAACCCATCTTGTTCCTCCAAATGCCCTTTTGCCTTAAGGGCCGCGGTGACTCTATCGAACAAATTCCGCAACCCTGGAGTGTAGGTAGTCTTAGGTGTACTATTTAGGTCTTAGGTGTAATTTTCCTTTCCATATCCGCATTTCCTTACCCCTTACGCCCGCTCTCAGTGTAGCATGACAAGGCTGGCACGCGAACCTACCGCCCAGTGACGCAGCTGTACGCTCGTCTTACTACCTGTATTAGAATTGTTACTTCGCGATTTAATTCTGACTGTTCCCATTTTATGCTGTGTTGGTTTGCTGATTTTCATACCTTTTTTTATGGATGGGAATTCATCAAATGGATGGGATCTCCCGTTCTGGGTGGAGCGGAAGGGAGTGTCAGACTCTTACTGACTAAAACTCATCCGTGCTCCTCCTAGTGCTCTTTGCTTTCCAGGGCCGCGGTAACTCCATATAATGGATCAAATGGGGCACGATCGAGCGCTTGATCACATTATACCTTGGTAGTCCATAATGTAATGCAACTGGCATGCGAGCTGGTTGCAGGTGGAAACGTGGTTTATGAAATACATAATTATTTACTTTTTAATTAAAGTTTCGTTTATTTACCCAATTTTTAGAAATTCTTCACAAAAGCCCATATATAATAGATATCTATATATATACTAACATAATAAAGCTGGAGATTTTGTTAGTTTGGTAAGTCGGTCGACTAGTAAGTCGGTTTAGGAAAATTCTTTTTGTATTACCTCTACGAAATTATTATTTGATACAATCTCACAGATTCTCGATAGCCAATATTTACTGATCAGGCTCATAAGGATCCGTTAATAGGTAAAGCTTTTGTAACAATAATGAGTTCTTTGTTCTTAAGTTATTTATTAATTAACAAAGGGAGAAAATAATTGGTCTACATTGTCGGGGCAAGAGTTAGGGTCATCGATATTTTGTGATAGGAGGTGGAGATAGGATTCTGAGGCAGTGAAGTTTAATCTATCGTAGCAAATATCTGTTGTACATAGATACTTTTGCACATTTTTGAAAGTCAAAAGAAAGACATTCATAACCTAAATCGTAAGAACAGAAACATGAAGTGAATGGAAATCAAATAAGACAAAAGAACTCCATAAACAAGGAAAACAAAGCTTATCTTTTCAGCTAAATTAGTATAAAATGTATGTTGACATCCTCAAAACAAACCCAAAAACATTTCACATCCCAAGAACGGAGCTAATAAAAGTAATAAACAATTTAATATAAAACGTCTTTGTTCTTATACCGAGTCAAATAAGTGATTACTAGACCTAACGTCGCCGTCGTGAAGATATAGATATAGAGCAATTTTCGTATTTTTAGAACCAAAATGTCAAAAATAGTAGTTAATGCGAGAAAGAACATACATCCATACATACACACACACACAAATAAATAAATACACACTTTCGCGTTTATAATATTAGTAAGGAAAGGATAAAGAAGTAAGGATGTAGGTAAAGTTCGCATTAAATATAGTATTTTAGAAAAATCAAAGAAAGACCCTCATTTAGCCTCCTTTAAACTCAAACGGTTAACAGACTAATCACATGTCCAAGTTTTCTCGATTACATAAGTCTAAATATATCCAAAAATTATAAACCTTGTGTTCGAGGTACAAACTGAAACGTTGAAATAAATTGGCAATATTCAAAAACAGATAAAGGCTAAATGGGTCTCAATACAAAGTGAAATACTACGCACATATTAATTTGTAATTTCGTCCAGCTGTTATTGATTAAAGGTATTCCAAAAGGATTACGTTCACTTCAATTATAATATGTGGGTTTTATTGAAGGTGTAAAATTTATTCGTCGTTGAATAAATGTTGTGGGTACCTAATGGAATGGGTTTTCCATCACATTTTTCGTTACGTTCGGTGAAAAAGATGGATTGTGTACACATTGTTTTAAAAATACCTTATTACGCCCATATTCATAGGTAAATTGTGGCGTAGGAGTTAGAATTATTAGTGACTTGATACTTTGTTTCTATCCAACTCCCGTGTGGCTTCAACTGTCGGATATCAATGTTGGAACTCGACGGATAGTTACGGAACTTTATAGTATCAGTTCTCGGTTCAACTCTGTTCAAGAAAGAGAAAAAGTTGATACGTGATGATAGAATACCTGTGTTGTTCAAGGATTTCTCTAAATTGACCATACCATGTTACAAAATGAAAAATAACTTGCACTCACCTAAATATGGTATGAAACGATTTTTTAAAAGGCTTTCAGCAGCCAGAGAACAAATGCCACCTATAAACGCTCCTGAAAATACTTTTTTCATGGGTTTATTTATTTAGCTTCAAGGAACACAAAGATTAGGTATTATATCTTTGTGTTCCATGAAGAAGTATTACTATAATTCTCTACCAGTTAACCCCAGAGAGTAGAGACATAACATGGCAGGTGCAGTTTTGTGCGTGGAAAGTAACAAATCAATCACTTGCGCATGATATTCTTACTAGACAAAAATTCAATGTTCTAAACTATTTCTTTCCCACAGAAACGCGCACGCCGCTTCAAGAACCAGATCCTGTGCGACCTGCACTTCGCGGACGTGGCGCTCATGGAGTGCAGCGACTTCATGCAGCAGCTGCGCAGCTTCAAACCGCAGTCGCTGGGCTGCGCCGTCGCCAGGCGCAAGTCTTCCACTACGCTCATCTTCCCGCTGCCGCCGCAGGCTTGTTCAGGTAAATGTGTACTTGAATACGGAATTCGTCAAATACTACGGCCAACAGCATGTTAGACGCAGCAGGCGGCGAAATGGATCTTAGGCTACATTGGTTTTAATGTAATCCTTGGATGCAACTGACTGCTGTTATAGAACTTTACAACTTTGTAAAGTCCTATAACAGCAGTCTAAGCGGAAGAGACGTAATTTCAGCAGTTTTGGTGCTTTTAATTTAAGTTTCGGTAACATAAAATCGACCAGCACAATTTTCTCTACTTCTTCATACTGGCATATTTCTGTAAGTAAAGCAATAAGTTCAGCTTCGAATTCGAAATTCCGTTCGCTGAAAAGATTGTTAAACATAATTGAACCTAAAACCATCTCTCAAGGGAATAGTCTCCTAAAAGACAGTTAATTGCTTCTCATATCTAAATGCCAACAGAATATAAAAACCTCCAGACGAAAATCACTTCTATAAAATACGTATACTTATAATAATTAAATGAAGTGTCTCTCACAGTTCAGGGCCCCCGATTTAAATAAATAGAAAAAAAGGGCTCTTGACATATCCAACGTTAACCGCTAACTTCCATAGAAAAGGGAGGATGCTCCGACCAGAAGGTTGTTGTCTGGTGGGCAAATGCCCGATAGTTGATATCGGACTGTTATTAATCTTCTAATCGCACGGAAAAACTCTGATATTGGGATGCTGGATTTCGTTCAGTAGTTCGCTCCTGGCGGGATAGATGGCACTGGGATTTTTTTTTGTTACGGTACTTTCGTTATGTTACTTTTTCTTGTGGCGCTACATTAGTAACTGTATTGAACTGACAAAACGACTCAGCAGTCTAAATCTCTCCAAACTATCTCCAGACAGTACTCCAGTGACGAGGTAGATGTATCATACGGCGTCCCACAGGGTAGTGTTTTAGGGCCTCTTTCTCTTGTGCATTAATGTTCTTTGTATATGGAAATAAACAATGCTAAAGTATTCTCGTACGCCGATGATACATCTATTGTGTTCTCTGGTATGAACCAGAAGGCATGAAGTTAAACAGAGGAGGAAGAGAGAGTGCACAGGCAAGAATGGCTGGGATAGCTGAATGGTTAAAATGTAAATAACTGTCCCTGAACTCTAATAAAACAAACTACATTAGCTTTAGTATTAGTAACCGAACACAGCCGATTGAAGAGTTAGATTTACAAGTACACATATATACACACATACGTACGTATGTACGCATTGAGAAGATCGCTGAAACTAAATATCTTGGAGTTAGTAGTGGTAGATAAAGCACAGTCCTGGTACGTAGATCTTTATGGAATAAAAGAAGAATTTTGAAAATCCGTCTGTCTACATATGACGGAGATTATGCCCGAACATACTCGTACATAAAAAAATATATATAAACATCCGACTAGATGACCTCCTCCTTTTTGAAGTCGGTTTAAAATGTACTTACATTGCATATGTACCCACCCTCAAAGTCACAGTACACTATATTAACTCGAGTTAAAATAAGTGTACTAACGACAATGATGTGGAAGAGCGGAGCCTTCTAATACAGTCATTGTTTGCTTAATTAAAAGGACGCTCCAAACACGGTTAAATGAATTGTAATTTTCTATTTGTCTCAATTAACTATTTTGTATTTGTATCTCTGTACGAAACAAATTCATTCATAAACTTTTTCATTCATTTAGCGACTCGAAATTCTGCTATTTTTCCCCAACTAAATTTTGTCCCTTACGGCTTCTACGCAGGTCATTATAAACTCGAGAATGTTCTGCAAACAAGCATGTAATTACTTCTAAGTGGTACTTAGAAAGATCACTATCATAAGCTGAGAGAAGCAGGCTCTTTGTAGGGTCTGTCACCCCTTAAAGTTTCGATGAAGTGGATGGGTAACTGATAAGAGCGACTTGGGGTACCTATAGACTGATGACCTTATGAGCCAGTTTTAAGATGTTATAGTCCTTGGGAATTTCTTAATCTTCTGTTACATTTGTGAAGCTGCTAAAGCTGGCACGTTGTAGCATAGAACAGTCATTTAGAACTCATATAAGGGGTAACCAATCTTAGCCTGCAAGCAATCAATTTATACAGGGTGTTAGGGACATCGTAACGCAAACTTCACGAAAAGGCTACACTTAATGCCATTAACCAAATTGTAGAAGTCATTAATCTCGCTAATGATCGGTTTACAGACCACACATGAAAAATGTCTTTTCTAGACGGTATGTTAGACGCTACACACACATGGGTTAGTTAGTGTTTTGCTATTAGGCAGGATGCGTTGACCTTTTGCAACAAAACAGCTGAGCAGATGCCTAATTCTAGTTTTATTTACATTGCTTTTTAGTGAAAGTAGTGATTTAACAATTTTTTTATAAAAAATCACATTGGGTTGGGTAAGAATAACGATTATGAGCAGTCTAAAGTAAAAAAAACGCCTGAAAAAAATGATAAAATGAGGAAAAAGCCGACGAAAAATTCCAACGCGGGGGGTTCAGAATCATGTCCTGGATTCGTTTGTGCGTCGATGTCCCTTACACGCTGTTTATTGTCTCTTGCGAGATATTCTTTCAGCTTTCTTGTAATGCATTCCTGATGCCTGATGTGACTTAAGAACATTGCTCCCGATTTCTATCAAGCTCTTTCCACAAAAGCTCTATCGTGTTAAGATCGCGCTCTGCAGTGGCCATATCATGATTTCCAACACCTCTTCCACCTGTTTCTCTTCTAAATAGCCTCGACACATTTTTAACTGTGTATTGGATCACAGTCTTGTTAAAAAAATAATCATTTGCTGATTAAATTCAGTCCGCAAGAAATAGCATTTTTCTCCAAGATGACTTTATACTGCTCCTTTTTCACAATTCCTTCAATTTGAAATAAATCTCCCGTTCCATGGCCAGAGAAACAATCCCTGTCCATAATAGAGCCACCTCCACGTTTGCCAGTTGGAACCACCCAAACTGGCATCATCTTATCTTCAGTAGAACGTCGAAAGAAAATTCTCCTTTTTTAACTATTTGGTTTAAAAAAAAATACAATCGAATTGATAACCTCCTCTTTTTTTGAAGTCGGTTAAAAAGAAGAATTTTCGATTCGTTCAAATTTTGAATCGTCACCTCAAAATACTTTTTTGAAACCTTCTTCTGTCCAGTCTCGATGATCAAGGGCCCAATGCATCCGTTTTCTCTAATTAGGTGGTTTGAACAGAGCTTTTCGGACAGCAGCACGTCCACACAACTTATAGTCATCATATCATCATCATCATATCAGCCGAAAGACGTCCACTGCTGGACATAGGCCTCCCCCAAGTGTCGCCACAACAACCGGTCCTGTGCGTCTCGCATCCATCGGTTACCCGCGACCCTCACCAGGTCATCGGTCCACCTTGTGGGAGGCCTTCTAACGCTGCGTCTTCCGCGCGTGCGTTGGAAGGCCTCCCACAAGGCGCGGCTTTGGCGCTGCGTAGTCACGCGAAGTGTCAACTAAGCGTGTAGCAAGTTCTTTAAATAACGCATGAGCACTCGGACCCCGCGACCCGAGAGTTTCAACCCCAAACGGCTCGAAAATATAACTACCAACGAGGTTGTATTACGTCTAATTGGATTTCTTTTAAAAATCAGAAGTGTAAAGGGATTTTTTTTTTGAGGATGGGAAATCATCAATTGACCCCTCCCGCTCTGGGTGGAGCGGAAGGGAGTATCAGACTTGCCTACTGACTAATTAACAATTAACTCTTAATATGATATAAACAATCTAAAACGGTTATAATGGAAACATAACAATGACATACTATTTCTTTATCTTCTTCTTCTTCGTGTGGGTAGTAATCAACTCGAACTCCAACTCTATCGAAGCTTGTCCTAAATTGAAGTTGTCGTGCTCGAGAGATGAGTTTCAGCTGAGCAAGCACGTTTACGCATTTGTTTGCTCATTTCTCGAGTACGAAAACATCAATTAGACAATTTTTCATTGACGTTTTCGTGCTCATGTTCGGGTTGGAGTTCGAGTTGAGTTGGAGTTTACGTTTTGGAATATGAACCTCTATCTATGTCTACACGACCACGACAAAAATAAAATCTTTTTGAGATACAGAGATCCATGCTCCTGATGGATCTGGGACATCAGTGCTGCCACCGTTCATAATTTTCCCGCCAAGCAGCAAATCTGCGTTCCGGTTTGAAGGCGGTGTAATTATAGGCACATACTTCTTTCAACTTTGAATCTCGAATGCATATTTATGCTTTCGAGATGCCTCTGACATTGCTCATGCATTGCCTATGTTAGGCAACAATGGCCGCTTTTCGGTACGTCACGATTGAATAGTTATTTGTTATACAAGAGTGCAAAGTTGCTTTTTAACCGCGTGTTCAATTTTGATGACCGAGCAAGCGAAGGATTCTAAAATTGAATCACGAGCGCAGCGAGTGATTCAAAATTAGAATCCTGAGCGTTAGCGAGGGAATCAAAAGAGCACGAGGAAAAAAATCTTTGCACTCGAGTGCAACACGTAACTTTTCATTCCACCTCAGCGAGGAAATGACTAAATGCAAAAAAAAAACGTTTACAATCACAAGATAGGTACACTTTTATTTCAGTTTAGGTATTAATCACTACATTATGACAGGTAAGTATTACAGAATAATCTTTAAATTATAACAAAATAATACTAAGGTATAATTAAGAAAATTTTAAAGTAACGTTGCTACAGTTATTTAAATTGAGTGTAATATTTTTGTTTGGTACTGTAATATTGGTGTTAGTGTTAGTTACTTGTGTTAGTCACTTGTGTACTGTTTTTCGGTAAACTATCTGTCATACTTAATAGTTGTACTGATTCATGGGATTCCCTTGGCGTGAATGTTGGAGAGAGAGGGAGATGGTTAGGTGTTTCATAACGGCTTATTTTTGATGTAGAAGGGCCAGTCCAAGGAACCGATTGAGGCTCTTTCAGTGTAATGGCTCCTACGATGCCTTCACATATTTTAGACTTACTTTGGATGGAATCCTCTATGTATCCCTCTACAACTGCATTGGACTTCCAGCCTCCGTGGCGCTTAAGGGACAGGAGATCAGCTCCGGAATCAGCCAAAAGTGTGGCTAAAGTTCGTCGGAAACAATGACCCGTGTACAACAGGGGTTCTGGAAGTTCAAGAAATGTTGCTATTTCTCGTGGGATACTGCCAATTTTATTAGTACCCATAGGCTGTCTAACACACTTTTCATTGCGATACTGTAGAAAAAATCGATTGATTGGAGTGTTAGGCGGGCGTAAGGCTTGATATTTCTCAACAATCGTTACGTATTCCTTGCGAATGACGAAGTTGCGGTCTCTTTTTGTCTTTGTATTAGGTAAATTAATTAAAAGTAAGTCATCTGAATGTTTCTCAATGTTTTTGACATTAAGTTATGTTAGTTCATTAGTTCGACATGCTCCAATAATAAGAACAACCTGTAACGTAAAGAGTATTGTAGTAGATAAATGAATAAAATTGATATGAACGCATAATTATGCCTATCAACATCTACTAAGTATACTATTTAATTGAGATTAATATACTTAAGTAGATACTGAATGTACAACTGACTTACTTTTGCCGCCAAACATACGGAATCGGGTGCTTCGTTAAGAAACTTTTCAATATCAGATACTGTGAAAACCTTCGATTTTTTGGTTGATGACCAGATGAGGCTCTTTTTAAAAATGCCACTAATTTAGGATAGGTATCGATATGTCTTTTTTCATCTTTATTGTTGCTTTTAGCATCGAAAACGTACTCCATAGAGTGCTTGCTTTCTTGTTCTCGGATAATTCGATAAAATATGCCAGCAAAACGTTTTCTGAGAAAGTTTTGGCTCCTTTTGCTAGTCGCCACGTGTTGAACATATCGTACTGTTTTAAATACTTCTCGCGTGATTGTTGAGGGAGAAAGCTCATTTGCGCATTATTAACAGTTTCAGTCAATTCTGTTGGCGTCAAACAAACTTCCTCGTCGCTAGAATCACTCATTTTAGTTTTTTTCACTTGTTTTCAAGTTTCTTGTTTTTAATATAAGGTTTAACAATGACGTGAAAAAATGCCGCGTAAAGAACCGCGTACAAAGCAAATTGAAAAAAGAACACCAAGAAGGTTCCGAGTCTGAGTTTTTAACAAATTTAAAAATAGTTGTATGATATATTCGGCACCATAGAGGTAGCAGTAAATAGGTTTAATGTTTTTTTTAATTCACAAACTTAGTGCACACGGTGTTCTAAATTCAATTTACTTTATCCTCTAGAGAATAAAAACGGCTTTTCCACTCAGATATTGAAGATTAAAAATATTCTTTCCGAGATGGTGGGATGAAAATATTATTGACAGCCCCGAAAAGCACACCGCTTTCTTTTTTTTATTTATGAATGGGCTAGCTCATGACCTCGATCACGCCTGATGGAAAGCGATAGATGAGGTCCATGATGAAAGCGAGCGTGCCCAGAAGATGCCCTGAGGCACTGGTACTCCCACGCGTCGACGAAACACAGCAGGCTGCTTGACGCCGAACTCCGGTGGGAGGGTGGTCGCGAACCAGGCGGGCGTTAGCTCTACCACCGCAAGGGAAGGATTGGCCAGTCTTATAAGGTGTTAGGTGAGACTGTCCAGGATGCGCCGAGCGCTCGGTTCAGTTGAGTGTCTGATGGAACAAATTGCGCTACACGAGGAGGCACCTTCATGCATCCCAAAAGTAGTAAGTTTCTAGTATGTAGGTATGCTGACAAGTAATGACGCAATAAACTCCCCAGCAATTTCTACTTGAGAATCGAAAACATGATCTCGATCTACCAAACAATTGGTACTTAGTGCTTCTAGACAAGATTGTCTTTATACCATTCTCACGTGCAAACCAAAACTTATTTCCAGTACGTGCTCACTTGAAGTCAATTTACATCGTTCTCAAACAGCAGATTCGATTGGAAATGAAAAGAGCGAATATAACTGAAATCGATTTTATTCTCTTAACGGTTTCCAAGTTCAAAATTCTCATTTACTGGTACTATACTATTCAGTCTAACTGATTTCAATCTAATCAAAATATCTTCTCAAGTATCCAATAAGAGTCTGTGAACATTTTGCTGCGTACCTAAGTTCGACCCTAAAATGTGACCACGTAAAACATTTCGTTAATCGGTCAGTAACCGCAATTAGTCTGGCAACAGAGTCTGCTAATGCTGATAAACCTCTGTAAACCGCACCATGGAGTCCGGTCGTGCCAATTTTCCGGATAATTGACAAGATTAAACGCGCCAACCATTCGCTTCTACTTTCAAACGTTCCTAAATTCAGGGTACTGAATAATAACGTTCAGTTTTACTTTCATTCAAATTAAGATTTCGCCAAGTTCGTGCGGAATTGGTGGAAAGTAAAGAGTTTATTCCATCTTAATGCTACTTAAATTGTACAGGTCGGGTTTGAGGATTTGTTGTAATGTTCAAAGGGCACGTGTTTAAACTTTTAGTTGTACTGTTGCAAATGATACAGGGCTGTCATGAGTTTATGTACTTTGCTCTTTGACCCACGCGTGTAAATCCCAGAGGATTAGACACAGGTATGCTCTCGTACACCCACGGTTGGATGACGATAAATATTTGAGCAATGTTTTGGTGCTTTCCCTTTTAAATGTGGCGTGTTGTTGGGGAATTAAATTAAAACTATGTGAATGAACGTTAAAATAGAAAATTGCCACGTGAAAAAAAACCATTGTGTAACACACATTGACGTTTCGATGAGATATTAAGTGAGTGGCTAAGCAACTTTCGACATTTGAAAAGTCTAGTGATACTTACCATGCATGTTTTGACAAAACCAATATCTATTTAAGCCCAAATACAGCCTTTATCAGCCGAGCCGATTCACTCCATGAAGCATATTCAAGCAAAGCCATGACCACAGACTACAATATAGTATAGGTGCCATGACACTTATGTCACTATTTCGTTGCTTGATAAAACTCAAAAAAGTTTTTGAATCGCCAATCAATCTGCCTCGTTTTTTCCCAACTCCTTCCAGTCTTCCCGGGTGCATCAGAATACCAGTATATTCAATGGAGCGACCTGGTCGCCACAAAAAACGTGTCATTAGAACTAGATTTTATAATATAATAAAGTTATATCGCACTGGTTGTCAGCAGCCCGACGGGTAACCGAGGTCAGTCAATAACTGTCGGTCGAAATGGAGAATGCTTGTTACCTGACATTCAGCTGAGTTGTGTTCCGTACTAGCAATAATATGTTATTTGTTGCGCAGCTAGCATTGTAACCGCAAATTCGGTATTTGACGCATTGGAATTGAATCGACCGGAGATTTTTATTGGTAGAACTTTTGCTTTGTAATTAGATAAGTGTTAAACCTATCCAAGAGAGAATAAAGAGGGTATTAATTATTTCTCGTAATGAAAAGTGATATGAAACAAAAAACATTGCCACAAATATTTGCTCTCCTGTATCGTCGAACGTCATCCTAAAGGAAACTTTAGCTAGTAAACTAAGGTGATAATTTAATGCTTAGAAAGATACTATCATCATACTGATGGTTCCATCATCAGACTTACGGCAATGCGTAACCGCCGTTCAAGGTGGAGAAGATCCCAACCATACACACAGTTGCGGATTTTATTCCAATGAGTTACCGCGGCCCTGGAACGCAAAGGGCACTAGGAGGAGCACGGATGGGTTATAGTCAGTAAGAGTCTGATAAACCCTTCCGCTCCACCCAGAGCAAAAGGAGTCATTTGATGATTACACATCCTTTTAAAAAAAAATGTGCGCATAGCTAAGGAGTCCGGAGTCTGTTTTTTCTGATATAACCTTGCTTACTTCTAGACAAGCATTCACCGTCGTCGACCACATCATCTGGTAACATCATGGTCAAACGGGGCCCGACAATAAAAAAAAAAAAAAATTACTTGAATAAAATAAATTATACGAGTATAGGCTTACACTTCAACCAGGGTTGGGCAGTATTTGAATTACTTGTAATTAAAATGCGTAATTGGAATACAAATACGTATTTGGTATTTGTATTTCAATTATTTCATATGTAAATGTTTGTAATTGGTATTTCAAATACCTGTCGCTGCGGTATTTTGTAGTTAGTAAGTATGTCAAATAACTACAAAATACTTCAAATGAACATACATTTAGCAAACTTATGGGGTGCGTTCTGCAGAAAACAGCGCTTGATTGCTTACGTAATCAAAAAGGCTAACCTAACCCAACCGTATTTTGTATTTTAAATAAAAAAATTAAAATACTGATTTCTTGTACTT
Organism: Melanchra persicariae; assembly: GCA_947386135.1. Lineage (NCBI taxonomy): Eukaryota > Metazoa > Arthropoda > Insecta > Lepidoptera > Noctuidae > Melanchra > Melanchra persicariae. Next base: position 8,576,612 of record OX376659.1, read on the forward strand.
TTATATTTCAAACACACGACATAAAAGTATTTGTATTTCGTATTTAAAATATACGCGAGACAGTATTTTGTAATTTGCATTTTAGTTTAAGTAAAGCTTGTATTTTGCCCAGCTCTGACTTCAAACTAAAAATTGTTCTCCTGAAATAAAATATTGTTCTTACGCAAGTATCTAGGTATTTATTTCTTCTCTTATTTAGAACTAATAAATCATAAGCCAAAGTAGACCACCAATATTTTCTTTCAATTTGTCATAATTTGGACAGGGCAATATTTTTTGAAGCGGCTGCGGCATATCAAAGCCTATAGAAATATAAGCCTCTAATAACTGGCAATATTATAGGACGGTTACCTACTCGCTAAACAATTGGTCAGGAGCTATTATTGTACAAATACACCTATGATAACAGTATGGACACAACACGACAAATTAATCAACAGTAAGTAGGTACATAATGGAGGTATCTATTACTATACAAGTACATAGCAACCATGAAGAGCTCTTGTGAGTTCTGACACTACGTCAATAAAGACGAAAAAAACATGCCGCGATCCAAGTTATATTGTGTCCCGAGTACAGAGAATTCCTCAAAAGACTCACAAACACATTTAAAATACTGCCACCAAACACAAAGGGAGTCCTATTATATACGAAACTCCAAATATTTCACCCGATCCGCGACGTCCATCACGCCTGTCTGTCTACAATTTGATAATACCAGGGGGTATTCAACGATCACGAAACGAAATGCAAGGAAACTCAATTTCCGTCTCATCCTACCCGTTTAAGCAGATCTGAATCCTGTAACCGCGAAAAGGTAAAAACTTTTCTAATAATAAACCCGCTGGCCGGTCTGATCGCCCACGTGAACACAGGATGGCTTTAGTAAACAAGTAGGTATGTACTCATACAATATTTAGGGCTCGTTATTTTTGTATGTAGGCCTTTGTTGGGACTGTGTCTATACGGTAATGCATTGTCAACACTTTTTGGCAAGTGGAACTCGCTGAGGAGTTGTCTTGAAGTTCGGTTTACGAGACTGTTGGATGTGCCTTGCAAAATTTATATTTTGTGTGTGTACTGGAAGCTTAAAAACTTTTTGGGATTAGAATCATCCTTATCATGCATAGCATATTGTTTTCTTCTTGAGTAAGTACCTTATAATTTTTAGGCCTTTAAAGCTTTTTGCCCCATTTAAAAGAGATATTTACGTAGATTTGGAACAATACCGAAATAAAGAAGTAGAATGGTAGGTTATCGACATTATAAAATCTAATCTGCAGTACCCAGTAGTGGCGAAAAGAGAGAGATGAGAAAGAACTGGAAGGTAGTAACAACGTTTAAACGTAAATATGAAAAAAAAATCTGCTGTTCGGTTGCTATATCAAACTACTCGATAAAATAAGGGGTGGCTGGGAGGTTTGTCCCGTAGTAACAGTTGTTCATATTCATGAGTTCTTCAACCCCCTGAAAAATTGTCATAGATTTAAAATCCAGTATATTATGGTACTATTCACAAGTGTCTGAATGTTTGATTTTCCTTATAAAAACTTCCACCAGTGTGAAACATAATCTTTTAGTACAAAATTGCAGTCCTCATTTGACGTTGCTTGTTTGACGCATGCTAATGAAACGTTTGTCTGTCTGTCCGGCACAGTCCGTGCAGACATGGTGCAGACACATTTAGGTCATGTTCTAGCCTATATTTAGATTCCATTTGCGGAATCTATTTATTATTATTTATTTATTTATGAATGGGCTAGCTCTTGACCTCGATCACACCTGATGGAAAGCGATAGATGAGGTCCATGATGAAGCGAGCATGCCCAGAAGATGCCTTGAGGCACTGGTACTCCCACGCGTCGACGAAACACAGCAGGCCGCTTGACGCCAAACTCCGGTGGGAGGGTGGTCGCGAACCAGGCGGGCGTTAGCCCTACCACCGCAAGGGAAGGATTGGCCAGTCTTATAAGGTGTTAGATGAGACTTTCCAGGATGCGCCGAGCGCTCGGTTCAGTTGAGTGAATCTAATACCTATCATACCCATTTGATATTGTGTGGGAATGTGTTAGGAGGAAAATATTGGTGCTAGCACAGTCCTTCTTACCAATTTCGATAACGGCAACCATTTAATATTATACTGCAAAGCACCTGACGTACAGAAAGAAAAAGTAAACATGGTTATTTGGGACACGCATTTACTTCTACACAAAAAAACCGGCCTAATGCGTGTCGAGCCACGTGCAGTGTAGGGTTCCGTAGTTCCACGTCACCATTGCCTTCTAACTAATTTTCAATGGAATTTTTACGAAATTTTCCTTCACCAAGTACATTTTATAGGTTGGTCGAATATGACTCGTTAACTTGTAAAGCCTACTTAGTTGTGATAGTTTGCCTTTTTTATGCTACTACCATGATTTTTTTCATATCTCTAAAAAAAACCGTTTAGCTGACCGAGTGGGGGGGTCACTTGACTCTAAAGCAAAATTAGCACTTTAAAGCTTAATATTTCGCAAACGGACCCACACTTTGATGGAATGATTTTCGCACACCCTCAATATTTATAACAAAAAATCATCGCCCCTTTGCGTGTAGATATATTATACATATCCTGTATTAGCTAGAAAATTTAAAAATATTCTCAAGAATTGTGTGTAAATGTTTTTAGAAGTTTTGGTACGTTTTTAATTTGCCTAGTTGGTATGTATATAAAACAGTTATCCCTAACGAATTGAGCTGACATTTTGATGAACATGTCAATGTTTTATGTTTTGTGTGAGTATCATTCTAAATACAAAATTGCGGACTCCCGAAGACGACCAATAGTTTTTACACCCCCATGGTATGGGCATCAAATAAAGGGATATGATTATTTTTATTATATAATAGTGTTACTTTACAATACCTACGAGGATAGCATTATTCTATTAAGTTACATTTATGGGTAACCACAGACTAATTCGAACCAGTATTTCTTATTACTCAATACGAACCGTCTCGAAACTTTTGTTATTAACTTAGTTCCCTTCAGACATGAACCCGAAGGGCTTTTAATCAATTAATTAAATAAGATGTAACTCACAATTAATGCGAAACCCTAAAACGAAAGGATCACACATTGCTTGTTTGGGGGTGTCGGTATACAATATATTTATTTGTATTGACAAGTTTTTGTTACATTCTTAGGGGTCGAATGCGAAAAACAAAATAAAACATTTTCCAAAAAAATTTAAGGGTTTGACTACAAAATCAACATTCTAACATAAAGCTTTGCTAACACGACCCTAATTGGTTTTATAAAAACTGTAGAAAACCGAAACGTTTTCCTATAGTTTTATAAAAACGACTTAAGAAAGTCCTAGCAAGCACATTACATTCGATCTTCTGTTTTCTTAATCCATTATTTTCTAAGGAGCTCGTTTCGATTAGTAGTTAACTAGAGTAAAGACGGACAAAAGCGTGTCGATTGCAGCCCCAAAGGAAAGGGCCCCGCGGTCGGGACAGCCCCAAATTGTGTTTGTGCGGCCCATTTTGTGGACCTAATATATTTGCAAAGTTCGCCGCTTCCACCAACTTTCCCTGTATCCGAAACGGCTTAACCTGGATTCGGTAATGTGAAAAATAGTGAACGGGAGTAATTTTTCTTTCGTGTTACACAAGTTATGTTGGGCCTGTTTAAGGGATGTGGGGCGCATTAAGTATGGAATAAAAAGATATATGTTTTTTCACAAAATGTTTGTTTTTCCTTAAGTAGAAGCTGTAAGTCTGTGTTGGTGAGTGCATAAATATGAGTGGTGTTTTCATAGCATTTATTCAGATCTTTGCACTTTTATACTACAAGCAAATCATTTTTTATGGTAATCCTCTGTAGACGATTTCATCAACTGGAAGCCCAATAGCAAAATTGAAATTTTATGTTTGCTGAAGCTAAAACAAACAGTTGCGCTATAATAATATTTATAAAGCATGATAACGTACAAGCTTAATAAAACTTTATTGCGAAAAGAGTACTTATTATACAGCTGTTTCATACATTTTAGTCGAGTAGGTATTGAACTTTTGTATGAAACAGCTGATTTTTTTTTTTTCGTGATTTCAGAGTCGGTCCCATAGTGAAAGTTGTTCATATTTGGGATGCATGAAGGAGCCTCCTCGTGTAGCGCAATTTGTTCCATCTGACACTAAACTGAACCGAGCGCTCGGCGCATCCTGGACAGTCTCACCTAACACCTTATAAGACTGGCCAATCCTTCCCTTGCGGTGGTAGGGCTAACGCCCGCCTGGTTCGCGACCACCCTCCCCCCGGAGTTCGGCGTCAAGCAGCGTGCTGTGTTTCGTCGACGCGTGGGAGTACCAGTGCCTCAGGGCATCTCCTGGGCATGCTCGCTTTCATCATGGACCTCATCTATCGCTTTCCATCAGGCGTGATCGAGGCCAGAGCTAGCCCATTCATAAATAAATAAATAAAATATTCATGGGTAGAACACCCGGTGAAAATTTGGCCGGTCATTAAAAAATAACCCCGTATTTTTAATTTTAATCCATCTTCAAAAATATTTCAGCGCTTTTTAATCCACTGCAGTGCCAAGTCTTCGTCCACTCGTTCACGGATCACATTCAAGCCGTCCTGAGCGAATGCTCCAAAGAGGTTCCAGCGATGAGCGATCACCGCTGGAAACTCCCGGACGAGGTGCGTGCTCTGCTGACCGAGAAGAACGCGGCCGTTCGTGCCTATTCATCTTTTCCCTGCCACAGTAACAAAGTTCACATGCGCTACTTACAGCGTAAAGTAAGTCGCGCCATCGCTGAACTGCGTAACAGTCGCTGGGATAAGATGCTTGGCGACCTCGAACCCAACCACCAGGCCTTCTGGGAACTCCAGAGGAAGTTACGCGACTCTGAGGTTACAACCATGCCTCCTCTCACCCGCCCTGATAACACCATCGCCTTCGATGACGATGAAAAGGCAGAGTGCCTGGCCGACAGCCTAGAGACTCAATGCTCCCCTAGTACCTACCCGGTTGACCCGGTTCACCTAGCCAAGGTGGACGCTGAGGTCGAGCGTAGGACTTCTCTCCCCCCCGTCGAGGACCCCGAGGACCCCCTCCCCCCCATCACTCCAGATAAGATGAAGGATATAATCGGGAAACTCAAACCCAGGAAAGCCCCTGGGTCAGACGGTATCACCAACAAGGTGTTCCGTTTCCTCCCAGCTTCCCTTATCATGTTGATGACTGCCATTTTCAACGGCGCTCTGTCCAACAACATGTTCCCACAATCGTGGAAAGAGGCTACCGTTATCGGTATTCCTAAACCGGGAAATCCAAAGTCCTCCCCCACCAGTTACCGTCCCATCAGTCTCCTCAAGGTCCTAGGAAAAATCTATGAGCGACTTATATATAAGAGACTCAGAGGATATGCCGAGGCAAAGGGCCTCTTACCTAACGAACAGTTTGGCTTTCGAGCTAATCACTCATGTGTCCAACAGGTTTACCGTATCGTTGAACATATCAGCGGCCGCACTCAACGCGGTTTAAAAACGGGAGCCGTGTTCTTTGATATAGCGAAAGCTTTCGACAAAGTCTGGCACAATGGCTTAATTTATAAGCTATATAAACTTGGCGTGCCAGATCGTCTCGTGCTCATCATACGAGACTATTTGTCGAACCGTACTTTTCGGTATCGTATCGAAGGTGCGCTTTCCTCCCCCCACCCTATACGAGCCGGCGTCCCTCAAGGCGGCGTGCTCTCCCCTTTATTTTTCACGCTGTTCACTAGCGACATCCCTAAGAATAATAAGACGCAGCTAGCTCTATTTGCCGATGATACGGCCATCTATTGCTCCGGCAATAGTGAAAACTCAATAGCCAAAAATCTCCAAAAGGCGGCCAGCGACCTAGGCGCTTGGTTCCGTCTCTGGAGATTTGAGGTTAATCCCGAAAAAAGCCAGGCGGTTTTGTTCTACAAACCGCGGGCGAAATTCATTCCCAAACCACCGAGTCCGATCACTATGTTTGGTAAGCAGATCCCTTGGGAAAAGCGAGCCAAATATCTAGGTGTGATATTAGACCATAGACTCACCTTTGCCGAGCACATAAGTGCGGTACGTTCGCGTGCTGCATTCGCTCTGGGTAGACTCCATGCAATGCTGAATGCACGCAGCAAGCTATCACTTAAATGTAAACTGCGCATCTACACTACGTGCATACGACCGATTATGACTTATGCGTGTGCTGTGTTCGCACACACAAAGCCAAAGCAAATCCACAGGATGCAAGTAATCCAAAACAGATTTCTCCGAAAAGCCACGGGCGCCCCGTGGTATGTACGGAACGAACGACTTCATGTCGACCTTAAAATCCCGACCCTAAAACAGTTTATGAAACGCCTTACAAAGCGTTTCTTCGAATCCGCTGAAAAGCACCAAAACCCTTTGATTTCAAAGGCAACCCAGTACACTCCCTCTCGCATTAGTAAGATTCGCCGTCCTCGGCATACACTCGTCGAATCCGACGACGAGATCACAAAGATACAGGAAAGCTGTAGGGAAACCAGCACCCTTAGAATAAACAGATACAGACCGCGTTCCGTATACCGACCTCGCCGCCGAGGTCCGTCGCGACGACCCACTCAAAACCCTCCCCGACTTTTGCAAACGAGCCAGCCCGCGCCGCTGAGCCTTTAGCTTTAATAACCCCTAAATAATAAAACGACCCAGCCTGATTGTCCCTTGCTGTCCCAAACTGACGCCGCTAAGCCGAGGTCGTATTCCACAGGGAATGACCTTAGTGAGCGGTCAGTAGTGTTTTTAGCTTGTAGCTAGTTTTGTTGCCTTGGCTGGGGGCTTTAAATTCATTTGAAGCCACCACAGGTTAGTCCGGAACTTGCTAGTGGTCATACCTAAAAAAAAAAAAAAAAAAATTAGCTCAATACGTGTTGGCTGTATGACTTTTTTCTTTGCATATTTTTTAACAATCTGTCCCGACAGATGTTCACCTTTCCAAATGTCATTTTTTTTTTTAATTTTTAATTTAACAAATTATAAATCTCACAAACAAAAGCCTCCCAGTTTTTTTTTTATTTGTCGCGAATCGTTTCCAATTTCGTTTCTTAAAAACTTTTATTTCATTTATAAAAAACCTTTCATTGCTATTTTATCTGGGCCAATGAAACTGACACTGATACAGTTTTATTGGCCCAGATAAAATAGCTACATCTACATAAGTAAGTACTTCACGCACTCGCATCTTCACGCTTTCCTTTAACTGTCTGAGCCATCATGACCCAAAAGAAGCCATTCAAAAGCCAGCGAAAAAAACAATATCATCCTCGTTCATTTCCCAAGTGGGACTGTAACATAGTTTGTTACACTGTGTCATACGTCACCAACCTTTACGTTATAATTTATGCCCTCCCCTGCTAACTTTTTTAAGGAGCTATCAAATATGCAGCGTGTACGCATATCTTATGTATGGGCCTTAATACAGGCGAAGGATTCGGGAAGGGAATTGCTTTTTTCCTTGGGAATCCGCATTTTCAGTTGCTTTGAGTGCTTTGTATATGTGTGTAAGTATATTTGTGGTTGAATCGCCTACTTCATCTAAAGTAGGCGACTCAACCACAAATATACTTGCTTTTGCTCTACTTCTAGATACAGGCAGCACAAGGGCAATCATTGTGGCAAACAGCATGCCTTATAGCTGGTACAGTGCGTGTTAACAGTATTATCTTATGTATGGGCCTTAATACAGGCGAAGGATTCAGAAAGGGAATTGCTTTTTTCCTTAGGAACCCGCATTTTCAGTTGCTTTGAGTTCTTTGTATGTGTGTGTAAGTATATTTGTGGTTGAATCTCTTACTTCATCTAAAGAAGGCGATTCAACCACAAATTTACTTGCTTTTGCTCTACTTCTAGATACAGGCAGCACAAGGGCAATCATTGTGGCAAACAGCATGCCTTATAGCTGGTACAGTGTGTGTTAACAGTATTACAGTCCGGTAGGTTTTGCATTTACCTAACAGACACTGGGGCCTAACCAGCAACTCTTAATGCAGTATTACTTCAATGTTACTTCCAGTGGGAAAGAGACGGAGCTATACAGGACGTATAGCTCCGTCTCTATCTCACTGGAAGTAATGTTAAAGTAATACTGCTTTAAGAGTTGGTGGTTTAGGCCCTGTTGTGTCCATAGACCCAAGTTTGCAAAATCTCGGTAAAATACTTTTTCAACACATTTGCTCAAAAAATGCATTTACGAAGCCTGTATGCATTGTTCGAAAGTTAAAAATTATGCACCACACAATGGAGCGTGCGGCAAAGTAGGTACTCTCACCTAAGTACATATTTTACCGCAAACTCCGTTGTATAGCGCCGTGCGTATTCTTTACGGTTTTTTTTTAATTTCCATAAAAAATTATAAGAATTCCACCAAGGAGTTTCACCTCACGAGAATAAAAAGCTAAATAATCGAACCTCCTTGGAAGCGCTTTTGCTGTTTACGTTTGTCTCATTTTAATATTATAGAGAAAATGAGAGAAGATAAATAAAAAAAATAAAGTATGTGGTTCTAATTTTCACCACGCGCATGTGGCGCCCTTTGCAAATTCGCGCCATTTTCATATTAGAAACGTCAAAGATTGTTGCGACTTTCCGACTGATTTCTAGAGACAAAAAGTTTGTTTCATTACTTATTGTAATTTTTTCTCGCAAATGTATCGAAAAACGTTGTATGACACACGTGCGGATTTGGTTTTTACAAACTCGTGACTATGGTAAGCCCTCGACTTCGTCTCGTGCTTACATTCGTCTACTCGTTTGTAAAAACCAACTTACCGCACTAATATCATAAATAACTATATTAAAACCACTGGCGATAAACAGCTTAGTTTCCTTGAAATTAACTTTACTATGTAAAATTAATATAAATACCAGAGTAACTTACGTTGGAAAAAATATTGTATTACTTTTAATAATGAGGGTAAAAGCATTTTATAACCTTAGAATACTGTTGTAGTAATATCTGTATTCACAATATATCCATTTATTACCTACCTATTTCAAAAAATACTCAGACTTATTAATACAAATAAAAAATCCAATCTTCTCATTTTGAAATATCTATTGTAAATAGATTCTCAATTCAAATTATCTAGAGATTAATTAATAACCCATAAGTTGCTTGGTAGAGATTGCATATGCCCCTGGGCATACTCTACCAATCAACGTTTAGGTTTCTGCTACTCAAATTCGAATTGAGAATTTGCTAATCAGAATTTAAACTAATCACATGATTAGATGTTTTTTAAATAAGGCTGAATGTGTTCAGTTTTGAGCGTTTTATCTAATTATTCAATGCAGTTCAACTGACTTTAATCTTGTATGGAGCAAATTACCCAATCAACTGTTGAACAAAAGACATGCAGATTTTCACATTTCTAATATTAGGAGGAACAGTGTCTCCAATAGGATCACCATCCGAAGGGGAAACAAACACTCTAGTTCGCCATCTTCGCAGTGCATTCAAATAAAAAATCATTCATTCAAATAAGACAGAACATCAGCAATTTTTAAAAGTCAAAAGTTTACATGAAGATTGTCTCGCAAAACGCCTGTCACCACTTCCTATTAGCTAGGAAGAAGAAGTTGTACAAGAAACTCTACACCCTACAAATCAACGCGCATGACAACTGCCTTCTTCAGACCTTACTCCTACCAAAGGTTTTCATGAAAACAACATCATTGCACTTTTACAAAGAAAACCAGCGAAAGGGTGTGAGCGAGGTGCGAGGTGTTGCGATGTTTGGTGTAACAAACACCCTTTAATAGGTATATCAGAGATCTGTAAAAAACTGACAGGTAGCATTACATACCAACGAGATTAAAAAATAATGAACGACGCGTATAAAATATTATATTTATGTCTGTTTTAATATAAAGAGGGAAATTCTAGTGATTGGTATGACTTCAGGATATTATATTACTGAAAACTTTAGATACGTGAGGGTTTGTTCAAAGTTTATCCGATACTTCAGACCTTCGTCGGTTTGCCAAGGTTTTGTGGAAGAAGGCCGATGTCCACCTGCATTAATGAAACTTTTAAACAGTTTAAAGCGGTCGCAGACAGTTGCGACAACAATACGACAATGTAGTGCCGCTTTTTTATTGAAATCGTTCTAAAATTGATCCTAATTTCAATGAAAAAGCTTAACTGCCTTTCACCTGATGGGAAGCGTTGATGTGGTCGACGATGGAGCACGCTTGCCTAGAAGAGCTTAGAAGTAACCTATAGATGTACTTTTGACTTAAAAACCTCCAGGTTGAGCCGTTAGGAAAAACAATCTCCGGCAGGAAATTCCACTCCTCAGCTGTATCCACAAATTCGTTGTCGCATTATCGCATCGCACCTATAACGGTAGCCATTATAAAGTTGTGTAGTTCATTTCGTCACCAAGTCGCTTAGCAACACGACAGAAATTCGCCATACTTTATAATATAAGTAGTTAAAGTTTAAATCTTCAGAAGACATTTCCCATAATCAATTTATCAGTAACTTTTATCATTATATTTTCAAACTACGCTCATAAAATAACTCTTTTCAAAAAACTCATTTTAAAGATAGTATGGAAAGAAGAAAAAGTATGCCACCATTGTCGTACCAGCCTAGTCTTTGCCAAAAAGGAACCCTTTATGGAGACGGAAATTAATATTTCCTTTGTGCTTGTGGTATAGAGATATGAATATGTGGGTCGCAGAGATTTTTGTAATGAATACATATTGTTCTTGCTAATTCGTTGTTCTATTATATTTATCAGCGTGTTAAATATCCGGGCGGTCTGGCAGGGTTACCTATGCTGATAAAAATAATTAAAATTCGACTTATATCTTTGAATTTAACTGGTATACCCTCGCGTCGCCTGTATAATGTTCAATTCATTTATAAATGACAGGCAATGAAATCTTCGAATTTCAGATAAATCATTAGCTAGAAGAATGGTATGGTCATGTGAAGAGGAGGGTTGAAACGCATGGAACTAAAAGGGTTATGAATATAAATGTGGATGGATGGAGAGGTAGAGGAAGGCCAAAGAAAAAATGGATGGATTGTGTGAGGAGCGATATGAAAGAAAAGGGAGTTAGTGATAGTGTGACGGCTGATAGGACAGAATGGAAGAAAAAAACGTGTTGCGCTGACCCCAAGTAACATGGGATAAGGGCAGGAAGATGATAGAAGAAGGTAAAGATGGTGCTTGCCTGGTAGGCAAATTATGGGTCGAGTTTAAAAACATTTTGATATAGCTTTGTTCTAATAACGCGCAACTTCCGCGCATTTTCAAATCACAGCGCCAATTCTACTATTTTTTAAACAACGTTCGCATTCGCCTCTCAGTCGAAATCTGTCCAAAAAGCCTCAATTACCCTACAATTTTAATTGGCCCTGTAGCCGAAACACCTTAGATGTCCATTTTGACAAGTTTGGTTGTGAAATGTCCATTTAAACATTGATTGTCGCCGAGATAAGATAGCGTCTTGAATTAAAACGTTTTTAGGCACGAGAAATAATCATTGCTCAGTCTAAACTCCTGACACGACGATACATTCACAGTTTAAGCATTTCGAATAGTATCGTCTTCTAGATAATAAACCCATCAAAATCTTAAAGTAAGTATTCACGGAAATATTTACTTGATCCATGTATAACAAGATGTAGATCCAAGTAACATAAATGTATCAGCTGCTTTACTTCCCATGTATGTCGTTAAGTACGGAACGGCCGCCATTTTACATTTACTACGCAAGTTGTGACGATAAACCTTGAAGGATATTATATGCGCGAATGAGAATATGTTACGTTATGGCGGAATAACGCCTGACTGATGGCTGGCTAAAAAGGTTTGCTAACAATTTGGCTGGTTAAACGAAGGATATAATTCTTGGTAAAATGTTAATAATAACGTTATTCTCTTGCCATTTTGCCAATTTACTTGACTGTGTGCTTATGTATGTCTCTCTCTCCCATTAAACGAAAACATAACTGACAACGCGTTGGGGTCACAACTATTTAAAACGCCACAACGCGTTGTAAGCAATTTTTTCGTTCATTATCGATTTCATAAGAAGAAGACATTTTAAAATCTTCTGAATCATCCTCCATACCTCTTTGTCATTTCAGTAGTGACACCCTTTCTAGCTTTATCATCTGTCACAGCGTCCATATTTCATTATTTTACTTACAGCCACACTGAAAACTTTTCTCACGACTTGTTCATATTCCTCGACATTACACATCTAGGTAATAAAATAAAAATAAGTATTTATTAATATCTCTTTTTCGCTCAAACAGTCCAACTGTGTGGTCATGTTTGAAAGTATAAAAATTTATTATTTTTTCCGTACACACATAATTATGTAAATTAAACTAACGCTTCAAGTGTGTTACGACTATTTCCATTTCAAAAAGTATCAAACGCTTTCATTCTTAAACATAAGATCCCAACAGACACATTCAACAAATCCCAAGATCTAAGGAAATTTATTTTACTATTATATCAGCAATACCACGGTTTGTTCGAGGGTTTGAAATAATAATAAACAGAAATATTCATGAGCTCGAATCGTCCATAAAAGAACAAAGTTCATGAAAAATCTTATTTCGTTTAGAAATGGAATGTTTCTCGGCGTTAATTCCTCACTAAATGAACTTTGTGAATATAATTTTAACCCTGGCTTGCCGAACACCCTATTAAAACTAAGGAGGAATAACTTGATAATTGCTTTTGTACTTATAAGGCTTTTCATTTGTTTTATCGGCAGAACTCTTCCCTATTCAATTGTTTTATTAGGCCCACCGCATACATATCTACAATTTGTCAAATTAATCCAACTGAGTAATCGAATCGTGTGTTTGTGACAATTTCATGACGATCGATTTAACAGTTTAGTCGCCGACAGAGTGCATACAGTCTTACTAAATCAACGTAATTTTCTACGAACGTATGTGCGACTGATTAATCAATTCTATTTTTATGCTATGTGACATGTGTACTAAATGATATTGTTAATTATGATTATTTTTGAATTAGTGACGCTTTTACTTTATTTTATTTGACATTATATTAATTATCTAATTTTGACATGATTTATGGTTATTGTGATTACCGAATTCAATTAAAAAAAATCAATTCAATTAATTGAATTTCTACAATATATTTGTTTAAAAAAAAACCATTGATATTTTGTATGCCTTTTGGCGGGACACAGCTCGGATCTTATTTATTATGACACCTTTTGTATGTACCCTGTGTTCACGAAATAAATGAATCTGAATCTGAATCTGAATCAAAAAGCGATCGATGTGTTTTTATTCGACTAAAAATTGTATGTATGCGGCTGGCCTGAAATCCAGGAATATGAAGACTACGAGATTCAAGCGGCAGTCTTTGAAGAACTTCAGTAGTTCGGTCCACTCTAAGTATGAACGCCAAGCATATTGATAAGAGTTTGGTGTTCTACCTTACAGTGAACTGAGCACTGAACAATCATCGGGTCTTCAGAAGAAAGAAGAGAAGACGAGAAGAAGAAGATATTTCAAGATTTTTTTATTTCACTGTGTTTTAGATGTAAGTATTTGCAGGGTTTATAACATAGCAAAAATCTGTACATGTGATGGGTATCAATCAATAGCTAATGACTGAAAAAATCTCAACTTATCTACTGCTGTTCACGGGTGTAACACGTCCACTGGTGGAGTAGATACATGTTTTTTTTGTATTTATCTCTGTCAACAATCATAATGTCTGCGATGCGGAGTGATATGTATTTCTGTCCACAATCATCATGTCTGCGATGCGGAGTGCCGCTGACTAATTTTACTTGTCCCTCAATTTTTTCCCGACTAGAGAAGGGTTATGTTTTTTATCCTGAAGACGTGTGTATGTATTAATTTGAGACGTAACGCTGATAAAAGTATCTCTAAACGAGGTATATCTTAACGAGGATTAGACCTTTCGATCAAAAATAAAGTGACCTCACGCACGAAGCTTAGGTAATTTATTTTTGGCGTGAACTTTGTGTCGCTGAAACACATTTACCGCAACTTTAAAAATCTCTTACAGTTTTCATAAAATATTCAATAAGGAGGGTCAAACACAGTAGAATATGTAGTAGTGGAGGCAAAGACGGCCCGACCTGTACCGTGCCCCAACGACCACGATGTCGGATACTTCCGTATACGCTTTCCTATGTAAATATTTTATTCACATTTCAACCGTCCCGGTAATGGCATCAGCACCAGATTTCCCTCGGATAAGAACCCAAGTATAAGTGCAAAATATTAATAAAAACGTTACGACTCCCAAGTTTACTCAATATTCATCGCACATGAATTTCTAAGCGTTCACTTTCACATTTCGACTGTGATTGAAATTTTCGTAAAACATTCAGTTGATAAAAGTGTTCGCTTCAGTGTCGGTAAATTCTGCTTGATTTTGACAACTGGATTGAATTTCAAAGCAAAATTTAAAGCGACTGAAAGGATTAAATTGCTTCACGGAATTAAGCACTAAAGCATTTGATATTTCGTTTCACTTTGCAGTCACCTCGTGCGTTAAATTCCGGGATTCGTTTTTGATTGATAATAATTTTCAGTTCATCTTTAAAATATTAATATTTTCAGTGCCTGTTAAAGGTAAAATCAGTACACAAGACCAACTTCTGTAATGATCAAAACTCAGTCTGAGTTACGCTCAAATGGGCACTTAACGAAGCTAAATAAATTAATAGTCAATAAAAGGGCTCGGTTCGGAGCCTTCTAACAACGATAACGAAATTAATTTCAGAGAAAAACTCAAAGAGATCGTTTGAGGTTGTTTTAATAAGTAGAATTTAGAAAATATTTACCATTTCGCTAACTCGTGTAACGAAAATATTGTTTTAGTAGGGTACTAAGAGCTGTATTTTTTCAATATTTGATTGTAAGTTTTTTGTTATTTTTTTGTCAAGCAAACGCTTGTTTTACCACAATTAAGGCGTTTTTTCTTGATTATTCATAACTTAAAATACAAAATATATTTTTAAAAAATTCTTCCAACGAACATATCGAAATAATCCGCCAATTTTGAACTAAGAACTCTTCTTTGTTTCACCAGATGAATTCTGCGAGGAGTATCCACACAGCCTGATCCCGACCCCAGGCTACTGGATCGAGTGCTCGCGCCAGAAGATCGCCACTGACACCATTTGGGACGAGTCGGAGTCAGAACATGACAGTGGTCCTGACAGGGATAATGCTGACAATGGTAAGTCGATTACATTTTTCTTTTTTTTTCGCCAGGCACAGACAATTTAAGGAATTTTCCACGACAATACATGTAAAATAGGTCACGATATTCAACCTTGATGGAAGACTCGAGAGCTGTTATAACAAGTGGAAGAATTCAACGAAATCAGCGAAGGCGTTGGTTTTTTCTACTAATTTCATAGATCCTGAATGTTTGTGATTCCTAGTATTTTCTTTTGGATTTTTTCACAACCAACTCGGTTTTTTAAATGTTCCGTATCTTACTACACATTACTCCCCGTATTAAGTACGTACTTTTTAGGTACTGTTTTTTTTACGTTTTCGAGACATAGGGGGCATGCAAAATGATAGTCTTAACAGCTATTTGGCATCAGAATATTTTTAAGTTCAGACGGTCGGTAACAACAGATATAGGTCTAAAAATCCTTTTACGTTTTAAATGGATACTTTTAATTTTTATATTAATATGGAGCAAAAATGTAACATTAAACAGACTTTCCAGCTATCATGATCTTAACTGTCGTATTCTTGACGGTACTTAGATAAAATAAAAACTTTACAAGTATACTCTTCTATTGAAGCAAAAAAATATTTCCGAAAATGTATTTACCAACCAAAAATCAAAGTTATCGTATTCTGAACAAAGTTTTCGTCTGTTAATTAATTAAGCCTATTAAAAGTGCCGCTGAACATGAAGAAAACTTTAGAGTCTGTTGGTCAAACAGGAATATTAATTAGGTACTCTGCGATTCAAAATACTTAAAAGTTGTAATAGTTTCTTCTAACGGATTTGCTCTCATAGCATATCTCAAATGATATATTAAAAGCCCATGGAACCTACTCAACGACAGAAAGAAAGAATTTTCGTTATCGGATCAATGTTACAAAGCAAACAAACAAACCATTTTACTCATTAATGTACTCTACTACTCAATACTCTGTTGCTAACTGTGGAGGCTTTTAAATGGCTTTTTGTGAATAATCCAGCTATTACCTACTCTTATATTAATAGCTGCAAACAATAAAATAAAATAAGTCTATTACTTATTTTATTACGGCTTTTTCCCACGGCTTCGTTCGCTTTAACCAATAAACCATATCTGTACCAATCATATCAGCCGAAAGACGTCCACTGCTGGACATAGGCCTCCCCCAAGCGTCGCCATAACAACCGGTCCTGTGCGTCTCGCATCCATCGGTTACCCGCGACCCTCACCAGGTCATCGGTCCACCTTGTGGGAGGCCTTCCAACGCTGCGTCTTCCGGTACGCGGTCGCCACTCCAAAACTTTTCGGCCCCATCGACCATCTGTTCTGCGAGCAATGTGCCCCGCCCACTGCCACTTCAATTTGGCGATCCTTCGGGCTATGTCGGTAACCTTGGTTCTCTTGCGGATATCATCATTCCTGATTCGATCACGCAAGGAAACTCCGAGCATTGCCCTCTCCATTGCCCTTTGGGTGACTTTAAGCCTTCTGATGAGGCCCATTATCTGTACCAAAAAAAAACTTTTTTACAAAAAAATGCAACCTACTTCCAAATAAAAACACTACACTACTTTAAAATAACTATTACTATTTAAAAATAACTTTATTTTTTTTAACATTTATAATATTAGTTAAGTTAAATCTTATAGGTAACTGATATTAAATTAATTAATAGATTATTATTAATTGGTGAAAAAAAAAATTAAAAGTATTTTTTTTACAAAAAAATATATTATTAATCCATGAGGATTTCCCCACGTAAAAAAAAGGTTCATTTGGATTAGGTACTACGGGAAATTGTTAAGCAGAAATGGCAAGAAAACATTACTTGGTTCAGCAACATCAGCACATCTTAAATTATTTAAGTAAACTAGACTTGTAGTAGTGTTCTTTAACTTTTGTGCTTAGGTGTACTTACACCTAAGCACAAAAGTTTTCTCCGTAGATTCAATGAGGCAGTGAGTAACACTGGCCTCACAAAGAATTCTGCAGTCCGTCTGTAAAGTGGACCTTGTAATTACTTTACCTCCACTCCAACACTTTCTGAAGCAATATTTTTATTTCTAACTCAGATAGAAAGTTTATAAAAGTTTCCAAGATATCATTTCTTTGTAGGATAATTAGCTGAGATGGAAAGAGAGACTTATCTTAAATCTCATTTATTAGTTATGCCTTATATTTATCCTGCTGTTTCTTGGGAAAAAATGTATGAGACTTTTCCGTAACTTCTTCTTTCAAGAAAAAGAGGAAATAAATTTGTGACGCAATGTCGCTACTAGGTGTTACAGATTAATCGTAATCATCATGAATCATCTGCCTAGCCTTTTCCCAAATATATTGGGATCGGCTCCCAGTCAAACCGGATCAGCTGAATACCAGTGTTTTACGTGGAGCGGCTGCATAACAGATCTCCACAACCCATTATCATTATGAATCGCCAAAAAGGCGAAAATAGTTTTTGTAGTTTTTTTTTTTTTTGATGAATTCCCATCGTAAAAAAAATATTGGGTTGTTGATTTTTATTTCATATTTCCGTTGTGTTTTGTAAACCTCTGCCTTATCTTCGAGGAATACTGGCGTGATATATATAATCTGAAAAGAAATACCTCACCTTGCATACTTTTACGCTTTCAAGAGAACAAAAAGATAAATTAAATCGTACCTACCCACAGTTAGCCATTCTCACCGTCTAGCAAGAGACCCGAACCTAACATACCTTAATATGAACACAGGGTTCACCGTTTATTAAATAAGGGATCGCACCAGCGGTGATTCCTCCCCTGTCATATTAACTCGCTGAAGAAAATGAAATTTTATACTTTCCTCAGTCAGTACCTCTTTTCGTTACGGGTGGCGGTTGAACTCGACCTTAGAATGAAATTATTAACATTAGCGGGTGAGTATTGTACCAGCGGCCCTACCATGACGTGTTAAAGCGTGAGTCGTTCGAGCGAGAAGGAGGGATGGAGCTATTTAGGGTGTATAGCTCCATCCCTCCTTCTCGCTCGACTCACGCTTTAACACGTCATGGTAGGGCCGCTGTTCCCGCTTAGGCACACCGACTGTTTTCTCGGTCCGTCACATAAGAGACGGATATGCCAGTGGCAGTACAATTTATATGATACTGTTCACTTTTAGACGCATCCGAGAAGAACGGATCCGGGTTTTTAGACGGACGTTTTGCCGCTGCGAAGAGCCGTCTAACGCCCGGATTGGAAGTAGTGTGAATAAATCTGCCGATTGTCGGCCGCCGCGCGCCGTCTTTCGTTTAAACGACGTCCGTCTAAGTGCGAACACGCACTAACACTACTTTTCCGTTTACGTTTTTATGACAGCGAAAGAAAATTCGATGCTGAAACGTTTTGTCAGGAAGGGTGAACTGTGACGAGAGTAAAATGCGAGAGAAAATCATGTTTCGATAGAATTACAAAGACAGAATCATAATACAACATGAATTTTATAAGTATGTAGTAGCGGGATTTATGTATTCTGTATATGCAAGTTTATCTGACGCCTACCATAGAGCCTGAATACATAATCAACGTGTAACAGAATAAACGCAATACCTCTTAAGGGGTCATTGGGGTCGCGATTTCGGTGTTGGTCCCATATTAAAAGTTGTTCATAATGATGAGTACAATGACCCCTTAAGAGGTATTGCGTTTATTCTGTTACACTTTGTATATTGAAACGACACAGAGCCGTAATTACTAAACTTGTTGTAGGTGACATTAATACCGCCACTAAAAATCAACGTAGCAGAATCAACAAATGAGACTCGCAGCGCCATCTATCTCGACAGCTGCGAACTAGTTTCACAAAATCCTAAATCGCGATATTAGAGTTTACCGTGCTATTAGAACATAATTATGCAGTTGCCCACCGGACACCAACAACCGTCTGGTCGGAGGATCCTCCCTTTTCAATGGAGGTATGCGGGACTTTACTCTCTGTACTACCTCCAAATTAAACAATCATAGATATAACTGGCCCAAAACACTTCCCACGAATGCTTTTATTAAAAAAAAACAACGCGAAAGTAAAGGCACTGTCGCACTGAAACAAAGTTAACGTTCTCTTGAATAATACCTACGGAGCGTAAGAGTTGCGAGATAATTCCTCTGCTGTCACATTAGCGCAAGTCGAAACGAAAATTAAATTTGCCTCTTTTTCCGGCGCATCGATTCAGGAAAACCTCATACAATATGTAGCGACCTTTATAAATCCTGACGTGAACATTCCCAGTTCAATTTTGAATAGAAGCGTGATGTGAAATGTGATTCAAAACTCGAGACGGCTCTTGAAATACTTGTTATGTCACAAAGTTTGTTCTGAACTTATGACTTTACCATAATTTGGATTAGTATTTTGTTGGGACTTGTGTGAACTGGAGAGGTTTTTAGATAAAAAAAAACTTTGTGTCCAGCTTCGTTTATGTTTATTTGCCTTAAAAAACATTCCAATGAGAGTTTACTGAAAACTTTAGACCCGACAATGAATAGATACCTATTTCAACTGTGTTAAATTCTGTTCAACCTTTGTGTAGGTACGCTGAAGAAGCACATAACCAATAGGTATTACAGTTTCATATAAAATAACGTCTATACATAAGCTCGAGACACATACCATCTACTATTATGATATTTTGCTCCGCACACCCCAGATGAAACATTGAGAAAATGTACAAACAACACGTATGAAATAAAAGCATATTTCTGTTGCTATATCCTAGGATTACACTAACATCTTTTTCCACGAAGCATCAGGATTATTTTGGTTCAAAATGTACTGAGGTAGGTATTCTTATAAGAGCATTATATTAGCTGAATATTGATACTGTCATATAAGATGATGCATAAGTCGCCCAAAGAGGCCATCATTCAAGACGAATAAGAAAATAAAATGCTATTAGACGTTCCTTATAAGCAGGTGTAGCTGTGCTCAAAACATTTCGATATACTCAATTCTTTTACGATCAATGAACATACATTTCATAACTATTCAATTTATTAAAAATGCTATCTTCTTTCTAACATGAAATTACAAATTGTTCAGGTAGATAGACTTTTCCAAGAAAAGCGACAGTTACGTAAATAACAATGCCCTAGAAGAATAACAAACCTGTTACCGATATCAACGGAAATGTAGAAACATCAAATCAACTAGATTACATGCCTTCAGGACAAAATAGTTCCTATTACAGCCAGGATCGAACAGAAGCATCTAATCAGAACGAGGCGCCTCGCCAAAGAGGTCATAAAGCCGATTGTCGTTTGTGTGGAACACCATAAAATTCCCAGCATTTTGAAAAGTTTCGAGCTTTTATGTGGAAAATATACCTCATTTGAGGTATGTTTATGGCCTTTGTTGGTTTTACAAAGTTAATGGCGTAACCTCCACAACGCAGCTCAATAAAAATAACTTTAACACAGAATTTCAATTTATTGACCGCAAATAATGCGAAAACACATTTCGAAAAACGAATGTATGATGAGAGCTAATTAAACTGTGTATTTTGTAAATATGGTAACTATTTAAAATGTTTCATTTACTTAGTATGATGAACATAATGCAAACAGCGTATTTAATTCTTGAGTTATTTATTCGAAATATTGTTGCTTTTAAAAAAATCCATGCAGTTTTTAGTGTGACGTATTCTGTCCATAATTACTGTTAGTATGACGACGAGCGCAAATGGTGTTCTGCAAGACGCCGAACTTGGAAGCGCATTGGTTATGCAAAGCGGATTATTTAGAGTACACGACGTCGGAGTCGTCGCTACCACGGAGGGAGATGATGTTTTACTGGTTGACTTGTACTTAGTTCGCAGACTTGACGCTCATGTATCTCCGGCTACACAAAAGTTACTACAACTTATTATTATGTGTGAACCCGAAATGTCACGCTTATTTGAAAAGTTTGTCGAGAAGTTTCAGACATAATGTTAGGAGTAAAGTGAGGAAGATATGAAAATAAAATCACTACTATTTTATTAACACTTGAATCTGATGCTGTTCCTGAAGCATAGCATTTTAAAACGGGTGCCTCTCATTTAGTATAAAAATATTTGCTCTATTTTCTAAAGCTATAAAGCTCAAATGACATAACGCTTCCTACATCTAACAACAATTCACATAATTTCCATTTAATTTAACGTTCAGCAACTTATGTTATAACAACACTTTATTTAACGGTCATTAAGTATATTCTTTTTTGGTATAACGTTTGTTTAGGTAATTGTCATTTTGTATAATATAACTAACATTTGATCTAACCGCTGAACAAAGAGCGAGCGGAGCCAGCTCGGGAACTTAGGGCACCTCGACACGGATAGATTAAGTTCAAATGCATAGGTTCTTACTTCTTAGCTCCGGTAAGCCCATTCGTGTTAGGTCCTTTAAACACTGCAGCTAGAAATAGCAGCCCCGTACAGCAGGGCTTTTTCAACTTTCCATGGTCAAAACCGTAATTTAAGCCGAATGTACATTGGAATAAATTTACGATTAGATCTGTAGCGTTTCGAAAAGTCACATCTTATTCGAGACGGCAACATGGCCACAAGTAAGTAGGACTCATGAACTAATTCCGTGCGTGAGTTTCAGGTCTTTGGTCCCTTGCTTTTTGGCATATCATGTTGCCGGTTCGAAAGAAATCATAGTATATAATAGGAACATTAACTTTTAATCATTAAACTCATATCATTCTCTTGAATGTATATAAGAAGTTGTTATAATAAAAAAATATTATAACAACTGAAAACTATTTTGAACTAAATTATATCGTTCGTTGGTAAACTATAAATAGTTATAATAATATTACACACACTTTAAACTGTTTCTAATTTGGTTTTTATACGTGTCCTTGAAGGTTCCCTATCCATTTGCATAAAATTTTAAGACCTAATATAACTTAGCATAATTTTGTTTGGCATAATTATATTTTCGCATAATGTAATTACGCATAACAGCTTTCGCATATTTTTTTAAGCATAATTTCTCTAACCATAATAATGATTAAGCATAATATTCTAAAGCATAAATTTATTAAGCATAAAGTTCTAAAGCATAACTTTTTTAAGCATAATATCCTAAAGCATAACTTTTTTAAGCATAATATCCTAAAGCACAAATTTATTTACGCATAATGATATTAAAACATATTTTTATAGGTATAACAATTTATTTCGACGATTGGAAAAAAGCCATATCTCCTGAATCAGGTAATATATAGGTAACATATTAATATAATATAACGTATTGAACAATTTTGTGGGTTTTTTTTTCGCTGTAGGAAGCATGAAGCAAGCAAGCATACAGCATGCAAGCAAGCTTGCAAGCAAGCATGCAGCAAACAAGCAAGCATGCAGCATGCAAGCAAGCATGCAACATGCAGCAGGCAGGGTTTCTGTCACGGCTCCGGCGCTGCGGGCCTCCGGCGGCCCCACGCGCCTACGCGATTTTAAATTACACTCTAGGGGTAGGACAAACCTCGGAGGTGGACCGCAGCGGTCTATGTTTCCGCTGCGGTCAGCCCGGTCACAGGGCCGGCTCTTGCGACGCCGCGCCGCACTGCGTAGTCTGTGCGGCAGCTGGCAAGCCGGCCGACGCCCCACCCACCAAAGCCGGAAACAGAAGAAAGACCTCCGCCACCGCCGTCTCTGCCGCGACCGCCGCCGCTGCCGCCGCTTCTTCTGCCGCCATTGCCGGTTCCACTGCGGCTGCTGCTACTGCAACAGCCGCAGTAGAGCCCCTACAACGGGCTCCGGAGGGGGCTGAAATGGAGTGCCAGTAATGGCCCCATTTCACCCCCTCCTGTTGAACGTCAGCCACTGCGCCGCCCAGGAACTGATGCTCCTGAGCATGGCGCAGTGACTGATGCCTGTGGACGGCGAGCAATGGGTAGCTCGCCGTCCGATCAGAACAGGCCCGGGTTGACGGCGCGCTGTGTTCTACGCGCGCCAAGCCAGCAGTCGTCAGCATGGGTCGGGGCCCGTTAGGGCCAGAGCCTACCAGGGTTGGCCCTGGAACGTAAAAGGCACTAAGAGGAGCATGGGTGGGTTTTAGTCAGTAGAAGTCTGACACTCCCTGCCGCTCCACCCAGAGCGGGAGGGGTCATTTGATGATTTCCCATCCAATAAAAAAAAAAAAAAGGGGTAGGACAAACAAGACTACGTGGAGTCGGTTTTGCAGCAATTCGGTTCTGTCACTAACTTTTGTTGCACAGCCTATTAAATTCAGTCGATATTAAAGTCATTAGGCCTACTAACGTTATGCTAATAGTCATTAGGCCTACTAACGTTATGCGAATCAAATTTATGCCAAAACAAATTAGTCTTTAAGATGATTATGCCAACATAAAATGTATGCCTAAAAAAATTATGCCGAAGTATTACTATGCCAAAACAAATTGTGCCAAAATCGTTATGCCAAAGTATATTAGGACAAAGAACATTATGCGAAAAGAAGGGATCCCGTCCTAGAAAGACTAGGATTGAAAGAACGATTAAATTGCTGTCGCATTTTTATAACTTTTTCATAGCTGACAGGATTTTTCCGAAACAAAATAATTGCCTATTAATAATTATTTTCGTTACTTTCATGTCGAATATGAATCCGCAACATTCCTGTTTTAACTGGAACATTCGACTCTGGGATTTCACATTCAAATGTTGGAATGGGTTCTCGAAATTCAGCTACACGAGAGTTGTTAGTATATGTTTCTAGTTAAAATGTTTGGACACCCAGGCTGTGTAAACGGACGCCCTTGTCCATCTGCGATGTCTCATTCGACACACGTTTTCAATTTATCGGCGTTCCCCTCATTGTCTGGGATGGTGAGAGGATCTTTGGCGCCCGCCGTCGCGTCTCCTCCCTTATCTGCGGCCCTATTCAAAAGTCACGTCATGTGTAAATGTACCGCGATACTGTAATGGCACAGTGACCCGGTCATTTTCCTCCACAGTGTGTTCTTCATCACAATCGGTACGTGACTCTTCTGTTTTGTTTACATTTGCGATGTCATTCTTGCGTTTGCTCACATTTATTATGATTGCAGTTACTTATTTGGTCTCCTTAGTTTGTGAATGCACTGTCACTAACAACTGCATTACATTTTCAGCATTGACTTGTACAATCATAAACAGTACAGCAACTCATTCTGTAGAACATAAAGCACACGTGTTCTGGTTTATCACATGAGATTTATTAACGCAAGCTACACATTTCTCATAATTATTTCACAAACCATCATGAAAGAAAATATTTTCTACGCCACTGCGTACTGTGTAGTGTGCGTTCGCGTGCTGCGCTCACATTTGACTTATAAATGAAATTGATTATGGAGACATGAAGTTAAGTGGGTCTGGAGTAGTTGGTAATAGCACGCGTTGGCCGTGCTGTCTTCAATCATGGTAAGGGGCTTCCAATAACATCTTGAAGGGCTTTCCGTAACGTGGGTATGAAACTTTAATTTAACTTGTAATGATAGTCCTTTTAATTTATGGCATCTATTACGGTATCCATTAATTCAATTTGTAGTTCGAACCCAATGATTTTGTCGTTATTTGGTCTTGCTGGTATAATGGCTTTAGAAAATACGGAACAAGATACGCGCCTTGTTAGTAACAGAAAAGAATTTAAATGAATTACGCAATAGATTTTGCTTAAAGAGGTGAATTCTTAGATCAGACAGCTATGGGGGTTCTGTTGGAGGGTCGGTCCTTGGTCTTGTGGGAAATATTTTGTTTTAAATTGAATTTACACTCGCGAGCAATAAACTGGAATTACTTCATCGCGCGTTGCTCAAAATATTTTTTTTTTACAATTTCTACCACAATCCATAGTTCATTGCAAAGAAATTCAGTTGAGAAAGTCAGTTGTGTTTCGTTACCACAAAAGTTTAGGAATCGCTGACTTAGATTAGACATAGATTAACAGTACCATGCAACTCTACAATAATTGGAGATGGATAGAATTTTACACACCTTACTATATTCCAAGCACAAATAGATACATGATGGATGAGTTAATGGAAAACTATCCGTTTCAATTAAGGTTCGAAATATAGTCATTTGAATCGCCATTGGAAAAACAAATCTATTAAACACTATTATCTATTAACTACTTATATTGTATAGTCTAGACTACGGTCGTGAATAATTAAGAGGAATTGACTGAATTAAAAATAGGCGGCATATTGCGATCGTGAACCTTTTTTTAAAGCCTGCTGATTATGAGAATGGAGTTGAAAACGATAATCTAGGATTCTAGGACATTCAAACCAGCAATCATTAAAGGGCCCATCGTTTATTTTACACTTTTTCATTCTTTAAACTTATCACTAGAATGATTTAACTTATAATGTTTTTTATGAAGATCATAAAATGATATAAAACAAATAAACTTTCCATTTCTATTTATAATTTCCGAAATGGATTCTTACTTTATTTTAGAAATAACGCAAGTTTAATATTCGTGTGCAAAAAAAAGTTTCAAATTAGTCTTTAACCAAGTCATCATCATATCAGCCGAAAGACGTCCACTGTTGGACATAGGCTTCCCCCAAGTGTCGCCACAACAACCGGTCCTGTGCGTCTCGCATCCATCGGTTACCCGCGACCCTCACCAGGTCATCGGTCCACCTTGTGGGAGGCCTTCCAACGCTGCGTCTTCCGGTACGCGGTCGCCACTCCAAAACTTTTCGGCCCCATCGACCATCTGTTCTGCGAGCAATGTGCCCTGCCACTGCCACTTCAATTTGGCGATCCTTCGGGCTATGTCGGTAACCTTGGTTCTCTTGCGGATAACATCATTCCTGATTCTCTGATTCTTTTAACCAAGTCATAAGTACCTTTATATACCTATATATTTATTCATCATCTCACAATAATATTCCCGTTAGGTAAGTACCACTAACCCAAATCCATATTTATTATTATAATTCTATTTTCATTACAAACGTGCCCTTCACAGCCCTCGCGGTCATAGCATCTATTTTTAGGAAAGAAAGATTAACAATATTCTCGTTTGTAAATTCTGTTTCACCTTTGAGTCTTTGGTTTTACACCCACTTGGAATTTACAAGCAATGGAAATTAATGAAGCAAAAAATTGAGATATAACTACTCGAAATCAACCGAAATGTCAGCTAGGCCACGTTAATAACGAAAAAGATAATTTCATCAAAACTTACGTCATTTGGCTTTGACACAAAATTAATGCTATGCTATAAGCAGGAGGCCTATGCTGGACATAGGCCTCCTCCAAATGGGTTTGCATAATCGCCACGCTTAGCAGGCGGGTTGGTGATCGCAGTGTAGCTGTTGCAATGTAGCTACAGAGAGTGCTGCTGCCCATTCTCTGGTAAGTCCCTTAGTCGCCTTTTACGACACCCACGGGAAGTGATGGGATGATATAATTTTTACCCCAAATGAAAGAAACAAAATTACTTCAAAATATACTGAACAGTTCTCATTCGTGGTGTCAAAATTCGTGTACCACAAACGAGATCACTGATACAACTGCCACATATGCTACGCAGGTTAACTACGTAATAATATCAATACATAACACAAGTAGGTACGAGGCATACGTGTCTATAATATTGAAAACAAATATTACGCGTATGTTAGTTTGGCGATAAATACTGCCGAAGAGAATTTGAAGATTCTTTCTATCATACCTATGGGAGTTGCTTTATTATAATAATTTTATTTTTTTATTAGCACCAAAAATCATAATTACACAATTTGTTTAAGCTACTTACAATTACTCTTAACAAGGAAAACAGTTTCAATTGTGTGTTATATTAGCATCTGCTGCTGAACTAGGTTTGGGGCCTGTGTTTCAGCATGCAACGCCTGAAGCCCTGGAACTGGGCCCCAAGTCTGCTATTTTTTATAAATTCGTCATTCCAACACGATCCCATTGTCATTTTGCTATAAGTTCGTAATCTGCTAAATTCATAATGGTCGATCATTGGTCGGTCAATGGTCTCGTAATAGAATCGTGGTTCTAAATATTCAATGTCTTTGAAAAGCAATGACTGCACAATGACGTTCTAATGGTAGGTCACTGATCGAAGGAACTGTCAAAATTTTAGCAGATCACCGCATACGTCTGTAATTCATTTGTCATTATGTACGAGATTACCATTCTATGCCATTTCTTTCAATGGAGTGTCTGTGGTTGACCATTGGAAAGTCATTATGACATTTTTATATTAATCACCAAACTTGTCAAAATCAACAATTATGAAATCAATGATAGACCGTTCTGACACTATTGTAATAGCAGACTTGAGGCCCTGGGTCTGCGAGTAGCATCTCACGAACACATGGAAACAATGTTTATATTAATTTTGATTCAAGGATTTTAAACATGACTGGAAAAATAAAAATAAAAACTGAAGTGTAAAGGGTGACCGTTCTCTGGGTTTGTAAGGTGAAATGATGAGTGTATGATGAGTGTATCTTTATTGAAAAGGAATTAACTTTTGGTACGGTCAAACATGCTTGAACACACAGAAATTTTATAATGTTTTATCCGACCCTTCCGTTTCAGCTTATTTCAGTGTTAAAGTACCGCGAGTTGCCGTGAGAAGGTAACACTGAACTACCAACTAAATCATAAAAAAGCTTACCCTTATTCCAAATCCCTCATTCCATTAGCGATCCTCAAAAATCAGAACACCGATGTAAAAACAATACATCTGTTCATTCTGTGATTCATCATCATCATCATATCAGCCGTAAGACGTCCACTGTTGGACATAGGCCTCACCCAAAAGCGTGGCGATTATGGCAACCCCCCCTGGAACCCTCCTGGGTTCGTGATCGCAGTGTAGCTGTAGCAATGTACCTACTGAGAATGCTGCTGCTCATTCTTCTGTGATTACCAGTTCTTATTTATTCACGTAGATTAGTCCAAACAAACGTAACCCAAACAAGAAGTTAAAATCAATCCATGCTAGGTACATAGCTTCCTTTCAATGGCGAATCCATTTCCAAATTAGATAGGTATCGAATTCGCTACCACTAGCTGTGTATTTGTTTTACTTTGCTGCCCCCGAGAGTTATCAATCACTGAATACTTACTTGCTACATACTGTTCCTTGAGTTTAATTGATGAGATTTACAGGAATTAAGTCTAATACCACCAGGCTATGTAAACAAGCTCTTTTCAAGTATGTATTGCAAATATTTATCATTGACAAAATGAAGTTCCTCAGTACAAATGCAATTGCCTAAGGACTACAACCAAATACCTAAGTATAACAAGGCGAATAAAAATAAGTCTTCAATAAAGAGAGATATGAAAATAAACTTATTGATAGACTAAAGGAAGGAAGTTTGTTGTTACCGTTAATCAAATTTATACTCCCTAATATAATTTATCATGCGAAGAATTGAATAAAACGTGATCTGATCTACTTAGATGATTTTATTATAAAATTGTCACATCATCCTTGGAAACGGATCTTCGTAAGGTCGAATAACAAGCATGAAATGACGAAAAAATATCGCCAATAAAATTGTATGGCACCCCTAGAAGCTGCGTTTTATAGCTCCAATGTAGTAAGTGAACATGACTGTAAGATGTTTTTGTCGTTCGCTTCATTGGAACGTTTATATTCTTAGAGAGAGTTTTGTATCAGAAAGCACAACACTAGACTTGACTAGACCGAGCTAATTGCTCGTAAATCACCGCTGCGCTGGAATGCAAAGAGCATTTGGAGGAACACAGATGGGTTTTAGTTAGTAAGTGTCTGACCTCCCCCTCCACTCCACCTAGAGCGGAAGGAGACATTTGATGATTTGCCATACTGAAAAAAAGCTAAATAGAGATCTGTGTTATGTCAGTGCAATCAAAAGTCAAAGCGTTTATTTCAAGAGTTGATTTAAAGGCACTTTTGAGTTGTCGAGGTCGGTCAGTCAAAAACATGAAGCTAGTTGCACGTTCCAAACCGTAGATCTCTATGGAGAAGAACGTGCAAGAAACTCCATGGACACTCTTAAAAATCAGTAAATAGTTACAAATAATGGTAACATATTGAAATTATTAATTCATAAAAAAATATATAATACTAAAGAGATTGAATCTACACAGTGCATTTCATTTACGAAGTAAATTTTATTGTCATGGGTATAGTTAATAAAGTGTACCTATAGAAAAATATAGGTATATTATTTTTTTTTATAAAATTGACAACATTTACTGTGCTTATTTGATTTGACAATGATAAGCAAACAAAAACAAATTGATGATTCGTGTAGAAACTTATCCAGCAGTAACAAAATGTCATAAGAAAAGTGCTCCACAAACATTTTTCTTTGTAATTTATTCCGACGTCCTGTCATTCCTGCGTAGCGAGGCCACACTTAGAAACTTGAAAACGTTAGTGACATTTTGTATTTTGGCACAAGGAAGTTCGAACTCAAATGAAAAAAAGAAATACTTTGCATTCAATATTTTTTCATCAATCTTCGAAAAATGTTCGTATCTTTGTTCTTTTATATTCAGATTTCCAATTCCGTTTTAACCCTTCGGAACCCTTCTTTCCAATAATGTCTGAATTGTATTGGTAAAAATGTTTTTTAATTAGTTACTCGTTGTAACGATAACCGTATAGCAGTTTGTATTTTATTTTTAAGAAATACATGATTACCTACCTGCATTCATAGAGCTAACCCCCCATGGGTTAGCTCTATGAATGCAGGTAGGTAATCATGTATTTCTTTTTAGACATTACACATTAGACAGAAACTACAGAATGGCACTTTCTATGACTATTACATACTCCTTTTGCTCCGTTTAAACACAATCACGAAGAAAATAAAATAATACAAATATGAATATAATTTTTGAATTATGGAAGCAGTCCATAATTCAAAAATTATATTCTCAAAGGAAGCTTATCCTCTATGCCTACGAGTAATTTTATCTTCAAAGACTAAGCAGGTAGTGTGTTTCAAGTTCAGTCAGGTGCAAATGGCAGCTTAAATAAAATTATTTTGGTGTTTTCCTTCAAGTAGGTACTGCAAAGACAGAAGCTTGTGTCTGAGGATTAGGCTAAGCCAGCGACTTGCTGATTGTGAGTTTTAAAATGAAACTGCAAATAAGATGTTAAGCTTTTCATTTGCTTAGCTTTTCACTGGTATTTATTATTGCTACATATTACCAGTTACAAATATTTTACGACAGTCCTTATTTGAACATGTTTCGGTACTCTAGGCTTACTTTGAACCCATCACATATAATACTCAAAGATGTCAAAAGTAGGTACTCAGAGCAAAATTTATGAGATAGTCACACTAGGTGGTGTAGACATCGACACCAAAAATTGAAATGGATGATCTCGTATGAAATCTCTACGACACACATGTGGATATAGATTTCCCCAAAAGCATTCACAGTTATTCTCGATAGAGGTGAGGTATGAGAACGTACAGCACACTCGTCAACACATATAGGTACAATGTTTGCAAGGGATTGTGTTTCATAGCAATTTGCCCGTTTGACAGCGCAGCTATGCTTAAACAAACAGACGGTCTTTTGATATGATAAAAATAGGGTCGGCGAAAGGGATGTACAGTATACATTCTACACGTAAAAGCTTATGCCTACACATTTGTATTTTGCAAACATATTCGAGGTTAGGTTTGCGTAAATAATAATGACGGAGGCATTTTGTTGCAGTAGTGTAAAGTAAACAAAATTAACCTTTTTTATGGACAAGAAAATTAGATGATAAACAGAGGGCCTAAGCACGAATGTTTTTGACGTATAATAAAATAACCTAACGTTAAATTTTACTGTGACTACGAGTATATGTAATACTCATATTTTATATGATACAAATTGTGTATGTCCCATAAAATTAAACCAAATTTGTACCTAGTTTTTTAAAAATTCAAAATTCACCGACGTTAACGATATTGTAACGTTACTATACGTCAAAACATTCGTTCTCGGCGCTGTGAAAACTATTCAAAATAAAGACGTAAGTTTTAAAAGTAAGAAAAAGCAAAAAAGAATACCAAGACATTAATTAACAACAAGAACAAACGTTTTTATTAAACGATATCATGAGCTTCACACCGGCTCTCAAAAAGTAAACTAGAAACCAGAACGATTATGGAAGACACAGTATAATAGCTGTAACACACCGTAGAATTCACCTAGCACCAAATTCTAAAACAAGAATATCCTCAAAGGCGCCATCAATTTGTAGTCAAGCTTGTAACTCCCAAACATAATAACGTATTTAATAAACGCGAGCAGTCCATTATATACCCAAACCCAATTAGACCGTCTTATCATGTAAATGATACACACGTCATCAGTGTAGACGCAATCAAGCCCCATTCAATAGTAAATTCTAGTGACAGCGAAATATCTACTGTGAAGTTTAATTTGAGCTGTTTAATGTGAAGTCAGGCAGCAATGACATGGTAAGCGTCGCGTCGGCTTTGGCTTGACAACCGACACGCTGCGAGTTGGTCCGATAACTGGAGGCAGACATCTCTTAATAAAGTAGCTACCTGGCTACGGCATGAATACTAAGCCCGAGTTAAGGCGCTGTGAACAGCAAAAACGGAAAATTGTTGGTTTTATAACGTAATTTTAGCCAATTCTGTTTAATTTCAAGCTGCATAAAAAATATTATACGTTAATTTTAACTATATTTCAAAGAGCACTGTTGTTTCCAAAACATGTTTAAAAATAAAATCCTCGACAGAAATGATCGTCAAAGTTAACTTTAACTTTGACCTTAGAAAAAAAATCCCGTATTTACTATAGCAAATAGTGAATCGAATCTTAATGCTTAATAGTACATTGTTGTTTCAGATTTTTAATAGCTCAACTTAGTTTTGAGTAAATCGATAAAATGCTTCATAATTGGCAATAAATTGCAAGCATTGTGTCGTCGCGCTTCTCTTTCTTTTCTATACAGTCCGAGAGAGACCGTTTTTTTACTGATCACAGCGCCTTAAGTGAATATTCGAAAGAGACTGATACTATTTTATTGGAAATGACATTGGTGACGAGTTGGCTTATGATTTGTATAGCACTATGGTTGGCGCCAGATAAATTTTCAATAAAAGACATTGACCTTCCCGTTATATATTCATACGTACTTAAAAAATAAATTATGAATGCTTGTTAATTACTAGAAAATGTGAAGGATCTCGATAGATGTAGATTCAGAGCAGCTTTACGTATTTTATTCCGATTTTTGAATTAAGAATTTTTAAAAAATCAAGGTGGGCAATGGCCGCTAAATTGCAAGTTTATTTGGCGCCAAACATAATAACTAATTGCGATGAATTATTTTTTAAGTCATAGAGATTTTTGCTGTTTTATAAAAAGAACGTAAGACGACAAAAACAATTGTGAAGATCATTTGATTGAAAAGCTAGGTGATTTTATTTTTTTCACTCGTTTGTTTTGTTTGCCTCATCAGTTATGGTGTACAATAAAGAGTATAAAGAGTATACCTATATATCTTAGAACGCCATACCATAACAACGAAATACCATCGATGGTTACGAAAGGCTCGATTTACCTTTCAAGTTACCAGGTAATCATCCAAGAAGCGTCATTACCAGCATAATAAAAATTAATTTAAATTATCCCAGTTTACCGTCACATTTACTTCAAAAGCAATAACCGCAAGACATCTGCCGCTCATGATTTTACGGCAGCATCACGTGTCTCTAAATAATCCGATTATAACATCTCGACTGCGACTGAATTAATAATGAGATTAGGACTTCGGAAAAAATCTTGTTTCATCGTATGGGGCACAAAAATAAAAGAGTGGAATTATTTTTTTAAGGATGGCAAATCATCAAATGACTTCTTCCGCTGAGGGCGGAGTGGAAGGGAGTGTCAGACTCTTACTGACTAAAACCCTAATATGCCCTTTGCGTTCCTCTTTCCGCGGTGACTCTTTCAAACGAATTCCGCAACCCTAGCAGGCACTGGCCCAAGCGGGCCCGTCTACTATGCTGACATCTCTTTGAGGCGCGCGTGGAACACAACGCGCTGTCAACCCGGGCCTGGCTTTGATCGGACGGCGAGCTACCCAACGCTCGCCATCCGCAGGCCCGCGCCTACCGTGGCCGGGAATCGCCCTGCGACTCCCGACGCCCGGGGCGTGTTCTTCTGTTGCGGCAGCTGGGGCGTGAGGTTTGCCTCTCCCTCACGCGGCCCGCCTCCTCTTTCGCTAGCATTATTGCTTCGCAGAAGGAGGTGACTGCTATGTTTAAGGCTAGGTAGCTGTTTGTGTTTCTCTTCATTTCAACTGTAAATTCTGTTGAAAGGTATTCTTTTTTTTTCTTTAGTTTAATTTTCAAAAGAAGATGACTGTGATGCTGAATTGGCAACAGAAGTTCTACATGTCTTGCTAATCCATTTAATCTTCGCAGAAAAAAACCTTGCCTTGCCTTATGCGTTGTTAACAACCCTGTATTAAAGTAAGCTTTCTCATCTACGTATACGCCCAATTTCATTGTTTATTTATTTTAAGATCTAATGGCAGATGTCTGTTATCATTGCCTACATTTTTTATGATTGTCTGGAACGCGTGCTGGCACACTTAGGTATGTTATGACTTCTGTATGCAATGGCCCATTATTAACACACTTCAACAACCATTACTAAAAGACTTAACACATTAATGATGGACTTCATCATAAAATACTAATTAAAGATATCATCGCAAAAAAGTGTTTCATAATGAACAAAACCGTTGGAAATTAACAGTCTAAATAATCATCGCATTTGGGCATTTGGTGACCTCGATTTCTAGTTCCACCTAAGCTTCCCCCAAGTATCAGCACATCGGCAGGTCCTGTGCGTCTCACATCCAGCGAATTTCCGCAGCATTCACCAGGACATCAGTAAACCGGGAAACCTTCTAGCTTTTCGCCTCTCGTTACGTGGTCACCACTCCAGAACCTGTGCCTATGTCCAGCAGTGGACGTTTTCCGGCTGAAATTTGTAGTTACCCCTTACTTCAGGCGTCAACTTCACTTCACTTGGCATCTTTTACAACTACTACGGTATCCTTCCAATACTCCAAAAAATGAGGAAGCATATTTTTAAGGGTGAGTCACATTATATCCCCGTTGCGTGACTAAAATGCTTCCAAAGAAATCGCTCGTGACATATCGAAGCGTGACAACACAACTTTATCGGCGTCATTAATCTGCGACAAGCTAGGGTCGGCGACGTCATCGGCCTATATCTGTAGGCCCAGATACGTACTATGCTTATAGCCTGTATTTTTTATTAAGAAGGATTTAATTTAAGGCTGCAGGGTTTTGTTGAAGTCTTTTTTGACATGGTTTTGATTTAGGTATGCCTAAGTCAGACTTTTGTCTTAAACTAACAACAGTGTGTGATTGCTCTTCCAGTTTGCTTTCCAATGTTACGGAGACTTGCAACAGATAAATTTTATTGTGATCTATTAGTTTTCATGAATCCTGACTCCGGGTTACGAATGAGAATTTATTTGCACAAATGTGACTGGCATTTTCCCATGGTCTGCTCTGAACTCTGCAATCTCATTAAGACCAATGAAGCACTAACGAAATCTTTCTTCATTCCCAACAGATCGACATAGAAGATCAGGGTCCCTCGACGAAGCGGCTGAAGACAGCAGTGATAACGGAGGTAGCACACCAAAGAAGAAAACAGCCATCGAAGAACAATGGGAAAGATCCGGAGGCTTCGAGCTCACCTCCGTGGAACAGGAGACTTATGAGAAGTACTTCTACGGCACTGAGCACTGGAACTACTTCACGAATGATGAAGACCTGGGGCCTGTTATACTGTCCATCAAGCAGGAGACACTCAATGGCAGGGATCAGTTCAGGTATATTCTTGAAGGCCTATCCGCCTTCTACTTTCCCTCTGATAGAACGTATTTTTTGCTAGGAATGGATATCAAATTAATGTGGCTGTGTTTCTATTGGGCTATTTATTTAGCGTTGGAAGTGCGCAAGGGTGTGATGTGAATGGTACTTTTGGTGAAGTTGCATCTTCATTCGCCTCAAAACTGATTGCAAAAACGAATGTTATGTAGTTAATCAATCTGTTTGGGATTGGATTTATAAATTAAAACTGATTTTTGGGATGATTTTAAAATCCCCACGTGAATATGGGTGAAAGTGGTTCTCATTTGGGTATCGTGTAACTTATCCACAGATTACCATCTCACCACAATTCTCCAGACGATCATTACTTAGAGCCAGGGTAAAATTCCTCAAATACTCCAAACATACACTCGGTCTCCGGAGAAACGACGAATATTCCAGCCACGCTAACAATGATCTAATATTATAAGGTTCACAGCGAATCGATGAGGTACTCGAGCATATTTGTTGTATCTATCGAAATGTACTGAACTCTTGGAATGTACTGAATCCTATCATATCGCACGGATACTGACAGAAATGGAATTTAATTAAATATGATTATGTTAAACCAATATTCCACTGTACATTGGCGACGAGTGATTAGCAAAATATGAAATTCCTTTCGCGACAGTCGGCCATCTTTGCTGGCGCCATTTTGGAGTTAATTACTGTTTTATTATTGTAATGGCTGAATAGAATAATTCAATGGCCGCTCTATTGGCGACATGGTATGTTTATCACACCAATAAAATAGGAGTTATTTTACGAGATTTTCTTTAACCTTCGTTGTTTACATCTGACTTTAATTAAACAGCTTTTCCTATCTCAATTAAAATCTTTTGAAAATAAATCTTTTAAGGCACTTCTAAGGTATTTATGCATTTGTAAAAAAAAAATACCTATTTTTCTATTTCGTAAAACAAATAAACTTTCGCGTATTTTACTCTCAATACAAATGGGAGTGCTGTCTGCCGCCGTGGGGTGCATTTTAATTAAAAATGGCAAGGTATTGTAAAAGGCTTTGTTAGGTGTTTGTAGGAGCTATAATTAACTGGCCTGTAACGGCGATGACCTCACTTGGGTTTACCTACACGACCCTCTCGTAAACCAAGAATTCAATTAGCATAATGTAGAAGCAAGGTGTTGAACTCCCTAAAGCCACTCAATAATGTTTAGTATGGCGGTGTGAATACATGACAACGCATCAACGAAAATGTTTAGAGTTATCCGTGCCCCTTGGACTTGTCCCTTTCACACTTCCATTTCCTTAATTAAGGTAATTTTCATTAGACTTTATTTCTCGTATCGCAAAGACAATCCGACCTACAGCCAAGTCGTTCGTAAGCAATAAATGTCACAAACGGCCTTTAATGGCAGCGAGCGCAGTTGTAAAGGGGACCGGGCGATTCCAATGTGGCCTCACCCTTACACGTAAAAGGTGTTATTACAATTCTACCGTATTTTAATTATACCTTAAGGTATTTCATTAAACCGAAATTCGCATCACAAAGTACGTTACATTGGCAGCACTTAGAAAATGTTGGTAAAATTTTCATAACCAAGCAGATATTCCCGTTACAATGTTTTAAACAAGGTATCTTCATGTAATCACATTCCTGTCTCAGAAATATGAGAGAGCAGTGCCATCGTTTTTAGTAATAAAATATCTCTGGAATTTAAGACGATCGTACATTGATGGTTTTATTAAAAAATCATGATTTTTTAATAAGGATCTTTGGTTTGGAAACTTCTTTTGTGTTGCCTGGGAAATAAATCTTATTTAAATTATATCTGTGGAAGTAGATGTCAATTATTTATTTAACAACATTTCCGAAGTCCCATTCGACTTCACCTTTGAAGTCATATTTCCTCTGAGAAATGGAATTCAATTTGATCGTGAATATCGTGATACATCGTCCTCGTGGAGGCCTCGGTTCCGTAAACTTTGGCATTTTTATTACAGGCCTTTGCAAATGATTACACCTACCAATCCAATAAATTGTGTAAAATTGAAAGTACGACGCAACGGTTCAGAATATTTAAGTGAAAATTCCACTTTGCGGATTTCGATGTCGTTTTACTGTGTCATGTACCTACTTCGCTTTTTGTTTAACATCATAAGTCTACTCGTTACCACTGAAATTATCAAAGCAGTACTATTGAAAATGAGCATTCAGACTTGCATTTTATAGGATTTATTTTACGAAAAATCTCTGTTAAAAAATGGTTGAATTATAGTTTTTAAACTGCTCTTCACGCCGTTTTCCTAGTCTACTAACTACTGGAATTAAATCGTAACCTTTAAAACGCTAAAGATAGGCTTACCCTTCAAGAGTCCGCCATCCAGATTGGCAATATTCTTCAACGAGACTATCGCGTGTTCGGGCATAGTTAACCGTCGTATGGTCACTGGATCCAAAGGCCAATAGCTGTACAAGATCTTACCACAGTATAACGAAATACAGTGATTCACCGCCCATGAAATATTTCACAGGACCTGCAACACCCCCACACCCATTAATATTAGTTTTAATTTTTAATCCTGATGCTTGGCAAATGGGGTTACCCCAGTTGAATGTATACGTCCCTTGGTGCCTATTGACTCGTCTGGTCTCCTACTTGATAAGAGTGGAAATTATGTTTTACTCGTACTTACTCCTCCGCTGTTCTTTCCTGATTAATTTCGTTTCGGGATCCAACACTGTTAAATTGTATCGGGTTTTCGTTTTGACTCGGCGTTTTTCTAGTAATCACCACTTTCGATTCTGGCTCTCAGGAATTGCAGTTGTTGGGAATAGTGCGGCGGGTTCGTCCCAATTTAAAATAAAAGGACCTGCAATATATCAAACTGTTGTTTATTTATCAGTTAGTACATTATTCTAATGTTCTTATGTCCCGAAATACAGTATGGCAATTCGGGCTATAAGTTCGGCCCACTCCAAACGATTGGATTGCAAAACAAAAAATACAGTGAGTGTTTTTGTTTCGCTGTAAATAGTTACACTGTGATCATACGAATTGACTTTGAAGTTTTAGTATACCTATGCCTTTATTATTCCACATTAGCTAATATTGACCCTGATGCCTGATTTACATGCAATTGGATAGGAAAGGGTTTTGTTCGAAGGGTAGGCGTATTGGACTATTCAAATTGGCTATCGGTATTACACACACGCTGTATAAACCTATGTACCTTTATGTTGTGTTTGTTAAGTACTCAATGTTGGAGCTTCAGAGTGTTAATTTTAAAACTTTTAACAATTTTACTAAATCTCGACTGTCAACTTAAATAAATTGAATCATTGCTTTAATCCCAGCCAGAAAAGTATTAAAATTATATTTCATTAGAAGCTAAAAAGTCTGAAATCATGCCAAAGGAACATACTTCCGGGGTAAAATATAATCTCTACCCGTGTGCCAAGTTTCATACAAATCTGTCGAGCTGTTAAGACGTTGACGGATAGACGGGCAAACAGACAGAAACTACTTTCGTATTTGTATGTATTTTTAAAATTTTAATAAAATTATATGTTCTCGTCCGATAAAGCCCTAAATCATTTCGACTTTGTATTTTGGAC
Source organism: Melanchra persicariae (assembly GCA_947386135.1). Taxonomy (NCBI): domain Eukaryota; kingdom Metazoa; phylum Arthropoda; class Insecta; order Lepidoptera; family Noctuidae; genus Melanchra; species Melanchra persicariae. The sequence continues at coordinate 8,615,396 of OX376659.1, forward strand.
TTAAATCAATAACTCCATTCATTGAAGAGGTTTTAGGTCAAAAATGAACAATTTTCAATGTGAGTAAGTACCTAATTCGATTCAATTAAATCTTGTTGACTTTGCTGTAGACTTCAGGAACCTAGATAATTTAAAATTCGTAGTAACTGAAACTCTTCGTTAATACCGTAATTGGTATTTTTAAACGTTTCAGCCATGGTTAATAAAAGTTTTAATAATTTCATGAATTTATTAATAAAAATTACATTCTGAAGTGAATTAGAACGTACCTTTTTCATGATTGAAGCTTAAAAAGACACAATACGTACGAATATAAACTTTTAACACTACTATATCAACATAATATAGTAGTGTTAAAAGTTTATATTCGTACGTATTGTGTATTTTTATGACGCATTTTGTTGTTACAGACTTCTCTTTCTCCCATACTCAGCCACATTATTAACCTTTGTATTGAAAATGGAATGTATCCAAGCGTATTAAAAATATCCATTGTTAAGCCTATTTTCAAAAAGGGCGAAAAGGATAATTTAAACTGCTACAGACCTGTGGCACTAATATCTGTCTTTTCCAAAATTATCGAGAAATTTATTTATAAGGCTATTTACAATTATTTTGAAAAAAATAACTTATTCACGATAGAACAGAAAGGCTTTCGGAAAAATGTTTCTGTGGATGTTGCTGTCTATTATTTAATCGAAAGGATATTGAATAATATGGATAGTAGAACACCAGTTTCAGCCCTGTACATGGACATGAGCAAGGCGTTTGACCATGTAGATTTTAGTATTTTGTTAAGAAAGCTTGAAGCATACGGAATAAGGGGTAACATCCTTGACCTACTCAAATCTTACTTAAGTAATAGAAAACAGATTACACAAATTACGAAAATATGTCCTGAGTCTAAAACTGAGATATTCTTCAACTCAAATCCCCGTGAAGTTCGCTTTGGTGTACCTCAAGGTAGCGTATTGGGGCCGTTACTTTTTCTTATATATATAAATGATCTTCCTAAAGTCGTAAATTATCCCATAGTTCTATTTGCCGATGACTGTACTGTAATATTTTCTATTGATAAAAATGAACATTTAGAAATGTACGAAAGAAAAGTCAATGATTCAATCAAATCGATTATAAAGTGGCTCAAAGAAAACAACCTGAAGATAAACTTAGATAAGACTAAAATTGTGCATTACAAACAAAAAACAAAAACGTTAGACAATATAAAGGTAAAATATGAAAATATAAACATAGACGAGGTCAATACCACAAAATTTTTGGGTCTTTGGATTGACCAAGAAATGTCATGGATAACACAGGTTGATGCTATCTGTAAGAAACTTAGTAAGTTTTCTTATGCATTGTATATGCTTTCCAAGGTTGTAACACAAAAAGCAGTTTTGGCAGCTTATAATGCGTATGTCTCATCTACTTTAAGATATGGCATCATATTCTGGGGAAACTCCACTAACTGGGAAGAAGCCTTTAAGGCTCAAAAGAAATGTGTTAGAGCTATTTGTAGTTTACGATTACCTGATAGTTGCAGACCACACTTTAAGAATCTAAAAATTCTAACTTTCCCATCTGTATACATATTTGAATTAGCAGTATTTATCAAGTACCATCCAGAATATTTTGAAAAATTTACCAGCCGACGTCATCGTAACAAAATTAAGGCAATCAGTCATACCACAGCTTTGTATGACAAAAATATTATCGGTATGGCACCAAAAATATATAATAAAATTCCAGCATCTATTAGAGAAATTAGTGACATAAGGTTATTTAAAAAAGAATTAAAATTGTTTTTATTAAAAAATACATATTACTCAATCAGTGAATTTCTACTAGATTATGAGACTGATAGTTATGATATATCTCAGAGGTATAAGTAGAAATTCCGTAATTTCTTAAAAAAAAAATTAAATAGTAGCCAATAAAATTATGCCTAGAATTATGTTTTGAAGTTTGTACTCACTTATGTTAATTATATTTGATTTAAATATAATTTAAAATATTTTGGCACATTTGAAATGTAATATTTAATGTTTGTATGCTACCTACTGTGGCAGGACACAGAGACCCATTAACTTGTAATTGTTCCACCTTTTTCACCTGTGTACACAAATAAACGTATTTGATTTGATTTGATTTGATTTGACTTGCAAAATCTGCATACTTACCTAATAAAAAAAATTAATAATTATTTTTGCATTTCAAAAGTCAGCTCTTGTCTTGACAGGCGCCACTCCACGGACGATACAAATTACATTAAACATCCAGAAAATTTACTCCATCAACAATATTTTCTCTCATTCTCTCGGCATATTAATTTTCATACGACAGCTGTCAAGGGATCTTAAAATAGGCCGCCGTCTTCAATAATAGCTACAAAGACATTGTTATAATTACCTACATTCTTGCGGGTTTCGTGATCTCATCAGCAATTTATAAAGCTTTAAACTAAAGCCATAAAATTAGAAATATTTGTCTAGCGTATAAAAAACTAAAATGATTGTTTTGTGATCCAGAAGTGGCACAAAGCTTGCATTGAAATCTGCTTTTGTTTTTCAATTGTTTATTTTTATGCGAGTCTAAAAAATGAATGTAGACTATTCTCTGTTTTCTGAATAGAAAATTTTATGTTGAGCATTTATCGAACTATACGTTAGTGAGATGAAGTCTTGTCAAACTTGAGCATTAAATAGAGTTTGAAAAGTTATGAAACTCAAATGCTCAATTCAGAAATTGGGTTAAACGAGGTTAAACCTTAACGTAAATCACAGCTGAAAGTGTAACTAGAATTATTTTAAAGAGTTTATCGCCTAGCTTGGTAGTGCATAACAAATAAGTGTAACAATCTTGTAAAATATAATACGAATATATCTTTGTTACTAGTACTACAAACTTAAAAGCCAGTATGGGATACCGCTTAAAATTAAGAGACCATCGACCTTTTCAATTACTTCAAAATATCCCTTTACTAATCAACTGACACTCGTATTTTATTGTCAATAAAGTTGATTTCATTTTGCGGTACGTGTTGGAAAACGTAGGTAATATTCTCTCCGAATTTTTCGTGCATTCCCATTCTTGTTCGCGGCAATTCGAATACATTTTCCACTGCATCGTTAGGTTGATCAAGTTCTTTCTTTTTTGCTAAAAAAAGGGTTTTACCTGTTTTGGCGGCCACCGTTTCATTTGAAAATAGAACATATAACTGCCGATCTAGTGTAGTTACTGTCTACTGGGTATAGTGTAGTTGGTATACAAATCTGTGCCAAAGCAAATTGAGCTAAGCCCTGAGCCTACAAAGACCAAAACACCACATCATATAAAATCAAGACACGCCGCAAAAATGTCTCCTTTTTACATAGGAATTGCTCGCAGGGAGATTCCTCGGCCGCTCACCGTAAATTCCGACATTTTCATTATTCTCTGTCATAGGAAAACTGAAACGGCGAGACAACGGGAGCATTTAATTAAAAATGTTGGCTGCTCAAATTTTTAGTCTGGTAATACTGAATTCAAATATAGGTAGGTACGTGTTCATCGCCAAGATTAACGAAGCTTACGTAATTAGAAATTTTATTTAAAAAAAAAAAAACTTTCATTTCCGTTGTTAATGCTCTCTTATTTACTTATTATCGTTTTGGCTTAACATGTTTTTAACATCATAGCAGTTTTTATGAAAAGTTTTTATCTCACTTTGTTCTACGAGTATAGCTATTTTACATGTGAGACTGCTAATTCGTCCTTATGACCCACTAATTTCATTCAAGAATGAACAAGCTTGATAGCATTATATCAATTATGCAACTTTATGCTAATAACGATAACCGAATAATTGACTGTTGAATATCTGAAACCTCACTGAGGAATTTCAGTGGGAACAATGATTTTCCTAGAATTTCAATATTATCTAAGGAGAATATTTCAAACATTACGCTACATCACATACAAAATTCGCTGAAAATTTACTGGCAAATTGGGCTTGTCTCAATACCATAATTGTAAATGTAATTTGTTCGAAATATACAGAATGAGGAGGACATGTAAAATACTATCATTATAATTACACACGTAATAGTAAGTGATGAATTAATTTTATAATTAATAGGTGCTTTCCTATTGTTGTTATGGCGTGCCGTGAGTCCCCAGCTGCGACCAGGGCACGCCCTATCTCCCGAGGGTCTCGTTATAAGCCACGACATGGGTATCAGCATCCACTTGAACAATGATAAAATTATTTGGCAGTCCTAATGTGACTGCCGAGCATGGTCGGCGATCAATCATCGAGATTTATATGTTGGGGAGACCCATGTTTCATAGCAAAATTTACGGTTAGACCGTCGAAATATACACATAATTATGGTCCTAAATACCTGGCAGTGTAATAACAATTTTGAGGAAAATTCGTGGGCATTTTCCGACCAATTCTGTAGAGTTACAAGCGTGTCTGGTTACTCACTAGTTATTAGTGAATGTTGTTAATTGTGAGCTTTTTACCTTCGGGTATGAAGCCATTAACCCCGATGAAAGCTTTCATTCCATTATTCGTTCATTCATAGTCTTTAATTCGTTCATTGAATACTAAGCCATCAATAAGCTGCAATGCAATTAATTTTAGAACAACAGCCGTCTCGTACAGTTGAGTTATTCAATTTAAAGTATTGTAGCCAAAATATAACAATGATGTTATGGCTAATTTGATCGATATGGCATTGTGATTAAAACTTAAAACTAAAACACATACTGAGCATGGGACTACCTGGCGGCCGCATGACATTGTATTGATCGAAATGTATTGTGAATGACGTGTACTTTGATCGATATGCGCTACTAATTTGATAAGCTATATTTTCTTAATAACTAGTTGGTAATTTGAAACCCAAGTGTTAAGCAAAGACAATACAGAAAATTACTTGTTATGGCTTGTTGTTATGGACTGGATATTTTGCGAAAAGTTATCAGGCTATATTGACCTTCCAAACCTCAACAAGATCCTTTCATATTTATAAATTCATCTTTTACTGTGATTATCTGTGTGTACGTTCAATAATAAAATCTTAGGAAGACAATATTAACAAGCTCTCAAATCCAACCCTGAAAATGAACCCGGAAGCCACACACCCTTACAAAGGAAATTACGAAAAATGCCCAAACAGACTAAATGAGTGGAGCCAGGCAGTTAACCTAATTACAACCAAACAAAGCCGGAACAAATGGCAGTCCCTAGCTGTTACTAGTTTAATTTCGCCGTGGCCATTATCTAGAGTCAACAAGTGTGACGAGTGAGCTAGAGATTATTATGATTTTGTTAGCTTCTTCCGCTTCTCCGTTGGTCTCAAAGTCGCATACGCGACTGCTGGCCGTGGATCCTGGGTTCGACTCCCAGCTCGAGATAAGGCTATTGGAATTTCCATTAACAATTTCGCTGTGAGAGCCCGGGGTTAGAAATTTAGTGGTGTGATATCCTCATGGAAAGCACATTAAGCCGTTGCCGCGTTGGTCCTGAGCCAGATCTCTCCTCGATCGTGTCGGAATACCGGTCCTTTGGAATATGAGAGTGATAGAAGAGGGAGTGCATCTCTATTTGCCCACATAATTATTTGTGCTAGTATCCGACTGATACTAATTTTTACAGTCGAAACCTTTATACTGGATAACTTTTTTTCCAGTGCGCAAACTTTGAGAACCACTTCTGCCCATGTAAATGAACAACTTGCCCCAAGAAAGCCATAGTCAATTCCTAAAAAAAATTTGAACTTCCCATACAAAATTGTCATCAACTGACCACAATTTGTATGGGAGACTCAATTTTTATTTCTGGTTGAGCGCTTGAACTTGTCCTTACAGACTGTCTCTGAATGGGGAGATGCCAATCTGGTCAAGTTCAATGCTGTTAAGACCCAGCCATGTCTCTTTTCCGCTAAAAGGAGCCAGTTCCACCCAGCTCCATCTCTCCGAGGTGTAACCGTGCCGATACACGACCAACTTGACCTTCTTGGTGTTACGTTGATATCTACCCTCATTTTTGGCCCATTAATAGAGGCGATTTAGACTAATCATGTGTTTTTTTCTAAATAAGCCTGAAGACGTTTACCATAAAAGCTACTGCGAGAGACTGCCTTCTTCATCCTCGATAGATAGCACCTAAACCTTTTGGTCAAACCCCTCAATTTGCCAAGATTTCCAACAAACCCTTTCAGACATAACGTTAAGCTTCGATTCGTTTTAATGGCAGAGTAAACCAAGTTCTGCTTGAGGTTCCAATGTGATTATCCCAGCTTTATACTTGTTGGCTTTTACAAAACGTTTGAAAATTGTTTTATAGTTTCAGGCATGGTTATTACAACAGATTCAACGCAAAACTTGAAAAGGGTAATTGTACTTTTTTGTTACACCCTGTATGTATATATATACCTAGTTCATGCAGTAAACCGAAATAATGAGTTTTGGTAATAACCTTAAAAGTGCTACCGTAGTTATCGTTATCAAAAACTGTTGTAGTAAGTGTGGGTCTGGAAATAATCCTCCCTTTTATATATGGGTTTTAATACCTGGTATAACTAACAATATTAATAGCCCTCGCAACTACAGCCAAAGGCACCACGATTATGTGACAAACCTGTTTTTATAGAAATTGTTTTTTGTCTCTATCTATTACCGTCTCCTTTTTTGCCACCACAATTTGACATTTAAAACTACAGAAGAAGCGTTCAAATTCAAATCACAATACCATCTCACCGACATCGACAATCAATGTCTAAAACTTATCAAAATGTAGGAAAATCACCTCTGATTTCCCTACATTTTGATAAGTTTGACAGTTTGCGAAGGCGAACATTTAACTAAAATACGAGAATTGTTGCTCAGGTATATCAGGTTAGCCAACTTCTACACCTCTAGTTCACAGAGTAACACAGTCACAAAACAATACCAACACAATAAAGCGAACCTATGTTTACCAGAACTGCAACTGTAGGCAAATAGCCAACCCTCAAGAACGGTGACCCGTTTCTGAATCGACACTTAGCCCTTGTCGCTATTGAACTAGTTACAGTATGTGTAGACTTTACTACGTCCGTGTGTTTTTGTTCCATTTATATAAAAGAGGTAAAGGCTGGTACTGAAGGTGAGCCACCTTTATAGAACTATAGCGGCATCAATGCTGCCACAAGAAATACTAACGAAGCGAAACTTGTACCGCAATAAATAGAAACGTACCGCCATCTATCCCGCCAGCAACGAACTACTGACCGAAATCCTGCATCGCGGTATCAGAGATTTTCCGTGAGATTTGAACATGAACAAGAATATCAACTATCGGGCAGTTGCCCACTGGACACAACAACCGGCCAGTCGGAGGATCCTCCCTTTCCAATGGAGGTTTGCGGGACTTTACTCTTTGTTCCGCAATGCCCTCTAAAGAACAACTACAGATTTAGGTATTATTAGCCTGGATTGATGGTCGATAGGGCCGAAATGTTCTGGAGTGGCGACCGCGTACCGGAAGACGCAGCGTTGGAAGGCCTCCCACAAGATGGACCGATGACCTGGTGAGGGTCGAGGGTAGCCGATGGATGCCAGACGCACAGGACCGGTTGTTGTGGCGACACTTGGGGGAGGCCTATGTCCAGCAGTGGACGTCTTTCGGCTGATATGATGATGATGATGAGCCTAGATTTTTCCACTGTAGCGCAAAGCCCTCCTTACTCTCCTTTATTGTTGAGACTAGTCTATTTCGTAGGAGTCGAAGTCATCTCGCTATCTCCATCTGGGCCTAACGTATAGAGTTTTTAAAATGCTATATAACTTCTACACCTTGTAGAAGTTATATAGCATTTTAAAAACTCTATACGCGTAAAAGAAGACAATTGGATAACTTATATTTGAATTGTGACTTTTAGACTACTAGACAAAAGGTAAACAATGAGACACAAATAAATTGCTGAATATGTTTTCTCTCATTTATGATATTGGTATCACAGTTGTTAAATTCTTGGCACACAATAGGTACCATTTCAAAACTGTAGTGTCCTCTCAACACGATTAATGAGCTACTAATTATCTTTTCACACCACCTGATCGAAAACGTCAAATTATATGTCATGCCAACCTAACCTAAAGTGAGTCATTTTTGGCCGGTGGCACAGCCGGGCAATAATATTGTATTGGATTTCATTATAACCCGCTGGTCAATAATGTGATTTAAATTTGGAACCTCATCTGTCTGCTCAATTGGCGGTATATTAGGTACTTACAACGCCTTCTGTCTCTGTCTCTCTCTTTCTGTTCCAGAAAGATGAAAGATATTCTCGATACTCTTACTACTTAGGGATGATATTCTCGAATTTCTACAGAATCATAAGGATTAACCAGGATTGAAGACAATATTATAACAATAATTGGTTATGTACGGATTATTGTATAAAAGGATAAGAATAACACTTAAAACCTATTTATAGTCGATTTATTAATTTAAAACTATTTTCTCGAGCATCTCCTATGACGTTCTAAATTCAAATTGCATACAGCCAAGCGTCCGAACCCATTCTACCAGCTGATATAGAGCTCTGTATAAAGCTTTATGTACACATAAATTGTATTAGGTTGCTAACAATAGGCCTGCACATATTTACTAACCCACAGAGAAGTAAAAAAAAAACGAAAATAGAGTTGGTCGTGGCCGCTATGTGGTAGGTATACCGAGTGGAACGCAAAAAAGGCGCGGATATTGCAAATCCGTATGGTATTAAACTAACTTTTTTTAAGTAGGTATACATACAGTATAGTTCTAAATACATATCTCTACTTAGTGTTTGTAAATTTAAAATACTTTGTTTTTCGTATTATGGCTTCTTATTTTCTCACAGGAGGTGTGAAAAGTAGAGTATCCTCCTCGGGGATAAAGGTGTCTTTGCCTTGGGCTAGCTTGAATCCCTCGCTGCATTCAGGATTCTTGTATTAACTCCCTCGCTTCGCTCGTGAGTTAAACTCTAAACTCCCTCGCTACGCTCGGGAGTTAACTCCCGAATCCTTCATTGCGTTCGAGATTCAATATGACGCCCGTGACACAAGACACTGCTTTATCCCCTGGGTGCATAATCTACTATTAATTAGATATAAAATTATAGAATTGATATCTTTATCCCATGAGCCCTACAAAAATAGCTCAAATGAAATCAGTGTAACTATGCCTATCTTAACTATCTTATGCATAATAAATGCATGTTGGCATAGTGTTCTATGCCAACCTTTTTACTCTAAATAAATTGGGATCGAATAAACTTCAAATAAATAGTGGTAACCCATAGAAACCGTTTTAGCGTGGCCATACAGATTCATTGAATTTCTAAAGGATGCCGGAAACAGGAACTTTAGGTTTATTTAGAATAAGAGTCCCCTTCCTTTATACCTCAATTTTTCAGCTACCCTGTTGCATGGGTATTATGTTTTAAGTGTATTAAGTAGGATCGACGCATGAATGATACAAGCAAGAAGAACCCGAAAAATCAATTAATGACCAGTCTCAAAACATCGATAGATCCTCCAGTAATCGAAGTTGAGAATGGCTTAAATAAAAATCAAAATAGTCAACCTCAGTCAGCTTTAGTGTTTATAAAAGAAAAGCTATTTTTAATTAGCTCATACTGTCTCACTGCTACCCAGCAGTGAGACAGTATGAGCTAATTAAAAATATTTATTCTTTTATAAGCCATTCTCAACTTCGATTACTAACGGACACACTTTATAGAGGCCGTTGGGTAACGGCCTCTATAAAGTGTGTCCGTTCCTGCTTCCTGCAAAGAAATCCACCCCGATAAGCATCCAATTCTGCTTGCCTCCTCCTCAAACAAAAGACTCTACATAAACTTTTCGCCCGCAGGATCCTAGTCCGGGCTATAAGCTACACGGTCCACGGTCTGATCCCGGCGTCCTGCGTGTTCGCGGACCGGTACAACAGAGAGGAGGTGGTCCGCTCCCTCGGCAAGGAGGTCAACATCAATCCTCCTCTGATGCTGGGACAACTGCCCGATACTCCCGAGGAACTGCTTAAGCTTGACCAGGTATGTTGTGACTTGAAGTATGTTGTCTTCGCCTTACAGCCAGGGTTTCGAGATTGTTCGGAAGAGTTTATACCGAAGCCCTTAAACGCAAAAGGCAATTAAAGGAACACAGGTGGGTTAGTCAGTAAGAGTCGGACACCCCCTCCGCCCAGAGCTTTAGGAGTCATTTGATGATTGACCCATCCATGAAAACAGCAGTTTGCCTTTGAAGTATTCTATTACTTGAGCTTTTTATGCAGGTACTCGTCGTATGTCGGTGTTTTTATGAAAAGCAACCTTCGTGCATGCTGAAAGATTTTTTATTTTATTAATAGGCACGCGCTTGACCACTATCTCACGTGATGGTAAGCGATGATGTGGTCGAAGATGGAGCAGCCTGGAAGTAATGTATTCACTATTGTCTTAAAGACTCCCGGGTTGTAGCTCATTTGTAATATTATTTGTTTTAGGCTGTCAAACTTGTATTAATTTAATTAATAAATACAAGCTTGCGCGATCTATCAGTTCTTTGAGTTTTATTTCAAGAGATAAGGAAGTCACGCAGGAATAAACAAACAAAATTCCTCCAGTGCGACAGTATCTATACACTTTTGTGTCAGTTTGCCGTCCCATGTGACTTCAAGAGTAAAGGAACAGAGTGCACCTGTGTTTGCGTAAGCACGTGTGCACTATAATATCTCCAGCGTACTATTCGGCTAATCTCCGTTGAAAATGGTCAACGTGGCCGTAATTTGGTTGGGAGGATTTCTGGCTGCTATAGACGCCGAGCAGCATTGCCAAGTTCTGTGCTTGAAAGGTTTGGGTGCTAGTCAGCACCCGCACCTTTCAGCAGTGTGCTATTTCAGCGGTTTCTCTGAAAGACGAAGCACCTGAGATGGCTGTTTTTATTAATAGCGGTGACCGCTCACTCTCCAGTATACCAGATAGTTTTCACGTCAATAATATAAAACTAAGTATATCTTTAGGGCAAACCTCACACCCCAGCAGCCGCAACAGAAGAAGACGCCCCAGGCGTCGGGAGTCGCAGGACAATTTCCGGCCACCGTAGGCGCGGGCTTACGGACGGCGAGCGTTGGGTGGCACAACCAGATCGTGCGTCTCAGAGAGATTTCAGCAAAGAATTAGAACAAACAGCCAGTGGAAATATTATCCTCGAATTAAAAACCTCGCAAATCGTATCCGACGATGGACATTTACATAAAAACAAATGGAGCAAAAGTCTATCCACAACATGATTGTGATTCAATTTCAAAAATGCTTTTGTATAATCCCAAAATCGGTTTATCATGCATAAGCTTCGTTCAATCATCATAACCACAATAACATGGGCTGTCCTATATCGTTATTCGACACATAAAACAGCTGTCTTTCGCTTTATTGAATTTCATTGTAATATCACTTTGTTAGATACGTCCATCTTTAGTAACTGCGCCATGACTAAAAACTTTGATCACGTGTTGATAGAAACTTTCCGCACATTCAAGCAAGTACACAATTGGTGGTACAGATTAAGTAGATTATATAACCAGCTTTACACGTGGCTTCAAGTAAAGGTAAGGGTGAGCACACACAACAAAACAAACACAAGAAAACGACGACCAAACCTGTCTTATCTCATTTAGCATTCGGCCCGAAGCGAACTCAGGATCGCAAGTAAATTAGCAGTAAAACCTTTCCCTCGCTGCGATTGTTTTTTCAGTTCCCAATTACGAATAAACGGTGCCGCCGCTTACTGCCGTGAAACATTGATGAGGGCTGTTAGTCTCGAGGACGAGAGAACGTAGGGGGACGTCTATCGGCGCTCTCCTTACACCCAAGGGGAGCGTGCCTCGCCGTAGCTGGAGCTAATCACAGTAATGGAGTAATGACAAGTTAGACTACGCACTACTTCTACCCCACAAACTTCATACTCACATGAAATCCTGCACGATGGGAGATGGGAGATGGGAGATGGGAGACACATTAAAATATTACGCGGCAAGGTTGTAACTTTGGATTGGAAACGCGAGTTAGTGTGTGGAACGTAGCTAATTACTCAGAAGTTGAGAGAACGAGCCATTTAAATAAAGTTCTGACGTTTATCTTACCTTGTAAAGTAAATACAAATGTACTCGTGTGTTAAGTTAAGTTTTAAACGTTCTTCGTGGTTTGCATAATTAGGATACAGTAAAAGAGAGATGAATCAGGCTAGGCAGACCCTATGGCAAAAAGCCAAAATGAATACAATAAAAACGTGTGTTAATCCCTATAATCCCATTCTATTCAATATATACCAAAACTTGGCAGGTTTCTTCGACAAAACTCAATTGAAAAAGAAAATCTATTGAAAAAATAGTTCTGATCACTTCGTTCATGTCAAAAATGTTAAGTACTGGAAATACCTACCTTTCGCGTAACCCAAACGATAACATCCGAATCGCTGTAGTTTTCTTTTACCTTTAAACAACAGAATGATGACAAGCGAAAACAAAACCTGAACAACCACTACCGTTATAAAGCGCTACAATAAACGTCCACCTTCAAATAAACGTATTTTTCAACCGTCAGTATCTATACTGTGACCCTTCAACACAGCAAAGAGGAAAATACGCGTAAAAATCTGGAGCAAACGATTCAATTTTGAGTGTAGATGCTGTTAGGCAAGTTTGTTCGATCCAGTGAACTGCCAATTTTCATTAGGTACGTTACGTACGTTTACACTCGTAAGTCTAAACTTTGTTGAGATCGGATCGTCCCTGTCCGTCCTTTGTATATTAGATTGAGTGTGTATGTCGGCTTTCTGAATACAACAGTAAGTGCTTTCATGTAGGGACTTAATCCTTAAAATAAAATGGAAATGGTATAATTTCAATGTTTGGGCCCATAGCCTTTTTCCAACTAAACAATTGGGGTCGACTTCCACTGGATGCAGCTGAGTACCGGTAGATACAATACTTATTTTTAAACTTTTATACAAACATTTTTATTGCCAGCAAACCATACCCTGTAGGTTCTAATTGGTATGTCAATTTTCTAATATGTAAGTTGGATTCCCGAGCAACCAACCCTATATAATAATTATACTAATAAACTAGTTCACTTAAAATAACACAGTTAGAGTGTATTACCCTAAAATGATATTTTAATTCATTACTACGCTTGTAGTACCTAATCAAATTAAAATCTACAATGTTATCATCGCCATCGTACTGAAAATACGCTAATTTGATCTACGCTCTACGTGTTTAAAATCAAATGAAATATGCTAATAAATGTTTTTTAACCTAACCTAACTTATTTAAAACTATTCAAAGTTAAGTTTATCATACCTAGACGATAAACTATTTATCACGCCATCAAGATAAACTCAGCGAATTGCGCCAAACAATCGTTTTGTAGCTAAGCTATGAGATTGATTAAACATTACCAAAAGGGGTAACTTTGGGGGGGTAATTTTTGTCTATCCAGCAAAGGTAATCTAATCGTATTACTGAAAGCGATTGGTGGTCCGCCAGATCCTTAAACAAGATACTTATGTCTTTTTACAGATATTTTTAACATTGTTTTTTATGTTTCCCATGGATTCAAAAAAATAGTAAGCGCGGTTTCTGTCGGAAATGTGGAGAAAAGTTATGGCAATTGGAAACTCTAAACTAACCCGAAAAATATTTGGGTTATCTAAAGACTTCACATTCGTTCTAACTTTACCTTCCAAATTTATTATTAAGGGGGCATAGCGATCTACCAACTGTGCACTGCCTAGGATGTTTTGTTTTCCAATAGGCGAAAATACATTAAAATGGAGAGAACCTTTTGTTTTCTTCAAACACAACGAAGCACTAATTTATTTACCGTAACTTTGGCTATTAAGGATTAAATGGAACACTTAATTTAATGTTTAAAGCTTACAACCATTTGTGTGCTAAAAAAGAAAAAAAAATCGATAATTTGTAAATTATAAAATGTTTATTCCGTTGTAACCCAAAATGAGTAAAAGCATTCTAGTCAAAATTATAGTCGAATACATTACATGACATATATACGAACAGCGATAGGCAGTTACAAAGCTGGAAATATTTCAAAAGATTACACCAATAATAATCTACACAGTTACTAAAATTTCGAGGAATTTAATACTGTATCATTACCCCATTATTACTAATAGTAAAAGCCACTCATATGTAATGAAAGGTCGAACGACAGAACATTTTCAACCACTTCAAGGGTACCCTAGAACCTTTAACAAATTCCAATACAGATAGGCACCAATCTATTTCAATCAAACAAACGGACCGAAAACTATTAATAACAGTGTTTCAATCTTCTGTCGAAGTCTTCTGCACTCTTCTTGATTGAAACCTGTAAATAAGAAAAACGTCTGTAACTTTTTCTCTGTCTAATATAATCTGACCGAAAACATGAAGTAAAGTAACGCAGAGTGACGTGAATGGCTTGACAAGAAGACCGACCAAACGTTACGAAACTGTTTGCTATTTTTCTGGAAGAGATTGTTTTAGATCCATGTTGACGGCCACTTCCACCTGAATGATTTACGATCTGCGGACTCGTACTTAACTTTGGTTGTTTTTCTTTAATATTTCCCTGAATATTGAAAGTCTGGAAGTGAAGGTTCTTTAAATGGGTTTGACTGATGGAAACAGCTATCGGAATAAGTGGGTTGAAAATGACGATTGGTTGAAGAGTAAGAAAATACTAGATACCTACGCTTTGGAACAATAGTTTTGATTCCAATTAAAAACCTCTCCCCCTCCCTCCCTCGTCCCTTTCTCTCTCTCTCATCTTGGCTTTTAGTCATCCTTGCATTGATAGATATTCTGATATTGGTATAATAGGATACTTGAATCGTTTTTCTTATTACATTTCTCAAAAACCCAGAGAAAAAACAAGATGTTGTTTAAAAATCTATGACAAACCGAGACAGTACTCATTGCAAGTGACGTCCATAGTGAATTAGCGACATCCCGTAGAAACGAAATTTTGCGTTACAAGAGGCCCTAGACAATGTGCCATTCAATTAGCGAATGCGACTGTCGAAATGCCAAAATGTAGGAATTTGATCACGTGACATTTCGATAGCATCTGTCAATTCCATACATTTTTGACGTATTGACAATCGCCTTCGCCACGCTACCGTTGACAGAATGTCACTTGTCTAGAGCCCCTTGGACAGGACAATAAAATCCGACTTTAGATTCCTCCGATTTTAGATTTTTGATAGTAGTCAAATACCATTGAGTATTTGATCTACAGGTAATCAATCATCAATATATCCAAAATTATTCTGTTACTGAGTGATGACTGAGTAACTGAGTGACTGACAGAAAACGCATAGCAGAAACTACTGGTCGTAGAAAGAAATTTTGAACGTAGTTTCCTTGGGAAGTGTAGGGTAAAAGAGGTTCCTACGGGAATGGGAAAAAATGGGATTTGCACGTACGAAGTCGCGGGCAAAAGTTAATGTTACTATTAAGCCTGTATCAAATCACTGCTGGGCAAAGCCTCTCTTTATGTCTGTCAGCTCTTTCGATGCAGGGCTATTTCTGAACCAAAAACACTCATTCTTCTTCTTTTCGTGTCGATTGTCTCGTATTAGACTTTGCCTAACCAGTATTGGGACCTGCAGTGCGATTCTGTGAACATGTCGAAATGAACACTTGGGCGGGGTGCACGACGAGTTACTTGTCAAACCATACAAATAATATGGAATGACAGCTCACTTGTCGTTCACTACGCCTAGGTGTACACCGTGAGATGTCGATAGAATCGACCGGCAGTACAGCTCTGTCATTGGCCTCATATAAATCTTGGATAGTGCAGGTGGTTCTGCACGACGGGTAACTAAGGAAGTGACGCAAGTCCTGTTATGGTGCTCCAAACTGGCACCGCGTTTGGTATGGGGGAAGAAAGCCCCATTTGGCGAGATTAGTATTACAGCGGCCAACCTGGGTCCGCAATCGATTAAGAGATTTTACTAATTTTGTTTTATTATTTTAGATTACACTTCCATACGAACTTATCATTCCTACTTTAATTTATAAAGAAGCACATGAAGATATAAGCAGCATGACACCATTTAGGATCAATTTACAAAAGCTTCGCACGGAAACATTACGCTACCCTTCGTTTCACCCTTACCGTGCCTTATCTTTGCTTTTTCTCCGTTAAAACGTTAACGATGTCATAAAAGTGTTTCTTTTACAATTGTCCCTACAATCGTGCAACACATCAACCCACCCTTAACCTTTACAGTCACCTGTATAAAAAAATAAACCTAATATCCAGACTGTAATGTTCAAGAAACTTTTAACAAATATTCAAATCGCTTTTGTTGACAGCAACTCTAACTTTCGTTTTAAAATTCATATCCATATTATCGTCTTTGTCACCTCGACTTTTCCGTTTAGGAATATTTAAAATATTCGATAAAGCTCTCATTGGTTGTGTCAACTTTCTTCTCTTGGTACTAGTATGGTGATACTAGTATGTCACTTTTATCATAATCTCTTCTGGCACTTTGCCAAGTTCTAATTTTATCACCATCGAGCATTTTATACCTACTACGTCATATTCCCCGTGTGTGTCGTTACATGCATAGGCAGTGACATCATCTTTATGACGTCAGGCCGCTTCCTTCCACTTTTCATCTCCATTTTATATGCAATTTCTGCTCAACTATTTTAACATAAACATTTCACTGATACAAAAAGTGCTAGTAAAGTAAACATAAAGTATTCGTGGCTTGCGACCCGCACTGAATATTTGTATGTACCCGAGAATAGCGGCTAGGTACGTACAGTACTTTATGTCTCCTTTATTAGGTAGTAGAACGGCAGTAAAATGTGTTCTCATCAAACGAAATGTTCGTCTAGTCTGTGTTTTGTTACTGTGAGGTGAAATATCGAAGTATGCGCCTGATGTATGCACGCTGAAGCAGTTGTTCCCGAGGATCCTACGTCGATGAGTTTTATAGAACTAATATATGAAGTGTTACGAAATAGATTTACAATTCCACTAAATTTTACTTCAGAGAATAAAGTTTAAAAATGCAATTTATTATCGTCAGTGCGTCAACACCACAACATGCAATAAATTCAATGTGTATTTTTAAAGTAGACACCTCGATGCTTCTTGAATAATTAGGTTCAATGTTCACCAAAACATTTCTAAAATAGTCTAGGATCTTCGTCTAAATAAACAATAATATTAATTCTCATTTGAGACAAGCCGATTTTGTGTAAAATTGAATGGAGTTTCGTGTCGCCCACAACTTGCTTTTGACCTGCTGTCAATCAATTGGAATAGATACGTATTGAACCCACTCAAATATTAATTACGGTTTTCGAACCACTACTTGTAGGCATGTAATAAACAATTCAATAGGCACAAACTACAGTCCCACTTAGGCACAAACGTTATTGAAATATTGAAGAACACAATAGGTGGTAACGATTTTAACGCTTTTTTACAGTTTTCCAAAACAGAATTGCTAAATTGAAACTTACTAGTTCCGAGTCAGAGTTATTTTGAAGTAAATCCACTACAATTCCTCATTCATAATTAGGTTTTTGTAAATAAGGAGACAAAAACAGCCAAACGGCAACATTATTACTTACAATCAAAAGTTCATAATTGTTCAACTTAAGAGGGGTGCTCATAAGTTCTGCACGATTGCGAAGAACCCACTCATTTACTCCAACTCCTCGGCAAAGTATGCTAAACAATACAAAACGCTACCTAGGTAGATATATGTTGCTCTTGACTTTGAAATCATATTAGTGCCAAAAAGCTTTTAGTTGTAACGTTCCCTTCTTTCCGGTTCGCATAAATATTACCTACTTCGAATACCACATTTTACCGGCGTTTTTCTGATTTCGTTATATTTGTGATCTTGAATTTGATACAAGAGCGTGAATAACTATGTATTTACAGAGAGAAATTCACGAGCATTGTCAATTTATATATATTAAGTCTGCTCTCCAGCAATATACATAACAAAAATAATACCAGTAATATACTCGAATGTTCCGTCCCCTTTGTATCGAAATAGATTACAAGTGTCCCTAGAGATACTAGATTCGATACCGAAAAAGTAGTCATAATAATCCGGATAACGGTTCTTCTTAATGTCTTTCATCGAAATTGGTACTCCGATCACTTCGTAATTGAGAAGAGGTTAACATGTTAGCGCTTCTAGTATTATTTTATGAGCAAGGGAAAGTTCTTTCTTCGCTTCAGGATAAATATTTTATTTGAAATGCCTTCCTACATCTGATTGTTGACGGCTGCTCCATTATTCTCGGGAATTCTTCCAATAAGACGTTGAAATTCTGAAGCTTTTAAAACAATTTCTTGCTAGCTTCGAGCTTAGCTTACAAGCATTTCTAATAATAAAGCTAGTTCATCAGTAAAATGGTCTGTTTTTATTATCGGGACTTAGGGGATTATTGTATGAAAGCTGAGATAGAAAAGATAATGAGAGAGGTCCCCGAGGCCCATCCCGATCGAAGAGTGGCGCCATTCTGATCAAAGTCGCCATGCAAGAATAAATTGCTATTCATGCCTTGTTTAATTCGCCAATAACGACACTGCTTCTGAGAAAATCGCACTCATCTTAGTTTCATTGAGCTGACGAGAGCTGTATATTGGAATGCTGCTCAGTAAATCTTTTTTCTTTAATGAAGCACTTCTAACGAACGATAAATTCATGTTCGTTGATATATATGATAGTGATTGTGGATGTTAGAACTGAATAGTTAGACATGTTACATGCACACATAAAACTCCATCAATATTGAAGAGTGTATCTCAACCATTTACCTATATGTTTATCGGCACGTTTTTATATTTTATTTTTCTAAACCTTGGGTCGTTCCCTAATGGCGATAAGGAATAGGTACATTTTTCCTTTGATACTTTTGTATAGGTATATTCCTGAATTGGTAACTTAATATACGCCGCTGTATTCAGCAATTTTTGGGATAGCTGAAATGAAAAACCATGTGGGAAAGTAACTTACAAGGAACAATTTCCGTTTTTCAGGTATTTATAAAATCGGAGCTGAAGGTTGGCGTGATCTACGTAAAAGAGAACCAGTACACAGAAGAAGAGATTCTGGACAATAACGAGAACTCGCCGATGTTTGAAGAGTTCTTGCAAGTTTTAGGAGAGAAAGTCAGACTTAAAGGTAGGTTCTATTATTTTATTAGAGGCTCTTACATTGCGTATTGCAAAGATTGGCCAAACTTTAACTATAAAGCTTTTAAAAAAATGTCATCTTATCCATTTATTTGTTTAAGGACAACCAACCAAGGGAGATTTTAATAAATAAATAATAATAAATAATAAACAAAGCTTACACACAAAATACATGTTAAAGGTAGCCTTAATTAAAAGCTGCCACGGCAAGCATTAAACATAGGAGTAGGTTTATGCAGTATTAAAACAGGATTTACTTATTTAGATATAGATTGTTACATAAATCTGCCATAAAAATACAAACATTTAGCCAAATCTTCGTTACGAGAAGACGTTTGAATGAAAACAACCATTTTGGTCTTTAATAAAACCGCCATAAAATTGCAGCTTACTCGCAACTGTGGTTTGTCTTCCTAGTGAACAAGTGGCACTAAACCCTCATTAACCCAGCCCAGAATAGTATTCATGAAACAAGACGCAACAAGCTGTAATTATTTCCTTTTTATTTACAGGTTTCGACAAATACAAGGGTGGTTTAGACACAGTCCACGATCTGACTGGCTTGTACTCCGTATACACAAACTGGAGGGGAATAGAAATAATGTTCCACGTATCAACCCTACTGCCATACGAGAGACATGACCCTCAGAAACTACAAAGGAAACGTCATATAGGCAACGATATTGTTTGCGTCGTTTTCCTCGAAGCCGATAACACTGCATTCTCCCCAGCTTGTATCAAGAGCCACTTCTTGCATACATTTATTCTAGGTGAGTTGAATGTTATGATCAAACTTTACGATTTTTTTTAAGTCAATAGTTTTAATTCCTTGAAAGAATTGGGAGAGGCCTTAGTCTAGCAGTGGGACATTATATAATTTGTTTACCTGCCTAACAGAAAACAGCACTATCAAAAAAATCTAATCGTATAATTAAATCATTCACAGTTCGAGTATCGGCTAAGATCAAGCGTCGACCAACGAGATACGAGGTGTCAGTAGTCACTCGAGATGAAGTGGGGGCATACAAGCCTTACTTGTGGGAGCAGAGCGTCTTTGACAAGGGCCCTATGTTCAGGTAAGACTGGAAATAAATTGGGACAAGAATATTAGGTAAACTACATATTGGTCAGAAACTACATATTAATTAAGTAAATGAAAAGCAAATGATGTGTAGACACATACACAGCTAATTAAAGACGGTGTCTTATCTGACATAACAGTGCCAATTCTACTAATTTTCAAGCAACGGTCGCATTCGCATGTCAGTGCCAAACTGTCAAAAAAGCAAGGAACTTCTACTACAACCTGGAATGTGCACAGGCTGTCGATACGCGGTCCGAGGGAGATAGCTTCCCGAGAGCCCTCTGTCCCTTTCATTAGGGTGACCAACCAAAATAATGTAGGTTGAGACTAATATAATAGGATATAATATATTAACCAATAATTTGATTTCATAAGTTAATAATAATTATGCTTTAAGGATGGATTAAAGTAAAACGTATTAAACTATGTTTTATTATATCCTGGGGCCTGAAATGAAGACTGCAAATAACGGAATAATTTTTGATATTTGAATGACTTGGAATGACATCAAGCCATTTTTTCTCCCTGATTCTTCTCCAGGCAGTCTGAAATTATATTTTTTAAATTTATTTCAAATATACGAAGTAACACACCTAAATCAGCGATTAATATGGGAAGTTGAAACTTTTTTGTCATTTCCGTACAATGTTCCTCGGGAAATGTGAAATTTCATGATCACGTCTTTTAAGTATTCGGTACACCATTCCATATAAAGTTTTATTATGCTTACGTTGAAGACTACGTCCTATTTATATGCTGCATTGTGCAAATAATCTTATAATTTCGTTCATTATGGGCACCCTACTTCAAGAATTGCAATATACTTACTTGAAGAAAGAAACACCGCATCCTGCATAGGATTCACTTTTGCAACCGAACAGCTTTTGAATCGCACACTTTTTAACCATCTTTATTACATCCGAATAAAGAAATTGATTGTTTTACATCAAATAAATATGGCTGGTGGGTTACCAGTCTAACTTATATAATTATATATTCTACTAATAATCTTTTCTTTTTTAATTACATTTCAATACAGTATCTAAATTATTGCTAAAAAAATGTTCTCATTCTAACAGATAATTTAAAATTATTAGAAATATATCAGAACGAAAGTTAATGTTTTTTTAATAAGACACGACAATATTATTTTTTCCTACCATTCCTACTAAATTCGGGAGTAATCCTCCTGGCAACACTTTAGAAAGGGACACAGGGCTCTCCAAGCGCTTTCTCCCTCGGACCGGATTTCTCTTTGACCAAGTGATTGTCTGTAATAGAACTTAACTTCATATACATAAGGTTTATTTTTATATTGGTGTCAAATTGACAATGCCCATTCCAGGTTGTAGTAGAAGTTCCTTGCAAAAAAGCCTTACTTTTCATAAATTTTTGACAGATTGCGACTGAGACATTTGTTTAAAAAAAAATGTAGAATTGGCCCTCAAATCAAATGAGAATCGGTGTAAAGCAGATTCAAGACGTGATCCAAACATTTCGCAAGCTGTCAATTCAACTAAAGTCCGCACACTCACCGGCTTTACCAATGAGTCGGTTAAGTTTATCCCCAAACCAAATCTACCTTGCAAACATTGAGTTTGTACCGATATTAGAACTGAAATCTAAATCCTTCTGTTAGAACAGGAGCAAAACTATTGCAATTAGTTATATTGAGAACTTGCTTTGGTTAAATAAAGTTATAATTGACCGCAGTGAACAGATATGCGAGATGTAGACGAAAGTTTTTGATGAGAAGATATGAGGATTGGGTATAACTGGTATTTGTGTTCTAAAGTCCACATTAAGAAAGGTGAAACTACACTCGCGAGCAATAAACTGGAATCACTTTATCACGCGTTGTTCAAAACAAATTTTACGATTTATATGCGATGAACTATGGATTGTGGCATATGGAAGAAATTTTGATAGCTTTCAAATAATATAAGAAAAATAGGGCAGAGTGATTAATAGCAATAGGACGAAGTTAATAATATGAAAAGATGAAAAAAATTACTATTTATGTTATTTACCTATTTACCATCAATATTTTGCCTTGCCCTAATGACTGCCTCAAATGATGGAATTTTGTGGGATTTCCTGCCACTCTTCGACTAAAGCAGTTTTCAGGTCTTCTATCGACGCCGAAGCCGGACATCTTCCTTATACCCACATTTTCAGCTCTTCCCATCTTTGTTCAATCGGATTTAAGTCGGAACTGAGAGCACTCAGGGGCAGTCCAGTGTGAAATCCTGACTTCTTCCAGGTACTGTCTAGTCACTGCAGCGGGGTGTGGCAACGGGCATTATCGTGCATTAACAGGAAATCTTCGCCATTAAACCCGGTCTTTCTGCGGTTAGCCCCCCTTTCCGACCTCCATCAGGTTCGAATATCAGCTCCTTTTTTGCTTCAATAGAAATCCCCACACAGTTTATATATGACCCACCCCCGTATGCCACTGTTTTCACAAAACAGCGTTGTGCAAACGCTCCCCCGGTCTTCTATAGACTCTCCGTCGACGGCGCATTGCTTCATATCCCAATCTAAGTGATTACGAGCAAACTGAAGCATGTCGGTGGGCTGGAGACAATTTAGGTCCCGTGGTTTGCCTTTTTGGGGCCAAGTTCGCTTCTTTGAGTCATTCTCACTGCCCACTCGCTGACAGCCCTCCTTCGAACTTCTCTGAGCTGCTGCTGAAGTACATCGTTGTCATCCAGATCCTGGTCTCCGAACTAAGTTTCCAGTCTTCCTGAACCCCTTGTATACCTACGAGACACAAGACTGGTTCAGATGAAGCTGTCGAGTGAAAGTACGCTGAGACAACCCTTGCTGATGATGAGGATGACGAATTGTGCGCCTTTCATCGGCATTCCCAGCGACGTGAAACATTGGACTTATGACTAATTTTCATAAACGCCCAGTAAGCTAATTCACGTAATTTTATGACGCGCCGATGAAGTTGTAGTGCAGTTGTAGTTAAGTTTAAGTTTGAGTGATAAACGGTATTCTTGGGCGTGTCTGACAGCGGTAGAGAATACGAAAAGCGTTATTTTGATTGAAACTTAACTGCAACTGCACTTCTTAAGTTACGTGAATTAGCCTACTGGACTACCAAACAATATGGTGTTTTGTTTAAAAAAATGATGTCTTTTGTTTTTACGTTCTCTGACATGAGGTGAATTTGGTTATGATTTTGAAAACTAACAAAATTACCTTTTAAATGATATACCACAATCCATAGCTCATTGCATAGAAACGGTAAAAAATTGTTTTGAACAACGCGCGATGAACTGATTCCAGTTTACTGCTCGCGAGGGTAGTTGATTCAGTCTGTCTATTTCGGATTTAACTTAAGTTACACCCGATTCCTCTCATTTCTTCCCAATCATAGAGGTAGGTAGGGGAAAAATGAGAGGAATGGGGTGCAACTTAAGTGGCTGCTCCAATTTCAATACTTCTTCTTTTTAGTTTAAAAATCTTTTGGCATTTCTCAGGTCGCATGCACCATTGTTTTTCAGGGAATGGTTGCTGACCAAGATAGTGAATGGAGAAAGAGCTTCATACTCCGCTCCCAAATTTGCAAGAATGCAAGAAAGAACTCGCAGCCAGATGCTGGAGGACATCGTTGCTAACTTGCAGAACCATGCTGAGACTGGACAAATACCGAAACCTTACCGAAGAGGTAAACATTCCTAGTGTTTACGGATACCTTTAATTTGCATTCATTAGAATTATTTTTCTTTCAGTATTCAGTTTTTGATTCAGATTCAGTTAATATAGTTTTCTGTTACCTCGTTGAAGATTTATCAGTGATGATTCCTGAAAAAGCATTATTGAAAGACCCACATTACATTAGCTATTAGAAACTGTTTATCCCTACACCAATTCCGAATGAATTGGAACACGTTTAACGGATTGTATTTGAGTACAGCTTTGAACTATATGTAAATCGCATCTAAATAAAATCTAAGACATTAAAACTTCGAAAAAATTCGTATCATAGGTATTCTACGCCACACAAATGATGAACACACACTATTGTGACTTCAATTCTTATGTAGATTGCGACTGTCAAGTGTGGGTTTCGATTCCCGTGTTGGGCAAAAAGTATCATCAGGTTTTTTACTAGGACTTCGCTGTGACAGCCCGGAGTTTGCTAGTGAGCGGTGTGACAAACCTGTGCCTCGTAAAGTACATTAAGCAGTTGGTTCTACGCCAGATCTTTTCCGGTCGTATCGGGTTGCTGTATGAGAGCGATGTATGAGAGTGATGGAAGAGGGAGTACATCTGTGTTAGCGCACCGTGCACTATAATCTGTCTCGCGTCGATGACTAGCCTTCATGGAGTTTGACCGCCATGACTGAAATCGGTCACATGCTACTATTGCGAAGGAACTTCCTAAATTATGTAATTATTCATTATTTTCTCTCTTCAGGTTCATGGCGTCCTATCGGTCACATGCGACCGTCCTCACCTCTCCTGGACTCCGTGCGGGACCAGTTTGAAGATTACGATCAACTTGCTAAGGACTTCACAAGAGTCTTCCTCAATAGTGAACTGAATATGGCGCAGAATGCCCAGCTGTTCGATGTCGTGTTCCTGGTGGGACAGTCAAAGCAGAAGACCAAGTTTATTGGTGTTCGGGCTATACTTGGAGTTCGAAGCAG
Organism: Melanchra persicariae; assembly: GCA_947386135.1. Taxonomy (NCBI): domain Eukaryota; kingdom Metazoa; phylum Arthropoda; class Insecta; order Lepidoptera; family Noctuidae; genus Melanchra; species Melanchra persicariae. The sequence continues at coordinate 8,640,412 of OX376659.1, forward strand.
GTGATTATTTTTGTGTCTGTATTAATCTTCCAAACAAATTATCTACTGTTTCAGTCTTGCTTTCTACGATCAATATATTTAGCTCCTCGCTATGGAGACGTTTTCCGTGCCCTCATTTCCTCATGTTCTTTTTTCTCTACGTTTATTTTGACATTTGACAGATACATTATGATCTTTTTTTTAACGTTCCAAAAATAATTTGACAAATGATCATGTCAGTATGCCAGTTAACTTTTCCAGGAACTGCAAACAGCTATCACTTCTCTTTTGTTTTAGGACGGAATATTACATTGTGTTATTTTATGCTTTCAGGGTGTTCCAAGAGATGCTATACGGCATACAAACGGGCTTCGGGTCGCCACAAGTCCCGGTGGCTGAACTGTTGGCCCGTCCAGCGCCCACACTACTGTCTCCAACTCCTGCCAGGCAAAAGAGTAGCAACTTCTTGCAAGTGCCTGATATTGAGTCACCTAGGCAAGCTGATTTTTCACTTTGAACGTTTTAATGAAATCATTTAGTCTACATAGGGTCAAAATTTATAATAACAAATCGCACCCTCAGTACAATACTCGCATTATAAAAGAGTTCTCGTATTCTCATTGCAGTCGCAAATTGTCCAAAACACACGATTCCAGTTCTAAACAAAGATTAATGAAAACGTAGTATTGATTGTTGCATAAATGATATTGCGACTTGAATTTGAATTTCTTAGCACGAGAAGCGACCTTCTGGAAAATTCTGAGAATACCATTTTCGTCTATAATTTCAGGCCAAAAAGCGTTCCCAGTTCGCCGATGGTGAAGCGCGCATTCTCTCGACTGGGAACTATAACAGCAGGATGGGGCCGGTCCATTCGCAAGCAGCATTCACAACTCAATGCAGAAGACAAAAAGAAGTGGGCCAGTTCCCAGGACTGTTCCAGTGAGTTTTGATTTCTCCCTCTCTATCACTCTCTCTTCATACTCCTCTTCCAGCATTCCTTTCTCCGCCTTCTTTCATAGACATTCCTACCATCAAATTGGCATAGGATACCGCAACCCTGAATTTTGTTGAATGCGACCATTCAAATTCTTCCCAAGTTTGCTTGCTACATTGTTAAACTAATATTATGTCGCCATGCCCTGTATCGATTCTAAATCCGCCCATGTGTAGGTACATTGTGTTTTATCGAAGTCGATTGTAGCTTTGTTGTATTTAATGTACCTAAGTACACACAACATACCACACATACATTGGCACCGTACATTGTGGTTGCATTCCTGAGTCTATAATATTGTCAAAGTGCCTTAAATAAATGCTTGAGCAACGTAAGGCGCCACTGGTGAAATATTTCATGTGGTATGTTTTTGTGACGTTTCCTATTTGTTTATTTTTATAGATAAAGAAGGAAAAGATAAAGAAAAAGACAAAAATGCAGCACTTGCAGTACCCAGGCTATCTGTGTGCGCCGACGCACAGAAAGTTGATCGCGCCAAACTGGCGCAAACTGAGGTAAATATCAAGAAAAAAATTGTTGGGTTAGAATAACAATTTGGTTAAACAAGTTGGTTAGAACTGGCGAACATAAGTTCTATTTTGAAAAGGTATTATTTGCTATAAATTATAGTAACGGTCTTGTTTTTTGTTTCAGTTTTCAATAATCGAGTTCGATCCCGAGACGTTCCGCATCCTGCTGGACTACCTGCACACTGGCAGCTGTCCGCTGACCTGCGCCTCGATACCCGGCCTCATCTGCGCCGCAGAGCATTATGACCTGCCTGAACTACTGCAAGCGTGTTTCCATCATGCTAAACAGTTTCTTAGAATAGAAGTGGTATGCACGATGCTCATATCATTAGAGAATTACTACTGGCGATATACGTCAGCCTCGGAATTGGTTAACATGATCCTGGCCTTCATCGAGCAGCGAGCCTACGCCCTGTTCCAGACTCCGGAGTTCCTGAACTTGTCCGAGTCCATGGTGCAGATGATCATGTGCCGCAACCTCGAGGTGCCCGAGGTGAGGAAGTTCGAGGCGATGCTCAGCTGGGCCCGGAACAAAATCAAAGCCAAGTCCGCCAATAAGACTGATGCCAAAAATGAATTTAAATGCACTATGGAAAGATTAGCTAGAGACCTGAAGCTGTATAGGATCTCACCGCAGGAATTGATAAAGGTGGTGCTGCCGTCGAAGGCCATCAAGAACGAGCGCATCCTCGAGACGCTGATGTACCAGGCCAACTCGGGCATGTACCGCATCCAGGACAGCTACATCGAGGCCTGCCAGCAGCGCCTGCAGAAACAGGACTCGAGATTCTCCGAATTCGAAAGTTTCGACTATGGTATATAAAACATGGAGCTGTGAGAAATATCAGTGTATTAGATAGATTATGAAGAGTGACTGGGCTGGGTCCTTCTTATAATGTGGTATGTTGACGCCTTTTAAAAGTATTATTGTTATAGATGTACTCGAGTACTGTAGAGGTACGAGAAATATTTGTACACTTCTCGGATACCTACTCCTTGTTGTTGTTCATTGATACCTATATTTTTGACATCTAGCTAGATGTGTTCAACATAATCATCTCTATTTTTGGTACCAAAAATTGCGGATAAAATTTTCATCGTCTGGCTAAGAAAATTATACATCATAATATTGTTTATATTCATGTTATATAGCACGTATTAATGTTTCCCTTCTGTGATCTATCATGAGAGTATGTCAATATGACCCAAATATATCATGTGTTGTAAAAAATAAACATAATATACGTGATCAGAGATTTAAAATATATAGTGATGAATTTCACTCGTTATAACCAACTTATTCAAATAATACGAGATTCTAGTAAATGACTGAAACCTGGACCTGAACATGTTATTCAAAATTGTACAGTAAGTATATAAAACTTGATAAAAAAATATATGAATGTTCACAAAATACAGTAATTTGTGCAAGATGTATCCCTATAATTTATATAAAAGAGTTATCCGTAGAATAAAATTCAGTATAGCCCACTGTGTACTTAAGTCTCGTTCTTGAGATGTTTCAAAATATTGTCATAGATAATGATATTTATTGCCTTCTGAAGTGTATATAATGTTAAACCTACCTGTATACTGTTGTTGTATTTACGATAGAAGCAAATTATTCATGAAAAGTTGTCACCAATTTTTTCTATGATTAGATAAATTAAGCATGTGTTTATTTTATATTTTATGAACTATAGTCATTTTCTAATGGAGTTCTAAAAGTCCATCAGGATTGGAAACGGGTACATATATGGAAGTAATGATTGTTTTTATTTCCCTCGATATATTTCTAACAAAATTGGTGACAAATATTCTTCGCACAACTTTAATTCACAAACAAAGCTTTAATTTTATCACTAACTTAAGTTGAGTTCTAAATGTATATCGTCGTGAAACTACACCTTTATTGTTGATATAATAGAGTACCGTTGATCAAATATAGTAGAAAATTTATTTATCCGAGTGTATGTTTAATATAATAAATAAAATATATCCCATGTCTCCATTACATTTGGTCGTTTCGTTCGTAATTCGCCCCTATCTGTGTTCGATGGAATAAAGTAAGTATAGAGTGTATATGTACCTAAGTGGTCTAAAATGTTCTATATATTGTAGGTGTAATGGTCACGATGTGTATCGGTTACGTAACGCCTTGTAATCGGTAAATGTATGTAGTAGATAATATAGCAGGGTGTATATCCTAGGTTTAGCTTGCATTTGATAGCTGAATTTGGCCAACGACCAAGTGTAAATGACGCATCACATAAGTATTGTGTTTGTCTTGAAATGTACTTCTATGTGAACGATGTCAGTTCGTGTAATAATCGTGATGGTCTGTGAAAAACTGAATTGTGCAGTCTGTGCTTAGGATAAGTTTAACTTATGATAACACATACAGACTGCATAGATATAGTTTATTTATATAACTAGAATACCTATCTTCTACTCAATCTCACCTAGATAAGTGTATCTACTTTGTGTTATAATTGTTAAAGTGAAGACTTCTGAACCAAGTGTTTTATCTAGTATTTTTTATTCTTCTATACTGTACAGAATCTTTGAGACCCATTTCGCTTATTGTCTATCGAAATATTTTGTTTAGCGTGTGTGAAAGTAATATCTATCTTGGGAACACATTCCTGAAACATATATTTATGCTACTGAGTCGGAACGAATCACTTATATATAAATGTATGTAGTTCTTATTAATAACCCGATGGTGTTTTGCATTAAGTTCATTCGCTCTTTTTTACGTTTTATCTAAATTTTTCTATACATCTCTACTGTCTTGATCTATTTCTGTATGACCGTATAGGTACGCTGTAAGAATAATAATCTCGTTTCTGATGCTTCTGTTAGGACGTCTTTACTCACATACATGTTTACAAATGTTAGAATAATCCCAGCCTCAGTGCCAAGTTCCATTCACGAGCGCACTCGTCGTCTATATTCTAAATAATTATATATATATGAAATGGGTCTTCTGAATCTTAATGAATTGTCTAATAAAATAGGTGTTAATATATAAATAAATATTTAGCCTAAATTCAAACGTTTTTAACGTTCTGGCGGTGAATAACGTTGAATTGTCGGTAAAATTTTTATACTTATGAAAATTATACATGATGGTAAAGTCTTCTATTGTCAATAATTTTATAATGTTTAGTTGTAACTTTGCTCAAAGCTTCTATGGATGGTTCGCCGATATATGTTTAGTGGATGTTATATAAATATGTCATGCATGTTTACCCGATTTCTTATGAGTTTTACTTATACTTAAACCAAATACTCGTGTATGTATCAATAGGTTTAATTTGTAGAAACACCAAATATTGACGTGTCAAGTTCTTCGATGGTTAAATAAGTTTTCTATTCCAAAATTTTAACCTTCCTGTGATTGTGAATGTTGCTATAAGTATGTTAATATGTGGGATCTTCAAAGAATATAAAATAATAATTATAACTGTTATTTTGCAAGAGCAAAGCAAGATTATTATCCAAAGAAATTTTATGTGGTGAATAAATTTTTTTGTGTATTTTATACTTGGTTTTATTATTTTTACATTCCCTACCCTTTTTCTACTTCCTTAATAAGACAACATCTGTGCCGTAGCTGGGGGGGGGAGCTGCAGCCCGACCAAAACAACTTAGACCAATCATCACAGCAGTACTTACTGATAAAATAATATGTTACCCATGGTAATTTTATACTTGTACTATTTGAGAGGGTGCTAAAATTTTCTATCCTGATCCTTATTTTCTAACGATTCTTGAGCCTCTGCATCGGTCGACGAAGTATGTTCCATTTTAAGTTTGAATGATCAAAAATCAAATCCATCAGTTGCTTCGAAAATGTGTGCACCTACATTTTCGAAGCTCGCTTCGCCTGCTCTTACCACACTATATCTACTAGATACTCTTATCGACCAGTATAACAAGAATGATGCAAAGTCAGTTCTAATATCAATCTGTGACCCCCCTCTCCCCAAAGTACGAGTGTGCACAATAACTTTTCCCTCGCCGATGACTAGTCTCCGCTGAGATTAGATGCCATAGCCGAAATTCGATCAAAACCCTTTATTATAATAGTTAGACCAAAGTCAATCAGAACCCGTTAGCCAGAAAGCGATAACGCTATGCGTCCTGTTCTCGTCGCTCTCTCTCTTCTCTCTGTCTCGGTCTCACAACGGAATTATGGCTATGTATGCCAATATCACGTCATAGGGCAGATGGCGGTACTTATTCACATCCTACATATTAAATAATTTGTAACATTTTAGTTCGTTATTAATGCTTAAATTCTTTTGTGTAAACCCAAAGGTTTGTGATATTATATACCATGGTAGAAAAGGAAGACTATAGACTAAACATTTTATATCTTGTATATTGTCTGTGGTATCAGCTATTGGAATTTAGTACAGCTTGGCAAAAAAGAGTATGACGTGGTGACAAGTGGAACTAAATATTTTACTAAATGGAAACCTACACACTACTATGTCGACACTACTTGGCCGTCAAGTGTTAGATTTTGATTAACGTTTATTGTTGCACATTTATTTTGAACGATTTGATTAAATTCTCTTACTGATTTCCCATATTATGGTGCGTTAAGTGAGATAGTGGCGCCCTCATTTTTTCCAAACTCTTTTTTGCCAAGCTGTAAGTATGTAGGTAAATATCTAAAATAAACAAAATCTAAACTGATACTATTTATAAATAAAAAACACAATTTTTATCAGAAGAAACCACTGTAGCAAGAAAGACCTATTCCTTTGCTCTATTTGAGGTAATATTGAACATAACCGACACTACCCTGGCCAAATACACAATGATGAAGATTACCTAGTCTTGTCAGTTCTGTCGAGAAGGTTCGATGGATTTTAAATAACCGCGCCAAAAAATGTCAGTAGACGAAGCAAATTAGCTCTAAATAATAACAAGCTAGCCCACGCAATATAACGCTTATACACTATTTACAGAACTGCTAAATACGTAACCCTCCGATACAAATGAGAAGTCGGGTAAAAATAAAGTAGGTTATGCAGAGTTTATTCCACTACGCGCCGTGTATATATTCGCGATATAATATTCCAGGTCGTTCCGTATCTCTCTGCGGATAAATTTGACAGTTGCGTACGTGTAACGAAACGTGATTGGAAAGTTCCTCACGCCGCCGCTGGGAGCGCTCGTGCGCCAGTCTTCTTGCAGCGGGCGCGCGGCCGGCTGCTTGTTGCAGTGCGCGGTACGAACCAACACACGCGAGTTCGCGGTCATAGGCTCGAACGAACATCGAAATCGACGGTCAGTGCGGTGACCATGATGATGGACAACGGAGTGATGGGAAATCACTATGACGGGCAGTACGCGGCGGATGGGTATATGGAACAGGAGGAGGAGTGGGAGCGCGAGGGTCTGCTAGACCCGGCTTGGGAGAAACAACAGAAAAAGGTCAGTTTTACACACCTCACACAATGTTGACACACGTAACGTGGGGTAGGTAAACGTAAACTGTACTCTGTGCGGCGTATCCAGCTTGCAATATAAATAATACCGTAAGGAAAACCTTATCTCATTCGAGCGTGACTCATGTTTGTGTATTTACAAAAAATACTTATTTTATCTGTAAATCGATAAAACAGAAGTTCCTACAGTTAGACCAGCTCAGTACTACACTACTACATCTGATTGCACCTGGTCTATAAATTACCAGCGCTGATATAATTTATCAGATTATGAATCTATTTTTAGAGATCAAAATAATTATGGCATAAGGTTAAAAAAATATGTCTTTATTTTTAATAAACTAAAAAAAAATTGTAAAAATTATATGAAGTGTAATAAGGAAAAAAATTTTCAAACTCCCCGCGCATTTTCAAAAATTTTTAACCAAGTCTTGCACATTTCCCGCCGCTAGTTGAAAGTAGATCGCGGCCGTGGACACTATTAAAAGATTTCTTGAAGCTTTTCGCGCGAGCGAGACGATCGCACGCCGCTTCCCGCGGGAGGGAGCGGGTCAGAGAGAGAGGAGTCGAATTTCCGTTAGTCATGTCCTAAAATGGGTCCAGCGCAGGCGCCGCTGAAAGCGCGGGCGTCCGACTTTACGTCACCATGAAACCCATATTTCAGGAAATTGGTGAGGTGCTGTGTCTGCGTTAACTGCATTTTGAACGTTCTCTATTTACGCGGTGAGCTGGTGGTCCGTGACGAATGCTCTGACGCACCCCGGCAGCGCAACCTGTGGAATGTCATTAACGACTTACGACACCACACTACACACACTTCTGATTCAATTCAATTTTATTTGGTCCTTCCATTCAACTGTCATGTTCCCCAAATAAACTGCATAGCAATGCAATTTATTACTCAATCAAGATTTTTCTATTTTTTTCTGAATATTTTTTTAACTTATATCTTATGTCCTAGTAAAATAGAAAAATCAATTAATATAAAATGTAAATAACCTACAAATAGCAAAGAAGATCTCGCTCAACAAAAATATGTCGCTTATGAAAACATTATCAGCTGGCGAAACTTCAAGGCTTTTCGTGAAGTAACCTTAAATACTAATCATTCGCACCTCTGACCGTTTTCCGCAACACAATGTCATTAGACTACCCACGCAAGAATGTAATGAAGTTAGCTGTAATGCTAGCTAAATGACTTACCTACTCAGGGATGAGGACAATGAACGACCGAGGCTCGAGGCCTTACAGGATATAAACAAAGAGCCTGCGACACTCGGTGCATTGGCCGATCATGTATGGCGGGTCAATGTCGCGGCGACTGACTTGAGATGCGTCTGCGCGGAAAAGTCACCCAACGAGTCGCACCCGCAGTCTCAACGACTGGAATCAGTCTTCCGCAAGGAGGTCAGTAGCGCACTCATGCCAAACATGCTTTCCTCATCAAATGTACAAGGAAACGCGATGCAGCGACCTCGAACGTGTACGCAACTGATAATTCACTTTCTAAATATTAATTAGTAGTCATCGACCAATACATGTCATTGTGTTGCTTCATTGGTATAAATCAACGATTTCAGGAAAAGCTGCAAGCATCGACAATGTTTTTAACGTAATTAATATCAAAAGTAACATCGACGAGCATCTGGTTGCGCTAGAAATCGGGCGTGAAAGTGGTAAGGACGAGCTTGAAACTGGTTCTAAAATCTGTGATTTACATAAAACTATTCATTTATTCTATGTTCATATTGTCAGAGTTCATAGATGGATTAATAATAATCCACAATTTGCCCATGTACGGTATTCTGTAACAACCCATTAATTCAGAATAATTATGCCAAACTGAGCATAGGCCACGCTTATTAAATCAATCTGATGGTATGTTTTATTCAACGATCGGCATAATTTCAGCCAATGACGTTATGTCTTTAGAAACATTTGATTTTACATTTTGCAAAACTTTTCACTGCATCATAAAAGTCGTATCAGAAACATTCACCTTGTCATTAGCCGAAGTGCTGTCACCTTGGCATACCTTTTGCTCGCGGGGTCATTGACACCTGATAAACTCAAAACACGGCTATAGATTTATGAGGGCTTGATATTTTCCTGCTGCACTTTTTAGTACATGGGTTACGTTTACTACCTTAACATTATACAAATATTTGACAACGACTCTCATTGACTGACAAGCACGTATTTTCAAACATACAGTAACACTTTCTATTGCACTATTTGCTTCCAAAATCAACTGAAATCGAAATTGACAAGTTGCAGTTATTTTTGGTAGAAAACTAGTCTTAGAAGAGAACGTTTATGTAGTTGATCACAAATATGTTGACGTAGACGTATAATATCAGTTACATAACATTTGACATGGCTATTTTTTCCTTGTCGTTGTTAGCTCGTTTTTGGCACGCGATCAAAAATCGAGGTACAGAAGTGTCGGCTTGCAACTCTCTACACCGTTGGATAAATCATAAAAATCTTCAAAATGAATTGTTCAATATAGTGCAGGACGTTCATCGATGTTGGCTCTTGGGTTGGCATCATATCATGTTCGACGACCACATCCGTGGTGTCAAATGTTTACTAAGGTGACTACGTCCGCCTACACACCAATAGTTGAGAATTTAACTTCCTTTGGGCAAGGTGCGCTGTCTCTTCGTATTTCTCGGTACACAGTCATTCAGAATTCTAGGAGGCAATTAAAATTCAACGTTGAATAAGGACGAGGTGAAGAATTATCAAAAGCATAAAAAGGCGACAAATTGACTCGGTATCGTCGTTTTAATTTCCTCGAAGAATGCTGAATACCTTCGGCAGTTTCCTGCCCCAGAAACCAGTCATGTGCTTGATAAACGTCAACTAATAACAGTTAGAACTGTTTGGAATAAAGAAGTAAAAAACAAATGTCACACCAACTTTTCGGTCGTCAATGATCGTCAAAGAGACGGTCATTCAGCTTGAACGTATTGCAACGAATTGGTAATAGTTTCTAAAGTACGCGTTGTCATAATTAATTACCTAGATGAGAGATTAGTTCCGCAATTAATATGGCACGTCTAATATCATTCGTATGTAAATAACAACGGGAGAAAATACGGACGACCTTGAATATTGAACTACGACACGATTAGTTGGCTCCAAATTAACATAAACTTAACGGTGAAACGAAACTTTCTAAGCGTTATCACAATGTGCCTGCATCGGCCGAACCATTCCGAACCAGCTTTCCACCTAATACGATAAAACTCCATACAGTCTACACATAAGCAATAAACTGTCTCTAGAAAAGAGAACAAATGAATAATGAACCTATATCACATCGATAAGTAAATAATTAAATGCATCCGTGAAATTGAAGAGAATGTTTAGCGTCAATCAAACTTATATCCACGATCTCAAATTAAAATGTTAATAAGATTAAGATAAGAAGATTATAATAATATTATTGATGGCTTTAGAAATTTTTAGAATCTGTTACTGGTTTCGTGAAAATACAACTTCAAAACAACAAGTTTCCTTCAGAGGTGATGAATAATTAGAAACATTTATTTAAGTACTAGCTACGACTAATTGATCATAACATGCAAGTACTGTACTTGGAATTCAAATTAAGTGACCTATTTAAATAAATTTACTAGAACCTTTAGTGACTTGTTTATATAGACGATTATTTTCAGAATGCTTTGCAAAAATGTTTGTAATTATTAATGGGAAAATCCTTAAAAAACTTGAATCATAACATAAGTGAAAGTAAATCTACAAGTCAAGAACAGAATTACTCATTGGGTTTCTAGTAAAAACCGCATCGTACACGAGACCTCGGGCAAGAGGGAGCCCGGTGTTTGGTCTCTTGCCCACGTCAATAATATCATTTTAAGTGAACCGGTTCTCGTGCGGACAATCCCACTAAGCACGTAGACGTATTAAATTATAGACCCTACATATTACTTAATTTTACTGACAGTAATGAGGATATTCTATTGGAATTTTAAACATCTATTATGTTTTTAAGTTATATGTTTTCTTCCGCGTCATGCATTGTTTTGAAAAGGTCTCATTCTTGCAGTGCACTGTATTCGTGATATCAGTAAGTGTCAGTGACTTCTAGTTCTTCTAGTAGACTTATTTATTTTCTTCACCATCCTGTGTATATGCTTCTCTCATAATTATGAATCTTTCCGAGCTTCTTTCGATCAACTTAAGCCTGTGCTCAGCGTAGTCTTCAATTTTATAAATGCTCTTTCACTATTGCACCTCTTGTAACTGTATGTTTACTTCATTTGTTATTTTCAAGTTTCCCTGCAGCAGGCTTCAAGTTGTTGTTAAGAGTAGGTACTGCTTTAGTTTTTGATATATAGCCTTATATTCAGTGCCTAGGTACTTTGTTCATGTATATTTCTATGTTAACAATGAATATACCAAAGGTGTCTTCAAGCATCATCAACCAATACAGCATAACTAACCAAATACGACGAGGATACAACACCGTGCATCAAGTTAACTCTTCGGATGGTGCTCGTGGATGGCTGCATCTCGGTCGTGTCGGTTCGTTATCGAGTCGTGTCTCATTATTCCTCGGTGCCGTCGTGTGTTTCAAAACGCGGAGAGTAGATAAGTAGGCGTCGCAGTGTCCGCCCACTTACTGCACCCAGGTGCGTTCCGAACTGCGCCCGCGCAACCACTGTCAACCTTGTCTTATCGTTACACAATTGTGTTGTTGCATTCTACTACAATATTATGATTCCTAAACCTCATTTAATTCCATCGCTTTATTCATGGTGCTGATATAGTAAGTGCAACAAAATTTTATGTAATGGTCAAGTTCCATTTCCAGAAAATCGTTAAGTATGTATAAATACATTGTGTTGAAGTGAAAGATTGGACTAGAAACACAAATAAACCCATCAGTCAAACTGTTGGGTTTTAGAAAAGAATTGTTAGGTGAGTGACGGTGACACGCCCCGTTTTAAAAATCACATGTTTTTCATTTTTGCGAAAAACAGACATTTTCATCGAGACTGACAGACAGGATCGTACGACTTCACGAACAGAGTGCAAAGCAGCCGATGCCAACATCGTCTATTTTTGACTTCGTCCAATCGCCCACGCGAAATGCTTACACTCACTTGCTACTATTATTATAATTAGAAAATAGTAGGTACTAAGATTATTTCCGACTCGCGAAAGGCGTTAGCTGCAGAAGATCCATTAGAGATTTTTATAAACACTGTTTTATTAGTCCTTAAAATACGAGCAAGGGGATTTTCAAGTAACATTTGCGATTCAATAAATTTACATTTTTTTTTACCGTTATCCGTTTTGTTGGTTTAACAAATTCGTCACTGTATGGAGTACTTCCATAAAGTGACGTATTTGTTATACTAAAATTGAGTTACTGTTCCCGTCTTTATCGCACGAATGTAACCACGTGTCGTTGTACGAGCTATCTTCAACGATTATCTGTTTAGATAAATCCAGCAGCCATCATAGCGAGTTAGCGAGGGGGACTGTGTCTTTTAGTTGTTATTCATTCGGACCCCTCTCATACACAATAGAACCGAGAGGGTACAGGGCCAAGCAAAAAACGCCTGAATTAACAGCTGGATGGAGAATCAATGCAACAGCTGGTCTGGACGATCGGTTGTTAATCTTCTCTACTTTCAATCGCAGACACAACATTTAGTTCCGCAATACTCGTAATCAAGCGACGTAATCAAGCGAAACACAAAATGACTAATACAAAATGCGTTTGTATTGGGATTTCAAACGTTCGTCAGTGCTATCAATGTCGACGCATTCACGCGTCCAGTGTCAGATTCCAAACAGTGTTAATAAACAGATACCTATGCGTAGGACGTTTCCGCTACCACATCGCATCAACACGACTGTACGCCAAATATACACTGCACACGTAGTCACAAATTACCTACCTCAAAGTTGCGTCTGAAACAGAGATGTAATTAGTCATATTATTAATTATGGTAAGCGACGTAACATTTCTCATAAATAATCCTGTGGCAAATAAAGGCATGTGACGGGAGATCAGATGTATTTAGCAAATCAAACTGGAGGAGACAAGCATTCGATAATGACTGTAGAAGCCCTTATACGAGCGAACAAGTTTGCAAGCCCATCAATTACATGAACGTAATGATTCTAATTTTCAAATAGTTCCATGGTTGCATAAGCAGTAACTCGGATGATCACGGTGGCTATAAAGATTACTATGTCTGCTTCAGATTCCTACACACACGTAACACAATCAGACTTTTTATAAACTTCATCAATCGTGCAAACTGTTCTGAGAAACTTGCGCCTTGTTCTAAAACAGGGCACTCTCAGATTTCCACACCAAAACTAGAACTAATAGATCACTTCTTACACTCGACACATTGTGTTACATATATGGATCGTGTTGTTGCAAATTTGTTTTTATTAGTGCTACACGCGCACTCCGCTCACAGGATGTCTGGATCACCAAGTCACAAGTCCCTTCCTCTATAAAGTTATTCATTCGCCACCAATTGGTAATGATGCATTTTCTTTATTTAACCACGTTGATAGATTGAGTGCAGGCAGTGATAAGCTGTGATTATCTATCCCTGCCTTATCTTTTATCAACAGATACCAACAATAACAATGGATTGCGTGGACATGTTAATATTTTATCACAAATATTTTATTTGATAATCATGTAATTCGTGCTTTGCTATATACCTAAACCCATGTAACTTTAAATACCTTCCTCCCCAGAATTCACTACAGATAATAAATGATACTTGACATAAAAAAATAGCAGACATTTTAAGCATCACCCATTCCACCTAAAGTAAAGACACAAAAATGTGTAAATATTGTCATCTTTCCACCTACGTATTAGCATGTGGTTGTTAATTCTTCATGTTATTTGAAATGTGATACTTTTACACTATGAAGTTTATGAACATTACTTTAGAGAGGTTTATTAAAAAACCATTTTAGATATTATTTTAAATTGATTACTTAAAAATGACATTCAAATGATTGATGTTACGAAACTAGTGATAGAAAAACAAAACTATAAGTAATAAAGTATTGTCAATAGTCACACGTACAATGACAATATAAACGTTAGGACAACAAACCATCGTTAATTAGTTCACGATTCCAATCTTCAAACCAATTGTGTTTTTGCTGCAAGACATGAAACGTGCAAAGAACAAGAACAACAAAAGGGAGGCTGGGAAGGCAAACAAGTAACACTACAATGTCCGTAACTAGTTTATAAAAAGCTTCATACATCTTCTTACAATGACATAATCTGCACTTTGTTTACTTTGTGACAAGCCCAAGCATAACAATAGATCACTAATGAATGTAGTGGCTAGTGCCAAAAACTCCAATTTAGAACTGGTGGGTGGAGTCGTTTGGCTAATTTTATTCAATGAGGTCTCAGCAATTAACACCGAAAGGAATGAAAACAATGTCGAAGATAACACTTAAGGTGAGAGAGAACGAAAGGACGTCATGGCTATAAAATACAAAATTTTGGCAAATGCAACAAGATTAAATTGTTAGTTTTTTTGTATTAAATATTTCTTAAAATTGGGCAGGATCTCATTCACGTAACATTGTTAAACAATCAATTCGAAGCTTACGAAACAAAATTCATTCATAGAATGGCTATCGTTGGCGCAACTGGTTTCAGCCGACTAATTTTTCTTTCTTTTTCATTCTCTTCAACCCGATTTCAATGTCAAGCTTTGTGAGATAGTAAAACGCATTCAAATATGTAAGTTCTTATATTACAGTGTATGACGAAGCGTGGCAGCGTCACACAAGTCCACCTCATTGTTGTCGCAGCGTGAATAGCTGACCAGACCACTCGCTTTTGTTTCGCTTGTTCAAAATAACACATTGTCTACAAAAGGTAGCGGAGACCCAACGCAACCAAATACAGACCGCTTTTTATATTGTACCTACAGGTATAAAACAGTGACTAATAAACCTTTGTTTATCAAAACTACACAAAGATCCAAAAGAAAATCTTCAAACCCCTGGGAAAACGTTCGCAGCTCGACAGCCGTTGCCTTAGAAACTCTCGGAACAAGATCGATAAAGACAGACTGAACTGCGGCTGGCTCAGTAGCTATGACGACCGAATAAGTGAACGAACGCTGGAGAAAATGTAACAATAGACTTAAAACGAGCTCATTTAACGTAGCCCCAGGGTCGACGGCATCAAAACAATGGACAAATATCTGGTGCCCATTCAAATTGAATCATACGGAACGTAAGTCGCAATTGAGGTAGCTAAATATGACCTTTAAAATAATGTTACTGTTACTCCAGGTGCTAGCGCCAGCCACTGTTGCTAATAAGCTAACTGCATACCGAGTGCCTACTTGTGTGAAGTAATTGTTCAAGGTGACAGAGAAAAACTAAAGAGCGCACAATCAATATATTATGTACACATTGCGCCGCCTAACTGTCTCTTGTCTTATCTGTACCTACTTCAGTAATCCGTGCTAATGAGTAGGAATACTTTTTTAGTTACATACTGAGTTCGTATACAAGAGACCGCTGAGAAATGGAACCGGCACATGCATTGATACCGTCTTGTCATTGTTGTCCTTCGTGCGGAACGCGCTATTGTCCTGTCTCACCGTGTATTCGCTCGATGATACGAAAAAAATATTTGATAGTAAATCTATCAACGAAAAAAACCGTACGCACCAGTTGCTATAGATAAGAATAGTAGAATTACTCCTAATTGACACGATTTAAAGGTTAACAGTCATAGTCATTACTCAACGTGACTTGAAGCATCTGCTGCCTGTTTACTAAGGAATTTACTTTTCTTTTGTTATGACCTCTGGCACAGCTACTGTTTATATAAAATAATGTTATTTATTGTAAAATAGAACGAAAACAGACGCATTTTCAACAAATAACAGGCTCTTGAAGGCTATCTATCTACGTAACTTGTGTAAAAGCACACTGCGGCAGCTTTGCAGGTATCAACAATTTAGAGAGGCAAAAGTGAAACGTGTGGTTTTAATGAAATATGAGCGAGACTGGCTTTCCACATCTTCTTCACACGACGCAACTCGACATAAAAGCGAGAGCACAATAGTATTTTTTACATCCAGTTTTAATTGCGACAAACACTCCTGCAATGTAGTTGCTAAATGTGTTAAACTGTTGCTAAAGTAATGAAATAATCAAAGAGCACCAAATTTTACCGAAAACGTTTTATAAAACAGTAAAATGATGACGATACATTTGATTGATCAATGCTAATTGCTAATGGTAGACCACATAATTATAGCGATCCATGAGTCATCAAAGACTTTAATTTTGGACTGCTGAAAAAAATTGCGGAAGTAACAGCGGCTGTCACTCGGACGATCTATATTTAACTGAAAGTTCACAGCTTGGTGGAGCAACTGGGTCGACCAGTGGATGTTTCAACGTTCGAATGATGATATATCGCTTGCATGATCCAGTTAGTCGTAAACTAACGCTTCCAGTAGCCCCATAAACTGCACGTGTGTTGGATATTACTTTATAGACGGAAGAGAACATCTTAACGAAACACCAGACGTAATGAATTTTCGCAAGATTAGTTACGGATAAGAAACAATGTGGAACATAATCGGAATTCATTTGTCTGAGCTCGTGACTACTGGCGTTTAGCAATAGAGATATTGGTTTCAGAATTTTATTGTTTCGTGTTTGACAAGACTTTTTAACGACTCTTAGCTACCATTATAAGATTTAGCAATAGGTACTCTAATTTTGATTATGGTTCAATAATCAGTAAGTATCGTTAAAAATCTATGACTTGCCATAATATTAGAAAAACAGATATTCATCCCAAGATAGAATCCGGTTTTATGGGAAAGAGTAATTATACGTGTTGATGCGTCAGTCATCGAATTGAGGATTAGCGAAGTCTCGATAAGTTACGGTTTGAGTGACGATACTCTTACATCATTATTTACACAAGGAAGTACAGGCGCGTACGGTTGCGAAGCATATATTCTAAATCTCTATTTAGAGCAAAACTATGGTGCATGAGTAAGTGGGTTTATAGCAGGAGTATTTTTAAAAACCATTGTGGGTTACAATACAGTTTGTTGAGCTCAGGTTACGTTATAATCAGTTATTTATGAGTTAACTGTGGCTGCGCCCAAACGATTGTCCACGAATTTGCTTGTGCAATTTATTTGGTTAACATTATACTGTCAAGAATCAATAGATGATTCATAAGATTCTTTGTGCATTTTTAAGACGTCCGAGGTTGAGCAATCCAATGAATCTTTGTATGATTTTATAAATGACGATCTCTTTCCATAACTTCTAGAATTATGATCTCAGATGGCAAATATTTTGAGATTACTTATCCCATATTCCCAGAAAATAAAAAGCAATTAGTTACTGATTCAATCATCACTTCAGAGTTTAATATCAATGGAATCTCTATCTATTATAAGAGCACTCTTTGATAAATTTTATTATACGAGTCGTAAAGCTTGAGTGGATACATTTTCAATGTTAAATCCATTGTTTCCACATTGCCAGCAGACTGAAGATGTTCTCTTTAACAAATAGCCTCCGGTGTATGAAAATACCCCGGCTCCGGATTCGCCCGCCTACGCACAAGTTTGCCTATCTTATATACTATCTACCGCCTGTTCCCAAGGCAGATATAATATAAAAAATTTTGTACCAAGTCGACAGCTTTATTTTACGAACGACGTATTATTTTCGTCATCGGTAGCCTTTCCCGAATTCCGTTCACGTTGCCGTGACTCTTTTAGCTGCGTTTGATTTATATGATGCAAAAAAACATGTACATTTCCTACGTGCTTCTATTGATTGTTATTTATTACCGTTTGGACGTAAATTTAGAAATTCGTGTTATATATCTTATACCACATTTCAAATCCAAGTATAAACAGAGAACCCTGCACATACAACTCTGAATTGACATTTTAATAAATACAAACATTAATCCGATAAGGAATTTGGTTCGTTAATATGTGTCTACACAAATTTAATGTGTCTACACAAATGTGTATTCTAAAAATACAAGTTTCCTCATCACTCATTGCGTTTTTCCTTTTTGCAGGTACTAAACTGGACCTGACAGTTATCAGGATACATTCAACATGACACGTCATGCCAAACGTGAGTGTAAGCATTTGAGAGTTCACACCAACGCGCGAACTGTTACCGCGCTTTACGACATTCCCAAAATATTTTTTGCTCTCTGATATCTTGGGTCGTTGATCTTAGCACTCTGCTATCATAAGATACGAACGCAATTTAAAATTTCTTAGACAATTTAATATTCTAAGTGTAGGTATCAACGTGTAGAGCACGGCGTGTCTGTGTTTACAGAACATAAAATTAAATGTATGCCGTCTAACGGTCACGTTATTGTTTATCGAAATTATAGTGGGCGGGTTGGCACCGGGCCCGACCGAACCACCTTCACAGGTGTGTCTATCTATTAGTATTCCAACAGTAGGTACCACACCAACAAGCCGTAGAATGCCTACCTAATTAAACCGGCGCCAATCGTACCTCAATTTGAACAAATATTAACCGACTGTCATGTGTTTACATGAATGGAAGGCTTATTTAGGTGTGGCATTGAAATAACTTTGAAAAGATGTGATTGGAAATTGTCTTTAACTTGGCCACGCGTGTCTTTTGGTTCAGCTCTATTTAATTCAACAATTTTCTAAATTAAAGATCCATAAAATTTTAAAATGCCTTTTGGATTTACATATAGTTAAGGCAATTTCTATTAGCAATAATATTGCAAATTCAAAAGATTCCCTAAAATTCTTGTGAATATAAACTGTAGTGGGTGTAACAATTATATCTTGTTAAGAAGCGTATGAAAGAATTTATTTTTAGCGAAGCTCGCTTTTTATCTGGGTAATATCAATATTAGAAGTCATAATTTGTCTGGGCTGTCAATATGACTATTGAGGCTATCGGGCCAATAGCAGTGCACCCACACCGATCATTGATCAATAATAAGAAAGTAATTTGACACGTTTCCTCTTGCCAAACCATGATGATATGATAATGAATATATATACTGTATTTGGTAAAGAAAATATTGAATAAATTAAACAAATAATACAAATATATATTATATACTGGGTAATTTTTTTTCCAGTGCGAAAACTTTAAGAACCACTTCTGCCCATGTAAATGAACAACTTTCCCCAAGAAAACCATAGTCAAATCCTAAAAAAAAATTGAGTCTCCCATACAAATTGTGGTCAGTTGATGACAATGTTGTATGGGAAGTTCAAATTTTTTTTTAGGAATTGACTATGGTATATCTCAAAGTTTGCGCACTGGAAAAAAACTTATCCAGTATATATATATATAAAGAAGGTAGAAGAAGACAAGCCTAAAGTTTATAATGCTGTAGAAAATGGTAACGGTACCGGTGCTCTTCTTAGTGACAACAAGATATATACAGAAGACGGATTGAATATAGGGTGTCAATTACCGCTACCGTTCTTCTTACTATATTCTTGACTCATCAGCATAAAGGGGTAATTGAATGAGTAATTTGTGTTAATAGTATCAACATACAGTTAGGATCGATCATCAGCGCCCACCAGTAGTCACCATCAATCAAAATAATTACCAATTGTCTTGTCACCTTCTTTTGTATAAAACTACATAACAGTATTTGTTTGTAACCGCGTGTTCAATCAATGATGTTTTGAAACGAATTGTTAGTCAATCAAAATGCGTAATCATAACTTGTAAATAATGAGAGATTTCTTCCTCCTAATATAGCAATTAACGGGCGTTTTATTGTATATTCATCATTCATCATTTACAGTTTAAATACGAGTAATGTTCCAATGAGGAAAACACTCGCAACAGACATACTTAATTAAGTATTTAATTTGTTATTTTGTATTTTCTCCGCCACTTTCTTATTAAATATTTTATTATCTGTATTGTTTCCATATTGTACGGATTTAAAATCCACTTCACAAGCTTGATTATCTGTTTGTTAGCCTAGGCTTTGTTATTTTATTTCCCAAACAAATTCTAAGGCTCACTTGAGTACCAATTTACATTTAGAGTTTTAGACAATTTTCCCTCCTTCGATTATAGTTATTCGATGATTCTCTTTGTTGCTTTCATTATGCTCATTTTAGTACCCAAGGTGAAAATATTTAATAAATCATGTTAGCCTATATTCAAACTGTAAAGCTTGTGTTTAAACGCCCTTCAGAAATTCTGCTATTTTACTACAAATAAATTCGAAACAGCTGCCAGAATGGATAAATGCTCACCAAATCGTGTGTAACCTAACCTCCAAACACTTTAAAGTTGCCTAAAAGCCTTTTATAATATTTATTGTGTGTATCTATGTATTTCAATTTACTACATAAATTACTATTTATTTATTTTTTTACATTTAATTTTATAATAATTATTTTATTTGGATTTATATATTTTCATTATAAAATGTGTTCCGTATAGTGTATCCGTGGCATCACAGGCCCTATCGGAATACCAGCGCTGTGATATTTTCTTTTTTTTTTAATATCGCAGCTTATGCTGAGATAGGGACCTTTTTGGCCTCGCACAGAATGTATACCTATCGTTAATTTTATTTTATTGTTTTACTTTTTGTTTGTCTTGTGCGAGTCCCAAATAAATATTTTTCTTTCTTTCTTTAAAAGGCGTAGTCGGAGTCCTGCTTCGCGGGGCTTAAGGGTTTGAAAAAAAATAACCACGAAGGGAATAGCGCCCTCCCCTTCTAACCTAACCTATCCGAGTCGGGGTGCCTTAAGTCCAGAGCTCGCTTCGCTCGCTCTTGCATCCTAAGTTCTCCTAGTAACAGTAGTAACATTGCATTATATCATTTTTTAACTGTAATTATCGGTATTAATGTTACTGTTTCAGTAAAACGATATTTGGTGAGCATTTATCCATTTTGGTAAGCAAAAATAATTTATATGAAGCTAATATATTTTACTTGGTACTTAGTGTTAGGGTTAAAAAATATTTTTGTGAGCATTTAAATTGTAATTGTAATCACAATTCAGTTTGAACATAGGTTAGCATGATTTTTATATGTAGACATAAGAGAAGAAATATGTAAGTATGGGAAAGTGGTCCCGGTGTCTGAAAAGCGATATGGATGAAAATCGGTTGACGTGGTGGTATAGGCTTGTGATGCGAAAGAATGCGGAACGTGTCGTGAGCAAATTTTTGTGAAAGAATGTAAGGTTGAAGTTAAAGGAAGAGAAATACCAAAGAAACCATAGATAGATTGTCCGGAAAATGATAAGGCGAGAAAGAACGTGACTATTACGTAGATATACTATGACGGCGAATGGAGGTGTGAACAAGAAGATATAAAATTGGGATAAGGGCAGAGGATGATGCTATCCAGATATGAAATAAGTTGTTGTTATTAGTTGCGTTTGCACAAAACGTATACACTATTTTCTATATTTTTCCTGACAAATCAATTAATAGTTGAATCTTTAATGTTTCGTCCTCAATGGCTGGGGGCTACCCAGCCATATAGAGATAATCAA
Organism: Melanchra persicariae; assembly: GCA_947386135.1. Classification (NCBI taxonomy): domain Eukaryota; kingdom Metazoa; phylum Arthropoda; class Insecta; order Lepidoptera; family Noctuidae; genus Melanchra; species Melanchra persicariae. The sequence continues at coordinate 8,661,980 of OX376659.1, forward strand.
TCCATAGAGGGTAATCCATTCTCATATTATTTAAAACCAAACTGTCTCTGTTGTCTCTAATGTTTTCACAACTTAACAGTTACACCAATTTTGGTACAGTGATTGCTTTAATCATGAGGAAGAAGATGGGGCAGGAAAAGAGAATCTCTTATGACTGTTACGAGATAAAGACACGTCTCGAAATTTGGATAGAAAAATTAAATTCCGAAAGCCACACAGATGAAGTCACCAAATAAGTTATAGTTCCTCATTCAACAGTTAAACTTCACATAAAAACCTCCATTATGAAAGATCAAGACCTTAATACCATTTGACACGAGTACGACCTCTCACCGGTCGCCATCTTAACTAATAGTGCAGTCGCAGCGCACGACGGTATTGCACCTTGAACTGCATTTATGATTTACACAGTGAAAGTCTATGCTGCACATACTTACTTCAATGGTTCAATACATAATGCCGACTATTCTAAGTAATAAAGCGAATGCGAAAGACTGTTTGCGAATATATGAAAACTTGCTGAAGATTAGCACCGTTATTTAGAAAGAAAATTCTTGACTTGCAACCGATTAGTAGATTCTAAATTCAAGTTCTGAATAGAAAATTTGAACCAAGAATTTACATAGACAAGAATATACAATAATACAATAAAGGGGCAATTCGGCATTTTTAAAAAGCGTTCGCATTTACATTGCAGTCGCAAACTGTCAAAAACACCTCTAATTTCCCTAGATTTTGACAAGTTTTTGATATCGATTGCCATTGAAATGATATTATTACTTGAATTTGAAAGTTTTTAAGTACGAGGACAGGCCTTGGGTTGCTAAACAGTTCTAAGATTTTTAAAAATCATGCCCAATGGAGTAATGATGGATATAAGTGGAACTTATTTGTTTTGTCTTTAAATCTTCTAACGTGTCCAGATCCTCAATGTACTCTACCCAGCAGAAGACGGAGTAATAGTGTTACACAAAGCTGGAACACATGAAAAACTAGCAAACAAAATTTTTAGGAGCGACTTAATATAAAATACCTGTCTTTTCAGATTTATATTAATTTACATTCTCGTATTAACATTCCAACTGTTTAACTTGGAACCTACCCACTATAAACATTTAATGAACCAAGGTGTTGGTTACGGCCACAATAAAGTAAATAACATCAATTTCTGTCGTGCTGATGAGGACAAAAATGTGTAAAAAAAGATTGTATAATTATTGTGAGAAAATTACTATTTTCACTTTGGATCCATTTCCAGTGACTACGAGTATATTAAAGCGATAAAAGCAGGATTAACGAAAATAGAAGACTTTAATAGAGCTTTTACTTAAATTCATTATGACATAATAAGCCTAATTTATTGGGCAATAATAAATTCAAATAACATGTTATATTCGCTTTAGTTACATGACTGTGTCGTTGAACAATAGATAAATAATGAGAATCAATAATAAAACAATTAATTAATAATTTAAAAATATTCTAGTCTCAAAATAAATCCGTAATAAACATAATTTATTCGTGTCGTTTCTCTGTTAAATAATTCAACGAACATATCGAGCTTTCCTTGATATGTTCATTTTTATTAATTGAATATTCATAGAAGATAAGTGATTGCCCCAAACTAGAAACATCGGCGCCTTTCCAAACAACACGGGTATCGTTTAATATTCACTTTCATATTTATGTTTTATGATTACCTAACTTTGTATCATATAACGCATCGGAATCTGTTAGACGAGTCTGATGGAAGACATACAAGCTTTAACCTGTGATCAATTTTGTGACCTGCCATAAAGTTTTGTCATCGATCACCCAATTCAGACAATGATAAGGACTCTTCAGATAACTGACATCAATAATGCTAAGCAGATCTTAACAATTTATAACTACGGATATAAGCACTAAATCTTCAAAGGTATTGAAGCGGAAAATGAGACAGTCGCCTCATCTAATGATGAATGAACATTCCTTCCAAAGATTTAAGCACTAGATCATGCCAGCGCTAGTTTACCTGGCACCGAATTGCTCATATAAATGCAGTTTGGCACTCCGTATGAATTATGCATAAATCATAACCAGTTGACAGATTTGTTATTTACTAAAGACAAATAGAGGGCATGTAATATAACTACATACAAGCGTCAGAAGCCAAAGCACGCGTTCAACAAAAAGTTATTGGCTTGCGGGCTCTAGAAATAGCTGTAATAACTGGATATAGCTGCGTTCATCCTACCTCATCAACGTTAACATTTGTAGAGGTTTAAAGTTTCTTGGCAAAACTATTGTAGAGCATGTTTGCGTAAATCATGTCCCGTGGTACGCTCCACCGCATTTATACTTCTTAATTAACGAAATTAGTCTATCATTTAAACGACCTTAAAGATCACTGTCAACAAAGCTATTGTTTGAAACGTTTTCAATGAACTCAATAACTTCCTTGCGTAGCTCGCACATCAGTTTAGTCATGTGTTCCTTTTCAATGTCATTGGTAATTTCAGATTTCTCGCTCTCGATTATAAGGATCATAGAAAGTGAAACATTAAGCTCCCAAGGCGAGTCGTTTGTCTATTTGAATGGTAGCTCACAACAGCTGCCGTTATTACCTTGCCATGTTTACCTTGAAACAACCTTTCAAAGTTTATCCTAATTTTTAGAAGTACGTATTCTGGTTTCTGGAGAATTTATCGAAAGAATTTGACCATGGACGAATAAATTGTTGAGTTTCTAAACATTTGTATAAAGTTTGACCGCGTTAATTTCAAGCAACCTTAGATTTTCAGCGACAGTTTCTGCTGAATTTCGTGCAAGTGACACACCTTTCATACCTCGCCCATTAGCACGTTGTCAACAATATTTAAACGCTTCAATGACAACGCATCTTCAGTCTAGTTCACATTCTACACATCTCGAATAGTCCGCTGTCTACACCTGCGTGCCTTATTTTAGATCGACGCTGGCCGTGGTGGCAGTTGCAAGGTGACGCGGGATTATTTTCATATTCTGGGTCACGATGTGTGTTTTGTCTCAGGGACGCTGGTATTCCCGTTTCCACGAGGTCGCGTGTCGCATTTATGTGACAACGTCGTTACTAAATCATGTTTTAAATTCCACCTAGTCCAAGGTGCTTGAGATACAGCATTCCTTACTATTTCATGTCCAATCCAAACCAATTAAACAATATCACAAGGTAAGTCTTAATAAACAAGTTCAGTCAGCGTTTTCAGCGATGGGAATTTAAGTAAACGCAAGTACTTACACGGAAGATAACCATCTCCTTAATGCACCATAATGGCTGTACCCATTACCTGACCTTTCGCGCATATATTCGATGCTGTCGAACGTGTTCCCCGATAAATCATCGCTATCAATGATACAAAAATTTCTTTTTACGAAATATAACATAAACCATAATAAACGAAACGTCTTTACGACGTGCGCTCCCATTCGCCGTTAACTGCGCTGTTAATTTACAGCATATGGTAGCTAGGCGACTTATACCTTCACCTGCATATTGTAGGTCATGTGGTAATGGAAGGTAGATTATTATTATTTTCTGTCCTGTGCCAAGAGGCGAGTTCCAAAGATGATTCATACATTACGATCTCAGAATGCAGTTCGGTCACTTTTAATGTTCCGCAGTGATGGCATCTTCGCTAACCTCACATTGTATCTATGGATAATATGGATATAGGTGCTCGATAATTCTATGTCACACGTTTTCTACAGCAAAATACTTTTTAAAGCATCGACAAAAGAATCAAATTTCTGTAACGCGAACCTTTGAATTCAAATGTGCTTGCAGGTAGAATTTTTTGCTCATGTCTCACATGCCTTTGTTTATGTCTACCTACCTTGTCTGTGAAATGGTTAACAATAGCATAGTTATCTACTTCATCGACTTTAATCAGTTAGGTATCTATGCAATCGTGTATAATATCATGATCATGATTTTCTATTTCTTCGTAAGATCTAATTAGGATGAGACTAACAGCTAACCTATATACTTGTGTTGAAATCAACAGAATGATGACGTAAGGCAGTTCAATTGAAGTACTATTCTTTGAATTAATTGTCAACTTCAGCTTTAGTCCAGCACGGTCACGCAGTCTGTTGAATGTATAGAATTCTATTTATCAGTTCCGACCTTGACGCCACCTCCGGAACCAATCGAGTTTGTGAGTTCGCATAGGAGCGCCGCTCGTGAACTATACTGCCTTTCAGATCTTGTTCAACGTCCATTACAATAGAATTAGATCTTTATTCGGCCGGCTTGACTTTCGATACTCGGTTAATGATATAATCAAGCTAACGGTGACGACTTCGTGGCCCATCATGTCGGTTATTGCTATCTAATGGTATTTGAATAGCTAAAAATATACATTCATATCTACATCCGTTCAAATAAACGCCGGATTAGTTGGTTTTAAAAACAAAGGAGTTTTAAAACGCTTTTGTGTTTGACATATTCTTTGAACGAACAAAGCGATGGACATGGAATACTAAATTACTTAAATCTGAGTTTATAATGTTCTAATTTATTCTAAAATACTCGTTGTACTCTCACAAACAATTTTCATAGTTAGCAGACTCGACAGACATCCCCGTTTCCACAATTTTGAGTCGTAATTGCGAACCCAGTGTGCCGGGTGCTAATAACCGCCTGCGAATTTGGCAGTGCGAGAGGGTCGGACCCCTCGGCCGCCCGCTCCCCTACCTGATGCAACTGCAGTATTGATCAACGGCACTTGTATACGTCCAATGTCGTATTTCCGATTAACTTTGTGGAGCAAATTAAAATGTAAATTGTAATCGTATCTAGGTTCAAAACAATTACTCGTTTGTTACGCACGCACACTTTACCAAATGTGTGAAATGAACACGCAAATTGAATGCATAGCTTACAAATTGCAAGTAATTCTATGAACAAACACTTGCTAGGTATTACGAAACACTAGGCTGTCACCTTTCGTGCTATGTAAACAGTACGCTCAAACAATTCTCTCTTTCGCTTTCAGACCTTCACAGCCTGGTGCAACAGCCACCTTAGGAAGGCCGGTACTGGTATCGAGAACATCGAGGAGGACTTCCGCAATGGGTTGAAGCTCATGTTACTGCTGGAGGTCATCTCCGGCGAGACCCTGCCCAAGCCCGACCGCGGCAAGATGCGTTTCCACAAGATCGCTAACGTCAACAAGGCTTTGGACTTCATCGCCTCTAAAGGTAAATCCTATTCAATCGACGGAGTAACACATACAACATGGCAGATTTTTTGAGAAAAATCGATGTTTAATCATAAAGTGTTCTACAATTCTACATAATAATGTTCTCGTAGTTATGAGTTCCATGAGCAAATGAGCCATGAATAGAGTTCATATTGCTTTTACTTAGTTAACAATCAATATCTTTGAGTGGCCGTCTAGTGAGCGTCTTTTCTGAATGTCTAATCTTTATCGAGGGTATGTCCCTAATTGCTTCTGATTTAGATAACAAAACGATTACAAACAAGGCATTGCACATTTTGCCATCTAGTCTAAAAGTGCATAAAGCCACATTTGTCGTTTAGTACAATTTGTTATGGGCAATTTAAGTAAAACTGATTGCTCAATACTAGTGTTTCGTAGGCGATTTGCTCAGAATCCGTCCCAGTTACTCCTACACTCATTGCAGTTTTCAATACAATGATCGTATTTTATTGGGAAACGTGACGGTAGGTAGACAGTGGAAAAAACTGCTATAAAATACAAAATTTGTAAACTGTAAAAGTAGTAAACTTCGAAGAAAATAAGCAGTGGCGGCTACCACACTTTTCGTATTCCATACCATTTATCAGATCATGTAAATATTTAAATCAATGATAAAAAATATCGTCTTAACAAAATCTGACACAAAAACCGACAAAACAACACTAGCATCATAGAAATTAGTTAAACTTGTCACTGGACTGAGTTTTGAAGAAAATAAACAGTATGCTGTACCCCTAATGTAAGTACGTAATAACAAAAACTCATTTCTTGATTCGTAGGGACATAAAACTGTTCAAGATACAGTTTCGACATTTACTGTTAAAACTGTCATTTTAAAACTGTATGTGCAAGCTAACGAGCTTAGATTATTTCAAAACATCCACTTAATACTAAGAACTACTAAAGGCAAAAGGAACAAATTCCTAACACTGACAAATCACAAGAATCGACATTTTGGACGAAGAGTATTAAAATAATTCAATGTTATGTAATATATAACTACGTTAAGCCGTTGGTCCCGGCTGTCATTTGTATATCTTTGGCAGTCGTAACGGATTGTCAGAAGCCAGAAAATCTGACACCAGTCTTACCAAGAAGTACCGTGTTATCCAGTTAATGGGTTGTGGAGGTCTGGTAGGCAGCCGCTCCACGTAAAATACTGGTATTCAGCTGAATCCGGTTTGACTGGGAGCCGACCCCAATATAGTTGGGAAAAGGTTAGGCAGATGATGAATGTTATATATAACCAGGAATTATTCTAATATGGAATTCATGTGCATTATGACTATTCAGTGGTTACCACAAGTCCACAATACAAGAACTCACTCACACGGTTGTATATAAAAGCAAATATGTACAATTATTATTAAAACATCCAAATTCGGTATAATGGTATGACGCCAACAAGTAATACTGAGAACATACATACGTAGGTACTACATGTCATATTTAAGGACTGTTCACAAACCAATACGACTGTAAAAGGTTGAAAGCATTGTCGAAGATGACGGATACGAATATTACAGATTTGTTTCCTTTGTACCTATCTGAAAATCAAGTAATTCTACTACAGCTGACACCTATTTCCAGGCGTAAAGTTGGTGTCCATTGGTGCCGAAGAAATCGTCGATGGCAACCTTAAGATGACCCTGGGTATGATCTGGACCATCATCTTGCGATTCGCCATCCAGGACATCTCAGTGGAAGAAATGACCGCCAAGGTAAATCTACAACTATCGACCATGTAATATTGACCATACACAATCGATTTAATAAACCTAAACCTAACAACATACTTGTGTAATAGAACATTAGTCATCGACAGTAAAAATGCGAATATAAATGAAATTCGCAATGCATTTTTTCACTTCTAGTATTCATTTACAAACTCGGTTTTATTGATAAATAAGGATGCAATTTTACAGTACATCTGTACTGTAAAATTGACTTTATGATATTGAGAATACGCGAACATTTCTCCCATCAAAGTCGATAAAGTTTGTTGATAACGCGACCAACTTCCTTTGTGTCATTGTTCATCAATTCATTTTTATTGTCTCTCAACAGGAAGGTCTGCTGCTCTGGTGCCAACGCAAGACAGCCCCATACAAGAACGTCAATGTCCAGAACTTCCACCTGTCGTTCAAGGACGGTCTGGCCTTCTGTGCCCTGATCCACAGGCACAGGCCCGACCTCATCGACTACAGCAAATTGTCCAAGGACAACCCTCTAGAGAACTTAAACACGGCTTTCGATGTGGCCGAGAAGTATCTCGATATCCCCCGCATGTTGGACCCCGACGGTAAGACACGCTTGTTATGCTGTTATGCTCAAGAATTATACAACTGATTGACAAGAGCTACACAGCTCTGGGAACATTCCTGTCTTCATTTTTCAATGTGATATATGAGACCATACGTGATATTTTACTGCCAAATTGCCGCATTTTAGTATTTTCTCAATGATCATCAAAAAATGAACAACACATATAAATTGTAACTGGATATTGCAGACTTAATAAACACACCAAAGCCGGACGAGCGCGCCATTATGACCTATGTGTCGTGTTACTACCACGCCTTCCAAGGCGCGCAACAGGTACTAAACAAAATGTAAAATGGCCGCCACTCGTTACCGCCATTTCCGCGTTTGATATCCGAACCCTAACGCCAGGCCTTTGTGTGTAACTTATAGCATGATGAGTGCCTCGCTTTATGTTAAAGAAGCTCCAACTGTCAGTGTTGATAAACTAATACCAAAGACCTCGGAAGAGTTTCACAGACTAGTTCTAACATTAGGATAGGACATAGAAAATGTAACGACCAATTCACATTTTCGATCCAATCCCAACATTACTTGGTCATCAGACTGATCCATCTGCTGACGATGACAGTCTTGATGTACCTACCGAGTTATTGTAGAAAGATCTTCCGAGGTCAAATATCCTTTGCCAAAAACGTGTTCCAGAAATGCCAACTCCGAAATATATTTTATGATGTGTAAAATCCAAAACAATAACCATATTATTGTTATACCGATCCCAGCAACAAACCCCAAACCTACTTAAATAATTATGAAATGTGCTACAAACGTTTTTATAAAAATAAGCTTTATGTTGTTAACTCATACAGTATTTTATTGATATCAAACGAAAGAATGCTTGTGTTCTAAATTAATCGCTCTCGTAATTCGCAGTTATTTGAAATAACACATTTACTTTATTGTCTAGATGTTCAGTTGAGCACTGTCAATTAGCACCACATTAATTAATTTCCTGTTTCAAGTAGGTACCTACTACTACTATAATTAAATGTGATAAGACAATGCGGGTTGTTAAAACACTAAGTTTTAGCGTATTTTTTGCCTGTTGTTGCTGACGACAGTGACGACCGAAAAGAAATTAAAATCCTACATTCCAATAAGAGCAGTAATAGACCATCAAAACTTTGAATTCCCAAGTAAACGAGGACGTTAATGTTAATGACGTTGTTTTTCAAAAGATAAGACACACAAGCATTCTACTAGGGAATAATTCATGATACATCGCATGAGAACTAACACCGTGTCGCTTGCGTGCCGCTTGTCAGATCTGCAGAACACGGCGATGCCGGACGAGCGTGCGGTCATGACATACGTCTCTTCATACTACCATTGCTTCTCTGGCGCACAAAAGGTTTGTATCATCTGAACCTACTAATGAATGCAAATGTTGCAGTTTTCTGAACCAAATCAAAATGAAAATACCAAAATCAAGTTGATTTGAATGTGGGGCGAAAAAGTATTTTCAAACAGCTCCGTGTTTTAAAGCTTCTTTGTATTTGCAAATCATATGAATAAATTAATAGCTTGTCATGTAACTAGTGATATCTAGTTTTATTGATAAAGATGTTTCATAAATGTAAAACATATTGAACGTACCATCCACAGGCTGAGACGGCCGCGAACCGCATTTGCAAAGTTCTCAAAGTCAACCAGGAGAACGAACGCCTCATGGAAGAGTATGAGCGTCTTGCCAGTGACGTAAGTATCCCATCATTTAAAGAACACAACAGACAACAGCACGATAGAATATTACCAAGAATAAGTTTAAAATAAAATAATCGGATGCTCCTTGACGCTAGCACATATGGAGGTGTCGTCACGACACCTTTTTCCAGTCGCGTACCTCATGCGTCAACTGATCTCTCGCGCTGTTGCCTAACTACTTAATTTTATACTGCAATAAATATTTCTAACGGTATAAAACTTTATAGTTGCTGGACTGGATCAGGCGTACCATGCCCTGGCTGAACAGCCGCCAAACCGACAACTCTCTTGCCGGTTGCCAGAAAAAACTGGAAGACTACCGTACTTACAGGTAAATATCGTTTGGGATTTTGGAAGTACTCATAGCAGTCTTATAGCTTTGAGTCATGATATAATTATAACGCATTAGGTCAATGATAACATGATGTTTGAATCCCAGTTATCTAACAACTAAAGTTGTCGTTTCCTGTAGGATAAGAAGCCAAATCCTCGAAATAGCGATAAGCGACACTATTTTATAACGAACATATTTAACATCAATATAAAGCGAATCATACATACCTATACACAAACAAAGGTTATGCCTAGGAGAGTACATATTTCACCAAATACATGTACCTATATTTATACCTTATAGGGAGTGAGACCATTTCCAGAAACCGAAAAATATTTTAATCCGTGCTATGATGATATCGACAGCAACCCTAAGTACTAAATATCCCCCTATCTTTCTACAAGCGCAAAGTTGACAATGACTATTTTTCAGGCGTAAGCACAAGCCGCCACGTGTAGAGCAGAAGGCCAAGTTGGAGACGAACTTCAACACTCTGCAGACCAAGCTCCGCCTGAGCAACCGCCCCGCGTACATGCCCACCGAAGGCAAGATGGTCTCTGTAAGTATCACCATCATCCAAGTAGCTATTACCTAACATAGAAGATCAATATTAAAAACAATTACAAAAGATTTCCAATGCGGTAGAAATCTTTAACACGCCAAAATGTTGGGTCTTAACATACCCCTCATCCTAGTCCTCATAATCCATATAATTTTAGTATTGGAGGACCAGGACTACTCTCCTTCTAATCTCTTCATACCAAATTACATCAGAGACCAAGCAAATCTAATCTGTACTGGTTTTATTTCAAGGACATCGCCGGAGCTTGGAAGGGCCTGGAAATCTCCGAAAAGGCCTTCGAAGAATGGCTGCTGAGCGAGATGATGCGCCTTGAGCGTCTTGAGTACCTGGCCCAGAAGTTCAAGCACAAAGCCGACATCCACGAGGACTGGACCAGAGGTGGGTACAAGGATCACAGATAGCATCTTTCTTTCTTTTGTGTTGCGATGATGTTATTTGTATGCGTCGTCAAATTTTTTTATAACAAAGAACGTAAGAGAAAATTAATAAACAATATTGTATGAAGTCACGCAAGTAAAGAGATGAATATGTAAATAAATACTATATTATTTTTAGCACAGCATTTAGCCGAAATCAAAGATATCAAGAAAACACTCTACTCTGATGACCAAAACACCATGGTAACATCGAACCACTTTAAATTCCAGGCAAGGAGGAGATGCTGCAATCTCAGGACTTCCGCCAGTGCAAGCTGTACGACATCAAGGCTCTGAAGAAGAAGCACGAGGCCTTCGAGTCAGACCTCGCTGCTCACCAGGACCGCGTCGAGCAGATCGCTGCTATTGCCCAGGAACTCAAGTAAGTAAAGCTGCACTTTTATACCGGTGAATCTGAGAGCAATACTCTAAGGGAAATTCTCAATTCTTCTGCTCTGCTTTGCATGTTTCACTGACAGAACCAAACTGTTCTTTTAATACCTCAGGTCGGGTCTTGGAGCACTCTTTACTAAATTTTTAATCTTTTGCACGTATTTAAATAAATATATCAATCTTGTTAGGACGTCAAAATGGCAATCGAAAAAAGATTTCACTGAAATTCATTTCGTATAATCCAATGACGTGTTTAGAAAAACACGCAAAGACGATCCGGATTGGATTGGATTGACTTAGCTAAGAAAAGCTTAAATTAGCTCTATATCCATAAATACAACCAGCCTGCGTCCTCCTCCGCAGTACCCTGGAGTACCACGACGTGGCGAGTGTGAACGCTCGCTGCCAGCGCATCTGCTCGCAGTGGGACCGCCTGGGCGCGCTCACGCAGCGCCGCCGCCACGCGCTGGACGACGCCGAGCGCGTGCTGGAGCAGATCGACCTGCTGCACCTCGAATTCGCCAAGCGTGCCGCGCCTTTCAACAACTGGTATGTTCCCGATGTACTAACTATTCAGAAGATCTGGCTATAAAAAGTGCTGGAATCAAAAATTATCTCCACATTCCAAAAAATTTTGTCTTCTCTGGCCGTTATTCCAATTTACTTGGGGGCCTATGATGTATCATTTAGCCTCCATCTATTGGCATCACAAAAGTAATGATGGATGTGCTCAACATCCATAATTGAACCATCGAGGTTTTAATTCATCATCTCATTTCCTATTCAGGTTGGATGGCACCCGAGAGGATCTCGTGGACATGTTCATCGTCCACACCATCGAAGAGATCTCCGGTCTCATGGACGCGCACGCTCGCTTCAAGGCCACTCTCGGAGAGGCTGACAAGGAATACCAGGTAATGTTTCCCATAATTATTTTCCCTAATTTACGACGTATATACAGCAGCAACATGACTTTCTGCGATGAGCTCAAATTTTGGAAAAGATCTATTACGAACCGAAAGTTTTCTTAAATTAATTATGATATCCGAATACCTACTCTCCATAAATATACAGCACTTGAAGATACCAACAATGTTTGGACCCCTTTTTAATCACAATTGTTCGCTTTGATTTTAGGCGATAGTCAACCTGGTGCACCAGGTTGAGTCCATCGTGAAACAGCACCAGATCCCTGGTGGTTTGGAGAACCCCTACACTACTCTTACTGCTCACGTAAGTTTTTCATTTATCTAATAAATTTTACAAAAAACCTCAGTCAGCCTACCACGTGCCAAAAGGCAATAAAACGCAACAGAAGAGAAGTCTATTATTCCAGAAAATGATAATGCAAAACTGCAAAAGAATAGCTTAACAAATGAGTCGTCGCATTTTTTTGGTTTCTTCTATCATTTTAACGCCTTTCAAAAAAACCTCACTATAGTAAAAAAAATAGTCACACTTTAACACAAAGATCCTTCCAGCAACAGAAAACCTTTCAAAAACTTATCCATCTTATTTCTCAACCTCAGGAGCTGAACCGCAAGTGGTCCGACGTGAGGCAGCTGGTTCCCCAGCGCGACAACACTCTTGCCGCCGAACTTCGCAAGCAACAGAACAACGAGACCCTCAGGCGCCAGTTCGCCGAGAAGGCCAACGCTGTTGGACCCTGGATCGAAAGGCAAATGGATGCCGTCACCGCTATCGGAATGGGTCTCCAGGTAAGGAATTACATTCATCGATTAATCGTTTCTTTTTAAGTTCAACTAGAGATAGTAATTTTTCTATGATTGAGCTGTTATCTTAACTAAATAAATCCTTCAAATCCGACTTGATAACTGTAATAATATACAATGCCAAATAATTGGAAGCAGTTAAGCATAAAAATCTTCCCGCTTTTGGCATGATAAGTAAAGGTTTGAAAATGTGAGTAGTACTTAGTTGTCCACTCTCAGACGGACTAAAGTTTATCTACAAAATAATACAATACGTGAAATGTTTGTTTGTATCAGGGCTCTCTGGAAGACCAACTGCGTCGCCTCAAGGAGTACGAAGCCGGTGTGTACGCATACAAGCCACACATCGAGGAACTGGAGCGCATCCACCAGGCCGTGCAGGAGGGCATGATCTTCGAGAACAGGCAAGTCTACATAAATTATTATTGTAAAACTAACGGACCGTGGATGTTATTTGTACAGAATCTGGCAATCTTACAACCATCGTAGGAAACCCGAGGAACAAACCACAATGTCAAACCAGAAACCTAGGTAACTGATTTAGGAGTCTCAATACTATCCAGAACTTAATAACAATTGACCACTCTAGAAATTACAAGTGTTTTAGCAATTTTAGCACAGAAACGTGAAATAACGGATCAATCAATCAACTCAGCCTATTGCAGACTCGCAGCCCATTGCTTGAATTTCCCAATCTCCTGTACTAAATTAACGAACGTATCTTACAGGTATTCGCAATACACAATGGAAACTTTGCGCGTCGGCTGGGAACAACTCCTGACTTCCATCAACCGCACTATCAACGAAGTCGAGAACCAGATCCTGACCCGCGACTCGAAGGGAATCACCCAGGAACAGCTCACCGAGTTCCGTGCCTCCTTCAACCACTTCGACAAAAACCGCACCGGTAATTAGAAAAACTGCTTTACTTTAGCTTTTTAATTACCATCATCATCATTCGGCCGAAAACCATCCACTCCTGAATATTGGTCGGCCTGGTCGATGTGGCGATACTTGAGGGAGGCCATCGACCAGTCCTGTTTTTTTCGAATTCGAATTTGGAGTAATGTTTTTTTTATTTTTTTCACAGGCCGCCTTGCACCCGAAGAATACAAATCGTGCCTGGTGTCTCTTGGATACAGCATCGGCAAGGACAGGCAAGGAGAACTCGACTTCCAGCGCATTCTCGCAGTTGTCGACCCCAACAACACAGGTAAATTTATTTCTATATACTCCCAATGGATCTTACCAGATCTTATTTTACTTCTTTCTTACGAGGTCAGACCAGTTTTACAAAACGTAGAAAGACCTGTCGTTTTTTTGCAAGTCTGCAAAGTAGGTGTAGTTCCATAGATAAACATTTCACTGTTCTGTTCACAGGTTACGTGTCGTTTGATGCGTTCTTGGACTTCATGACCAGGGAATCCACAGACACAGATACCGCTGAACAAGTCATCGACAGCTTTAGGATCTTAGCTGGCGACAAGGTACCTACTTAACAATATTTCCTAAAAATATGCAGACTTCGAAATTGATTTCCAATTGGAGTTTATTCTAAAGAATAATAGCCGCTGCTTAATCTTCAAAGACATAATTTCGACGCTCGCCTGGTCAGTCCGCGAATGGGTAACCATCGATTGCTGGCACCCTCCGTGCCTTGGAAAATACTGCAAGCCGTTGGTGCCGACTGTCATTATTTTGTTGATCTTTGACAGTCGTTACGGGTAGTCGGAAAAGTCTGACCACCCGTAACCATTTTTGCAGGGGTATCGCTCCTTTATGGGTTCACCAAGTAACATGGTTTAGAATGCATGCGTTTAGAATTGAAGCCGACTTTAACAAAGTTGGGAAACACATAGGCTGATGATGACACTGACGACGTTATTTTGTGTTCGTTAGCCCTACATCACGGCGGACGAGCTGAGGCGCGAGCTGCCGCCGGACCAGGCGGAGTACTGCGTGGCGCGCATGCCTCCCTTCCGCGGGCCCGGCGCCCCGGCCGGCGCGCTCGACTACATGGCCTTCTCCACCGCACTCTACGGCGAAACCGACCTTTAGGTACACTACGACAAATGTACACCTCTAATTTATTTCTAGACTTAACTACGAAAATTTTAAATAAACTATTTAAAAATCATCCAGGCTTTCCAATCCCCCGAGCACACTGGCATTTGGCAAACCTCCAGTTCGCCATTGGGTCGCTGCCTAACGCCCACCATGCTTACATGTTTTGTTGAATAGAAATATTTATAGAAACTGAAATGATTTTTACTCAGACGCAGGTCGCAGAAGTCGTATCATAGGACACTGTCATCCACGTCATCAGTCAAGGAGGGTAGCTAAGATGGCGCTCAGTACTAACACGCCGGCCCGAGGCTCCAGCGGCGACGTAATGGCGCACAAATATTATTTCCCTTACGTTGACCTTCCTCTCAAAAATCGCCCTAAACCGAGGTCAATGTAGAGCAAACAATTTTTGTGGAATAATTTAGTCTATAAAACAGTTCTATATTAAAATATTATTATGTGCAATGTTCAAACCAAAAATGCCATTAACTTTCATACCATAAAACTCCTTCCTAATGTTTAGTAACCTTTTGGCTCAAATCAGAGAAATCATTTTATATGTTTACAACACTCTATTTATACATTAGCATTAGGTATTTTTAACTTTTATAAGAAATTCTCAGGGAAGTCACAAAAAAATTATTTGTAAGATAAAAATGGTGCTAATGTTAGGCTTGACTAATGTGTGACACCAAAATAAGACTCATTTACTCTGTGAGAATGTTTTTGTTATATTTTTTTTTATTTATAAGCAAACATTATTTATACAAGATCAATTTTTATTTACTGCCATTAGTAATTATAGTACTTTGATGGTAGGCACAGTATTGTTTTAAGTTTTCTAAATTTATAAATGTTGCAGGGAAGTGTCACACAAATTATTTATATCATAGATTGCCATAGCTTGCCTGCATCTATTTATTTATCATTTTTATATGATTGTCGTTTGTGAGAGTATTGGAATGAGTACTCAAAATAAATGATCTGCCATATTTTTGTCTTTTAATAATGACTGCGTTGTTCAACCAACCAATTTATGTTTCAATGAGACAGCAGCAGTATGTAGAATAAGAATGACTTATGTGCCCAAAAGTATACTAACTCGAATGTACAGCTACTTTAATAAAGAGCTCTTAAACAACTTTATTTTTTTATTTTGTATTTTTACCTAAATCATGTTTATAGTATACTTAGTCTATTTTAAGAATAAAAAACAATATTTAAAACCGAGTCAACAGTGCTCATATATTTGAAAAAAACAACTAGGATACAGATCAGCTTGCTAGTATAACACACGGTTGAAATATACTATACTATTATAATATACTAATACATTAAAAATTATATAATACATATACAAATCTGAAGAAGTTTAAATATTCCACTACATAGCCAAATGAGAAAGGTATCAATAAATTATAATATCCTATGCATATCTATTAAAATATTAAAGCCTAAAAACCATTCTTTATTATTTCTCTGCCTCCTTTTTGGATTCTTCAGCTGTTAAGAGCGCACTCTTAATGCCAACCTTCTTCAGTTCTTCAATAAGCTCACCTGATTGGTGCATTTGCAGCATTATGTCACAGCCTCCGACAAATTCTCCATTGATGAAAACTTGTGGGATAGTCGGCCAGTTGGAGTAATCTTTGATACCTGAAATAAAAAAATTAAATTAAAACAAACATCACTAAGCCACAAATGTTACCCAGAAAGCTGCTAAGCTTAATTGGGGCTGGGCTGGATATAGGTCACATGTCAGAATAGAAATGGGCTAAAAGAACCACAAAATAGGTCCCATTAAATTCCAGAATCATCATGGCAGAGCGAGGTGTAGATTTCAATTCAATTCAATTTATTTATTTATTCAAGTAACCATGACACATTTGTGACTTAAAACCTTATGCTATGTTAGTGATTAAGATAATTATTCTAAACAAATTTATACAGTGTCAACACTGTCCAACGCATCACCGCAGCTGCACCATTCCGTGGGAAATGGCGCAGCAGCGATTCACGTACGGACAGACCAGCCTGCTCGAAATTAGAGACAGGATACTGTTGGTGTATGTAGATGGGGGACAAGCTTGTCAACAAAGTTCTGGGAAGCTCTAAACAACATTGAATAGTTACGGGAAAAGGAGGCCTTGTACCTGCAGTGGGACAATATATGGCCCACTTAGATAAGATTAGACAACATAACATCATGCCTGTAAACCCTGAAGGAAAATATGTTTTCTTTTATTTTAATGTAACATGAGATACAAATTGCATCACTTTTTTCATTTGTCTGTCAACCACAAGTTCAGACAACTCTATTGGCTGATGGGCAGAAACTCAGTGCTCTCCCTGGACTACAAGCTCTTTATATTAATTCCATTCTTAAACCCACATGGACATATTTATGGTATACAGTTATGGGGAGTTGCCAGCAAGAGCAATGTCATGTGCTTGGAAGGGTGTAAAACAACATACTAAGGAATATTGTAAATGCTCCCTGGTTTACGAGGAACAATGAGATACAGGAGTACTTGAACACTGCAGTGGCCTCAGTAATAGAGTACTTCATGAAACAACACATTAAACGTCTTATCCATCACCCCAATCCTCTTGCTTCAGGTTTGCTAGACAATGACTATGTGGTCAAAAGGTTAAAAAGAAAACACATGCTTTGATAGACAGTGAGGCAATGCCCTCCCGCTCTTTAAATACTATCAACCACTCAACCTCTCCCGTATGGTGTCGGGACGCAAAAGAATAGCATCATCCCATCACTTCCTGTGGGTGTCGCAAGAGGCGACTAAGGGACTCACCATAGAATGGGCAGCAGCATTCTTTCGGTACATTGCAACAGCTATACTGCGATCGCCAACCCGCCTGCCAAGTGTGGCGATTATGGCAAACCCCCCCCCCCCCCTCAAATGATAAGCATAATAAAAAAATGGCCCCTAGTGCCCGGCAGCGCGTCTACCCTTGACTCCGGTAGCGGTCAAGGTTATGACGATGCAAGTGGATACGGCTACCGTAAAAAACACCGACGACTGGACCTGGCAACATTAAACACGAGAACACTCCGGACCGACGAGAAGATCACCGAACTTGAGGAGGAATTGAGCAGGTCGCGATGGAGTGTTGTGGGATTGTCTGAAGTCCGAAGAAAGTTGCTTGAGAATTGTCGTGTCCTGCCGGACACGACAATTCTCAAATCCGGCAACCTGTTCTATTTCCGTGAGGGTGACCAGAAGTCCCAGGGTGGTGTCTGGTTTTTCGTCCACAGGTCCGTCGTGTCTAATGTGGTGAGGATCGAGAGTGTGTCGACCAGGGTGGCGTACCTTATACTCAGAATATCGTCAAGATATTCGTTGAAGGTCGTACAGGTTTACGCCCCAACCTCAACACACCCCGACGACGAAATAGAGACCATGTATGAGGATATATCCAGAGCCATGCATGGTCATAAAACTCATTTCACCGTGGTCATGGGGGACTTCAACGCGAAACTGGGCAAACGTGACGGTGACGAGCTGCGAGTGGGGCAATTTGGATATGGACGTCGGAACCACTGGGGACACCTACTGGCCAGTTTTATGGAGAAGGAGGGCCTCTATATGATGAACTCCTTCTTCAGAAAACGTGAGCACAGGAAGTGGACCTGGCAGAGCCCCGACGGTGCAACTAAAAATGAGATTGACTTCATCATGTCGACGAAGAAGCAGATATTCAATGATGTCTCTGTGATCAACGCGGTGAAAACCGGAAGTGATCACCGCATGGTAAGAGGCACATTGAATCTAAATATCAAGCTGGAAAGGTCTCGACTGATGAAGTCTACGCTCCGTCCAGCACAGATCCAGATCCAAAACTCCGAAAGCTTTCAGCTCGAACTTAAAAATCGTTTCGAGTGCCTAGGGAGCTCCGTGGACGAATACAACGATGGGTTCGTGGAAACTGTTCATACGGTCGGGTCTAAGTTCTTCAAGACTCGCCGTATAGATAAGACCAAGAGTCTCTCTGATCCTACTCTCCAGCTCATGAAGGAGAGGCGGGAGATGATTCTGCAGTCTTCAGACGATGCGTGCAAATACCGGCAGCTCAATAGACGGATCTCCAAGTCCTTGAAAAGGGACCTCCGCCGCTTTAATACTGAAAAGATTAAAGACGCGATAGGGCGGAATAAGGGCTCCAAGGTCTTCGCAAGAGATTTGTCTATTGGGCAGAGCCAGCTCACAAAACTGAAGACCGACGATGGCAGAACCATATCCGCCAAATCGGAGCTTCTAAGGGAGATCGAGACATTCTATGAACAGTTATACACGTCAATGACCAAACCCGCAGCAAATCTAGCGAACGACCCAAGATTGACCCGGCATTATACCGAAGACATCCCGGACGTCAGCCTGTATGAGATTAGGATAGCTCTGAAGCAGCTTAAAAACAACAAGGCGTCGGGTGAGGACGGAATTACAGCCGAACTCCTGAAGGCGGGTGGAAAACCAGTCCTAAAGGCCCATCAGAAACTGTACGATTCCGTCATACTCGAGAGGAAAACGCCACAAGCGTAGAGCAGAGGTGTGGTGGTACTCTTCTTTAAAAAGGGCGACAATGCCCTGCTTAAGAATTACAGGCCCATCTCACTTCTGAGCCATGTCTACAAGCTGTTTTCCAGAGTCATCACAAACCGTCTCGCACGCAGGTTTGACGACTTCCAGCCTCCCGAACAAGCCGGATTCCGAAAAGGCTTCAGCACCGTAGACCACATACACACGCTGCGGCAGGTTATACAGAAGACCGAAGAGTATAATCTGCCCCTCTGCTTAGCGTTTGTAGACTACGAGAAAGCCTTCGATTCGATCGAGACTTGGGCTGCGCTGCAGTCTCTCCAACGGTGCCAGATTGACTATCGGTACATCGATGTGCTGAAGTGTTTGTATGAAAACGCCACCATGTCAGTCCGACTTCAGGATCAGACATCAGAACCTATCCTCCTGCAGCGGGGTGTGAACTGTGAGGCAGGGAGACGTAATTTCTCCGAAACTGTTCACGGCCGCAATGGAGGACGTCTTCAAGGTTTTGGACTGGAAAAGGCTAGGCATCAATGTAAATGGCGAGTACATCACTCATCTTCGATTTGCCGACGATATAGTCGTCATGGCTGAGACCACGGAGGACCTCAGTACAATGCTCGATGACCTCAGTAGAGCTTCCGAAAGAGTGGGTCTTAAAATGAACATGGACAAAACCAAGGTCATGGTAAATACCC
Source organism: Melanchra persicariae (assembly GCA_947386135.1). Classification (NCBI taxonomy): domain Eukaryota; kingdom Metazoa; phylum Arthropoda; class Insecta; order Lepidoptera; family Noctuidae; genus Melanchra; species Melanchra persicariae. The sequence continues at coordinate 8,682,038 of OX376659.1, forward strand.
ATGTAGCACCCACTCCAATCAAGATTGGAGGCTCTGCACTCGAAGTTGTTGATGAGTACGTCTACCTGGGACAAACGATCCAGTTAGGTAGGGCTAACTTCGAAAAAGAGGTCAACCGTCGAATCCGACTCGGCTGGGCGGCGTTCGGGAAGTTGCGCGGTATCTTCTCGTCTCACATACCACAGTGTCTCAAGACGAAAGTCTATGACCAGTGCGTGTTGCCAGTGATGACCTATGGACTCGAAACGTGGTCGCTCACAATGGGCCTCATCAGAAGGCTTAAAGTCACCCAAAGGCCAATGGGGAGGGCAATGCTCGGAGTTTCCTTGCGTGATCGAATCAGGAATGATGATATCCGCAAGAGAACCAAGGTTACCAACATAGCCCGAAGGATCGCCAAATTGAAGTGGCAGTGGGCAGGGCACATTGCTCGCAGAACATATGGTCGATGGGGCCGAAAAGTTTTATAGTGGCGACCGCGTACCGGAAGACCCAGCGTTGGAATGCTTCCCACAAGGTGGACCGATGACCTGGTGAGGGTCGCGGGTAACCGATGGATGCGAGACGCACAGGACCGGTTGTTATGGCGACACTTTGGGGAGGCCTATGTCCAGCAGTGGACGTCTTTCGGCTGATATGATGATGATGCCACTCAACTGATTATAGTCTGGCAACTGATTGCAGATTAATAGCAATTAATTGTAGGAGGTAAAAGTGTGATGTAAGGTTCTTGAATGAGTCTTTTATTTTATATATATAATATAAACTATCCTTTATGGGCCGTGGCTTTGGAAGTTCATTTTTTTTTTTGTGGATAGTACTCATAAATAGAAAGCTTTTTACAAATTTTCAACATCCGGATAGTCACGGTTATCGAGATATAAATCTTTAGTTTCCATACAAATTGGAAAATAATACGCCATTTGTACATTTTTAGGTTAGATAAATAAATTGTCATAGTAGACGTCAAAGTTGACATTTCACGTTCCGTTTATGGTAGAGGTGTATTTTATTCAATGTAATGTCACGGTTTTTACATAATTTACATTTTATATAATTTTATTTTCACGTATTCACATATTAAATTTGATGGGTAATTAATGTGCTGAATAACCGGGCTGTATCATGCAATTACATTGACTTTTTCAAACAAGAAATAACAATTTTTTTTTACACTGTGAAATGGAACGTGAATCGACGCCATTTTAATGTGTTTCGATCCATCCAGGGCTGCCAGATGTACGATTTTAATCGTACTCCTACGATTTTTTGGCATTTTTACTCATGTACGATCGCTAGACCAAGATCGTACGGAAAATGTACGATTTTTACATACCCGGCAACATTTCATAATGAAAGGAACGTGCTCCACTGGCAAGTGGCAAGTTTGAGTTTCGGGGAATAAAAATAGATGACGAATGGCGCAGTTTTCCTAACATTTTACATGAAAATTGGTTTAACTATGAATACCGACGAGTTTTGGTGCGTCATCAAAACACAATTTGAAAATTATAAATCACTAAAGGAAGGAGGAGGAAAAAGGAAGTAGGGAACAACAGAAAAGTTAAACAATATGACCACCGATTTGTATAATCTTTATCAATAAATAGTTTTATTGCATTGCTTTTCTAAAACTAAACGAATTTTTGTTATTTACTTACAGGTTAATAAAAATTTTGTACTTATAGGTTGTACTATCTTTTCATTTCAAAATTTCCTTGGTATACGATTTTTTTTGTAGTTGCCGTACGATCACAATTTTTTTGCACCTGGCAGCCCTGGATCCGTCAGTCGTCAGTGCGTCTTCGTTCGTTGTCGTTGCAGTTGATATCGTTCGTTATAAACTACCATGGCGTCTCCGAAACCCTGTGCGTCTGTGCCTGAAGAGTCGAGTGATGTGCAAGTGTTGGACTCTGGTGAGCCGCTTGTCACGGCCTCCTCTTCTGTGCCTTCTTCTAGTAGTGCGCGAGTGATGGACTCAATAGAGCCGCTTGTGCCTACTGCGCGAGTGCAAGTGTTGGACTCAAATGAGCCACTTGTGCTCCCGTGTGCGTCATCAGTCCTCGACGAACCGGTTGCTGGTCCCAGTGGAGTAGCAGCTGGCTCTAGTGGTAGCATACCAGCTATCGCTAGTTCTTCAGAGGACGAGGATGACATCATTGCTCCTGCGATGCCCAGGCCTACTGGATCATCTGGCAGAAGAAACCATCCTTACTCGGATGAGTTAAGGTAAGTTTTGATTTATTGCATATCCGTACAATCAGTACATTGCTATATCTGTACAGCCAGCCAGAGCTGTGGTGGTGAGCGTTAAAACTATCTGTGACAAATAGGGAAAACTTAGGTCAGCTGAAGTTAGGTTAGTTAGGTTCGTCCAGTCCAGTCGGCAGGGCTCCGTCGACGTCAAGATTTATTTTGTGCACCAATCACTAATTTTAATCACGTTTTTCTTTGTTTCAGATCTATGTGGAACTGGAGAAAGATCTTCACCAAGCTGGGAACAGATGATCAGTGCATAGAGTTTGCGGAGGAGAGAGGTCTCATCCCGAGACAAAAGTTGTGCAATTATCATAGAACGCCTATGACAATATCAAAACACTCTGGGCAAGTTGGCAAGTTCAGATGCCGAAAAAGTAACTGCCGGGCCAGACAAGTCTCTCGTGCAATTGGGACATGGTTTGAGAATGCACGGTTGTCCCTCACATTGATTTTTCAAATAATGTATGCTTTTAGTGAGGGACTGACTTACCACCAAACTAGGAAAGAACTAGTATGTGATGATGATCCTGTAGTCTCTACAAGAACAGTTGCTGACTGGTTTAGCTATTGCCGAGAGACTATAAAAACCTATGAATTAGAAAATCAAAGGGCCCAAGGGAAGATAGGGGGCCCTAATCAAGTGGTGCAAATTGGTGATAAATTTGTGGCACCAGATGGGACACACATCCAGCATATAGAGAGCCAGTGGAGAAGATTAAAAAAACAATTTCGACAGCAGCAAAATAAACACAATTTTACAGACTGGTTGTGCGAATACAGTTGGAGGCGTAGAGTAATGGTTAATCATTTAGATCCTTATGAAGAGTTGTTGACTGCCATAAAACATGTTTATAAAATTGAATAAATGTAATAATAAAATTCTCCTCTCCTCTCCTCTCTTAAAATTCCTAGTGTTTTATTTTCATTATATCCGAAAAATGGTTATCCCTGACTAGCTACTAGTAGGACTTAGGATGCAAGAGCGAGCGAAGCAAGCTCGGGACTTGGGGCACCCCGACTCGGACAGGTTAGGTTAGAAGGGAGGGGGGAGGGTGGGGGTCTAGTGAGCGAGCGAACTGACCCCGTCATCCCCTTCGTGGTTATTTTTTTTTAAACCCAAGAGCTTTTGCTATTAAGAGGACAGGATGCAAGAAGGTTAGGCTTCAAAAAAATTTTTTTTTGGAAACTATTAGTTACCAGTGGTGCCAGGGAGGAGGGGGGCACCCTCAACCCGGTTAAACTTTCCTTTATGGGCCGCTGATTTTGGGGGGGTGGAGGGGGGCTACCACCCCCACCACCCGGAGCCCCATGGTTATGGAGATATACAAATTTTGCTTAAAATATCGTATCCAGTAGCAGAAAGAGGGGGCTCCGGGTGGTGGGGGTGGTAAAGGGGGGTAGCCCCCCTCCCCCCCAAAATCAGCGGCCCATAAAGGAAATTTAAACCAAAACATTGTTTGGTGAGAAATCTGGGTGACTGCTCAACCTTTTTATGATAAAGAAGCTAACACTAACTTCTTATCATAGTTGTAGCCTCTTCCAACGATAACAGTATTATTGTAAAATCGACACATATGTACCAATATGTAGATTCAGGTTAAAAACTAACCTTGTCTAAAATCTTCACTCGAGAGGACATCGTGACTATCGTATGGAACTGCGTGCATCCTCATTATCTGAACAACTGCATTACTGAATCCACATCGAGGGGCATCTGGCACACCTTTCATAAATACCACCACTTTATTATTTTTAACTATTTTGTCGATTTGTTCTTTTATTGGAGCATCGGCGAATGAACGACATGATAACTTCAGAGTATTGCTATAAATTGGAAATATACTCCTTCGTAGCAAACTATTCATTTTTATGGAATTAATCTACGTACTTTATTAATTTAAGCAGAAATTAAAGATATTTCTTTCTTTTGTTTTAAAATAATCCACTTCTTTCAGTGAAAATGTCACTCTGCCTAATAATTGCCTGCTGAGATGTTACGTCAACTTCATTCAACTGTCAATGTCACATCATCACATACCTACATCATGTCATGCCTTTTTTTCAATTCATGGAAAATCATTGGAAAATCGACACGGAAGAATAAAAATCTACATTTAGAATAAGCCCATAATTTTTTGAACAATTAAAAAAAGGCATTTCTGTACATCTAAAGTCTTCTTTTATTATATAATAAATATCAGCCAAAGACAGGCACGGGAGTTGTGATAATAGTCTGTGACCTGTGAGTGCCTGTGATTCGTGAACGCTCTTAAAAATAAAGTGTCTTGTTTGTGGTTATGAGTGGTTTGTTGTGTGAATAATTATTAATTTTTCAAATACTATTTCATAAAATGGAGAATGCTGAAGAAATTTTTCACTTTCTTGAAGATTTCTCCAAACGTAAGCCTAAAACAATCCCACAAGAACTCAATGAATACTTGGCATACGTAGCACGGACCGGTGATCCAGTCTACCAATGGTCACTTGTTAAAGCATTATTTAAAGAAAAACTACTATCTGTGATTACTGATTTCTACGAAACAACTCCAGGTATCGACATTCCACCTTATCCAAACGTGGATCCATTCAATTATGACATCATGAAAAACAGCCTATTAGAACGCCTAGATTCATTCACTTCTGCCCCCTTCACAGTTCAAAGAATTTGTGAATTACTCACATTTCCGCGTAAACAGTACAACCGCGTTGATAAGTTTATGAGGGCGATAGAAAAAAATATTTTAGTTGTAAGCACAAGAGAACCGGGTACACAACGACACGCCGAACCAGAAAACGGTGAACCAGTCGAGCCTATTGTAAACGGTTCAGATAATAATTCCGAGTACAACGTTGATGTTGAAATGGAAGATATGTCTTGGAAGGAAAATGCTGAACAACCGCAGATATCAGAGCCTCAACCAGGCTCATCTGATGCCCACATTTCGGTAGATGACATAGAGGCTCGACTAAAAGCTAAGCAAGAGACTCCAATGGATACTCAAGATAAAATTGCTACCCAATATGAGTCGGTTACACCTCCTGAACTTAATATAAGTGCTGATGAACCACCAGAAGAAATCAAGTCTAGTGCTGAGCCAAGTCCCCAAGCAACGGTATCCACTGAGGACCCTAAAGTTGAAGCAACCACTTCTTCAAGTTCAAGCTCAACTGAAGAACCAAAGGTTGATGTTGAAATGAAGCCTGAAGTTCCTACTCCTGCATTAATCATTCCAGAAATCAAAGTTGAGGATGCTGAAATGACAGAGCAAAGGCTTACTGCGCAAGCTTCAGTAGATAAAGTTGAAGACACAAGTGAGCCTGTGAGTGAAAAGGAAGCTCCAAGCACAGAGCCCAAACCTGTGATAGAACCACAAACTGTAGCTATGGATGAAAATAGCTCAGATTCCACTACAAAAGAAGACAATGAACCAAAACTTATTTCTGAAGTGTCCACATCAAGTGAGGAAAGTTCATCATCAAGTGATAACACTGATGGAAATAGCAATTCTCCTAAGACAGATGAGAGACACATAGATGTACATGAAGAGTCAAATCAATCAGACACTCCTTCAGACACGGCTTCTGAAGAAAGCAGTGTAAAGGAGTCTGAGCAAACACCTGAAACTACTCCAGAACAGCCTACTGAGGAAGTTTCTCCTAAAGTTGAAATGCAATCAGATAACTACTCAATATCTGATGTGAATTCTGAACTACCCCAACCACCTGCAGAGGGGCCCAAGGCTCAGGATGTGCCTGAAGAAAAAAAGGAACCCGAGAAGATTAACAAAGAAATTAAGTCTGATAATACTGAGACAGAGCAGAACAAAGACTCTTCATAATTTGACTCAACAATTTTAAATACTTTTTTATTCTGTGACTGTTAGTTAATAAGTAGAAAAGTAAACAAATTTTCATTAGGCACTGAACAATCTCATCTGTGTTTAGTTTCCCAATATTAATAGTCTTGTAGAAGTTAATATTACTTGCAACCCTGATGTGTATTTCTCTTTCCATGTTCAACGGACGATGCTGAGCATGGTTTTTGTGGGCATGCTATAAAATTTTTATAATTTCACACAACCAGGGTCTTGAATTGAACTCGGAAAGAGAAATATGTCACCCTCACCCACTTAGCATTGTTTGTGCATTGAAGCATTTATAGCTGTCCATTCTAATCCACAGTTGTGCTTTATAGTAAGATTTTGATTGAAATGAAAATGAATGATTGTAACTTAGTATTATTTTGTACCAATATAATGTAATATGAGAAGAATAAATAATGAATCAATTTCATAAACATGTTCTTTTTATTTGACCTGAGTTTATTGACCATATTGGGCAGTGTTATTAAGTTTTTTCTTCTGGATCATATCAGAGGCTGGTTGATGGCAATAGGCTTGCTTGAAATAACAACGTATCAAAAGCATCCCAACTTGTTATATGCAAGAGCCAAAATATGGCCTGTGAACACATTTTTTAAGAAAATGTAGATTAGTGCAAAAAAATTTACTGCAAAGGTATATTTTTAATTCACCTATCGACAGTTAAAAATTATTCTGGTTCTAGGTAACAATAAAAAAACCAAGTGGCCCCAGGGTAAAAAAAGGTTGGGAACTACACTGTACTGTGTACCATAGCTCTTCTGCGTAACCCTTCGAGGACTTGTCCCTGTTTGATGGCAATGGGCTCTTGCTCCTGTAACATGAGACTTGTACAACTAGTGAATTGAGGGCGTACCATAAGTAAACCTCTGCTTTATCTTTTGGGGACTCTTCCCCAAAAGATCACACAAACAACATCACGCCTCTCTAGGCGTGATGTTGTTTGTGTGCAAGTAGTCAGCAGAAATTTTCAGTGTCCTACTAATATTATAAAGGTGAATGTTTGTATGTTTGTGTAACAATCAGGCAAAAACGGCTGAAGGGATTTGGATGAAATTTGGCACACATGTAGTTAAAAATACTATAACATGTTTCTGGTCTCCTGGTACTTGATGTTTCTGGTCTCCTGGTAGGTACTTGTGAATCTGAAGTACTAAGGCAGCAGCGGCTCTGATTTTCCACTTCTTCCTCAGTCTCCATCCATGCCACTTACCAAAATAAAAAGTAGCCTATTTTTTATTCCAGGACTTAACTACATATTATGTGCCAAATTTCATCCAAATCCCTTCAGCCGTTTTTGCCTGATTGTTACACAGACATACAAACTTTCACCTTTATAATATTAGTAGGATTTTTTTTTTTTTGTGCGGAATATGTTCGAAAGAGTTACCGCGGCCCTGGAAAGAAAGGCACTAGGAGGACAAAGGGTGGGTTTTAGTTAGTAAAAGTCTGACACTCCCTGCCGCTCCACCCAGAGCGGGAGGGGTCATTTGATGATTTCCCATCCTCAAAAAAAAAAATATTAGTAGGATTAGGTATACCTACTTAAATGTGAACGTTTGTGCAACTGTCACACAAAAATGGCAATTTTGCACACAGCAGAAACATGTCGAAGTTTTTCCGAGGATGTTAACAGCTACGAGAGTACCAGAATAATGATTTTTTTTGGCTGGAAGTACCGAGTTTAAAGACTCACACAAACTACCAGGACTCTAGAATCATGAAGATATATTTTCGGGGCTGGAACAATAAAGCCTCACAAACTACCAGGGTTTCAGGACCAAGTATATAGGTATTTCCGGCAAGGGCTAGACTTAATATTTAACATCACGCTATGACCTTTAGGAACTGAGCAAAAAGGTCAGAAAAACGCTAAACCCAAACTTTAAACAAATTTTAACTCTCGTACCTACCTAATATCAGTGGGATTAGAGATTTTTAATTTCTCTATTTCGAAAGTTCACGCAGACGTAGTCGCGAACAGAAGGTAGTTGGTACTTAACAAAATTAAATAACACAAAACTTACAAAAATAAAGATTTATTTTTGAACAAAAACATATCTATTTACATAGGTACATACAGTAGGTGTTGGAATAAATCTTAATTATACTAAATTACATATTAACAATTCAGTCCTATAAATCTACCTACGTAAAAATAAACCTCACTTAGAACTATAAAATAAAAATACTAGGTACATAATACTCTTCTAAGTTCTAGACAGGTAACTAACGTTTCTTCATCCCGAGAACTTTGAGTTCATTTCTCATTATTTTACCGGCCGCGTTCCTTGGGATTGATTCTAAAAATACGACGCCGCCGTCAAGGTGCTTGTATCTGGTGAGTTTCTGTGCGACTAAGTCGGTGATGTCTTTTTCTATGAGTTTTTGTTTTGGCTTCAGTACTACGAACGCTTTGGGGACCTCGCCGGCCAAAGGGTCCGGGACTCCGACCACGGCGACGTCTGCCACTTCTGGACGCTCCATGATTATGTTTTCTATTTCTGTAGGCGACACCTGTGGATTTAAATGTTTTTAGATATCTATGTACTCATATTTTTTTGTGAATTTATTGCAAAAAGCTCTGTTGTTGTTTGTTGCCTCTATGTGTTAACAAGCCTCTGCACGCATCTGAGATGAGAAGCCTTTACATGGGACGCAACGGGGCTGACGTACACCTCTGCCTTACCCTTCGGAGATCAAAAGCGTGATATAAACGTAATGTTTACATCTAATTTTAATGGGCTGACCCAGTATGTATGCCCTATAGTTGCCGTTCGCAACGAACTTGGCACCTTTTCCATGCGCATGATTATCGAGTTATAATTGAGATGCTTTTATAAAAATGCCTTCGTGAGCTCCGTAACAATCAAAATGCAGACAGGCACATATTATGACAAATCACAATGTCGACCTAATTAACGTCATAGATCTGCTAAGTGCAAAGTCCCAGTAATTTTGCAAGGCGATATATTTAGTTTAGTAGCACAGATGTCTACGTACCTGATTGCCCTTAACCTTAATGAGCTCCTTGGTGCGGTCAACTATGTAGAAATAGAAGTCTTCGTCATAGTACGCTACATCGCCGGTATGCAGCCAGCCCTCACTGTCTACGGTCTCTTTTGTGGCTTTCTCGTTTTTCCAATAGCCTTTCATTACCTAAGAATTAAAATTTGATTTTTTACATTATACGAATAATATTAAAGGACTAAAGGATCTGCTTTATTGGCATAAGGGTGGTACATTCAAAAATATATGCGTAAGTAGGGCACGCACTATCTTTAAAAACTGGAAGTCTAGATAACATTTTTTGTAACGGTTTTAATCCTTGATAGCGGAACATCTAAGAAAGATATCCAAATTGCAAGTATATATTCAAAACCTTGGAAATTTAATTAACCAATTCAGGAAATCGGAACATTGATTTTTTTATGTAAAGTAAAGTGTTAGCACACGTCGGTATGAGTAAAATGAAATGAGACGTGATTAAAAATTGCATAGACTATACTCACTTGAGGTCCTCTCAACCACAGTTCTCCAGACTTGTGTGGTCCCAGCATCTCTCCCGTGGTGATGGAGACCACGCGCGCCTGCGTGCTGGGCACCAGCTGTCCCACTGAGCCCACCTTGCTGTACGGGTACGAGTAGGGCGTCATCAGGGTCACGGGAGAGCTCTCTGTCATGCCGTAACCTGGGGACAATTGTACTTGAATTAGTGCTACTTTAAGAAGTAAAAAGCACATAAAATGACGTGTGTGGTGAAGGGAGCTAGGGCCTTTAACCAGTAGTGGGACATAACAGTCAGTGCATATTGTAATCAATCTAAAGTAGGAGCTCGTGGCTAAATAATAACAGCCGCACGGGTCGATCTTCAAGGTTGAGCAACATTTGCCAAGGTCGGTCTGTGGATGGGTACATACCGAGACTCCTCCGTGCCTCGGGAGAGCACGTTAAGCCGTCGGTCCCAGAAAATCTGACTCCAGTCTTGCCAAGAAGTACCGTGTTACCCAGTTAATGGGTTGGTGGAGGTCCGGTAGGCAGCCGCTCCACGTAAAATACTAGTATTCAGCTGAATTCTATTTGACTGGGAGCCGACCCCAATATAGTTGGGAAAAGGTTAGGCCGATGATGACGATGAGTATAATCAATCTATAATGTTCTCACTGCTGGGATACTATTCCTCTCTAGTTGGACTGAGTTGTAATAGCAGTGCGCAGGCGCAGTGGTTGAGCGATTGGCTACTGCGCCGCGTGTCGCGGGTTCGATTCCCGCACGGAATAAACATTTGTATGGCCTACAGATTGTTGTTCCGGGTCTGGCTGTTTGTGTATGTGAGTTTGTAGGTTTGTATACGCATCCACGATACAGGAGAAATTCCTAGCGTTACTAAAACGCAACTTTATTTAAAAAAAACCTCCACGCGGGCCCAATATGGGTTGGTGGATGATAAATAATTATGTCTTCTAGGACAGGCCGGTTTGCTCACGTATTCTTTCTCCGTTTTGATTGCAGTGGTGATGAAATAAATTACCCACGACCGACATAAAGCCGTTGGGCCACCACTGCCGAAGACTTTTCAGTGGCCCCTGCCAAATACCTACTTCGGTATTAGCAAATGGTTATGATTATAGCAGCAAGATAAAGTGACTAGAAACTGAACAGGCCCTTTTATCCTGTGGATATCTCACGGGATCTTGAATTTGAAAATGAGGGTAGCCCCTTCAAAAAATTTAAGTTGACTTAACCCTTTATAATACAAAGCGGCTAGTAAACTGGACAGTCACTTCAAGGTCATTATCGCATTGATTTTCATTTGAATATTGATCCTTATGAACATTTATGAACCGAGTTAAAGAACAGGGTGTGCATCAAATCGCGCCGGGCGGACCTTCGCGGGTTAAAACCATTTAGTTAAGAACAGAAACAAACCTTGCAACAACTTAATCTGGTCCTTAGTCTTTTCGCATTTCAGCAAGAACTTCTCAAGCATACTGTCTGTAGTGGGTGCAGCGCCCACCATGATAGTCTCCACCCATTGCAGATGCTCCGTCTTCACTGAAGGATGGGTCGCCAAGAAAGCCAGGAGTGAGGGTACGACAAACAATGTAGTCGGCTGGTATTCTACCAGGCATTTGATGTAGTCGTCTGGCGTGAACCTGGAATGATGCAGGTAATTGTTTAGATAGATAGATATGGCCGCATCCGATCTTACAAATAGTAGCACATTATTATTGGTTTTGATTTTTTTGATTAAGTTGTGATCTGAGACAACCATTGCTAGTGCAATGGTTACACTATTGATGTGGGACATTAGAACGGGCTTCTGTCCTAAGTGTTATTCTCCTAACATTACCTCTAGAATATGAGATCTTTTATCAGACATTTAGCTACTGAACTTTTTTGAGTTCAGCAGCATCACATCATCAATATTTTTAGCCGCACTAATCGACGTCTCCGTGGATTAGTGCGGCTTCGAAGGAGGAGCTTCAAAGTTATAAGTTGTACCTACATACGTGCATGACTTTTGATTCGGTTCGGATACCGTGTACCGTACCATTCGCAAACTGCCCTCAGTGACAAAATAAAGTTACAATTCTTTAGTACCAACTTACCTACAGTTGATTGTTACTTACCTAGGCATTGTAACAATGTGGTAACCGAGTTTGAGATTATAGTTCAGTATCCCGTTGAAGCCGTAAATGTGGAAGAATGGCGGAACTGTGAGGAGCACATCGCCTTTGCCTAAAACAAGTTAATACAACCATTAGTCAGTCAATCAAGCACTTCCAACTACTTACCTACTCTCTTGTATGTCGCAGGCTTCCAGTCTAAACGGTTGCATAGCAGCTGACTATTTTACTTAGGACTGCCTATCCCACCTCCATAGCCCAGTTATTGGGAAACACGATACTCTTTCTCAAGACCGGTTCCAGGCACCCGTAACTACTGGTAAAGATCTACAAATGACAGCCGGGACCAACGGTTTAACGTGCTTTCCGAGGAAAAAGAGTCTCGATATGTCAGGGATGATCACTCAATCAAGAAGGGACCCTTTGACTGTTAATTAAGTTACGAGCCCCTGAGTGTGTGTTAGTACCTTTTTATTTAGAGCGTCAATAATTTCAAATGATATCTAGGTAAGATGTTTTTAATTACTTCAAGGTGACATAATATTTGGTTAAACATGGGTACATATCTACTACTTAAATAAGTACTTTGTGTTTGAAAATAATTACTGTTCCGTACCTATTCACCGTGCGGTATATAATTATCCGCTTATTAGTATGATTTCTGATAACGCTTTGATGTTATCTATTACATAAATCGGACAATAGGTAAGTTCCTAATGTTTTTGTTATTGTTAGATTTGCTTCAAATAATGGACTGCGCCTTTCATCATTTTTAGGTCAATATTAGTTGCTTTACAACACCAAAATAATAGATTTTCCCATCTTACACGCCGACAAGCTTCATTGTTGTCGGCAATGTATTCCCTTGCTGAACCACCCCGGTGGTCAACAACAGGACATGGAGTGGGGAGGCATCGTATCCTCTTGAAATACCAACCACCCTAGCACCCCCAGAGTGGCAACAAGCACGTAGCCCACCAGGTGGTCGGTGGCCGCCTATGGACCTCTGCAATAATGGGTGCATTGCCTGCCATTTTAAAAGAGGACTCTCTTCAATTTTTGTTTCTACGACCTATCTACAATTAGATTACCTATTGATCTTTATCAATCTATCCAAAGCAGAGTTACCATCTCCATTATTATGTCTATATACCTTTCTCTCCTTCATACTTCATCATCTTGGGGCACTGCGTCTGTTTCAAGTTGGTCACGAGGTTCTTGTGAGTCAGCATCACTCCTTTAGGCATGCCAGTAGTGCCACTGGAGTACGGGATCAGACAGACCTCGTCACTGTCCACGGTTGGCAGGTCAGCCTGGTGGTCAGCCATCAGTAAGGATCGGAGGCCGTATACACCTAGAAATAAAAAAGAGACAGTGTTTGGGATAAGGCTAGTATGAGTAGGTACCTAATTTCCTCAAACATTTTAGCAGTTTTGTAGGGTTTCGTAACCGATGGGAAACCAACAGAACTCTATTACTAAGCCACCGCTGTGTATCCGTCTATTTGTCATTGGGCTGTATCTCAAAATAAACCGTAACAGGTGGACAGTTGAAATTTTCAGTGTTTTTCTATTGCCTCTATAACAACAAATAATAAAAATAAAATTAAAGGTACGGAATCCTTTCTGTGCGAGTCCAACTTGCATTTGGCCGGTTTTCTATAAAATATAATAAATATGTCCAAAATACCTGGGCATAAACCCATCACAGTCGCGATACATGTTTAGATAAAGAATTTTTGACTTGGCAAACGATTTGGCACAGGGGCATACAATTCGAGATTCGAAGCGCCGATACCGGGAATGGAAAAAAATATTATAATTAATATACCTAATCATGTGCCCACTGTGTGAAACAAACAAAGTAGATCTTCTAGCAAAAGTTATCAAACAACTTTGATCAAGAACTATTTCGGAAAATTGGTGACAGGCTTTTTTTCCCTTTCACGCATGCAACGTACACGGGGTTACTAGCGTGACGGTCATGCAAGCATGTTCTATCTAATATTCTGTGTAGGTATTGATAAAAATACTAGACAAGACTAATAATAATCACTATCATCATTGTTGTTTTGTCATTTTCATCTATGATGAATTGAAATAAGCATAGCGATTGAATATGAAAACGAAGTTTAGTACTTCCTACCTAACCTCATGTTTTTCTAACATTTCACAATCATTCTCTAACCCTTATACTAATTTATTTGTAGTCGGGACAGCATGTCTTTTTAACCAACTTCAAAAAAGGAGGTTATCAACCTAATATTGTCAGAATTACACAGTTTTTGTATATTATGTTAGTCTTAACTAGCTTCTAAACATGTGTGCCAATTTTCATAAGTGTATATATGTATGTTTGTACGTATGTTTGTCCGGGCATATCTCAAAAACTATTAGTCGGATCGCAAATAATATTTTTGGTTGGACTCGGTATATCCAACTTACGGAACAGTGCAAGTTTCATTAAAATCGGGTCAGTAGTTTTTGTGATAGACAGCTAATTAAGAGCGCTGTTACAAATGGGTAGTCAAATTGATTGCAAAGCATTTTATTTAATAAACATACTTTTGTGTTAAAAAGTAATGATTTGACTACCCATTTGTAACAGCGCTCTTAAGTGTTTTTCAGCCACTAGGAAAACGTGTCGTTGTGATTCTAAAAACATAATTATGCATGTCGTTTTAATATTTGCATGCAGTTAGGCTCTAGCTAAATAATTTCGACGAAAATTTCAAGAAGTGGCTTGGAAATTTAATGTAATCGTGTATTCGTTGGATGGCAACAAAATGGTACGTTACAAAGACCAAACTTTTATTTCTTCCCTTTTTAGTTATTAATTAAATAGGTAAATAACAGTTTGGAATTCGGTTTTTAGTTATTAATCTAATAAATTACAGTTTTGAAGTTGGTTTAATTGTTTTTTCTTCCTTAAACTCGTAGGTAGATACTTATAGCTATTTTTACAGTCATTGGTCATCTCAATAGAATCACCCTTTTTCTAAGCAAATTCGATTCTTTCAAAACTATGATTAATAAATTCTTAACCACCAGTATTTAGTTAACTACCAACTGCTTATAATTCAAGTTATGTTACTTAGTACCTTACCTATTTAAACCCAAACTGACGAATTAATTGACTCGGCCTGTTTGCCCTTATGTATTTCCTTTCGCCATAGCCCATAATCTAGTATCTAGAACCTACATATCAAAAGGGAATGTTGTCTCGGAACTAGCATTTCATAATACCGATGTCAAGTTAGTGGATAACATACATACCTACAGGTTGGTTAGTGCCTATAACCACCTACCAAATGCTTCATTGGACTAGCGAGATATCTATGTTTGTAGAAATAAACAGCTTAGGGTCGATTTTTCAATAGTCAGATAAATATTATCGGAATAATAAAAAAAAGATTCCGACAAATATTGAGACACCCCTATTGAAGTCGGTTAAAAATGGCGGTAACCTAATAGGCACCTACTTCGTTTACTACCCGTATCAAAACAGATGTTCAAGGAGTAGACAAACAATTTAATTTGAGCTAATCTATTACTCAATAATACTTATTGAGTGAGATAACCTTTTCAAATCATTCCGTAAGATAAACTTTACTACGACCCTAATTGTGTACATCGTTATAATTTATTAGACACTCATTCTCACAGACCATGGAAAACATCGGGTCAGTTGCGCTCCTTTTTTCGAATGAGATCAATTTCAGTTCGACCTGCCTTCGTGTGAAGACAGATAGGACCACCAGCTATATGTATACCTATGAGCTTAGTCCCTGACGATATTTCCCTGTATAAATGCTATCAACACCATATTATAATACCTACACCTAATTAACAGACAAATTCTAAAAATCCGTCATCTTCGAAAAATCGGTGAGGCCGTGATAGAAAAGAGATTCGAAGCCAGCCGTTGGCAGTAAATAGAAATGCTGACTGCCCAGAACGTGCTGGAAGAACCCGTCCAACTATCCACTTCAAAGAAAATAAAGTAGAATAGGAACCTTACCTTGAACCTTGTCGTCTTCTCCTCCTACCCAAATGGTTCCTTTGTAGTCCTTCAGCGACTTGGCCACCTCCTGTGCGATTGGCATGAACAGCTCAATCGTGGCTATTGCCTTTACGTTACAGTCGCTGAACTGACGTTTCACCTCATCTGCAAAGAGAAACAAAATCTTTATAGAGTTGTGGAAGCAGGCAGGCTAGATTGGCTGACAGATGGGCAAGATTGTCACTCAGTAGACGTCTAAAGATTACTGCTGTTGTTGTAGACTACCTCAGTACATTTTTTGTAGGGAATATCTTTTTTTTATTGATAGGCACGCGCTTGACCACCATCTCACCTGATGGTAAGCGATGATGTGACCGAAGATGGAGCAAGCTTGCCTAGAAGTAACCTATTCACTCTTCTGGTTGTAGCTATCAGGAAACAGACTCTATAATTATATATTACGGGCAAAAATAGAAAAAAAATAAAAAAAATTGAAGCACAACTAGGAGACCTTTGCCCAGCAGCCAGTAGCCATGCAGCCAGCCACTTTGCTTTGTTTTTTTATTTTTTGCGCGACATAGAAAAACATTTTATATCTTTTTTTCTTTCTTTCTTTCAGTGTTCATAAATTAGGCTATATGAAAGACTGCAGGTACATTTTTCTGGTTTTTCGCAACATCGGCAACAAACTTGGAAGATAATTGCATGTGTGCGCCGCAACTATGATTACAAATCTGACCGAGCAATTTTATCTTTAGAGACTGGCGGTTGCCCCTTAGTTTTGCAGGCAGACCTTGTATTTGCTGACTGTAATAAAATATGTTAGCCAATGACGGGCTTTCTTTTTTAATTACCAACCATATTGTAAGGTTTCAAATACTAAGGTAACAATTTGTTTATTTCTTTTGATGATCCTCTGAAGGAATAGGTGTCTACATGATAAAAAAATGCTAATGCTATGGTTATGGCATCCATATTTTGGTACTTATGTACATTGTACATACCTACTACATACCTACTTAGTTCATGTTATTTATTATAAACTAGCTTCCCCCGTGTCAATTTCGAAAATTATCCCAAGGGACATAGACCTACCCACCTACTCCCAGAATGTAGTCTGGAATAACACAGGACACTTTTTATTCTGTGTTATTCCAGACTACAATCTACCTGTATACCGCCGTTCGTCGGCCATTCTAACGTGATAGAGTAACAAACGTTAATCCAATCCCAACACCCAAACTTTCGCATTTAATGAATGTTAAGTAAGTACCTACCTACCTAACTGGTACCTACATATACCTATAATCTCGTATCAGCACAATCTAAAACCTGTATTTAGAATAGGTAGGTAATCAATTTCACTTTTTATAATCCATACTTCCGTGAACTTTGCACCTACACAGCTCGTATCATATGATATGATATGACACACAATATAGTTATTGCCTAGTTATTGCAATGAACAACAAATAGAGATAACATAGTCTACGCTGCAATTAGGTAAGCGACCGTCTGATTTCCTCAACCTTGACTGCAGTTGAGTAATTAGCAATCATTTATTGGTTGTTAGATGTAAGACACGTGTCTATTGATAATATCGTGCACTACGATATTTTCTATTCCTATAAATCGCGTGCTTGAATGCTATTGGGACCGTTTTGGAGGATAGGCTGTTTATGTTAACTTAAAACGTAAGTATGCTGATTTTTCTTTCAAATAAATAGTACCTACCTAGCCAATTTTCAGCAGTAGTTAATGTACAGGGTGTTCTAGAAAGGTGTGGTCATATTTAAGGGTGATGTTGGGCAGCTGATATACCTACTTACATTAAGGAAAAAATTTCAACACATAAAAAAATAGTTTTTTTTTTCAAAAAAGAGAGGACCCAATCTAGCATGAACCCATCTCGAGAGTTTTGAACTTTGTATCGTCCCGTACTTAAATGAACTTTATACTCAAGAACAATTTGATTTACAAAAATTATTTGTAAAAGTGGCAAAAAGAACATAATTATTATCATCATCCATAATCGCCACGCTTGGCAGGCGGGTTGACGCAGTTCGCAGTGTGGCTGTTGCCTTGCAATGTAGTACAGAGAATGCTGCTGCCCATTCTCTGATGAGTCCCTTAGTCGCCTCTTACGACACCCACGGGAAGTGATGGGATAGTGTTATTAAGTATTTTACGTCCGAAACCATACGAAACAAAAACACTGAAAAAGAACATAATGCTTGACT
Source organism: Melanchra persicariae (assembly GCA_947386135.1). Classification (NCBI taxonomy): domain Eukaryota; kingdom Metazoa; phylum Arthropoda; class Insecta; order Lepidoptera; family Noctuidae; genus Melanchra; species Melanchra persicariae. Next base: position 8,700,050 of record OX376659.1, read on the forward strand.
TTTTCTCCTTTGGATATTTGGACTTTGATACCGCGCACTCGTGTGCAAAGCCCAAAAGTAGTGCATACGAAACCTCCAATTTAATATATGTTTTTGTTTTTCGGAAGGCAATCAAAGTTACAAACATTCAGGCTGACGATGACATTGAAATATTTCCATTCATTGTATATCGTTTCAGAGTCATTATCTCAAGAAGTCAGACCTATTCTCTTCCTCAATTTTATCTAAACATGTAAGTAGTTATTACTCACACGAACACATTCAAGTTGACTAGACGGCACGAGGTTTAAATAAACGTTATCTTATCATAAAATATAATAGAACTTGTAAACAAATATATAATAAGTACTACTTATGACAAAAATACTCGTATGTGTATTCGTAGCTATAAAATGGTCTATGAAGAAATCGTGTCTCGATCACATTTTTTTCGTAACAAAATGTTGTCTGAAAAATGTTCGCCTTATTAAGTAGAAAGGTATCCTACCTACTTTACTTGTTCTTGATAAATAATGTAGTAGGTTTATTTATTGCAACTATAAAGATAGATCTGTCAAGACGCTTGGTTGACACTTCGCGTAACCCTAGGGCTGGCTTTTACCTCGGACAAAGGATAAGCATTGCCATACAACGTGGCAATGCTGCCAGCCTTTTGGGTACATTACCAGTGGCCTGCGATGCGGAGGAATTTTTTCGAAGCCATGTTTTAGATTACTTTTAGTTTATTTAAGTGTGTATATAATGTAGTTAGTTTTGTGGTAGGAGAAGACCAAGTCAGAAGCAAGACACCAGTCTTGGCAAGGAGTACCGTGTTGTCCAGTTACCTAACTGGACATTAACACGGTACCTACTCCTTGCCATCTTAAACCGTGCTTCTCCTAGTGCCCTTTGCGTTCCAGGGCCGCGGTGACTCTTTCGAACAAAATCTGCAACCCTGGCAGAATCCGCAACCCTGACTGACTTGTGGAGGTCAGTTAGGCAGTCGTTCCATGTGTAATACTAACTGTATTTTACATGACGCGACTCTGCATTCAGATAGACTGGAAACCGACCCCAGCATAGTTGAGACAAGGCTAATAAATTGATTGAAGGGCAGAAGGATGATGATGATGAACAAAAAATATGTATTTTGGGAAACAGTAACAGTGCCGAGTGCCTAGGGCTCCAGACGAACTAAAGGTGCCACAGTCAAGAAGCTACTTACAGCGTACTTCAATGTTGTAGGTAAATAGTTTTATGATTGTATACCTACCTATACCTGCGCCCTGGACAGTCACTCACCATGGTATTTCATTTTAGAGGCTGCTTTTAGTAGTTTTTACATTCTTTTACGAAGGTATTATTATGTAACTATCTGACTAATACAGGATGCTAAACTAGATAAACGTTTTGAGTTGCGGGGTATTTTCGAACTTGTGTTACACTTTAACCCCTACCTAATCTAAACCGATAAAATCAGCACGTTTAAATATAATATTATATCGGATTTAAGGATGTGATAACTTTTATATGACTTTCCGGTTGGACTTAGGTACCTAGCCTTAATTTAGGGTCCGGTCATTTCAGCTGATAGGATTGTCTGATATTTTTTTATCATTTATTTATAACTCAGACCAAAGTCCACGATATTTTCGTGGACTTTGCTTAAAAGCGACTTCATCGCTGTAATTTTTTTTGGACTTATTCACTTTGATCTTAACCCAGATCACGTATCATGCAGTAGATTGAGACATAGTATATTTTATAATTTGTGACTCGTACCTATATTAAAAACTGTGGATAGACTAAGGCTGATCTTCTTTTTCTGTATGGTGTCAGACGTAAAAGAATAGCACCATCCCATCACTTCCCGTGGGTGTCGTAAGAGGCGACTGGGACTCAGCATTCTCTGTACATTGCATCAGCACACTGCGATCGACAACCCTCCTGCCAAGCGTGGCGGTTAAGGCAACCCTCCCCCCCATTTTTGGGGGAGGCCTATTTCCAGTAGAGCACGTCTTTCGGCTGATGATGATGATGGTGATCTTAAAGATATTGATCCTTGTAAAAATCTTACCCGCGGTGTACAGTGGATTGGCGAACGTTACAACCAGCCCCGCCCTCATAGCTCCATGGATCAGCACGACGAACTCGGGAAGATTGGGCAGGATTAGACCGAGCCTCTCTCCGGGGGCTAGCTTCAGATGACCCGCGAGTGCCCCTGCGCATCTCTCGATCATCATCCGCATCATTCCGTAGTCGTAACCTCGTCCTGATGCACCGCATGTCTGGGGACAGTGTAAAACATTGATTAGTGCAGGTATGGATTATTATGCTTAAAGACTGTGAAGTTTTTGTGCCTTTAACTGTTGGCTCACCTTTAATATGCCTTTCTCAGTGAAATTTGCCTACACGAATAATATGTCGCCTTTCTCAGTGAACTTTGCCTACACGAATTCTACCATAACATCCATAGATACAAGGCTGGCTGTGCTGGCTATTTGCCTAGGGTTTGAACTTTCTGTTTTGCTAAACGCACCAAGTAGGTAGACCATCACTTAAAAAAATAGCTCGCCTTTGTAAATAAGCTATCCTCTAGAATTAGAATAGATTTTACATTGCATTTTATGGCGTCATGGACTTTATTCCTACGCTAGGTCCACTATTATCTACCAGTTCTACCACCTTCATTCACACGAGCTTTAGAGGATAGGTAGGTACCACAAGTCCTTGAACTCTCTACCCGGTAGTGCAAAGTACAGTAGCCAAAGCAACGTCACGATATATGTACTAACTAATCAACACTATGTAGGTAGGTAAGTAAATAAACTATACACACGTGGTCCAAAATGTAGGTCATTGGACTTTACCCTGTATTTATAGACAAACGTATTATTATGTAACTCCTATATATCTACACAAGTCTGCTCCAAAGTCCAGTCTTTGATATTGAAATAACGTATAACTGGTACACAAGAATATTTTGGCACGCGGTCTCTATAGTGGTAGCCCTACATCTTTATATTCAATGGTCCAAAAAATTGTAAAAAAGGTGGTAAAAAATTGTGATGAAGTTCGGAATAACAACAAAACATTCAGTATTTCTGACGTCATTGGAATGAATATGGGAAGGTGCCTACATCATCTTACCTACTGACGTGATGTTTTGGTTTCTAAAACCATTAAAGTATAATATAGTTAGGTACCAAGGCACGTTCTCGAATCACATGCAACGTAATTTGTTATTGACTTTTCTGCTCTTTATGCACATGATCTCCTGAAAACTAAAAAAAATAACTGTAATCTTCTGTACGACTTCATCTTACACGAAGGGCACTAGATCAACAACATAATAGCGAAAGTTTAGCTAGGTAGCTATCAAAGTAGGCAACTAGATGAATACGTGATCTGCAATGAATAAAATAGACACTTGGTGTGATATGAATCCCATGCAGCCATGACAACAATATCCTAATAAGTTAACTGAATAAATTGACTCATTTACGGGGAAATATTTTCTGTTTTAGCATTAAAATTTTGATTTATCAATGCTATGTGCATTGATAAATCAAAATTTTAATGCTAAAACAGAAAATTGTAATAAGCTTGTAATAAGCTGTAAAAATATAGTTGCTAGTAAATCCACTTTTATGTCGTGACTTAGGTAGGTACTACTTACAGCATTTACCTACCTAAGTACCTATTGTTTTTTTATATATTGAAATAGATTTAGGTCCAAGCGTAACATAAGAGAAATGACTCTTATAAGAATGTTAGAATAAGTAAATACTAGGTTGTATTAATAGGTTGTAATAGTAATCCTAAACACTTAAAATTCAATTTCAGTTCAAAATGAACCAATTTATTAATTTCGTAAACTATGTAGGTAGGTACATGACATGGTAGGTAAGTACATCGAACCGTGTTAAGCAAATAATTATCAACTTTTATACTTTTTGATCGTGCTCAAATACTAAGATAATAACAGATTCTATTGTTCTTCAAATTTTACCTAAGTAGGTACTTACCTTATTAATAAGTATCTACTACACCAAGTACCTGTCTATATATTTTAAAACCAGGAAGTCAAAAGATCGACTTCTAACAAGCATAGTTATTGGTAAAGATGTCCAATTAGGGAACCTGCTACTGCAACTGTGACAATAGTTTAGGGAAGTAGCGATTGCAGGTTCGATTCCGACTTGAGGTCAAATAAAAACTTTACCAGCCCTCGTTCTGGGGCAGTCATGTAAAAACAGTCGAAGATCGTTCTAAAGCCGATTGCTGTGCACTACTTATGCACCGGAACCGACCGGAACAAATCGGTTTGTGTTGTTGACGTTATCGGCTAGCGACTAGGTGTACAAAGAGAAAATAGATTGGGGTTTCTAGTTGGGTTACTATTTTTTAACCATGGAAGGTTTCAACCTTTTTGGCCTCGAGAAATCTTTTTATGTTATGTAAGTTTTTAATCACTTAATTTTATTTTGTTGTGTCCTGTGCGAGCCCCGAAGTATACATTTTTTCTTCCTTTTAGATAATTCAAAAATGACCAAGAAAACCCGCGACAATACTCTTGCTCATTAATATATCTTTCCCAATTTTGTGAGATGCATGTTTGGCACAGCGCAGACATTTAGCCCTAACCTTCAAATGCGAACTATTTATAAAGTCCCTATCACTCTCATCCCGTATAACGACCGTACCTATATAACAGCGAACTTTGTACTAGGAACAATATTCTATTGCAGTCCGCGATGCACTCGGATTTAATAGTATTTAATTGAACATAAATAACTAGACTTGTTGTCTAACAGCTAACAACAAAAACTACTTGGCGATGTAATTTGCCTACAAGGTGCGTTCCAAAGGTCGAAATTATTTTCAACGATGTATTTAATTATCCTAGCATCAGTTGGAAGGGTCCGATTTGTAAATCTTATTCCGTAAACTAAGTAGGTTTTCGCAATTAAGGACCTTTTGTCGGTTCTAATAATATCGATAAAAGATCTAAGTATAATTTTAAAAAAATACTACGTCCAACACTAGTCGTTGTTTCAGAAAAAAATATATATTGAGGGTACTTACCACAGACGGTGCATCTGCCCATTCTTCGACATCCGAAAACACATATTCAGTCAAGGTTTCCTTTCCAACTTGTATTTCACCCCATGGCGAATTTAAACATTTACTGTCCGCAACTGTTGCAGCTTGAGTAGCTAAACTTCTACTCAATAGACGGCTGTACGATAATAGCTCTTTGTTAACTTTTTTCCCATGTTTGGCACTAGTGAACGAGTTAAGAATTTGCCGCGCTAAACTCCCGCGCAAAACTTTCAAATTGGACATGTTTCCGTTAGCAATGTTTTCCCGCGAAGCGTTAGCGCGTAAATGTTAGCCGCCGCTTCCACTGGCGGGTTTTGGCGCGTTCTCTGCGCTCGCCGAGGGCAAGGTCCATTTACTTATTTAACCTGTTTGTTGTGGCTGCGATGAAAAACTCGTAGTAAACACAAGTTTACGCGTTACGACAGCAGTTTGTTATCTGTAGTCATGAATGGGCAACGATACCATTCGCTCCGTGGCTTTGGAGCACTACGGCTGTGCCCGTCTACCGATAACCAGTGATTACGAACCAGACTTGAATGGGTACGGCGATAAATAAAATGCAGTATTAAAATAACAACAACCATTTTATTTGTGTCAGACAAAAATATTCCTTTACCCGTTTGTCACTATGATTCAAATCTTAGGAGATACAATTTAATAAATTATGTAACAATTTGACATTCCATCATTTTGAACACATGAAGCCCATATTATTGCATTTTGTTCAATGCTACATCATAAAATAAAATTAAATAGACTATCACCTATAAAGTTATCACAAACTTATTTAGGCTAAATATCAGTGGCGAGGGTCTTTATTGCACGATCCCTTTCGACAGTCCTTACAATAAATTGCAATTATAATTACAAATACATACCTCTCCTTTTGCTGCTCATATTTTCGACAGGCTTCTCTTTGAAATCTTGCACCCTTCACCACTGGTAAATAGCACATACGTTTATTTACAAAACATTTTATTAATTTTCTATTAACAATAAACATCATTAAACTAATAACAGGAAATAAGTTTGCTATCTACTATACATATAAAGCAGGTCTTTTCTACGTAGAGAACGCAGTTTTAAATACTCGGCATAAATAATAAAATAGATCACTGATCAGTGACAGCGTCGTTTGAAAAAAAAAGGATTTAAAAATAAATTAAACTAACATTTTGTTATAACAAAATTTGTAGATTGTGTGTACACACAACAGTGTATTTTATTTTTGTGGAACAGCATTATGTTGCTGATCTCTGTTTTTCTTAACAAATGTTTGATGGTTGATCAGTTCCTTGAAGAATCCGCCAGGTTTATTGATCAGTTCTTGGTATGGTCCCTTTTCTACTATGATTCCGTTCTCCATGACTGCTACTTCGTCGGCTGACTGTATAGTGCTTAGTCTATGGGCTATGGTGAGAACGGTTCGGTCTTTGCTGATCTCCTTTAGTGCTTTGTCTACTAAATATTCCGAGTACGCGTCGAGCGCTGAGGTAGCTTCGTCTAAGATAAGTATTCTGGGGTTCTGAAACAAGCAAAAAATTATTTTAGTCACATCCAATGCACACTATCTTTTGTGAACGTTATAGGTATCTTTGATTAATTGCACACCTTATCTTTCTTTCGTGAAAGCGAATAACGTACAGGGTGATACAGAATTGCGTGGTCATATTTAAGGTGATGTTGGGTAGCCGATGTACATGAAGGAAACAACACAACAAAAAAGTGACTTTAAAAAAAATCGACCACAAAAAACGACAATAGTTTTGAACAAATGACTTTTCAAGCAGTTTGTTACAGTTGGTGGCATTTGCTATAACTCAATCACAGAATTGACGTCACTGTAGGTAGGTTTAATATCTCCGTTTTGTTTTAATTTTACTTATAAAATAAACTATATAATGAGCCAGGACTAAAAACCGATATTAATTTTTCATAACCGTACTTTAACAGTAGGACATTCTGCGAATAGGACGTTTTGACATGGAGGTTCACAAACTATATCAGACTGCTTGAAAAATCATTTGTTCGGAACTTTTGTGTGGTCGAATGTTTTGCAAAGTAATTTTTTTTTGTTATGCTATTGTTTCCTTAATGTATAACAGCTACCCAACATCACCCTTAAATATGACCACGCACTTCGGAACAGCCTGTATAATGGGAATTGATAATACATAAGTACATAGTTTTATTCAGTTCGGTTCGCGACTTATCATTATCACTGTCTAACTCTGTCTGTGTAACAAGGGCTGTCCACTAATAAGGAAATCTCGATATAAACGTAGCTAAAACCATAAATACAGTTGTCGTCAAATAACTTTGCCCCTCTGAAGTTGTGTCGAGTGGCTGCGTAGTAGTCAAAATTACGAACACACTGCAACTGCGCATGCGCAAGAGACATGGGGGCGGGGCGCGATTTTATGTCTCAGTCGCTCGTTTACGTACGATGCATGCTTGCGTCCCGCTTGCTCCCGTTTACGTGACTGCACCTGCGCGATCTTTGCAAATGGCTAACTTCAGAGGGGCAAAGTTATTTGACGAGAACTGTACTTATAAACATGCATTAAATTAGCAAGCGAAACTTCGCAGTCTTAGGTGGTACAAAAAGGGTAGGATACGAAAAAAAGTAAAATATATTTTTTACAAAGTGTACAATTACATTGCATTCGTCAGCCAAACACGTTATTTGCCTGTATTTTTATTATTTGTAATATTAACAGAAACTGATATGGGGTCGTGGCAAGTCACAAGAGACTTGCATTGCAACTGGATCTCAGGAGGATCTGGATCGTAAAAGATTTTTCCTTTTTTTTCGATTTTCGACAGATTGCAGAGACAATCTGTCGAAAATGGAAAAATCTTTTACCATCCTATTGCCTAAAAGTGGGCCTGAACATCTTTTAAATAAAATCGCCGAAAGAAGGACGCTCCTCATCTTGACTAAACCCTTAGGTCATGTCCACAGAGGTCTCTCTACGAGTCATCACATTGCAGACACAATGTTGTACTGTTATAATTTTATTGACAAATATTAATAGAAACAGGGAGGCGGCACGCCATATAAGGTTGGAAAAAACCGGGTCCATGGGATCGTAAAGATATAAGGACCTAAAGGGTGAGCAAAGGCCATAGTAGGGCAGAACAGACAAAATAGCTGAAAGTATGCTGGTAGCATATTACTCATCTTGACATAATCCTTAAGCAGACTTAGATGTTGTAGGGAAAAAGATCATTTTTGGATTCCACAGGGATAACTTAGTAGAATATTTATGACTAGCACTTCGCCCGCGACTTCGTCCGCGCGGATTTAGTAGGTACTCCACAAACTTCAACGCCCCTATACCCCCTCATAAAGGTTAGTTTTGGAAAATTAAGCACAACGATTTTCATTAATTTACATTTATTACTTAGCCATTTCTACTTATTCTATGGTCTCAGGTTCAGCGCAACTGTTCACCCCGTTCACCCCGTCAGGAGTTGATTATGCAGAAATTGTTAGGTACATCTGTTTCAATAATCCCATTTTTAGTTTGTTTATAGCATCCCGACGTAAATTAAAGCAAGCAATAATGTCCTCCCCTAAAATCTTAATCACCCCTGCTTCACCCCTTATTATGCAGGTATGTAGTTTATTTGCGAAAAATCCAAACATTTGTTATTCTTATTGTTTTATCGAAATCATTTTCAACTTCATCGGACCAAGCATTGATAATATGATTCTTCCCAGTTCGCTCAAGCCGCGACATTTTTCTTACTCCGAGCATGTTTATTACCGTCGTAACTTTTGAACGAAAGGTCCGATTTGAATAATTTAAAGTGTAATTTACACGGAAATAATCAACCTTAATTATCAAACCATTTAAATGGATAAGGATTGATATCATGACACCGAAATCACCATTTTTATAAATCACCATGGATTTGCTTGAATAATTTGAACAAAAAGCAGTCATGGTGATTTAACCATAATAGTTAGACATATGGTATCGCGGACTTTTTTGTAGACATTGATGACCTCTATAAAACTGTAGTACATCACTTTGCTCTATTGTCAATAGATTCCGCAGCGTACGCGATATAAGGTTTTTTTCTCACACCTTGGGTTACATTATCGAAGTTTTCATACGGATCCCTAACTTTTTTGAAAATATTCTATAGCCTATGTCCATCATCGATAATGTGCGATTCTACTGTTGAAAGAATTTTTCAAATCGGTCCAGTAGTTTCGGAGCCTATTCATTTCAAACAAACAAACAAACAAACAAACAAACAAACAAACAAACAAACAAACAAATCTTTCCTCTTTATAATATTAGTGTAGATTGTACCCATTTTAGGTTCTTTCTTCTTCTCTGTTTATTTTATGTGTGTACATTAACGTTTTATTTTTATAAACCGAGGACCTTTTTAATACCTGGGATTAAAGCCCTGATTGCTAGAATAAAGGTTACTTTTTAATCTCTTTAAATAACTTAAAACTGCCCAAATTCTGATTAATCTTTCATCTTGTCCGATCGCTAGCGCGATAGTAAATCTAATTTGATGGCCAGACCCATAACTGCGTCGAGTATCATTCTAGAGTATGGGCTTGGTTTACTTAATTCTTAAATCACAATGAACCACCAAATGTGACCTCCTAATTTTAATAAACGAGTTCAGATAACGACTTTCATTAAAAAAGGAAACAATACGTTTTTAATGAGCTATTTTGTTTAAATTACTTAAATTTTCATTAATATTAATCACTGTCAAGTTACTTTGTTTGTTTCTGTTACAAGTACTTTTTGTGAATTTTGTCAACAATAGGACGTTATTCACAATGACTTGTGTTATGGTGAATAACGAACTTTATACCGCACAAGGTGGACCAGAGTGAAGGTCATGGGAATCTGCTGGTCGGGCTGGCGGGTATTGTGTCCCGTATTGGGGGAGCACTATGATCAGCAGTAAACATATTGGATAATCTATAAACGACCAACGAAGGTGATGCTTGATCGTTTCTTGTATGTTAATTCCACAACATTAGATGTTGTCCAATTTACAAGTAAGGCAATAAAACCGGGATCCCGGTACAGACGGGGCCCGATTCTTGGGAGCAAGTTCTGTTAAACTCGATCGACTGCCACACTTCGGCCTGGATCAGCCTCTCATCAAATGGCGTAGATCTATTATTCCTTTTTGGCACTGGGGGCAAAGTTGTGACAAACATGTGGAATAAGTAATAGTGGTCCAAGTAAATACGTACCTTAACGATAGCCCGAGCTATGGCGACCCTCTGTTTCTGTCCTCCACTGAGCTGGCCACCACGCGCGCCCACCTGCCGCTCCCAGCCCTCTTTGGTAGCCAGCACCAGTTCATGCAAGTGCGCCGTTTTAGCTGCCCTCATCCAGGGTGTGTCTTCCTGTGAAATGGAGAGAGAATTTTAAGTATGTAGTGTCAACTGTCAATTCATCTAACCTTTATTGACTGATAGAGAATGCCTAAAGCATTAAGAGCGTTAACGTCCTACGGAATTTCATGAAACTTGGTATTCATACGCTAGATATCCAGGACTAAATAGTTAGTTGAGATCATTTTCTAAAAATTGTTTAGAGGGAGAGAGGGAGAGAGAGAGAGAGAGAGAGAGAGAGCGATTTTAAGTTTTCTATAATAATAATAATAAATAACAAAAATTTATTGAAATAATAATAAGTTTACAAAAGTGTACATATGGTTCAGCAGTATAAATATTAATCTAGGCTTATTATAGTATTATAATTATCTGGATAAAAACTATGATTTGACAAATCTACACTAATATTATAAAGAGGAAAGATTTGTTTGTTTGTTTGAAATTAATAGGCTCCGAAACTACTGGACCGATTTGAAAAATTCTTTCACCAGTAGAATTGTACATTATCGATGATGGACATAGGCTATAGAATATTTTCAAAAAAGTTAGGGATCCGTATGAAAACTTCGATAATGTAACCCAAGGTGTGAGAAAAAATCCTTATATCGCGTACGCTGCGGAATTTATTGACAATAGAGCAAAGTGATGTACAACAGTTTTATAGAGGTCATCAATGTCTACAAAAAAGTCCGCGATACCATATGTCTAACTATTATGGTTAAGTCACCATGACCGCTTTTTGTTCAAATTATTCAAGCAAATCCTTGGTGATTTGAAAAAATGGTGATTTCGGTATCATGATATCAATCCTTATGCATTTAAATGGTTTGATAATTAAGGTTGATTATTTCCGTGTAAATTACACTTTAAATTATTCAAATCGGACCTTTCGTTCAAAAGTTACGACGGACGGTAATAAACATGCTCGGAGTAAGAAAAATGTCGCGGCTTGAGCGAACTGGGAAGAATCATATCAATGCTTGGTCCGATGAAGTCGAAAATGATTTCGATAAAACAATAAGAATAACAAATGTTTGGATTTTTCGCAAATAAGCTACATACCTACATAATAAGGAGTGAAGCAGGGGTGATTAAGTTTTTAGGGGAGGACATTATTGCTTGCTTTAATTTACGTCGGGATGCTATGAACAAACTAAAAATGGGATTATTGAAACAGATGTACCTAACAATTTTTGCATAATCAACTCCTGACGGGGTGAACGGGGTGAACAGTTGCGCTGAACCTGAGACCATAGAATAAGTAGAAATGGCTAAGTAATAAATGTAAATTAATGAAAATCGTTGTGCTTAATTTTCCAAAACTAACCTTTATAAGGGGTATAGGGGGCGTTGAAGTTTGTGGAGTACCTAATAAATCCGCGCGGACGAAGTCGCGGGCGAAGTGCTAGTATATTATATTAAGATTACAGTTGCATACAAAAAATAGAAAACTGAAGGTTGTGTAGTGCGTTGCCCGATTTAGGTTTATTTAAACCTGTGTTTCAGGCCATCTCTACGACGCGACGATGGAACAGTCATTTAATTAAACAAAGATAATATTTTCAATATCTAAGCAAACAATATTTTGCGTTACCTTATTAACTAGGTTTATTAGATATCTTTAAATCTATAACTAAAGTTATTATAAATATTAGGTAATGTAATTATTGCTATGTCAGCTACTCTATGTCAGCACCTCTAGTAGTTTTTCCGTGTCTGAGTAATTTAGTTTTGCTAAATAATCGAATAACATTATACTACACTGATTATTACTTACATTATATATCTTAAGCAATTTGTTAAATTTATTATATAAGAAAGGTCCTAGAAATAAATAAAATCTTTTAATGAAAGCATGTTTAGTCTGAGGATTTGTGCAGACCAGATCCTTTCTTCTTTTGTCTGAAGGTATTGGTCTAAAATCTAGTTCTGTGTGTTGCAGTAAAACTACACTTAAAACAAATAGTTGTCGAACTGTTAGCACCTTGCATGCCATATAAAGCTGGTGTGTGGGAAATCTGAATGGGCGACAAGTGGCGACTTTTAGAATTGCTCTTTGAGCACGTTCTAGAAGTAGTAAACTTGATTTAGCGGCACCACCCCAGGAAGTTATGCAGTAGGTAAGGATAGATTGACACAAAGCCAAGTAAACCTGTTTAATTAATTTAAAGTCGGCTATGTACAAAAATTAATATACATTTTTAAGAGTTTACGGGACTCTTAAAAATGTATTTTAATTTTCGTACTCTAGTGCATAATAAATCGATGTGTTTACGGAAGTTTAGGTTTGTGTCAATCGTGACGCCTAGGTATTTGATATGGTCAGCTTAAATTAAAGTGGGACAAGTGCATGCTGTGTCAGCGTACGAGTATGTATTACAATTATTGTGCGCGTGAATGTTTTGGTTAGTATGCGTCGCGTTAGTATTTCTCATTTCAAATAGAATAAATTTGGTTTTATCTGAATTTAACGTTAATAGATTGTCATGTAGCCATTTACACACAATATCAAAGCCATTTTGAGCAAGTTCATAGACTTCAACTCTTGATTTACCTGAGAATAGTAGAGCTGTGTCATCCGCATATGACATTATTAAACCATTTTGGAGTTGCAAGCGACAAAGGTCATTTATATATATTAAAAATAAGGTGGGCCCCAAAATACTGCCTTGTGGGATTCCATAATCGCTATTTTTAAGTTCAGAGCTCGTGTACTGACCTATTTTTAGAGACTGGTAACGGTCGCTAAGATAATCAGATAACAATTTTAACTGTGCTCCTCTTATCCCAATTTTTTCCAGTTTTAGCAATAGTAGAGAACAAGAAATGGTGTCAAATGCCTTGGCAAGGTCTAAAAAGATCCCAATGGTATGCATGCCATTATCAAGGTTTTTACTTATAAAATGTATGTACTGCTTGGCTCGTTCACCTTTTAAGGCCTAAAACGAAATTGTTGGTCTGAAAGCAATTTGTTAGTTTCAAGATATTTTACTAGTCTATTGTTAATGATTCTTTCCAAAATCTTTGAGAGTCCCGTTAGTACTGAAATAGGTCTATAGTTAGTAACACAAGTTTTGTCTCCAGCTTTGAAAACTGGGGTGACTACGGCTTTTTTAAGCAACTTTCAACGTCATTTTCCAGATTAGTCATGTTGAGTTTAGAATAGCTGCGCATGCAATTTTTTCTAGGTGAAGGTATTTGCAGTGTTAGTAAAACGGCTTGATGGTCGGTAAGTGACGTATTAGTAACCAGTGTTTTGGACGGTGCTTTTGACTTCATAATGATATGGTCGAGGCATGAGCCGCTCTCGTGCGTCGGGTAATAATGAGCTGGTAGAAATCCATGAAATGTGCAGATGTTCAGATTATTCAATTTATTCAGTTATGTGCATGAGTATCGATTTTCCCGGAAGCAATGTTAATGTTAATGTCACCTAAAAGTATTATATTTTTAAAAGATGATATTTTTTCTAGGTTTATGCTAAGCGATTCTAGGAATCTGTCAATATTTTGAGATGGAGGTCTATAAATAGCCATAACTACAGTATCAGGGGAAATTTTAATTATCAAGCAATTACAGTCTTGAGATAAGGGTTCTTCTACCATTGCTTCTAAATTATCTTTAATATACACAACTAAGCCACTATTTTGGTTAATGTGGCTATTGGTTTTGTGTAAATTGTATCCGTCTAAACATCTTTCGTATATTCGTTGTTTGTTCGGAGAGCCAACATTCTGTTAGTACAATAATGTCACAACTTAATCCAAGATTTTGTAATAAAACTCCAAAGCCATTAAAATTCCGGTTAATACTACGAATGTTTTGCGTAAGCAATGTTAACATTTTCTTACCAGTGTGAAGAAGATTTCGGCACTCCTCAAGAATACAAATTATAGCTTCGGACACTGAAAAACTATCTAGATTACCGATTAACTGATTTGTCATGATACTTAAAACTAACTTAACTACTATTTATGTGCGAATTAACAAATTATTTGACGGCGCTCTTAGGCGCCTTCATAGTCTATTGAATTAATATAATTGTCCTCAGCGTATTTTCGTGCAGGGCAATTCACGTCACCAGTTGGGTGGTCATTTTTCCTCTTAAAACTTTTGCACGTTGCACACTGGGGAGGAGAAGTTTTGTTACTAAATTCCTTGAACGAGTGTCCTGTCTCCCCACAGAGGTTGCATGTTGGAGATGTTTCGCGGCAAAACTTGGCTGCGTGTCCGAACTGCTGGCAGTTGAAGCACCTAGTCACTACAGTAAAATCTCTTACTGGGCATGAGGTCCAATTTATGAAAATACGGCCTTGGTTTACCAGAATTTGCTAGGAGGGACAGGGTCAAGAATATAATTACATGTGAGCCGATCTTTCTTTCCTGACTTATGGCTCATTTTTATTGTTTCAAGAAAGGCATCTCGAGTAGTTTTCGGCAATTTTTCGGATAGGTTTTGTTCACAAATGCAATCTAGTACCTCTTTCTCACTTAGAGCTACGGGGACCCCAATTATTGCTATCCTAGGGCGGCGTTTAGACGGTTCTTCAATTTTAAGGCCTGACGAAACAAGTTTCTCCGAACTTTTTAATTTAGCAATGTCGTCTTTGCTATTAGTGCTAATAATAACGCCTCCATTCCTAATTTTTCTTAGACTACGTACCCGAAGTTTCAGTTCCTCCGGCGAGATAATTTTCTGTACCTGTATTTTGGTGTCGTCACTAGAACGCGTCTTATCGCTAGGGTAGATGGCTACAGAACTCAAATTTTCTGGGCGAATGAACTTGTCTGTACCCTTTTTAACCATATTGGCATAAGAAGTGCTTCCTGGTTGCGTCATCTTATTTTCAACGACCTCTTTTTTTTTTTTTTTTTTCTAGGATAGGATGGGAAATCATCAAATGACCCCTCCCGCTCTGGGTGGAGCGGCAGGGAGTGTCAGACTTTTACTGACTAAAACCCACCCTTTAGTCCTCCTAGTGCCTTTCTTCCCAGGGCCGCGGTAACTCTTTCGAGATGTCCCATGTGCGACTTTTCGACAAAGATTAGTGACGCGGAGCTTCTGATCAGAGTTCATTTTTCCTTCGGCGACTGTAGAGCAGACTTCGTTTAAAATGGTCTCTATGGATCCTAACCATTTCTGGATCTCCGGCGTAGCGACAACATCAGCCAATAAGGCATCCTCCGTGGATGCTGGTGGCGCTGTTTCTATTGGTTGGTTTTGGTCAGAGGGTATTGGAGTAGACGGTGGACTTCGCCGCATTAATTGGCTACGACCAAAAGGGCTAAACTCTTGGTTAGACATATCTAACACAGAAAATCACTACTTTTGTATATTAAAGAATTAGTTCATCGTGCACTGTGAAAAAGTGGTTAGGTGCACCATTACCACGCGCGACACACTTTACTTAATGACTCCGCAATTTATTATTAATCGTAATTATTTAGAGTTCATTATAATTTCAACACAAAACACGTCCGCTTAGAATCGCGACTAATGACTCAATCCAATATACAAAGTGAAAAATCATTATCTTTCCCATGAACTCTTTTTTGAACCTGTTCTCTAGTAACTATTTAGACCTGGATATCTAGCAGCTATATTTGTATACCAAGTTTCATAAAATCTGCTCATACATTACATTTCGAAAAATAAGGATTTGAAAGTTTGTATGAAATGCCATACGGCGCTTAAGTCCGCCTTTGTACCTGTGTGTTGCATGATGTTTTAAATAAGTCTGCCTAGCCTTTTCTCAACTATTTTAGGGTCGGCTTCCAGTCTGACCGGATGCATTTGAATACCAGTATTTTAGATGGGGCGACTATTTGACCTCCTCAACCCAGTAACGACTGACTTCGAACAACTACTACCTACTACTAGCCGGGACCAACGGCTGAACGTGCTTTTCGAAACACGGGTGGGTAGTCTCGGTATGAAATGGGTGGTCACTCACCCTTTTTTTTAAGGATGCGAAATCAACAAATGACTCCTTCCGCTCTGGACGGAGCAGAAGGGAGTGTCCGACTCTTACTAGCTAAAACCCATCCGTGTTCCTCCTAATATTTATTTATATATTTTATTTGCAGTCTTTGCGTTCCAGGGCCGCGGTGACTCTTTCGAATAAATTCCGCCACCCTGGTTGGTCACTCATCCTAGGACCGACCATAAACGTAGTATAAGCAAAACAATCAGACCGAAAGGATAATAAAGAAATAAAAATGAGATGAGCTTCCCGAGCTTCCACACGCAAATAGTGTCAAAAACGTGTAAAATAGTGTCAAAAACGTGTAAAATAGTGTCAAAAACTTGTAAGATACTCTGAACGTGCTTTGTGGCCATAAAAGATGAAATCATTATTGTAAATGAGCATAGGGCTCAGCCACCAATTTTTCCAAAGGCTGTCCTACCCATGACACTTACATTTTTATACTTAGAAAACATTTGGTTTTAACCACGAGCACCACAGTTTTATAGCACAATTATTTTTGACTATAACGATGACTATCACATTTGAATAGTACACTTTTTGATCTTAACCATGACTATCACATTTTTATGGCGCAATTCCATTACATAATGTAATAATTGCGCTATAAAAATATAATTATAATCATAGCAAACATATTTTCATAGCGCCATTTTTGAACATAACAGATTTTTGTATGTAGCATCTAGAATAAAATATTCTAACAATGAAGATGTATTCTCTAATAATCTGATGTGGTGGTCACAATTATGATTACATTTATTATGCAATTTTAGTTTATTTACAAACTACTGCAAACATAATTAGGTCAATATTAGCATCTATGCACGTAATTAGATATAAATTCTTAGTCTCTTACGTTCACTGGACTCTGTCCAATAACTGCAAATTATCTAAGAGTGTTTTCAATCGACATTATTGGGAATTAAATTGTTAAAATATAATATTGACATCTTCTATTCTTTAGTGTACACAACTACTCCCTATCTATATAATTTTAGTGCACGTGTATCGGTATTTATTTTATATTAATATCATTGTTTATTTAATTTTAAGAACTATTTTGCACTGTACCCAATCAGAAGTCGATAAGTGCTAGTGTGAACAAAATGTTCTGAATTCGGATGGGGAAAAACTGAGCAGTCTTTTTAGTACCTGGACCCGATTCAACTTTCTACCCTGTATTAACTATGCAAAGTTAGCTACAATAACATATAAAGTAGGTAATATCTAATATTTAAAATTGTGTATAATCATGATATTTTAATTTAATATTTTACTGAAGCACTACAAGGCCTGTTTACTAGTGTTACTACACCAACTGGTCGATTCTCAATCGATTACGATGGTATCGATGGATTACCTACTCCCTACTCCCTTACTTAGATGGTACCAGAGAGGAGATAGCTGCATAATGCGTGAGAGACACATTACGTCACAGACACGTCACCATACACTTCCACGCGTACGCCTACCCAGGGCTCTGTCTCATTTAACCGGCAGGACTTGATAAGCGGTCACTTAATTCCCAAATTTTGTTTTGATTACCAACACAATAAGTCAGAGCAGCCTATAATATCACACATTCTTTTTATACCAGCGCTGACAGCAATTTTGAATACCGGAGAGCGTTTACGCCGTACGTCATTTCATACAAAGTTCCAAGTACTCACTTATTTTTCGAAATTAATGAACCAATTTTAGTGAAACTTCCTACGAACGAATTTTGCTGTAACACTTTTTTTTTGCGTATGTTCTCTGACAACTTTTTAGACCTATGTATCCTGTTTACATAGGTCTAAAAAGGTTTCAGAGAACATTTTCAAAAAATTGTGTTACAGCTAAATTCGGCCGATTTTAAATTTTCCATAGAAACAGATTTTCAAATATCTTTTTTTAAATAAGACATTTCGAAAAGTTCTATGACAACTTTTTAGACCTATGTATCCTGCTTTTACGTAGGAAGTTTCATTAAAATTGATTCATTCATTTCGAGAAATAAGGACTTGAAAGTGTGTATGAAATGACGTAGGCACGGCGTAAACGCTCTTGATGAATGAACAGCTGCACCCAAATCAGATGCCGACACGGGCTTCAGATGTAATTACCCTTACTTTATTATTCTTCTCTAATAATTCTGGATCATCAAGATCTTCGTCTAAAGCACCGTACAGTATATTGTCCTTTATTGTCCCGCTAAATAATACTGGCTCCTGAAACATAAAAACATACAATTATGTTTTTGTTGTAGAATACACTTTTGACCATTAAAAATGATAACCTTTGTGTGTCTACAGATAAAGTATTGGCTTTAAGTAAATTATACACGTGACTATCAGGCGAGGAACTTATCAATTGGGTTAAAATGTAGCTTCACAAGGAGTATAAAATTGATCAAGTTCGAGTGATGTTTCCATGTTTGTCGTAAGGCACAGGAACTAAGCGACTGCTCTGAAAGTTTGCCTTCTGTGTGCCTCATGAGTTAAAATAGTGCTAAGATCATTGCTGGACATAATGAAGCCATTACATGTCACTGAGTTTATTATATAGTATACGGGTATCATTGGGCCCAAAATCGATCTCGCACATGTTGCTAAAGCGGTCAAAGAAATATACGCAAAGAAAACGAACTGACGACGTCGTATTGTACTCTCGCGGCCGCTAATCACAATCTACTCGTTCTTTTACCAACTTTAACAAAAATGCCAAAATACATACCTGACTAACAAAACCAATGTGACTCCTCAGCCATTTAGGATCCAGGTCTTTAATATCCACGCCGTCCAGTAGTATTCTGCCCTTTTCAGGGTCATACAACCTCATTATCAATGATGCTATGGTACTTTTACCACAGCCCGACCGTCCTACTAGGGCGATTGACTTCCCAGGATGAAGGTGCAAGTTAACACCTTTGATAAGAGGTGACCCGATGTAGGAATAGAAAACGTTGTCCAATATTAATTCGCCTTTAGGCTTGGATGATGGTTTCAAGCCACCTGAAACGGATGGAAATGTTTTTTTTGAGTGGAATGTTTTTTTGCGTAATTGATAACCAGAGGTCGGAATTAGGTAGAGTTATTTATGTACTTGCATCGAAATGTCGATATAAATATGGATCTTCCCGGGATTTCTAATAGACAGTCCCGTGTGGTCAACAGTATTACAAATAAATAATAATAAAAACTTCAGATACGAAAAATAAAACAAAGATAATTAACATACAATTTTTAGTAGTATTTTGCGACATCGGACATCCGATGTCGTTGATGTAAATTTGGCGTCGCGCGTCCAGACTGACTTTTTTATTTAATAAATCTCGGGATTTTTCTACTCTTTAAAATTTAATCTCGGGATTTCAGGCATATCCACTTTATTCTTTCGCTGTATGAAATCAGAGTAAATACATAAATAACTCTACCTAATTCCGACCTCTGTTGATAACGTGGGTCGTTGATGTAAATTTGGCGTCGCGCGTCCAGACTGACTTTTTTATTTAATAAATCTCGGGATTTTTCTACTCTTTAAAATTTAATCTCGGGATTTCAGGCATATCCACTTTATTCTTTCGCTGTATGAAATCAGAGTAAATACATAAATAACTCTACCTAATTCCGACCTCTGTTGATAACGTGGTTGTTATCAAGTTGGAATTTGCAAAATATTTTTTAGAGGTTAAATTTCAATATTTTATTGAGATATGAAATATTGTAAAACGCGATTTTATAATGGAAACATAAACATCAAGTTATTTGTAATCTTCGAATTGACGATATTTCTCAGCACGTAACATGAGCTTTGCGATTACACATTTACTGATCATGTCACCCGATGTTTCTATTGAATTCAATCACTTGTGAACCTTATTGCTAAAGACATAAGAGCGAAACGTAGCCGACGGGGATTTTTGGCAGTACTACATACCAGGTACTGGTGGTACATTAAATTGGTGAAGCAAGATTATGCCAGCACCCACACACAAATACTTAAAGATTCATCGTTCCTAAGAGTTTAAGAGGACTGCAAGGGCGGTTTTTAGATGTCTTAATGTCATCATGATTTCAGTCCGAAAACTGGCATGGTAATATTTCGGTCATATAGCTCAGCTAGCATCTCCCTCTGGCTTAATGATAGCATTAAAAAGTCATAATACAGCACTAGTTCTAATAAATGAAATCAAACGATTATTACCTGCCACAGGAATAGCAGGAACCCTATCAATAATATCCCACAGCCTCGAAGCAGCACCGACCCCCTTGTTCAGTTCTGTATAAAAGCTGCTCAGCCCTCCAATACTGATGCCCACGTAAGCAGCGTATAAGAGGAATGACGTCAGATTGCCGACCGTCAGCTGTTCTGTGGCCACCATGCCGCCTCCGTAGTATAGCACCAGGATTATTATCGTGTTCCCTGCGAGGCCTGTCTGTGATTACAAGTTGAGAATGTTTGATCAAAGTGGAAGTAAGGTTTATAACATGGTTTGGGTGATTAGAGAAACATATGAAGTTTGTTTCATTGTTGCTACCACGGGTAGAATCTGGTTGAGGGCTATCAAGAGCGTGGGGTTTTTTTCATCAACCTATAAACCACTCAAACACACATCATGGAGGAGCTCATCGCTAAATAATAACAGACATACGAGTCAATCTTCAAGGTTAAGCAAGTTTTGCCGAGGTCGTCTGCGGATGGGTGACGATCTTACAAAGACTCCTCCTTGCCTCGGAAAGCACGTTTAAGCCGTTGGTCCCGGCCCGGCTGTCGTTTGTAGATTCGTTACAGACTGTCAGAAGCCAGAAAAATCTGACATCAGTCTTGCCAAGAAGTACCGTGTTACCCAGTTACTGGGTTGTGGAGGTGAGATAGGCAGTCGCTCCGCGTAAAATACTGGTATTCAGCAGAATCCGGTTTGACTGACTGGTAGCCGATCTCAATATAGTTGGGAAAAGGCCAGGCAGATGATGATATTGTCCAACTGCTGGGTAAAGGTCTCCCCATTGCAAAATGCGGAAAAATGCATTTAAGAAAGCCTATAGCCTACTAACTATTTTGGTATAAGTACAATAAAGTACATTCTATCCATCTATCTACACTATAACATACTATAAAACATTTTTCAAAGACAAAACTTTAGTTTGAAAGTTAGAAGTGAAGCAATTCATCACTGTAATGAAATCCAATCCTTGACTGGATTTCCGACATTTTAACCAGTTGTTATTATGCGTTATGATTGCAATCATAACGCATAATAACGTTCATCAATTACTTATTATACCATTAACATAACTTACCAGTCCATAGAAACTGCCGACGGCCAACGACTCCTTGTAAGCGAGTTTTAATAAGTTCTCTATTCTTTGTCCGTATGTCTGACACTCTGCCTCCTCTTTACTAAATGCTTTCACAGTCTTTATGTTTGATATCTTCTCTTCAGCCAACTGTAAATGAAATATTATGGAAATTAACGAAAACATATGTTTTTGTACACCGCCTCTCCTCTCCTCCTCCCATCCTCTTTTAGCTATCCATACAGATATAAAAGTAATGTCGTTGACTTATGTTAACTAAGGATGTAAGAACGACCGAAGCGAGGTCGAAAAATATTTTTACCCAGCCCAGAAAGGGTAAGGGCCACTTTTTAACAGACTTCTAAAAAAGGAGGAGGTACTCAATTCGGACGTTTGTATTTTTTTTTTTTTTTTATGTTGTTTCGGGCATAACTCCGTCGCTTGCCAACCGATTTGAAAAATTCTTTTTTTGTTGGAAAGAGTATACTTCCCAAATGGTCCCATTGTTTTTTTATCAAAATCGGTTCAGTCGTTTGGTTATTAAATCCAAATAGCTGGAAAAAAATGTGTGGAAAAATCATCTATGTATACGAAATTGCGTATTTTTGCTTTCCTGTGACTTTTCAGTGGTGTTGTTAGGTGTGGGGTACCACTAAAAAGTGAAAAATAAAAAACTTTTTCACAAAAAAAAGAAACCGACTTCCGAAATTAAAGTTATTTTGAACTTTGTCGTGTTTTTTGGAAGTCGGTTTTTACTATCCTTGAATATTTGGGTTGATTAGAAAAAAACAGTAGTGTGAGAGGGTAGGTAGATAAGTATTTCCCCCCACATTTCGCAATGGTGTAAGATAAGAAGGGGCCTATTGCGAAACCATCTTAAATTCACACAGCAGCATTCAAAAACTCCAATCAAATTTGGCCCGACTTCTGAGAGCGTTCCGTTTCCTGGGAATTGATCCCACTCTCTCAAAAGTCGCTACCACTAGGTCACTGTGGCAATCACTTATGTAAATAAAAGCCTATTAATAAAACATACGTCAATAAGTATTGAATCGTGCAAATTAAGTCTTTATTTTTATTCATAAAACACACGTTCGTGAAATGGTCTATTTGTGTGGGTTCCTACTGATATCACATAATTGTGGGAATATTTTAGTACATAACATGTGTTCATATTGGAGTCTTATCTACATAATAATAGATATTGATGTAATTATTACTGCATGATTCTCAAGATAAGGATTAAGCTATTTATGAAAGCAGTGTACTCGTTATGTGAAAACGATAAATTCATATAAGGATTTAGAACCTTTTTATGAAAATTGCTCCTTGGTTCAATGAGCCACTTTCGGCTTATCGACTCGCGCTAGATTACGATAGCGGCCTGAGTCTCAGTAGTGAGAACATTAAAAGCTGACCTATGTAGTTTATTCTTACAACACAAGTGTACATTTAATTTTCTGCACTTTATAGGCTAAGTATACTATCTCGATGTCTAACTCAAAATCTAGGCATCTTAGTTACTAAACGGTGTCCCAAACGCTAGATGCGACCCCCACTCACATTTTCTAGAGGACCTGAGAAGAGGGGACAAAATAATTTAACTGCAATAAAATAATCATACCTCACTAGCTTCGGCCAGTGCATCCTGTAGTTGCCTCGTTATACCGCGCACGAATCTTCCGTATATGACGGCCAACATTGACACAGGTGGCACCACGCATAACCCAATAAGTGCCAGCGATGGAGACATGTAGAACTAAAACAAAATATTTACATTATTGGCACCTCTTTGGTTTTTCATCGTTATATTAGGTTTGTAAAGGTGCAAGTTCATTGGTGTGTGTATCTAGGATTTTTTCCAGGGGGGGCCTGGCCCCTAACCTGAGATGCGACGCCCACACACACACCACAGTCAAAAATAGAATTTTAGGCAAGTTGCCCGTTAGGGTCGCAGCCTAAAAATTTGGGGGGAGGGTCATGTTAACATTAGAGTTCAATTTATTATGTTAGTTGAGAAAATCGGACTACGGACTAGCTCACGATCGATGGATAGTTATGGGTACAGGTTTTTTAAAATTATGGATGGGAAATCATCATGATTTAGGTGGAGCGGAAGGGCGTGTCAGACTCTTACTGACTAAAACCCATCCGTGTTCCTCCCTTCCCATTGACGGGCCCCGTCTACTATTACCTAATGGTCAACCGATAGCCGACTGACCATAAACCATTGATAGATATTGATACTAACGATTAATATATTATTACAACTAATTGTTTGAGACAAAAGTCCGATAAGACGCACACCGGAGATAGTCGTTGATTATAACCAGATCCTGTTGCCGTGCACAATACAGTATAGGATTAGTATGTCACGGGATAGCTGAGAAACTCATTTTATTGCATATTTAGGAAAGTCTGCCTGAACTAAAAAGCGTAAGTAATCGTAATTGAATTCGAAATTAGTATTATGCAATCTGAGATTATAACTTTGCTTATCATAAAATATTATGTTTGCATTTCACAGGTAGGTATTGAAAGAGGAAAGTCATAACATTATACTATTAAACTAATTAATGCAGTATTACATCACATTCTAAACATCAATGCTGCATTGCTTGCTAGACAGTCACTTTTTTATGTCACCGTAAAATCTTTATTATTATAATTTTTCGATGTGTCGCTAACGGCACTTTAAATTTCGACGTCTGCGTAATTGAAACTAGCGGAAAAGCGAGTACATTGATCAAGGTTTCCGTTCATTTCAATATGTTAACAATCTGCAGTATTATTATTAAATAAATAGGTAAAATTTCAAGATAAAATAAATTATATTACAGCACACAATGACAAACACTTTAAAATACCACCATAGATGACTTGTTAAAAGGATACCTTATCATCATAGTGAGTGTGTAAAAAGAGAAATCTGAATTATCATTAAACAATAAAACATTAGACATACATGTATTACAATAATGGACACTATCAAGTATCTACGGACACACATTTGGGTCAGTGTGAAAGTAAGATGATGCAATCTGACCTCAATTTTACACAGATAAAATGACAAGCAATGTACGAATCTTCAAACCACTGGCCACTTCAAGCTAGACCAAAATCTTTAAAGGATTTCTCTCACAGTAGGAGTTCATGGAAATGAGAATGTGGCTAGCATAAGTCATGCTGTGTTTAGGCTCATAGGATTGCTTTACACGAATTTCAAGCAATTTGTGTAAATTTATATTAGAATTAAATTATTGTTTGCTAAGGTAAATTTATTTATCCAGTTTAGCTAGGACATTGCAGGCTTGAATCACCTAATTGGCTGATAAAAAGATTATACCGGGCTTCAGGCACGTATAAGCCGGTGGTCCCGGCCCCTAAATGGCGGTCATCAAACCATGTCAGAGGCCCTTGAGGCGGTTTAGAAACTCTCGACACTAGGGTGTGTGTGGTCGTTAGACCTTACTGCCCACACGATAAAGAAAAAGAAGGCAAATTTATTATTTATATGATAGTTTTGCTCTCTATATAAAATAAGTGTTGGACAACTGTTAGCAAAGTAAGGTACTCCTTTATAAATAAAAATAGAATAGAAGGGTTTTTATATACATGTCAAAGTCTCTTACCATCATTCCAGTCCCAGCTCCTACCATAAACAATGAACGTAGACCATCACTAACATTCTGACTGAGGTTACGTCCAACAAGCTGTGTGTCTGCCGATAACCTGTTGACTAGCTCTCCTGTTGATGTTTTACCAAACCATGCAGGTTCTTGTCTCATTATGGCTCCATATACCTGGCTGCGGAGTGACTGTGTCATTCTTTGGCCTGAAATATATGGAAGCTTGATAATTGAGTTTGTTTTACCCTTCCCTACAAATATTAAGTAAAAATTTGGGGAATTGGTTATTTTCAAATTGTATGATTATTAAGTTGAACTCTTTTACATTCTTATAACACCATTGGGTCAAATCGAGTAACATTTAAAAGTTTATCATCTTCTTTGCAAACAATAACTAAGTTTTAGAAATGATATTTTTTAATCAATAAGTTTTCTGATAAGAATCTAATCAGAAGTTTTCTTACTTGAAGTTTGTATTTTGTTTTGGTAAAAGTTTAGGACTATAGTTACCTGATATAGACATTAAATACACCCTGCCAAAGTTACAGAGACCTCCAACAAGGAATACTCCACACAGCATCAGACATAGAGTATCCAGCTTCTCTCGGGCAGCACCCAAGTCACTGGTGCTACTATATATTATGTCTAGCACCTTACCCAGTGAAAATGGTATAGCCATAGTCACACTAGAAGACACAATAAGGAAGCCAATAGCACCTGCAAAGAAAAACCACATATTTTTCCAAAATTTTAACACAACCTAAAACAAACAAGGTGAGCTACATACCAGCCAGAGTCCATTTCTCTGGTTCAGCTAATGTAAATAATCGTTTCAGTTCTGATGTCTTTAATTTGACATTGATCTTTTTCGTAGTTTCTATTGGATTTTTTTCTTTAACACTTTCGAATTGTTCGTTCTTCTTCTGAGCGTCCACTTGAGTTGTGTAGCACCGAAATTTGTAGTTGAATAAACCATATTTGTTAGAGAAGGTCCTTTCATAAACATTTCGTATAGCTGGCACCTTGTAACGAGAGTGTAACCTGGATCCACACTGTTGACACAAAGGTGCTCTGGTCGGGATATTAAATAATAACCGCGAATTTTTTTGAGATATTTTCAGTTCAAAACTACTGTAAATTAAACGCTGTAACATTTTTAAATTTTTTTGGAAGTTTCTAACTAAAAACCAGACAAAAAAAACACCTCATCTTCCCGTAAACATGATAACTGTCAAACTCAAAATTGACATTAGTTACGTTTCGTGTCGTGTCATATTTTAATGAATGAACATGTGAAAAAATAAGAAAAAATATAATCGGTATTTGTCACAATTTGAAGCATTACTTTATCTAAGGCGCATTTGTACAGTTTCCTGATTTAAGTTTTCCGATTACTAATAATAATTCAGATTCGGCATTCCATGAGACATCCGATTTTCCGCTCTTCTGACCACACGGCTTGTTTTAAACCGACTTCAAAAAAGAAGGAGGTTATCAATTCGGATGTTTATATTTTTTTAATGCTTTTTCGGGCAATACTCCATCATACTTATATCAACCCAGCAGTCCAACGCTAAACATACGACATTCAACTCGATCTTTAAACCTGTTAGCTGCTATCTAACAGCCACCCTAAGATCGTCCACTTAGCCTAAGGAGGTCGTCCTACTTTGCTTGCTGATTATCGGATCATGTCCATCCGTCTTTGTAGGATGCATGTAATGAAATAGTAACCCAATTACAAGTTCTCGTCAAATAACTTTGCCCCTCTGAAGTTGGCTACGAGTGGCTGCGTAGTAGTCAAAATTACGAACAAACTGCAGCTGCGTATGCGCAAGAGACATGGGGGCGGGGATTAATTTTATGTCTCAGTCGCTCGTTTACGTTCGATGCATGCTTGCGTCCCGCTTGCTCCCGTGTACGTGACTACACCTGCGTGACTTTTGCAAATGGCTAACTTCAGAGGGGCAAAGTTATTTGACGAGAACTGTAAGTACTTATGTTTTGATATTTTTCCTTTATAATAGGTACCTATCCTTCGAGCAAGAATACACCTAGATGTCCGATTAGCACTTGAAAAACGGCCAGAGAAATAAGACCACAAATAAAAGTGTGGTCTTATTTCAAATTAGGAACGAATGTGTTTATCCTGTTTTGTATAGTTCTTAGTGTCAAATAGATGTCCTTAGATAAGTGTGCAAACGTGAACACTTCCCCGACGTAATTTTGTTCCTGTACGGTCTGCTCCCGGGCATTTACCTGCTAGATGGCGCTGAAGTCGACATTTTTAGTTTTTGTAGCTTTTTAGTAAAACTTTTTTATTTTATTCTTTACAACTATAAAGTACTATACACACATTTAAAGTTAATCTAAAACATGGCGTCGAAAAATTCCTCCGCATCGCAGGCCACTGGTAATGTACCCAAAAGGCTGGCAGCATTGCCACGTTGTATGGCAATGCGTTTTAGTTTTAGTTTTGCGTGTAATTGGGACATTAGTAAGTCGTAGGAGTACTGTTCGCGGTAATTGGACATTACACTTTATTGGACTGGGTCATATAATTACCTCAAAATCAACCCAATTCCACACATTCTACCAAAATAACATCTGCCATTGAGTATAGTGTCGTTTACACACACAGACGTAGAACGTACGTTTACAAAGAATGACCACTAGATGGCGTGTATCTAAAAATAATGTTTTGTCCTTACGGGTAGGCTGTCTTTGGAGTAGGCAGAAGAACAGAACGCCACATGCTAGTGAGATTTTTCTAGTGAATTTTGATCGAAGTGTATATCAGCTATCCAACATAACCCTTAAACATGACCACGCACTTCTGGAACACCCCTGACCCCTTCTCCCTGTATGTAACGACATTGTCCCACGAGCTCTTGTCACCGTCGGCGTTCCAGCGAGTAGACTAATGTTCCAGCCGTAGCTAGAAACCCAATGGCTTAACACGTGGCAAAAGACCAAAAGGCATGTCTTTTTTCCATACTCTTGCGCCATCTAATCTTCCTAGTTCATCGTGTTGCGCTGGCGCTGCCGCTGCGGAAAACCTCAAGCGCCGTGGTGCCCTTGTGCTCAGCCTTTAAAAAAAAAGCGAAACGGCTGGTTGACACTGCCCGTGACCAAAGAGCTGGCTTTAACATTTGCCAGAGGCATTGCCATCCCTATATTATATTGTAGTCTGTGATTGCCATTCATCTTGGCAATGCCGCCAGTGTATTGGACGTTGATGACGAATTTTTAGATTATTTTTTGTTTTTTTTTGTTAGCTATGTTGTCCTGGAGGAGAGGCCTCTCCCATATTTTTCCAGGTAATTATCTGTTGCCTTCTCCGGCCAATCCGACAGAAATGAGTCTAAAAAAAAAGTTAAGTAGCACACCGGTGTGCCGCAAGATTTTCGCGATTTTAATATTACTATTACGTCAGATTTATTTTTTATTTTGGAATTTTCACATGTCAGTGCTCGAGCGGTTAAGTTAAAAAAAGAAAATTCTTTATATGTGTTTAATATATTTTATATCCAGTATTGTACATAGAATTTAACGATTGACTTCTTCAAGAATCAATTAAAAATACTAAAAATTCACGGAAAACAAATTAACTACAAACATTTATAAATTCTGTCTTACTGTTCATGATAGTTCTAAAAAGAAATAAAAACAAAACAATAACTTCACATTCTTTGTTTTTTGCCATAAATAATAAATTGGTTAATTTTATACAATCCAGATAACGCTGAACTTTGTATCATGAGTTCATCATGAGGCACAAAATCCATAAAACCAATTATTTTAGATATTTGGGTTCATCACTACCCGTAGTAAAGAACAGTTAAGAGCGCCTTCACACTAGCGTTTGTCCAGCATAGGCGTTCGATGACCGTATGCGCCGCGTTGTCGCGGCGTCTGCACTGCGCATACGTTTATCGAACGCCTACGCTGGACAAACGCTAGTGTGAAGACGCTCTAAGCTACCCCATATCTTATTAGAGACAAAGTTGAGAAAAGGTCGTTCAACATTGTTTTCCCCAATATCACAATACGTTGACAACAGGAATTTAATTTGGAACGTTAGCATACTGCCAGCATCACCGCAAAATTCCATTTTACCAGCAACACGATTCGATACACAAGAACATGACGAAAACAACGTTGCGCAACTTTGCTTCCCAATGAATACGTGGCCTTAGTTTTGAAAGTAGAGCTGTTTTACTTGCAGTGGAGCACATTTATAATGTCTTATACAACTATGTTATCATTCGTCGATTTAATTACCAGCTACACAGAGTTCAT
Organism: Melanchra persicariae; assembly: GCA_947386135.1. Classification (NCBI taxonomy): domain Eukaryota; kingdom Metazoa; phylum Arthropoda; class Insecta; order Lepidoptera; family Noctuidae; genus Melanchra; species Melanchra persicariae. Next base: position 8,729,727 of record OX376659.1, read on the forward strand.
GCAGAGAAGCAGACTGGCCGAGGGTATAAGCCAGCAAACTTGAGCTACAAATTGAAATCTGAATTAGTATCTTCGTAATTTATACTGTGATAATGACTTTACCTACGACTTATTTCTGCTATTGTTAAATTCATAATGTTGCAAAATATTTACGAATACGGTTAAAGTTACTGAATACGATTAAAATTCGAATATTTAGCTTGCTACTTTAGTACATAGAGATAATCTTTGAAAAAATAAGTTCCAAGTTAGGCAACCTCGGGGTAATACTGTACCACACAGATCTACATAAACTAAAATAAATACAATTATAAACATTCAAATAATTAGGCAACGCGACACAATCATGAAATAATGTTTCTACCTAATAAAAATGCTCTAAAATGTGAATTTTCTACACTCTACTGGTGTAGCGCATGTTTCCTAGTGCTTTTAAACACTTCTGGGCCTAAACCACGAACTTTTAAAGCAGTAATACTTTAATATTACTTCCAGTGGGAAAGAGACGGAGCTATACGTCCTGTATAGCTCCGTCTCATTCCCACTGGAAGTAATATTGATGTAATACTGCTTTAAGAGTTCGTGGTTAGGCCCCTGACTTTTGTTAATCCGTCTAATATCACGTATTTGGCGCTAATAACACGTATTTGGCGCCAATAACACTTGAACGCATCATTGGAAAAAAAAATAACGTCTTCCAATCTAATTAAACTGGGATCACAAGTAATAGACATCAAACACATTTTTATCAAGTTTAAGTACGGAGCTATTAACCTAGACCATAAACATTCTTACTTCTTGTAATGGCACAGAAAATATATACATTATAGCTGTCACCTGCAGAGAACAGGTGTGAATATCAGGGAATAAAATAACTGGGTTTGCAACTAACAATCAATAACATGCTTATTAATACCTGTTTTTACTTATTATACCTACTAATATATCTTCATTTATATGTAAAAATAATAGCGTGATAACTAAAAATAAATAAATATTCAACTTATTCAACAAACACTCAAATGAAATGCAAAAATAATGTGCATCTTGCACTATTTAACATAAATTACAGGAAAATTGCAACCTACTTACAAGATAAATATTTGTGATATACATTTTGAACATAGATACATAGACGAAATAAATAAACGATTTTAGTATCACCAGAAAAACTAATTATAATTAATTGCCTTCAAACTAGTTGCAACTAAAAGCAATATCACGTGTCGTCTATACGAAGCTTGGTAATGTAAACAAGCTCATTATTGCACTGAAATTAATGTGTTACGGAGCGGACAGATATTGTGAGGTATGTTACTCGAATCCGTTATTGCAAATCTCCTTTTAAAAAATAACACAATTTTTTTACCACTTTAAATTCATAATTTCAGATAATTATTGATGAATAAACCGTGACAATCACTAACATACTTGCGTTTGTATGGTAAGTTTTGACGATGCCGTCTCTAGCAGTGGCGAGTGTTATTGGATTTTTCCATTACGAATTTCTCTGTCGCAGCCCGGTGTTTGAAAGTTCGCGGAGTATCACTCCTGATCCTCGGAAACCACGTTAAGCCTGATCTCCGATCGTATCGAGTTGATCGTATCGTCCCATCTCCCATCGGACTATGAGAGTGAGGGAAGAGAGTGCTCTTTTGTTTGCGCTTATAACTTGCTTCTGCCCACGGCTCCGCCCCCGTTGATGTCGGTTACTGCGTAAAAAAGTAGCCTATGTCCTTCTCCATATCCCAGGCTATATATCTGCCAATTTCATGACGATTCGTTCACTCGTTTTAGCGTGGAAGGATAACAGACAGGCAGACAGAGTTACTTTCGCATGTATAATATTAGTAGGGATATCTACTGCGCCGATGGCTGAAATTCGGTCTGGAGGACTATTGCAGCAGTGGAAGCCGAGTTGTTTCGTTGCCATGTGGTTTTAACCATTCATAACGCGACTTAAGCGCAAATCCAACAGTTGATCTGATGTGCCATCCTGTTTGCAAAGATCTATGTTCAAGGGATATCGAAGTAACCCTCGCAATATTTGCCCGCAACTATTTAATCTATATCCCTAACATAAATTATGTTTTCAGGAACTAAAATACTGGCAGTACAATATAGGGTGTTAAGGTATCAAATAATTTAATATATTATATTACTTTTCATATAATTTCTTTGTCATGGCTCTAAAATAAGGTTAAATGATGTTTACTGTGTGTAGTACACTTTGTAGTAAAGTGTTTTGGATCGCCATAGGCTGTATGTGTTGTCGAACTTGAGTAAGTAAACTCCCTCGCCGGGGTATGTGTGGGATCCGGCGTAAACCTGGAAATAATAATTTTCGAATTATTATGTGAAGTTTGGCAGTACTGCAGTTTGGCAGCTCTTCATTATTTGGTAATGATGAAACAGCCTTTTATCCTCATTGGGCTTAGTGAAATAATGATAATTTGTGCTAATCAGGATTGTACTGGACCAATTTAAAGTGCAGTTGAAAATTTGCTTTGCACCTTTTCGCGTTCGGAAACTGTGATTAGCAGGTATTATTAGAATTATATGTCGTAAATACAATCCATCATCTGCCTAGCCTTTTCATAGCTATATTGGGGTCGGCTTCCAGTCAAACCGGATTAAGCTGAATACCAGTATTTTACGTGAAGCGGCTGCCTACCAGACCTCCACAACCCGTTAACTGGGTATCACAATACTTCTTGGCAAGATTACGAAAGAGACCTTATAACAATTTAACCTATAGGTGACGTTACGTTATAGTAGTAAGAAATGAGGTTTTTTTCTTTCTTAGGAAGCTTAGGAAACACCAATTTATTTTAGTTTAAATAATGTGTAGTTCAATTCATGTAGGGTAAAAGTGTTACACTAGACTAATAATTGAAAAAATCACTATCAACATTTATCATTTAACAGTTTTCATAGTAAAACTAGTAAAGTGCGGTTGAATATGTTCATATTCATCAATACCTCAGTATGACAGTCCCGACGGTAGATGGGCACGACGAGGCTCACGAGAGGCCGCGCGGTGCTCACAGCGAGCTTCTCTGAGTGGTTCTCTGTGCCTTGCTCTAGGTCTGCCGGAGCACCCTGGATTGTGTACTCGGGGAACCGACCTGTCAATGAAAGACCATATCAACCACAGACTCACATATACTAACACAAATTTAAAATTAATAGCGTAATTAACTTAATAATCTGCAACCTTATGTACAAACAGTATTGTGTAACTTTGCTGCGACTGAACACTGTCTCCCAAATACAGGCTCCTGGCCTAGTTTGGGATTCAGCATCAGTACATAATTATTGTAACAAACGTCCTAAGACTTTCCATACTTAAGTACCAATGTTGAAATTTTTGTGTCAATAAACAATTTGTATTTATTTATTTAAGAATGAGACCAGATTGTTTAGCACAGCATCTACTAGCTACGCAACACATCATTTCCAAGACAAGTGTACAATGTGTAACAGAATAAACACAAAACCATCATTCATTATCCTCATCATTATAAAAACAATAGACTGCCCCATACATTTATGTGTACATAACTCGACAAAATGCACTGAACAGGTGTTTCTTCGCTATTCCATTGTCAGTCCTATAGTAAAAGTCGGTCTTAGTAATCACCACAATTACCCCTTTTCCGGTTTTGCGGTTATTCTATTACACATGGATAAAATAAATTAAAATTCATGTGTATTTGTAAAAGATCTGAAAGTGCTGATCCGATACCAAAAAACATTCACATTAAACCAGTTCAGACATATTTTACATATATTTTGGCACATTTCACAATATTTTCGATTAATTACTCTCAAATGTTGCGTTAATTAAATGCGTCTGTTTTTTAAAACAGACGAAAAAAAAAGAAAAAATAAAGATTGAAGAAATTCAACAGGGTGTCCCAAAACAGCACTACGTTTTTTTTTTGCAGTATTAATGTATTATGGAAGGGATAGGTTACCATCGGTCATGGTGTATTCATCCTCCTCCGCGTCTTCGTCGTCGTCCTCATCACTCTCGGCCACGTGCACCGTGACCTCGGTGGTCGCAGACTTGCTCCATTCGAAGTATAGACCGAAACCTAGAACATAATGCGTGTGTAGAGTTACGAAAAAGTGCTATTAATAATCTTCATAATGAATTACTCTTTCGAAGATGTTACTAAAACGGTAAGATTTGTGAAAAATTAATAAAATTGGTTATAATAATATAAAAATAAAATACTATAATCCTTTTTACGCAAAACATCATTTATACTGGATGACGCAAATTCGCTATGGCATTACTTGCGAGTGACGTAACACGCAATTAGTGCTGTCTCTGTTTATCATAGATTTTAAAACGCTCATAGCTCCGATACTTCTAGCCGGGTATTCAGTAGGCAAAATTTGTTAATAAACTGATTATGACGTGTTTATTAACAAGTTTACCGTAAACACTGTTTCTGAAACTTGGCCGTCTACACTTGTCAGTTGTTGCTAGAGGATGTCACCTGAGGAGGTAGTGATGATCTGTGTTGCTTACATAATAATTTCATAAGAGCGCTACTAGAAAAAAAAAGAAGAAAAGGTGGTGGATCAGAAACTATCTCTTAAATAAAAGTTATGTATTTCATGACCTTCGTGGATACCTCTCAAGTGCCAGACATGTGAAAATTCCAAATTATATAATAAATCTTGCATAATAGCAATAATAAAGATTAAAAACGCGTAAATCACGCGACACACCGGTGTGTCGCCGGAGCTGATGGGTCTTTTCAGAATTGCACCAGAATGTCAACATCTGATTTCGAAATATTATTGAGACTAATTGGACCATCAACAATAACAAGACAGGAAACGAAAATTCGGCATCCTATGAGCTCCAGAGAAGGCTAGCAATAACATTAAGATTTCTTGCAACAGGTGACTCATATGGCTCACTGTCATAAACTTTTTCAACACATTTGCTCAAAAAATGCATTTACGAAGCCTGTATGCATTGTTGGAAAGTTAAAAATTATGCACCACACAATGGAACGTGCGGCAAAATAGGTACTCTCACCTAAGTACATATTTTACCGCAAACTCCGTTGTGTAGCGCCGTGCGTATTCTTTACGGTTTTTTTTTAATTTCCATAAAAATTAATAAGAATTCCACCAAGGAGTTTCACATCACGAGAATAAATAAAACCTCCATCCTCCTTCCTCTCTGAATAATCGAACCTCCATGGAAGCGCTTTTCGCGCTTTTCTTTACGTTTGTTTCATTTTAATAATAAAGAGAAAATGAGAGAAGATACCATAAAAAAAAGGAAATATGTGGTTCTAATTTTCACCACGCGCATGTGGCGCCCTTTGCAAATTCGCGCCATTTTCATATTAGAAACGTCAAAGATTGTTGCGACTTTCCGACTGATTTCTAAAGACAAAAAGTTTGTTTAATAACTTATTGAAATGTTTTCTCGCAAATGTGTCGAAAAACGTTGTATGACACACGTGCGGATTTGGTTTTTACAAACTCGTGACTATGGTAAGCCCTCGACTTCGTCTCGTGCTTACATTCGTCTACTCGTTTGTAAAAACCAACTTACCGCACTAATATCATAAATAACTATTACCCTCTTATTAATAAACACGGAATAAAGTTATACCAGGAATAACAAAGGAATAACCATACATTTTCATAGGTTTAACCCTAGAATAACTTTATTCCGTGTTTATTAATAAGAGGGTTAAAGTTTCAAAACAATTAATCAGCAACATCATACCAGAAGTCTGTCAGGAATTGACAAATTTTAATGTTTTGAAGGACTATGTAAAGGTGAGTAAAATAAAATAAATTCAAATCACTCAAGTGTTTATCAAATATTTAAATGAAATCACATCCATTTATTGTGTGTCATCTTCCGACTGGGAAAATATTTCGTCAATATTACTAGTTACAGTATAGACTTGGGGTTCTGGTGTTTGCGTTTGGGTAGATGTATCTACATATGTCGATGTTGATGATGTGGTGCGGGATCCGTCGCCATAGCCGTGCCATCCATATCCATAGCCATGATATCCACCAAAATATTTTTTATCGAAATTGCTCATTCTCGCTTGCAGCAATATATTATTTATGTTATACTTGGCCTGTAAAAGTGCTCTTTGATTTTTCACATTTTTCAATTCAGATGCTACATACTGGCCATAAATTACAAATTCGTCTTTTGATTCCTCCATCTTCTTTTTAGCACTTTTCATAATTTCATATGCTTCATTGAGATTCTCGTCACACTTCCTCTTTTTGGAGTCGTTTGACTGTGGAAGCTGCGGCGATGGCAGCGGTGCTGGTGGTGGTGATGGTGGTGGCAGTTGTGATGTTGACGGTAGCGGCGGCACAGATAACGGTGTTTTTGACGGCTGCGTTGAGGCACTGCCATCCTATAAATCATTGTTTTTTACATTTATTACAGTATTGAACAAGAATGGAAAACCAAGGCCCGCCAGTTCGAATTATTATGGAAGTTCCCTCATTGTATCGGGTCCATTTATGGAAAACATATTGTTATTGAAGCAACATTTAATTCTGGCAGTGATTTTTTCAACTATAAAGAACAATCCAGCATTGTGTACTGTACTGGCTATTGCCAGTTGACGCAGATTACTAATTTATAAATGCGGATTGCGGTGCTACAGGGAGATCTTCCGCCAGTGGAGTATTTCAGGAAACTCTATTTTACGATGCAACAACTCAAAACAATTTGAATATTCCACAGCCACAACCAATTTCACCAAATGGTCCGAATCTACCTTATATTATAGTAGGGGACAGCGCATTTGCCTTTTTCGAAAATATTATGAAGCCTTATTCTGATACGCACAATCAAGGAAATATAAAGCGCATTTACAACTACCGCCTTTTCAGATCAAGTAGTATAGGTAGTAGAAAACGTGTTTGGTATATTATGTGTCTTTCGCGTTTTCAGAAAAGCCATACCTCTTAAGCCTACTTGTGAAATTGTAAGAATGTGTATTTGCATAACTTTAAGGCGCAATAAAAAGTCTCGAGCTATATACAGGGTTATTTGTAAAACACCAACAACCTTTCAGGGGGTGAAAGTACACATCATTATAAACAACTTTTGCTACGAGACCAACCATGAAAAATCGAAAAAAGTATCTACTGTTTCGTACATTTACATCGGGTGACTATTCCATTTTGTATGAAACCTGTCGCCTATACATTGCTGTGCCCTAGCAGGGTTCATTGTTTGGAACTATCATAATGTAACAACCTGTAAACAACATGAAATGCAATAAATGAATATGAATATGAATATTTAATTTTTGATATTTCATAGTTGGTCCCATAGTAAAAGTTGTTTATAATGGTGAGTAGGTACTTTCACCTCCTGAAAGGTTGTTGGTGTTTTACAAATAACCCTGAATACTCCACCAGGAACATTTGATTATCAAGACTCAGATTATAATAACATTATAAAGGCTTCTTGGCGAAGAGATATCGAATCTCACAGCAGCATGTTGGATTTACAACCTATTGCAAGACATCCGGCTAGCTGCTATGGTCGCAAGAGATAAATTTTCTGAATATTTCATCAATCCAGAAGGTAGTGTGCCATGGCAAAATTGTAATGCCTAATAAAATAGTACCTACATACCCACTTTTTTCCAAATAGAGTTCTGATTTCACTTATAATTATAATATTGAGTATTGTGTTTCATTTAAAATTAACTTACTCGTAGATAGGTAGTTGTTAAAAAAAATATCTATGATAGATATCTGATGTACTGACAGTCATTTAATAAGTGATCAGAAGATGAACAAATTGCATTAATATTATCAACTTTGCAAATAATATAAAGATGTACTCACTATTCCCATTGTATCCGATGTTCCAGACGTTGTTGCACCATGTAATAAAAATTGTAGCGGTTTATACCACTGCCATCTGCTTTTAATCAAAATCTCGGCGCCGCTTCCAGTTCTTTTTGATTAATTAAGTTTTTTCTTTTCACGAGATTATTGAGAGTGTAGAATATGCATCTTCGTTTCCACTTCCTTTTGCGACCTCAGACCAACAAAAAAAGGTAGACGGCGCACTGCGAACATCAAAGATGAAGCCATCTTTTTATCTATGTGTGTCTCGAAGGGTTGCCATTTTTTATTTTTTTTCCCTATAACTTGGGAAACAATACTTTATGGGTAAGCTAATGTTGTGCAAGTCAGCAAAAGTAAGATATTGTTGAGTATGGTATTGTAACTTAATTTTTTAGAAAGATCTATACCTACAAAACAAATTTTTACATCACACATACCTACATTCAATTAAGTAAGTTAAGTTATAAAAGGTTGTCGAAGCGTAACAAGCGTAAGTCATTATGTAAATTGTTTTAAAATAAAATAGGTAATTATATCTTTAATCAACTTTAATAAATTAAAAAAGACCACCATAACAATAGAACAATGACGTGTAAATGTTATGTTTATCATGCTTACAAAAGAAATATTATTTATCATGAACAAATAAAGTCTTTTTCAACACATTTGCAAAATGCATTTACGAAGACTGTATACATTATTCGAAAGATAAATCTAACGCACCATACAATGGAATGTGCGGTAAAATAGGTACTCTCACCTAAGTACATATTTTACCGCATACTCCGTTGAATAGCGCCGTACGTATCCCATACAGTTTTTTTTTTAATTTATTTATAGGAGTTTAAATAAGTACTAGAATAAAATATAAGCTCAATGATTGAACCTACTTGGAAGCGCTTTTGCACAAAACGTTCGTCTCAATTTAATAGTAAAGAGAAAATAAGACGAAAGATGTGGTTCCATTTGCAAATTCGCGCTATTTTCATACTACAAACGTCAAAGATTGTTGCGACTTTCCGACTATCTAAAAACAAAAAGTTTTTTTCATTACCTATTGTACTGTTTTCTCGCAAATGTGTTGAAAAACTTTAAATCTAAAATATTTTATACATTAAAAAAAAAGAAAATAGGAATATAACTCGAAGAAAGAAATCATATATTGTTTAATCGAATGGGGAAATATTAAATCGAATTATGGCAACCCTCACACTTAATGTCACTGCTTTCGTTTGTTGACGTTTTTGTTCCAAGTAACCTAAAATTCATAGTTAATTTATAATAAAAACGATGTTATTTCAAGTACTTACAAGTGAAAAGTAATTCCGTGAGACTTATTATGTGTTTTGCTATTGTTTTTACAAATTGTTACTACACAGGAAGGCATAATTATAGTTTTCCATAAATGTTTTCTAGACGACGGCTCGTGACGTACTAAGAGCGATGAGCATGGTTTTAGTGTAGGTGTGTGAGTGAGCTTGTGTATTTACTTGAAGGAGCACGGTTTGGTGGCTTCACTTTTGATGTTCGCGGTGCGCTGTCTACCTTTTTTTGTTGGTCTGAGTTTGCGACATATTCAATTCTGCAGCAATGTCGGCCCAAGCATATATTTTTTTAAATTTATCTTTATAATCTTTATTTGAAGCATCCCAAAGTATATTATGCTGTTGAAAAAGCTCTATGAGCATCGAAACCTGGTTGTTGGACCACACTACTTCCATGTTTAAAAACTCGCGCAAACACGTCCACACCTGTTGGTTTTTGCTTACAAACTTGATGTTATTTCTTGCTCTCCACTCAAAGTGGGGAACACGGCAACATTTTTAATAAACAATGTTTCATCAGCTTTGTTTATAAACTGTTTTCAGAGATGATGAAACATTATGAAACACTGTTTAGAAACAGAGTTTATTTACAAATGTTGCCTAATGAATATCCGGTCGGTTAGGGTTATACATAATCACATACTACTACACAATTTTGATATTATAAAAAAACCCACTCACCTATATCATAGTTGTCAGTAGCGAACTCCCAGCATAAACACCTAGCCTTCGGGTGGGTAGGCACCCTCACTGTAATGGTCTCGCCATGTCCCACCAACAGCTTGCCGCCGCCTGCCTGGGCTGAGGTCTTGAACTTGACTATGTCGCCGCGAGTCCACATGCGGCTCGCTTCCACGTTCAGAAAACCATCTGGTAATAGAGGATAAAGAATTTACTATTTTACTGACACACTCAAACTAATTTTAGAGGCAAAAGCATTTCAACTTTGCCATCAATCTGCTAAGCCTTTTCCCAACTATATTAACATAGGCTTCCAGTCTAATTGGATGCAGATGAGTGCCAAAAATTAACATGGAATGATTTCCCATCTGACATCTAGAACCCAGTTACTGGGTAACATACAACAATATCTCTTGTTGTGTGCATTTCTGGCTTCTGACTACCCAACAACTGTAAAAAATCTAATATAATAACCCAATCACTGTAGCGAAACAGGGAAGTGCAGGAACTATAGGTGGCAGCACAGAAGTGTCATTGTCAAATATATTTTACTTATAAGATTCTTATTGAAACGCTAGATGGCACAGTCACCCTAAATGTAGCGTGCAGGTTCTCAAAGAAGCGTCAACGTCAAGTATTGTTTACGTTAAAGTTTCGAATATACAACACTAGATGGCATAGCCAATGCTGTGCACGTTCCATATTGACTGTATGTAAAGCCGGATTAAAGCTGGATTTACATTACGAAACTAGTTTCATGCATGATGAAATTAATTTCATAACACTACTTTCAGTACCTGTGAAACTAGTTTCATTAAAAATAATAGTGTCGTGAAACCCACAGTATGTCTGTGATCATGGCTACGCTAACATCTAAGCTTTACTTTGCATTCAAAAATGTTGTCATACAAATGTTATAGTAAAAAATTAAGAAAAGTTGTCTCGAAAGAAAAGATGTTGGTGGATTCGAGCCTGGCTAGCAAGAAACCAAGCACGACTAATAAACACACGTCCTATCAGCGCAAGCGCTTTCGCGACACTAGTTTCGCGTCGCGTTTATACGATGACATTAGTTGCATGACACTAGTTTTATCCAAAAATCGCGCGCATCACGAAACTGTTTCAGTGTCGTGAAATCGATGCATGCATTGTAAAACTTGACGTTTACACGTGAAATTTTTGGTGAAATTAATGTCACGAAACTACTTTCATGCCACTAGTTTCGTAATGTAAATCCGGCTTTACATTACGAAACTAGTGGCGTGAGGCGCGCGATTTTTGGATAAAACTAGTGTCATGCAACTAATGTCATCGTATAAACGCGACGTGAAACTAGTGTCACGAAAGCGGCCTGCGTTGATAGGACGTGTGTTTTTTAGTCATGCTTGCTTTCTTGCTAGCCAGCCTCGAATCCGCCAACATCTTTTCTTTCGAGACAACCTTTACTTAATTTTATACAATAACATTTGTATGACAACATTTTGTAACGCTAAATAAAGCTTTGATGTTGGCGGAGCCATGGACACAGACAGACTGTGGGTTCCACGACACTATTATTTTAATGAAACTAGTTTCACAGTTACTGAAAGTAGTGTTATGAAATTAATTTCACCATGCATGAAACTTGTTTCGTAATGTAAATTCGGATTAACGGTCAGGACCTCGGTAAGCGATTCTTAACCTCAAGAAGCTGTAGATCTTTGGCATGACATAACAATTTATAAAAAAAATCTCCAGATTCATTCAAGTCACAATATCATCTCAGTTATAGTTACCGGCACGTAAGTCGGCCAAATATTTTGTAGTGGGGAAAGTTGGCGCACGCATAATTTCATAAATTTTTATATGCGCGAACTTCCTCCACTACGAACCTTTAGCCAACTTACGTGACAGTAACTATACAATCAATATCAAAAACTTGTCAAAGAGTTGTTTTTGTCAGTTGGCGACTGCAATACGAATGCTCCATAAAAATATGAGCATTGCCTCTCTGAATACTACACTACTTCATTTACACAATAATGTTAAAACGAAGAAATAAAGGAAAGACGAAAAACACCTCTTATCACTAGACAATAAAGGTTTTGTGTGATTGTATTGTTATATTACTATACAGTTACTAATATCTGAAACCAATCTAGGTATAGTCTCAATGGGACACGATCATTGCTATCGCTAGTTAATCTGGCATTGAACTAATTTGTCTTAACAATACAACCAATTGTTGCTTGAGTCTTTTATGAAAGGCAGCGAAAATTCTGAAAACTAGAAAGAAGACCAAGTGCAATGTTTTTAATGGAATTCAAAATATTATGATAGTCATCATCATCATCATCATCATATCAGCCAAAAGTCGTCCACTGCTGGACATAGGCCTCCCCCAAATGGGGGGGGTTTTGCCACAATCGCCACGCTTGGCAGACAGGTTGGCGATCGCAGCGTAGCTGTTGCAATGTTACCTACCGAGAATGCTGCTGCCCATTCTCTGGTGAGCCGACTAAGAGGCGACTAAGGAGTCGCCTCTTACGACACCCACGGAAAGTGATGGGATGGTGCTATTCTTTTACGTCCGACACCATGCGGATTATGAAAGTAGATGAATAAAATAGGTCTTACCTTCATCATCTGTATTGTCATCCACCCTAGTCTCCTCAATGTATTCATCAGGGTCAGTTTTCTCTAAAGTCTGCATACCCCTGTAATATTTTGTATATAAGTCAGCAATGAGATCTCTATTGTTATTTATCCAAATGTACATTGAAATGCACATCGCATAAAAAAAAACAACCGAAAACCGAAACCGTTTTTATTTTTTTTTATTTTTTTTTTTTTTTTTTATTATTTTTGAACACTAATCAAAATTGGGATTAAATATAATGACCACTATAAAATGCTTAGATACCCTTAGTTCTTTTACAAAAAATATATATTTGACACCAGAAAAATGAAGTCTAAAATTACAATAGTACTAGCTATTTTAGTCACGACTGCACCTCAAATTGTATTCGAACACCAAATGTAGTAAATGATCACCAAATCTTAGCGAGCAAATTAATGCGCTATTTTTGCCTAAATAAACTACTGTGATTGCCATAAAATGTAGGCTTGGGGTTACAAACTGGATAAAATAGGTTAGGTTAGGTTAGAATTGTGACCAACCGCGCACGAGCCGAGCGAGCGAAGCGAGCGGTGCCGCGGCAGCGGCCGGCGAGCGCTACTTCTCGAATATTTTTTTGGAAAAAGTTATTTATTTCACACTTTTTTAACTCCAAACACCAAACAATAGCTGCCAATAAAAATGAAAGAAAGCTTATAAATTAAAATAAAGCTTTATATTTACTTAAAAGTTTTGGATGGCAATGATTTGTTTGACATGAGGCCGTGCATAAAATTCACTTGTTAGATTCGCTGCAAGGCTATGTTCGTGTGCATCGTTCATGCAGCTACACGCACACGCGCTCAAAAATCGAGCTTAGTGAGCGCTCAAATAATGTTGATCCTTTAGAAGATATTATTTTAAGTTACAAAATTATATAGTAGGTTTATAAATAAAAATCTGTAACGTCTGTATATTGTATATTTATCACAATTCCCATTAAATTTATTCAATTTTGTGTTAGATGGATGTTGATACATTGAGACATTTAACAAAATAATAAGTAAAAAAACGATACAATACAATGACATTTGTTTTTTGTAAAATGGTTGCACAAAAAAACACTTTCCATACGGACATATTTACGAGAATTCTCTTTTATTCTGATATATTGTAATCTTGGTATAAACTAGTGTCTAAGATGTTTTTTTGAGGATGGAATCATGCACATTAGAGTAGACCTGTTCAGTCATTTGTGAAAAATTACTTTGACAAAACAATACAAAGTTGAGGTTGTCGTTAAAAAAGGAAATAAAAAGACTTAAATATACAGGGTTATTTGTGAAACACTGGCAACCTCACCTACAATACTAGCTATTTGGCATTGCCGAGTGTCGCAAACATTATTGAAAACAAAACGGGTAAACTGTTATACATGACTATTAAAAATAAGAATTGTGTCGTGTATGACCAAGCAAACTTCATATCGGATTTTCAACAAGTACGGTGCAAGGCGTCATAGTCGAAGGTTCAACTGGGAGGCAAAACGTGAAATCCGGCGAGTTGATAGCAGATGATGATGATGTCAAAGTCACGTATATAACGTTTAAAAAGATATTGGAAGCAGAACATTAAAGTGAACAGGCCCTTTACCTGCTACGACGGAAAAATTCGAAATGGCAATCACCGATCATAAAAGGCTTTACTCGATCGGCAAATGAGTAATAAGGTTTCTAAAAGCGCAGTATTTGTCTCCTACCGAGCAGATTATAAAAAATAAGTATCTTAAACAGTCCGGTGCATATCTTTGGTTACCACCACGCTTGTAAGAACTATCACTATGCTAAAAATAGGAAAGTAGAAGTTAATATCCTTATAACGGCTCAATTATTATTCATTAAGTAACAACAGAACTAAGCAATTTAATCAATTGCGGCAAAATTAGTACGCGGAAATCGCATAATTAAAAAGAAAAAAAAATCGTATCCAGCACGCTGTTATATCAGTTATTTCATTTAATTCTACACGACCTCAGTACGCCATATTTTAAAAAACGAAATTAAACAAGAGTCCAGGTCTTCACCATCACTAAATCAAGTTTATTGGCTACAATAGACCTGTCAGTGATGATGAGTTGACTGTAGTACAATGTGATATTACCATTTTGGAGAACTAGATCGGGCAAATACCTATAATATGGCACTTCCAATCCCACACGGCTGTATCTAGAGCGAATTACTGGTATATAATCCTGGCTACAAGGTTGTGTCTATGCAAGTAATCTCCGGTAATTAGTTATCATCATAAGGTCATCCATAATCCATAGAGTACATCAAAACCAGTATGATCCAACGGACAAAGGCACGTGGAGAACTAGATCGGGCAATATGGCACTTCCGATCCCACAAGGCTCTAATTTAGAGCAAATTGAGGGGAAACAGTCCTGGCTACAAGGTTGTGTCTATGCAAGTAATCTCCAGAAGTTAATCATCATCATTACTTCATCCACAATCCAAAGAGTGCCTAAACCAAAACCTAAAAAAATCTTAAAATGTTGTGTCCCTCAGTGGCATGGAGCGAGTTTTTCTCGGATCTACTATTTCTGGTAGAAGACAAGTATTGTGACAGACGGACGGACTCACACTACCTTTTTCCATAGCCATAGAAGCTTCTTCTTTACCGGCAGCAATCATACATGATTCAGCCGTAGTCTTCCACCAGTCATACAAGTTGTCGTGACATTTCTGGTAGGTCGATTTGCTAATAAGTGGCAAATTAATGGATGCTGCTAGCTCGTTCAAGTTGGCCCGACCACAACCGAAACTAACAATACCCGAAACTACGCTATGGTTAACGTCCAATTCGTTTTTTTACTCTCACATGTGTTTATTTCAAATCGACTTCAATGAAAACGACACCCATGACGAAAATATTGATATAGACTACCGATTGCAGTCGCCATCTTGAATGTACTTATTGTTACCACTATCACTATTGCACTATCAGCTTAAAATACTCTCAAAACCACCGCATTAATGATTTACAAGTAAGTTCACGAATTTATTATGATCGATCACACGGACTTATACGTAATTCGATAACAATTAAATAACAATAACTAGAAATCATTCTTACCTTTCAATATCAGCAGGAAGTTTAAAATACGATAGCTCCGGTTTTGATGAAGCCGAGTTCAAACAGCCGTATAGGTACTACGCAATACTTTCCTGGCATTTTCAAAACGACCGCGGAGATAAAGTTAAACGTGACCACTCGTCTTGACGCGGCACTCGCTACTGCTAGTCCCGCGAAGTCACCTTAGGAGTCTCGTCGGTGTGCATGTTTGTGTGAGTGTGCCGTTTCGAGCGTTTGTAGGCAGTTTCCCTACTGTCCATATTTATATTGTGGTATAAGTAACCATAAAAAATGTCAACATTCTGTGGATGATAATATAGCTGCACTTAACCATTGTAGATGCCATTACAGAAAGTATTTTAATTTAATAGTAGTAGTAGAGTAATTCCGCAGATTTACTTTTACATACAAACATACAACCGTTACCTCTAATTATTATAAAGGTGAAAAAAATATAATCAGTCCTAATAAACAAACAAAATATAAAAAATAATACTTACTCAAAATGTGGTAGTCGGCGTACAATTTTGTAAATGTATTTACGTAAAACAATGGAGCGGCTGCGAAACAAAGTAGTACGTGCTGACGCTGGGAGAGCCCGGTCGGTACTGACCAGGGTTGACAATCTTAGTAGTTGCTGACGGGAAATAGTACTTCTATAAATACACAAAATAGGGTTGGACAGCAAAAGTACTGCGAACCCTTAAAAGAGACTGACATTTTAATTTAGTTTCATTATATTGTCTTTATTCTATGAAACTACATACAAGATGGCAGTATTTTGCGGTTTTTGACTACGTAGTTCTACTATAATACGTAAGATGGCGTGAAAACAGTCATGCATTTGGTTCTTCGGTGTGACCAGCCCTCGCTCAATTTCCACAAGCAGTTTCCTCAATTTCCACCTAATTCATTATTTAATAAAAACAATGCAATGATATAAAACGAAATAAAAAGTCATAAAAACAAAGACATATTGATAAATTTATTTTTGTATGCAACACTACAACATGTCAAGATAAAAGTAGGTAGGTACTCTGTGATGTCAAGTTTAAAAAACAATTGGCTGCCGGTTTGCGTATTTTCGGTGCCTTGCTTGTTTTTATCTCTTTTTCTGGATTTTAATCGTCTTAAAGTGCTTTTTCCACCTAAGTCCGTTGAGTAGAGCCTCTGCTCCTGCGGCCGTGTTGATTTTGTGGTTGTGTTGATTGTTTAAATCTAAGTATTGAGACAGGACTATGACTACCCCCGCTTGGTGCTAGCTTTTGTGTTTGTGACATTGAGAACTACATATAATCATGTCTAACAAAAAGTGTTGCGTCCCCGGATGTTTAAATAGCTTAGGTAAGTGTTTTCTTCATAAAAGGTCGCTGGGCCAATGCTTCGTTTTTAGGGGGGCTGATACAAAGTAAGCAGTTCAGCACCTTTAGAACAAAGCCATATGGGTAGAGTACGGCACCCGTAGATTTCATGTTTTGACTTTCAACTTCACTAATTACTTACTCAATTATTTCAGATACCAATGTGAATTTGCATAAATTCCCTAACCCAGCTAAGGATAAGTAGCTATTTAATATATGGGTCTATTCCATTGGTGGTGACATATTGCAACTTGAAAATGAACATATTTTCAAATACCGCCGTGTATGTCGTGTACACCTCGAAGAAAAATATTGGTGCCAGAATAATCAACTCAGCAAAGACGCTGTACCAACAACAAACATGCCAGGTTAGTTATAATTAAATATGGAATAAACACTTAAAGAAAACAGATGTAGGATAAAAACAGCATCTGACTTTTTAAACTAATATGAAAATGTATTGGCAGACGGTGTTAATAGATTCTTATTTTTATAAATGTGAAAGTATATTTATTGGTTTGTCCTTTTTTGATGCAACCACATTGTTATACAGATACCTAGTTCCTGGGCCCGAAATTGACATAGTCGATGTCTTGCCATGGGGCAGAAATGCTAATAAAACACTATTCACAAAGTGTACCAAATAAACAAGCTAGTTATAATTCCATCTGTTGCCCTATTCCTGTAATTAAAATTATATTTATCAACCCATTTATGAGTAAATTGTTGAGAAAATCAAATTAGTTTTGAACAAGTTCTGACTGAACCAAAGTTAAGTTACTAATTTTTCTAATGGAGTTTTATTGTTATTACAGGATTATCCGTCTTAAAATTCAACTTGGAAAGCAGAGTGTTTAGACCTCTTCAGTTATCAGAAGTATCTACAACAAAAGGTAAATTAACATTCTTTTATCAAAATACTAAATTTCCCATCATGATTCATGAGCTCTTATAAAATCATCATATCAGCCGAAAGATGTCCACTTTTGGACATAGGCCTCCCCAAATGGATAGGCGGGGGGGGGGCTGGTTGGTTGCCATAATCGCTAAGTTGGGAATGGAACCTTATGCCTTAAACCCAGTGCTTGCAGTTCACACTTAACCGGTCAAGTAGTGCTAATAAAATTAATTTGTCATTCCAGAACCTGTTACTTCACATTTAGACTCTGTGGATATGCAGCCATACACC
The DNA here is from genome assembly GCA_947386135.1 of Melanchra persicariae. NCBI lineage: Eukaryota > Metazoa > Arthropoda > Insecta > Lepidoptera > Noctuidae > Melanchra > Melanchra persicariae. Next base: position 8,747,898 of record OX376659.1, read on the forward strand.
GGAAGTGCTGTGGTTGATGTACAAATAAAAGAAAATCTTGGTAAGTGAAAATACAGGATGTCCCGAAACTCAACGACAAGCAGTACGGGGCGATAGGCTAAGTTATAACAGTTCAGGCGAAAATAAAAAATAAATTCGATGTTATTAGGTTGAGTGATAATAGGAATACTTTTGAACATGTGGAAAATCAATACCCTAGATCACACATTTAGGTACCATCCATGATCACAATTTTCCCAATTTTATAGTTTTAATATCCTAAAAAACTATGCTATTGATTGCACTCACAAATCCAACAATTAATATGGGCAGTTTAGTAAAAAAAAAAAAAACCGGCCAAGTGCGTATACATTATCTATAAAAACGGCAAAAAATCACGTTTGTTGAATGGGAGCCCCCCCTAAATATTTGTTTTATTTTAATTTAATTATTTATTTTTAAAGTGTAAATGACTATATATTCTGTGTATATTTCAAGCATCTACCTGTTGCCGTTATCAATATCGAGCAAAAACGAGCAAAAATATCACGTTTGTTGTATGGAAGCCCCTTTAAATATTTATTTTATTCTGTTTTTTTAGTATTTGTTGTTATAGCGGCAATAGAAATACATTATCTGTGAATATTTCAACTGTCTAACTATCACGGTTCATGAGATACAGCTTGGTGACAGACGAACGGATGGACGGACGGACAGCGAAGTCTTAGTAATAGGGTCCCGTTTTACTCTTTGGGTACGGAACCCTAATAAAGTTTTATTGAGTCATTTTTAAAAAACATTTTGTTAGATAACTGTGAGACTTCATCTTTCAAAAAAAATGTACAATACTACCCTACGCAAGTTATTTAATAAACTGGCCCATTTAATCAAGATTTCAAAATGGTCTACCTATATTATTGCTTATTTACTTGCAAAAGGACCTTATTTCAAAAAAGAGCGGTTAGTCACTGCATCCGATACGAATCCGAGAAAATACGTTCGAAGTAGTCATAGAACTATTTCAACGCTAAAGTGGGAGTACAAGAGAGTGGCGAGTCGAGAGTAGGGCCATTCGGCTATGGGCGAAGAAATCACAGGGGGCAAATGCTTGTCAACTTCCTCGAGGCTCAGGGGCTTTTTCTGATGAACTCTTTTTTCCAGAAGAAGCCTCAAAGGAAGTGGACCTGGCAAAGCCCCGATAACGTGACAAAGAATGAGATCGACTTCGTTGTGTATGATAAGCGCCATATATTCAGAGATGTCTCTGTGATCAACAGGGTTAATACCGGAAGTGATCACCGACTAGTTAGAGGCACTCTGAATATTAATACCAAGATCGAAAGAGCGCGCTTGACGAGGTCGACTGTCAGACCAACGCTGCCACAGGTCGAAGCTGGTTGTGAAAGCTTCCAGCTGGAAATACAGAACCGATTTGCCATGTTGGAAACCACTGAGGACATTAACGATGCCACCGAAGGCTTGATACGTGTCATCCGTGAGGTGGGCCATAAACACTTTCGACCAATGAGTGATGGACGCAAGTCGGTACTTACCAGCGAGACTCTGGAACTGATGAGGAAACGACGAGAACTCCCGAATGCCACACCGTCTGAGCGTCAGGTACTTAACAGGGAGGTCAAGAAGCTGATTAGACGTGACACACGGAGCGCAAATACCCGAGTCATTAAGCAAGCCATAGCGCGGAACAGAGGCTCGAAGGTATTTGCCAAACCCCATACCTCCCGTTGTCACCTGACGAAACTCAGAACGTCACAGGGCACCACCGTCACCTCGAAGCCAGAGATACTCGCTGAAGTCGAAAAATTCTACGGAGACTTGTATGCTCAAAAGACATGCCCACCTCAGGCCCACCACGGCACGGATGATCCACGTGCCAGGCTTACACGCCATCTCACAGACGAGCTTCCCGACATTGACATGGGTGAGATTGGAATAGCTCTCGGACAGCTTCATAACAACAAAGCTCCGGGGGATGACGGGATAACCACAGAGCTGCTCAGGGCAGGAGGAACACCTGTCCTGAGAGAGCTAGTAAAGCTCTTCAATTCCGTCATTCACACAGGCGTAACACCAGAGGCATGGCGTGGGAGTGTGGTGGTATTATTTTTCAAAAAGGGCGATAACACGCTCCTTAAGAACTACCGCCCCATTTCTCTCCTGAGCCATGTCTACAAGCTGTTTTCGAGGGTTATCTCGAATCGTCTCGCCCAAAAGTTCGATGACTTCCAGCCGCCGGAGCAGGCCGGATTTCGAAAAGGCTACAGCACCGTGGACCATATTCACACCCTTAGGCAAATAATCCAGAAGACCGAGGAATACAATCAGCCTCTGTGCCTTGCGTATGTGGACTACGAGAAAGCCTTCGACACCGTCGAGACCTGGGCTGTCCTGGAGGCCATGCAGCGATGTCTCATCGACTGCCGCTACGTCGAGGTGATGAGATGTCTGTATAAGGCCGCAACAATGACCGTCCAAGTACAAGAACAGAGCACAAAACCAATCCAGCTGCGTCGAGGTGTTAGACAAGGAGACGTCATCTCTCCGAAACTGTTTACGAACGCGTTGGAGGACGTTTTCAAGACGCTTGATTGGAAAGGACGAGGCATAAATATCAACGGTCAGTCCATCTCGCACCTCCGGTTTGCGGATGACATTGTCATCATGGCAGAATCTCTGCAAGAGCTGGAAGTGATGCTGAACGGTCTGAGCGATTCTTCAAGGCGGGTGGGTCTCGGGATGAATCTGGACAAAACCAAAGTCATGTACAATGGTCATGTCAACCCGAGACCTGTAATCGTAAATGGTGCTACCCTCGAGGTTGTGCAAGAATACATATATCTAGGCCAAATTATTCAACTGGGGCGGCACAACTTTGAGAAGGAAGCGACCAGAAGAATTCGTTTGGGCTGGGCGGCATTCGGGAAGCTACGTGATATCTTTGAATCGTCGATCCCACAATCCCTTAAGACCAGGGTTTATAACCAGTGCGTCCTACCCGTAATGACTTACGGAGCCGAAACGTGGACACTCACCATAGGTCTGGTCCACAAATTCAAGGTTGCTCAGCGTGCAATGGAGAGAGCAATGCTCGGGGTTTCTCTGGTGGATAGAATTCGCAACGAAGTCATTCGCCAGAGAACTAAAGTCACCGACATTGCGCGAAGAATCAGCATGCTGAAATGGAAGTGGGCCGGCCATATCTGTAGACGGATAGACGGTCGATGGAGCAGACATGTGCTGGAGTGGAGACCGCGTATGGGCAAACGTAGTGTGGGACGTCCTGCGGCACGATGGATCGATGATTTGAAGAAGGTGGCTGGCAGCGGTTGGATGCGGACTGCTCAAGACCGGGATGGTTGGCGCTCTTTGGGGGAGGCTTACGTCCAGCAGTGGACGGCAATTGGCTGACATGATGATAGAACTATTTGTATGGTAGTTTACGTACTAGATCCGACTTACGTCATCCGATTTTTCTCCGTCATTCGTGATTCTCCAGAGTATTCAAATCGGACATATGTGTCCTTCTTTGTACATACAATCGATCGATAGTCGATAGATACAACCAGTAGCATAATTATTTAGAATTACATTTAAAAAAAAACTACGAAATTGAGAAAATCGTGATCTCAGTACCTAAATGTGTGATCTAGTCTAGGGTATAGATTTTCCAGTTTCAAAACTATTCCTATTATGACTTACTTAACCAAGTAACTTGGAATTTATTTTTTATTTTTGCCTGAACTGGTATATCGCCCTATAATACTCGATTGACGTTGAGTTTCGGGACATAATGTTTACACATTATGTCCCGGAACTCAACTCAACTCATAACACCATTTTCTAATAAGACAATCATTTTACCTACTTTTCATGAGATTCAAACCACCTAAATAATAACCAAGATAATTAATTGTCATTCCAGAACCTATTACTTCACACAGATGTGTCACAGTACACGAAGATACTGTGCCTATGCATCTGAATGCTACAATTGCCTTGGAAGATGTACAACTTAAGAAAAATCTAGATAAGTAAAGATAATTTCATCTTAAGTGTATTTTTTCCTTACTCTTCTTATTTAGTAAACCATCTTGACACGTGATTTTATAAATTAATAAAGATCATTCCATTTTAGTCATCAAAACAATCTAATTGTATTCAAAATAATTTTCTGTAATATAAATTTTACTTCATTACAGAGCATCGCAAATCGCAAAAAGAACGAAATATCAAACTCAAAGTCGGGTGACACATGTTGCTGTTACTAAATCTGAGCAAGCTTTATACAGAAAACTTGTGCTAGTTGGAGTAAAACTAATAGTGCCGCAACAAGCTCAAACATCAGGCAAAAAAGATCAAGTCACTGCAAAACCTTACAACAAATCCACAGTTTTTGAAAACACTCGATGAATTACCTAGCACATCAAAAGTGTTGACTTTATTACAGTTCAGAGAGCATAAGCAAGGTAGCAAAGGCCGCCGTTTTACTTTAAAGGAAAAAAATATTGCTTTGTCCTTCCTCAAACAGAGCCCAAAAGGGTACAGATTTCTTAGAAAAATATTTATCTTGCCATCCCACCAAACTCTCTTGAAGTTGCTTAATATGGCAGATATAAATCCAGGAATCAACAAAAATATGAAGCAGCAAATAAAGAAAGCTACTGAAAGAATGAAGTTAGAACATAAAATATGTGTTGTTCTGTTTGACGAAATGTCACTCAAACCCAATGTGACATACAATGAACGAAAGGACAAAGTGTGTGGGTTTGTGACAAATGGCCTAGAAACACAACCCGATTATACAGATCATGTGCAGGTGTTTATGGTAAGAAGTTTAATTAAAAACTATAAGCAATACCTGTTGCATACACTTTTTCACAAGCTGCTAGCAACAGTGTGCGACCAAGGCACAAATAATGTTAATTGCATAAAATATCTTTTGCAAGAGACAAGGGGTAACCTGTTGAGAAAGGGAGAAGAGCTCCGAGATAACATTTTTATGATAAATGACCAAGAAATCATACCACTATATGACCCACCCCATCTGATTAAATGCATACGAATAATTTAAACAAAATGGGTTCATATCATGGGCGCCTTACACCGAGAAAACCCAGGGTACAAAGGAATCCGATTGGTGCCCAAATTGACAGATGACCCCAGCAAAATTCAAGGTCAAAATTGCTACTCAAGTTTTAGTCAAACTGTGGCATTGAATATGAGCTATCTAGCAGGTAAATGACACCAGTACCTAAGTTGTCTTTACTTTTCTATTGCTAGTTCATCATCATCTGCCTAGCCTTTTCCCAACTATATGAATGAATACCAGTATTTTACGTGGAGCGGCTGCCTGCCAGACCTCCACAACCCATTAACTGGGCAACACGGTACTTCTTGGCAAGATTGTGTCAGATTTTCTGGCTTCTGACAATCCGTAACGACTGCCAAAGATCTACAAATGACAGCCGGGACTAACGGCTTAACGAGGCACGGAGGAGTCTCGCTATATTAATATGGTCACCCATCCACAGACCAACCTCGGCAAGCGTTGCTTAACCTTAAAGATTGGCCCGTTCGCCTGTTATAATTTAGCCACGAGCTCCTCCTCCATTTTATTGCTAGTTCTTTTCTTATTATAAGTTTTGCATTACACAGATTAGACATAAAACATTATTTAACAAACTATATTTTTTCACAGATAAGGGAAGAGAAGCCAAAGACACTGCAGACATCCTGCTATTCTTCGACAAGCTTTTCGATTCCCTAAACGGAAGCTCTGGCAAAAGGAAAAATCATGGCAAACCTCTTCTAGGACCTGCAACACCTACTTCTATCCATCACAAAACCTGGAAGGAGTGTAAAGTTCGTATGAAAGATATGAAATTTATAAATCCCAAAACATCAAACTATGAACATGTTCCCACATTGAACAATTGGGTATGGACACTAGAAGGCATAGAATTATTATTAAAAAAATTGCAAACAAAATATGGTGTAACATCAGTTTGGTTGCATCTAAATCAAGGCCCGATTGAAAACTTTTTTGGGTCCATAAGGAGCCCCGGATGGACCCAAAAAAGTTTTCAATCGGGCCTTGATTGATGACACCAGAAAGATTTGAAGCAGCATTTGCGACATTACTGGTAAACAGCATGTCTAGTGTCCACGCTCCTGGAGCTAACTGTGAAACAGACAATTGTGAAACTTTACATGAAGTACTCATCACAGGCGGGGGCAGCAAAGAGCAAACAAATTGTGAACTTGGAAATATTCCCGATATAACTTTCACTCCCCTTAATGAAAAAAATGACCCACGTGTAATCGGGGGCCTACAGTAAGTACGTAAGTAGATATTTTACAAAAAGCGCCAAGAAAAAGGTCTTCAAGGGGTGTGTTGAATGTACAACAGATTAAATATCAAACAGTGAACACGAATATTTACGATATCGGGAATACGCAAATAAAAAATGGCTTTGCTGTCCCAGTGATTCCCTTTTAAACTGCATCTCAAATTTACAGGATATAAGTTATACTATAGTAAAAGAAAATTTAGCAAAACAAAATTTAAGGGAATTAATAACAACTATGATTTTTTTAGCTGTAGATTTCTCATTTATAAAATGCTCAAAACATAAAGAAAAATTAATAGATTTTCTAATAAAAATTTCCTTCAGATTTTTTATTTACAACTAAAGATATTGTAGTAAAGATATTAATAACATATTATTAAATAAAAGGGAATGTGATGATGATACGGATTTGCTAAAAACTTAATAAGTGTTTGCTATAAAACTATAAAACTTAATAAAAAGTGTTTGTATAAAAAGCTATAAAACTTAATAAGAAGTGTTTGAAAAGAAAGAAATAAAGCATAAAATCGAAGTAACATTGTTTTATTGTTTAGTAATGTGAATTATATTACTTTTCGCTTTTCAACATGGATGCAAGTGAATTTGTAATTCACATTTAATTTTACCCAAAAAATATCAAAAATAAGTAGTAGGCAAAAAGAACTAAGTATACGGGTAGTAGTAGGCGACGTACGTATGTGTGCTAGCTACACATACGTACGTATAAACGTATTAATGTTGGCATTAGTTCCAAAACCAGAGTCCAGATGGCGACACTTGACGTTTCTCACTTTAGCTGCAGAGTTGGACCTCTATTCCATATATATAAAAGTACTCTGTGGTACTGACGCGATCGAGTTTGCGCGCTCACTAATATAGCTCAATTTGCTTGTAATTTATGAAATGAAGTTATTTTAACTTAAGATTATTGTGCAATTTTTAAATTTTCTTAAAAGTGTTTCTAAGGTATAGAAAAAAATATTTATTTGTATAGATGTTTTCCAAGAATTCCGTTTTTTCAACACTTTTTTTCTGCCATATTTTCTATTGAAGTCAATAATGTTTTCAACGCATCTGATTGTTGACAATACAATGATGGTAGTGATATTTTTTTGAATGTTATAAATCTGTCGTAGTTTTGTGTAAAACGTAACCAAACATCACTCGCTCGTTACTTTTGCGATAAAAGGGTTTTGAATATGGGTAATTACCATTAATACATGCATTATTTTTGAAAAATTCTCAAGCCATCTGAGAGAATAAGAACTTGACTTTTATCATCTAAAACAAGTAGGTTCAAATTCTTCTCACCTTTGTCACAAACGATGTTCAAAAATGTTCAAAATGATTTAATTTCATGCACGGCCTCTTAAACAGGATAAGCAAGATGTAAAACTTTGATTTTAATTTAACATTAAAATGCTGGTATGATTTTGGTGATCATTTACTACTTTTGGGTTAACAATGATTTATTTGGAGTCATTTTACTTAAATAGGATAGCGAGACGTTAAAATTTTGGTTATAATTTTAAATTAAAATTCGTGTTTAATTTTGGTGATCATTTACTATTTTTGTCTCCTAAATGTTACTATATCTGGTGGTAAGTTAAACATAAGCCATTAAAATTAATCTGAATTCTGTAATAACTTTGAATCAATAAAAATTAATCAATTTAAATTAATGACAATACATTAATTCAAATTGATTAATTTTGATTGCTTCCAAGTTTATTCTGATTCTAATTTGAACCTAGTCACAAACTAAACAGTCCTGAAAATAACTTTTTACATTTGAAATTCAAGAAAAAGTTTTTGCCAGGGACTTTGTTCTGTAAAAGTGGAAAATTATCCTTCTGGCATGTACCACCCAGATAAAAAAATCCTTTGACCTAATCCAGGATATGGTCAACCAGTCTGACGGCCACCATGGTTCACACACAATGGTCCAACATCAGTCAGGACTAAGTGCGGAAACCATGCCCCAATAGATAGATAGATGCGTCTACCAGGGTGCCAAGTTTCCTCCAATACCATTAAGGCATGATTGATACAATCACAAACATTCACACTTAGAATATAAGTACAAAGTAGGTTTCACAGTTAATGTACTCACTTGTTATCCATTGGAGGAGCATCACCAGTTTCATTCAAATTGCAATCAGTTGTAGGTTCTTCTTTCTGTTCCTTCTCGTTGCCACTATGCACATTCTCATTCTCTTTATCTTCTGTTGTGTCCTTTATATTCGAGTTAGCCAGCCTCTGATCTACAGCGAGTTGCTGTATGTATTGTTGGTAATGTTTGTCCTGTAGCTGACGAATGAGGATCGCTTGCTGGTCGAAGTTACCTGGGTACTGCTGTTGAGCGTACTGCAGGAACTGTTCATAGGTCTGTGCGTTGAGAGCATCCTTTATTCTTTGCCTAGAATGTTGGTTAGATGATTAAGTATTTGGACACAATAGGCAGACGATTAGCTGGTACAAGTGTTTCTTATTGAAGTTATAGCTTAGTGATATTTTTTCTGTCCAATCAGTTCAGTACAGGTGATAAAGCATAACTATGGTTAATCTTGGATCCCTCTGAGAGTAACAAAACAATAGATTGTTTGGAGTCTCATCATGGTAATTGTAGAAAAACAAACATGTATCAACAGCCCACAAAAAACACGTCATACAGTTTTATAATGATTGCTAAACCTGATTAAAATAACATTAAACTTCAGCTATTGATTATTTGGGAATAAACTTACACTTGTTGTTCCTCTGTTAGTTTTTTGCTCTGTTGTTTCTGTTTTTCCAGCTGTATTCTGTTTTGCAGCTCCAAATTTGCCCTTTCATCCTCTTCTTTTTTTAGCCTGTTAAAAAATATCATGGTAACTCAATCCATCTCAAAAGAATAAAACATAGACTTGGTTATTTTATAAAATAGAACTCACTCTTGCTGTTTTTTGTCTTCCATATCCTTTTGTATTGCTTCCAAAAAAGGTTTGAAAAGTGGGCAAAGTCTGTAATAGAAAGGATGAATCCACTTTGAAAATTGAATATCAATACCTATATATACCTATATTAAAATAAAATAAGACTGGCAAATAAAATTGTGCAAATGAATTTTAAATAAGACTGGCCATAAATTGTAATTAGGGTGGTGGCTCATAAACAAATACATACAGCCTCATAAATTGGTTCATCCTGAAGCCCTATGACACCTTATAAAAACGTAAAAACTAAAAAACACAAGTCTCCAGAAAAAATACATTAGGTAGTACCTGTCTAATGTATGGACAAAACCCGCCATTGCTTGAACTTGAGACATCTCACCCAAAGCCTGCCATGCAGCCCTTCTGTCTCGTCCAATCATATCCAGAACACCCAGAGGTGGCGCAGAATTCACGTCCAAAGACCCGTGAGACGTTTGCTGAGTGTATGCAACTAGTTTCAGTCTATCTTCATAGCTCAAATGAATAGCCTTGCCTTCCTTATCTATAAGTGTTGTACAGAGTTAAATAACAATCAGTGAAGTTATTTGAAAGCTTTATTAATATCGCTTCATATCAATAACAATAATGAGCACTTAGATCGGCGTAGTAGGTACTGTTGTACCATCGGATATGTCGCTAATATTTTAGGATGGCGATAGTGGAGGCCTGGTTAACATTTTTAGCCGTCTTTAACCTTTTAGCATGAAAATAAAGTTTTATATCTCAAACACTGAAGTGATTTAAATCACTGGGAAAATATTCGAGAAAATTACCTTTGTAAAAAGCGAGTCCATGTTTGTACACATCTTTCAGAGGCATTCCCCATTTTCTTTCTTCACTAACCACGATTCCCTGATCGGTTTCAAGGCGAACCTTTTCGGGGTTGACTTTGTAATTATTATCCACTTTGTTGGCCATTTTTTTGCTAGTTGTATAGATTTTCGCAAAGCAAATTACGAATTGTTTCGTAGCTATTCTACTCTTTTGACAGATGAATGATTTGTCTCTGTTTATTTTTAAAAGACTGAATCTAGTCTTTTCATCATCTGTCTCTATTCGTCCCTTTGGAACAATGTTTAGAACAAATAATTGTATTTTATAAAATGAAACAAAAATAGTAGTATAATTTTTTTCATTTTATAATGTTTCTTAGTTGATTCGTTTTTTAATAACCTATTCCAAAAAAGAGCATTATTGAGGAAAGGAAAATGCTGCCATCTCGTGTTGAGTAGTAATCTAACTAAAACTGAAAATAATATAAACCATGGCGTCAAAAAATTCCTCCGCATCGCAGACTAAGGCTACTAGTAATGTACCCAAAAGGCGGGCAGGCAGCATTGCGACCTTGTATGGCAATGCTTATCCTTTGTTCGAGGCACAGAGTACATGATAGTATACTGAAAGTTCGAGGTAAAAGAAAGACAGCCGTTAAGTCGCGCGAATTGTCAACTAAGCGTCTTGACAGATTTTTAAACAAGTACCTCGTATCCTGAAACTCTCGGGTCGTGCCGAGAGTTTCAACCTCAAACGGCTCGAAAATACCAACACTTTCACTTCTTCTTTGTGGTTATTTTATAACGTGAAGTATTGTTTGCGTAAACTATTCGGAATTGCGCCACCAGGTGGCAGAGCCTTCGTCGTGCACGTCCCTATTGAAAAAAGACAGCCACGTATGATTCACCGCAAATAGAGCGAGAAAAAATAAAAAACCCCCTTGCTAAACCTACATGGGCTGGAAGTCTGGAACGTTTTGTTCACAACAAAATGACAAGGGAGTTTGTGGCGGGATTTTAACGACTGAAGTTTAGTGGCTGTTTTAATTTAATTTGTTGGTGTAGTTTTATGTCTCAAGTGTCTACGCAACTGGCCAATATATGAAATCATTGAAACAGACGCGATCTCGGTAAAGACCACAGCGAAGCTTGCCGAGAAGGCTGACTCGATATATTTGCTGCCAAATACTCCAGCAAACATTTGAATGTGTTACACCCGCTGATGCAAAAAAATATTATTAAGTCTTATATTTTTTTCGATCGAAGGGAAGGGTTTTTTTACCCCGAAGGGAAGGCCTTTTGATCATATTGCCGATATGATCAAAAGGCCTTCTTTCGGGGTAAAAACAAAAACAAAATGACAACCGTACTGTCAAGCTGACAGTTAAATGACAAACGTAACAATACGTCATAAAGTGCATGTTTTGTCTCAATTCATAGAAGCTAAAAGAATAAAAATAGTCACTAATTTATTTACAGTTGTGTAATATTCCTGGAACAAAGGTGTACTGTGTATGTAAATATATTCGAAAAATGTGTGAAAAATTATATTTCTCCAAATATCGTTTGAATACGTTGTTTTTAAATCCGTTTCCAATCACCTTGTTTACTCCACAAAGTTCGTAATTTTATAACTACTTTCCATTTGCAAACATGGAAGTGAATCCTTTAAACATATTTTTCGTGAAATCAGACAGTAAAGGTGACAGATTACTGTTCAGATACCCTTACACAACAGACAACAAGGATGAAAGCAAGCAGAAAAAATATGGTCGTCACAATCCTTACGCCATTAATTCTACAGAGGACTTATTGCAGAATCCTCAGTCGCAGACGTCAAATATTTGTAAAGGTTAGTTATTATATAGGTCATGTCTACTTGGGCGTCATAGCTACATTCTGAATACCATTGCACCCTGCTGAAAACCAGAAAACAAATTGTTTATCATAATGTATGTCAATATTATTTATAGATAAGGGACATACCTACTCCTTTCTATCTTTGATCAATGGACATAAATCAATGTTTATTTGTACTTACTTTCAAATATACACTCGCATACTTTACAAATGTATTGATAATGCAGTTTATAGCAGAAATGAAGACCAGTACTTTCTGCTACATAATGTAACATTGCATAGTTCAATAAATACCACATCAATAACTATGGATAGAAACAACAAATACTCTCATTTTTACACAATACAAGGAAATAGCTATAAGTTCTGTAACAATATGGGAAACCAGACCATCCTTCTGAATAGTTATCCTGTTAGTATCTCACTCTTTGCATTGTTTGAGTTACTTGAGAAAAGGCTAGGAAAATGTATAATTTTTCCAGCATCAGAATAAAAGTAACAAAGCCACACTTCTAAACATTTTTGATTATTTGCAAACCAAAAAACTTAAAAATAATCACACATTGAAAGTATAGTATAAGTAACAAACTTAGGTCTAATATAGCCAAGTTAGCTTTTCTCAGATATAAACTTCCATTCCACATAATAATACATACAAAATACATGTTGTTGTAACTGGCTCTGGCAGATTCAGTCATAAGCTATTGCTAACTAGTTATGGACATACCTACAAAACTTATGTAGATAAAAATGTGAAATACAAAGACTAAGTTTCAGATATAACTGTACCTACTTTACCTAATATGTAATTGTGTAACGAGCTTGCTTGCACTTTGTCACATAAACCTTTGAAAGATTTTATATGAGTGTAAATTGTACATTGAAGTATCAAGTCAGGTCTCTTTAGCTCTGGATTACATATAGATCTCTTTAGCTCTGGATTACAGATAGCAATAGAAAAACAGTAAACACAGTGTGCTGTGTTCTTTTGGTTAGAGTTAGGGCCAAAGTTACACTCCAGGGCTAAAGTAACCTTGCCTAAACCTAAAGACTTTACTCATTATTGAAAAATAAAACAAAAAATTAAATAAATTTTATAATTTCAGGTCAGCTAAGTGGCTTCACTGATGAGATGCTCTCAACCCTGTTTGCTGTAAAAGCAGAGCTTTGCAACAGGAAGTTTGAGCTAAAAGTTAATGATGTCAGGTTCGTGGGACATCCAACCTTGTTGCCATACAGAACCAACAAAGATGATACAGCCACTATGATCCTTATCAATATTGTGTTTGCACTGCAGGCTTCCGCAAGTCATTCTGTTGGTGAGTTATGTTGATGCTGTATTTATTTATTAACCAATTTCAAAAAAGAAGTTCTTGATTCAACTGAATGTTTATTAAATTACTTGTGTACTAATAGTACACCTCACTACCTCTTTAAAAATATAAAAATATCCCTTTGTAACATCATAAAAGGATTGCCTGGAAGGCTCTTTATTCTAGTCCTCTATTATACAAAAGTACCTATGATTGAATAAAACAAAAAGCATATGATATTTTTTTTTTAAAGAGCTCATAAAATTAATCTAATAATCTACTGCCAATGTTCCGGGCACATTTCCCATTGACAGTTGACAAATTTTTTTATTCCCAATGAATACTTTTCCTGTCCCCTTTTTATGTTTATTTTGCATAATTTATGCTTATTACCATTTTTTTATATTTAAGAAGTTTCATATTTAAACCAAAACAAATTGTTTACTTTTATTTCAGTAAAATGCTATTATGATTTGAGCAAAAGATTGGGAAAAGCACTGAGACATGAAGAAAAGAGGTGTTCATATTTAACTGAAGAAATGAAAATAATGGTAAGAAGCAATTTTTTTTAAATACATTTGAGATAGATTTCCTACTTTGGGTAAAAGGTAACCAATACTAATATGGATAAAACTATTAGAAGTCACGTTCAATGGCCCACAGCAGGACTAAGCGCCCTAACGCACTTGCGGTCAACCGCGGGAGCGACTAACCGCGCGGCTAGCCGCTTCTCAACATTAATATGGATGGAACCGGTGGCGGTGAAGTGCATACGATCACAAGCCGTTCCACATTAATATTGAGAAGCGGCTAGCCGCGCGTTTAGCCGCCCCCGCGGTTGACCGCTAGTACGTTTGGGCGCCAAGTGCGGAAACCATACCCAATAAATAGATAGAACTATTAGAAGCCTTAAAAATGTTTTAATGATTATTGATAGGAACCCACAACTTGTAACTTAAACTAAATGTATATAAGGCGTCCTACTAAGATCTTGTTAAACACATGTGATTGCAATAAATATTTGAATTGAATTGATAGTCATAGAAGTAGTAAAAGTCTCGACATAGTTACCGATCGCCTACCGGCCGTATTCGGTCACGGATCAGATCGTTGATTTTGATCGTGGATCGCGTTCGATATTGACTGTGTACGGGCGGCCTTAGGATTTATCGACCGAATTCAGCCGGTAGGCGATTAGTAACTATGTCGAGACTTCCGGCCCAGGTATGGAAACCATAATAAATTAATAATAGAATATCATGTAATTATTACCGTAGGCAAGAATACAGCCTAATGTCATGTTGGTCACTGAAATCAACTTGCTGAGTTGATGAAAATATTTCAAAGAATTTTTCAAACAAATTATGAAAATCGAATACATATTGACACGAAATTATAAGGGTTCCTTTAGCCCACAGAGCAATGAATTGCCCCCTGTTTCAAATTTGAAGTCCTCTGTGTACATTTGTTGCTATTTGAAAATAAAAGGCATTTAATTTTTTTTTATTTACAGTTGGCAGCTCATGACGAAGTATCAGCGCTAGACAGTGAAATTAATGGCGACAATGATGATGAAGACGACAATCTACGTCACTCAGTCAGTTCTGCAACCTACAGCAGTGAGAATGGCGCAGACACACCTAAGTCGGCGTTCCACCTCATACTTCAGCGGAGCTCGCTGGCAAGATCCATGAAGTCAGTGTTTGAAGAACTAAGTAGTACTGGTTAGTAATCTTCTTTATAAATAAAAGTTAATGGCCGCCCATTGTGTCACCCTATGTAATGTTTTCTTCATCTATATTGTTTTGTACCTTAAATGGTGTACATAATAAAGAGTATTCTATTCTATTCTACGCAAAACTCGAGATCGGCTGGACCAATTCGGCTATTATTATTTTTCAAATATTCCTTAAAGCCCAAGGAAGGCTTAAGAAAAGAAAAACTGGATAAATTTATCGAAAAACAAATTGCATAGTAAATAAAAATAAAAACTGTTTATTTTCAGACAACTTAGTCCATTGAAAAAGTTAGTAACATATGAATTTAACCTTAAAATGTACTTTAATTCTGAAGTCCACGTGGATGTAGTCGCGGGCAGAAACTAGTTTATAATATCAATAAGTACTTGTACCTAACTGCTGGTTTCGCTTGTTTAATAATTTTGTTAAACAAAGCGATCGTCGCGTTTAAACCCGATCTCGTCGTCTGATAGACAGAACAGAAACTGTTTTTTTGTCAGCCTATTCTGTCTAACTGCTGGGCAAAGGCCTCCACCAACTCCTGCCGGATATTTTTATCCTGAGCCACCTCGGACCAACCCTGGCAGAAAGCGTATAGGTCGTCTCTCTCTCGCTCACCTCTTGCTGGGTCGACCTCGGTGGCGCTGCCCATTCTCAGGCGCCCACTTTTTGGAAGCTATTGCCCAGCGGTCATTGTGCATGCGGCGCAGCGTGACTCGCCAATCTCATTTTAGCTTGGCAGCCTTGTAAACTCAGATATAAACTAAAAATCATATAAAAGGGTTGAAAACGCGCTGAAAGAGAGGTGTTGTAATTTGAATGATGCTGCAGTATTGGCACTGCCTAAGCCTTTTTCCCAACTATATTGGGGTCGGCTACCAGTCAAACCGGATTCAGCTGAATACCAGTATTTTACGTGCAGTATTGGCACTCAAAAATAATAATAAAAAAATAGGATTTTGTTGATCTTATCCAAATCAAATCTAAAGCAACCATTGTGTTATTTTACTGAATAACACAATGAGACTCAGAGTCAGGTATACAGTTTAGTTAATTGAATAAAATGCAAGTGCGTTTGTGCATTCTCATGGTGAATCATCATCATGTAATTGTTATAAATTATGTAGGAATAAGGTACTTATCGTTAAAGGTCGTAATTTTTTGCTTAATTGAAATATAATAACTTTGAATGACCACCTATGTAACACATATTTTGTGTAGATTTACTTTTATAAAACAATGTTAATGACCTTATTACAGGTGAACTCTGAGAAACCCTAACAGTAATAAGTATGAAACATTAAGGCCTGGGTAACAACAAAAGCTGACGCGTGTTTCTGGAACATGCATAAATTGCATGCACACATTTGAGCACGCGTCAATGCACGCTTTGGCCAATCAGTCTAAAGTGGTTTTACACCGACGAGGCGAGTCGTAGATGGGATAGGCGAGAATTGAAATGGCTAAATTTCGATCCACGCCGTGCCCGTCTTTGGTGTAAAAGGTCTAAATGCGCGAGGCTGTGCGAGGCGAGAATTTAAATATTTGTTAGTACAATATTGAACTGTATTGCTGTAGGAATAGAGTGTTTATTTGCTTTGTAAGATGGATATACAAATCTCGCACCGGCCATCTCTTCAAACACTCTTTTATACAACCCATTAAAGCGCTAGAAAACACTCTCTTTACTGATAATTTGTTTGGTGATTAATCGTTGTTACTGTTCCTTTTTTAAATATGTTTTTTTTTAAAAAAAAAAACAACTTTTTCTCTTCTTTTTTTCTACGAATGTTTAAAATAATTAATTGTTTTATGTAACTCACACGAAGTAATTACAAAGACTTAAAATCATATCTCCTGTTAAATTGGGGTAGCTCTGGTACCTAAAACACAAGTTCAATCTTACTTTGGGTGCCAGTGTTCAAATAGTTTACTTTACATATATGTATATGTACAAAAATGACGTCGCTTATACTATGTAATGTAATTTAGTTTGAATTCAATAGATATTCTATTCTATACATCGAGGAGCCGCCCGGCGTCTCTCCGTCAGGTGCTGAGTCGCGAAGTCTCTCGCGCACACACTGGCGCGCACCGGCTCTCCGACCATGTGCTACTTACATGTTCTTTCTCGACAAAACGTAGCAGGCGCGCGAGACGGCGCGGTATAGCGATGGATATCTTTCGGTGTAAAACGGTAAGCGCCACTTACACTTGATATATTGTTTTCTCATTTACAGGTATAGTTCAAGTTCGGATAAACAAATGGGTGTTACTGTCTTTCTGCTTGCCACACAAAGCTCACCAAATACATAATAGAGGATTGATCATAGAGCCAGAAACCATAGACAAATGCTTACAGAAACTACGACCTTATCATGGAATATTGCTTATGGTAAGTAAGAACTTGTCAATAGACTTTTGGCACGAAAGTGCATATAGCATATAAGTGTTACGAGCTTAGGATTCGTGACAATAAAAACAGCCGATAAAATAACCAAAATGACACTTTAATTAATCAACACTAATTACAACTTTAAACTCACTAATTATAAATCACAATTGCACTACTGATCACTTTAATTCGCAGTCGAAGTTCGCTCTCGAAGTTGTCGCTTGTATCGCAAATTCAATACTGACCCGGTCACAGGCTATGCGGGCCTTATATAGGTCGGCAGATAATTCCAGAACCTTCTAGTATAGAAACATCTAGAAAGTTCGAGTACATACCGGTCCGGACCAACCAGACATCGAAAACTCTAGAATGTTCTAGCATAGAAAAGTCTAGAAGGATCTTGACTCTACTAGTTCTGCTACTCGATACTAGATGGCGCTAGTGGTAACTTTTATCTTTATGTACCCGGCATTAATTCTGGCGCGTAACATAAGTATTAATTTTTACTATTAGCTTAATTCTTTTTTTAGGTAAGCCCCAACGACTTGCTTGCTTCAATTCCGCTGGACAGCAGCTCAGCTCTCCTAAGACTGATAAAACTATATAGCCCGCTGAAGAGTCTGCAAACACTTGCAATTGAAGCTGATCTGACTTTGAAACAGGTATGTTATACCATTTACTCGCTAGCTTCCTCAAGGTTCAATGATACTCTCGTAACTCTGATCGATTGCTGTGGACTCCTTTCCCATGTCCACGTCTCTTAGCACTATTCGACCAGGCTTACCAATATTTCGCCGGTGGGATCTTGAGGTGAAAAAATTTGGATTATCAATTAGGTGTTTTGTCAGTTATTCCTCATAGCAATAAAGGCACACATTTTAATAACACTAAGCTATTACACCAGATTACTTTGCTTTGCCCTATCCATTCCCTAAACATTGGACGATTTTTTATTTCAGGTATCCCAGCTAACAGGCCACCTTGTTTACTGGGCAAAAGCAACAGTTATCTATCCGTTATGCGAGAGCAATGTGTATGTAGTAGCTCCAGGCGCTAACGTGCACATACACTCGCCTTTAGTCGAAGAGTTCGCCAAGGAGTTCCCTGCACTGTGCTTATTACAGGTTTGTCATTTTAGTCTTTACAAAGTAGTGTGGGTTGGCCTTTATTGTCGATCGAATTATGTTCTTCCTGTAGAAAGTTTAATAACATGTATCCAAAAGCTGATTGCTAATCTGATTTGATTGGAAAATAAGATTAATGATACCTATAGCACGGCAGCAACAAAATCATTGTTACCTGTTATACGAACCAAGAGGCGCGATGTGAAAATCGCTAGAATCTGCTGGATATGGGTAACGCAGAACCAGTAGTAGCGGCTTTTGAAGGTTGCAATGTTCAGACATAAAATAGTCAGGCTCACTGAGAGCTCCTATACTGACATTGGAGCTCTTTCGGTAAACGTATAGCTGAAGTCAGTTCATCGTACTCACAAGTTACAACAATACGTTGTCTTCCACAGATGCTAAGCGAGTTCTCTCTCCCCGCCCCGCTGTGGTACGTGTCACGTAACGGCTGCGGCGGCGGAGGCGGCGGCGCGCGGCTGGCGCGCTGCGTGGCGTGGCTGCTGCGGCGGAGGCTGCTGCTGCAGCTGCACACCTACGTGCAGTTCAACTCGCCGCACTGGGGCAGGGACCCGGGTATGATACCGTTGTCTTTGTCGAGTTCTCTCTCCCCGCTCCACTGTGGTACGAGTCACGTAACGACTGCGTGGCGTGGCTGCTGCGGCGGAGGCTGCTGCTGCAGCTGCACACCTACGTGCAGTTCAACTCGCCGCACTGGGGCAGGGACCCGGGTATGATACCGTTGTCTTTGTCGAGTTCTCTCTCCCCGCTCCACTGTGGTACGAGTCACGTAACGACTGCGTGGCGTGGCTGCTGCGGCGGAGGCTGCTGCTGCAGCTGCACACCTACGTGCAGTTCAACTCGCCGCACTGGGGCAGGGACCCGGGTATGATACCGTTGTCTTTGTCGAGTTCTCTCTCCCCGCTCCACTGTGGTACGAGTCACGTAACGACTGCGTGGCGTGGCTGCTGCGGCGGAGGCTGCTGCTGCAGCTGCACACCTACGTGCAGTTCAACTCGCCGCACTGGGGCAGGGACCCGGGTATGATACCGTTGTCTTTGTCGAGTTCTCTCTCCCCGCTCCACTGTGGTACGAGTCACGTAACGACTGCGTGGCGTGGCTGCTGCGGCGGAGGCTGCTGCTGCAGCTGCACACCTACGTGCAGTTCAACTCGCCGCACTGGGGCAGGGACCCGGGTATGATACCGTTGTCTTTGTCGAGTTCTCTCTCCCCGCTCCACTGTGGTACGAGTCACGTAACGACTGCGTGGCGTGGCTGCTGCGGCGGAGGCTGCTGCTGCAGCTGCACACCTACGTGCAGTTCAACTCGCCGCACTGGGGCAGGGACCCGGGTATGATACCGTTGTCTTTGTCGAGTTCTCTCTCCCCGCTCCACTGTGGTACGAGTCACGTAACGACTGCGTGGCGTGGCTGCTGCGGCGGAGGCTGCTGCTGCAGCTGCACACCTACGTGCAGTTCAACTCGCCGCACTGGGGCAGGGACCCGGGTATGATACCGTTGTCTTTGTCGAGTTCTCTCTCCCCGCTCCACTGTGGTACGAGTCACGTAACGACTGCGTGGCGTGGCTGCTGCGGCGGAGGCTGCTGCTGCAGCTGCACACCTACGTGCAGTTCAACTCGCCGCACTGGGGCAGGGACCCGGGTATGATACCGTTGTCTTTGTCGAGTTCTCTCTCCCCGCTCCACTGTGGTACGTGTCACGTAACGACTGCGTGGCGTGGCTGCTGCGGCGGAGGCTGCTGCTGCAGCTGCACACCTACGTGCAGTTCAACTCGCCGCACTGGGGCAGGGACCCGGGTATGATACCGTTGTCTTTGTCGAGTTCTCTCTCCCCGCTCCACTGTGGTACGTGTCACGTAACGACTGCGTGGCGTGGCTGCTGCGGCGGAGGCTGCTGCTGCAGCTGCACACCTACGTGCAGTTCAACTCGCCGCACTGGGGCAGGGACCCGGGTATGATACCGTTGTCTTTGTCGAGTTCTCTCTCCCCGCTCCACTGTGGTACGAGTCACGTAACGACTGCGTGGCGTGGCTGCTGCGGCGGAGGCTGCTGCTGCAGCTGCACACCTACGTGCAGTTCAACTCGCCGCACTGGGGCAGGGACCCGGGTATGATACCGTTGTCTTTGTCGAGTTCTCTCTCCCCGCTCCACTGTGGTACGTGTCACGTAACGACTGCGTGGCGTGGCTGCTGCGGCGGAGGCTGCTGCTGCAGCTGCACACCTACGTGCAGTTCAACTCGCCGCACTGGGGCAGGGACCCGGGTATGATACCGTTGTCTTTGTCGAGTTCTCTCTCCCCGCTCCACTGTGGTACGAGTCACGTAACGACTGCGTGGCGTGGCTGCTGCGGCGGAGGCTGCTGCTGCAGCTGCACACCTACGTGCAGTTCAACTCGCCGCACTGGGGCAGGGACCCGGGTATGATACCGTTGTCTTTGTCGAGTTCTCTCTCCCCGCTCCACTGTGGTACGTGTCACGTAACGACTGCGTGGCGTGGCTGCTGCGGCGGAGGCTGCTGCTGCAGCTGCACACCTACGTGCAGTTCAACTCGCCGCACTGGGGCAGGGACCCGGGTATGATACCGTTGTCTTTGTCGAGTTCTCTCTCCCCGCTCCACTGTGGTACGTGTCACGTAACGACTGCGTGGCGTGGCTGCTGCGGCGGAGGCTGCTGCTGCAGCTGCACACCTACGTGCAGTTCAACTCGCCGCACTGGGGCAGGGACCCGGGTATGATACCGTTGTCTTTGTCGAGTTCTCTCTCCCCGCTCCACTGTGGTACGTGTCACGTAACGACTGCGTGGCGTGGCTGCTGCGGCGGAGGCTGCTGCTGCAGCTGCACACCTACGTGCAGTTCAACTCGCCGCACTGGGGCAGGGACCCGGGTATGATACCGTTGTCTTTGTCGAGTTCTCTCTCCCCGCTCCACTGTGGTACGAGTCACGTAACGACTGCGTGGCGTGGCTGCTGCGGCGGAGGCTGCTGCTGCAGCTGCACACCTACGTGCAGTTCAACTCGCCGCACTGGGGCGGGGACCCGGGTATGATACCGTTGTCTTTGTCGAGTTCTCTCTCCCCGCTCCACTGTGGTACGTGTCACGTAACGACTGCGTGGCGTGGCTGCTGCGGCGGAGGCTGCTGCTGCAGCTGCACACCTACGTGCAGTTCAACTCGCCGCACTGGGGCAGGGACCCGGGTATGATACCGTTGTCTTTGTCGAGTTCTCTCTCCCCGCTCCACTGTGGTACGTGTCACGTAACGACTGCGTGGCGTGGCTGCTGCGGCGGAGGCTGCTGCTGCAGCTGCACACCTACGTGCAGTTCAACTCGCCGCACTGGGGCAGGGACCCGGGTATGATACCGTTGTCTTTGTCGAGTTCTCTCTCCCCTCTCCACTGTGGTACGAGTCACGTAACGACTGCGTGGCGTGGCTGCTGCGGCGGAGGCTGCTGCTGCAGCTGCACACCTACGTGCAGTTCAACTCGCCGCACTGGGGCAGGGACCCGGGTATGATACCGTTGTCTTTGTCGAGTTCTCTCTCCCCGCTCCGCTGTGGTACGTGTCACGTAACGACTGCGTGGCGTGGCTGCTGCGGCGGAGGCTGCTGCTGCAGCTGCACACCTACGTGCAGTTCAACTCGCCGCACTGGGGCAGGGACCCGGGTATGATACCCTTGTCTTTGTCCAGTTCTCTCTCCCCGCTCCGCTGTGGTACTTGTCACGTAACGACTGCGTGGCGTGGTTGCTGCGGCAGAGGCTGCTGCTGCAGCTGCACACCTACGTGCAGTTCAACTCGCCGCACTGGGGCAGGGACCCGGGTATGATACCGTTGTCTTTGTCGAGTTCTCTCTCCCCGCTCTGCTGTGGTACGTGTCACGTAACGACTGCGTGGCGTGGCTGCTGCGGCGGAGGCTGCTGCTGCAGCTGCACACCTACGTGTAGTTCAACTCGCCGCACTGGGGCAGGGACCCGGGTATGATACCGTTGTCTTTGTCCAGTTCTCTCTCCCCGCTCCGCTGTGGTACGTGTCACGTAACGACTGCGTGGCGTGGTTGCTGCGGCGGAGGCTGCTGCTGCAGCTGCACACCTACGTGCAGTTCAACTCGCCGCACTGGGGCAGGGACCCGGGTATGATACCGTTGTCTTTGTCGAGTTCTCTCTCCCCGCTCTGCTGTGGTACGTGTCACGTAACGACTGCGTGGCGTGGCTGCTGCGGCGGAGGCTGCTGCTGCAGCTGCACACCAACGTGCAGTTCAACTCGCCGCACTGGGGCAGGGACCCGGGTATGATACCGTTGTCTTTGTCGAGTTCTCTCTCCCCGCTCCGCTGTGGTACGTGTCACGTAACGACTGCGTGGCGTGGCTGCTGCGGCGGAGGCTGCTGCTGCAGCTGCACACCAACGTGCAGTTCAACTCGCCGCACTGGGGCAGGGACCCGGGTATGATACCGTTGTCTTTGTCGAGTTCTCTCTCCCCGCTCCGCTGTGGTACGTGTCACGTAACGACTGCGTGGCGTGGCTGCTGCGGCGGAGGCTGCTGCTGCAACAGCACACCTACGTGCAGTTCAACTCGCCGCACTGGGGCAGGGACCCGAATTCGCTCTCCCCGCTCCGCTGAAGCGAACGAAGCGTTGGCGCGGCCTCCCACAAGGTAGACCGATGACCTGGTGAAGGCCGCGGGTATCCGCTGAGTGCGAGACACAGAAACGGTTGATGTGGCAACAACTGGGTGAGGCCTATGTTCAAAATTGGACTTCTTTCGACTTAAATCATGATGATCAGACACGAAAAGGCTTCATATAAGACAGAAACAAAAATAATCGCCAGGCTCATATTACTCACGATTCATAACAATTTCTCATTTATTTAGTTCCATTTTGAGACCCACAGATTGTCAGGAGGATGAAAATGATTATAATGAATCTTTATAGTCGACACAATAGGCTAAATATAATACGCTCCACGTAAAATACTGGTATTCAGCTGAATCCGGTTTGACTGGGAGCCGACCCCAATATAGTTGGGAAAAGGCTAGAAGACAGATGAATGAGTAGTCCTAAATGCAATCTTATTTACCTTCGACCTTATTTTCATTTACAATTTAATTTATTTTAATTTGAAATTTAATGTAATTTGCATGCCCATGTGACGGTAGAATGTGGAGGACTTATTATAAATGAAACACCTGTACCAATTACCCATGTTTGCAAATGAATAAATGATTATGATTATGATTATCATTACAGATGGAAAAGAATACTACTGCGAAAAGCACGATGTATTCAACCAATCCTGCAGCGTCTCATTCTCTTCGCTCAACCAAATGCAGCTCAACGTCCCTGAACCAGTCGAACCCAGAGAAACCACCAACACTTTCCCAGATTCCGACGAAGACTACCCTACAGAAAACAATCTCAACCAAACCGACTTCTCACATACCAAACCCATAGTCATAGAATCAGAACATACTAAATACGACAAATTCAGAGAAGTTGACTCCGCGAACCATTCATTCGATGACGGCATAGATGTTGTCGACGGAATAAAACAAAACACAAAAGGTGACTACGATCCTAAGGAAAAAGTACAGAAGAAAATACAAGGGAACTCAGTTGATAGTGGCATATCCAGCAATATGAATGGTACTAATGGCATCAATGGTGCTAATGGCAATGGTGAAATACTAGAAAATGGACACACAGATATTGCGAAGACAGAATTAATATCGAACCTATCTATAGAAAAAATTGATTTGGAAAAAAAAAGTCTGCCTTCAAGGTTGTCGGATCTTTCGTTAAAAGATAGTGAAGCGACGTTAAATAAAGATACGAGCAGTGATGAGGATAAGTTTGAGAGCGATCAAGATATATCACCACGGCTGAAAATTAATGGGATGGTGAATGGAACTGAGAAGAAGAATGGCGTATCTTTAAATTTGAAGTTGCAGAGTGAGATGAGGTACAGTATACATATATTCCGTTTTCAAAAGATCATTGATAACTCCCGAATTGACATGCTCACGAAAATATACGCAGCCGGCAGTTATCCGAGCCATTCAATGCCCAATAGCCATTAAATGCAATAGGAAATATTATGATGCATGCATTTTTTTATTTGCAAAATGAAAACATAATAGCTCTCGTAAACAAATATGAAATAAGTTTTAAAATGCCTTCATCAATGATGAAATTTTAGAGCTTCAAATATGACAATTAGAAAGAGAAGTCCGAAACGAATTCTGACGTCAAATACCATGATGAGCTACAGCTGTCCTGAAAAACGGCATCTTCGCGAGAGGGGCAGAATATATATTTTTTAAATAGTTATATAAATTTGTTTTTCGATTAATTTTGATTCTATTTTCACATTTTTGTATAATTTTAGATAAATTGAATAGATACTTAATTATTTTTTTCATGCATATTCCCTATTACTGATCCAGCCATACTAGACGCAGTCTTTCGATCATAAAACTTGCGAGTTAAATTATTCCGCTCTGGATTTGTCCTTTTATGAAGGAACGCCGCTTTTGTTAGAGATTCCAGCTGAGCACTGTTTTAAGATTTACCAATTCTAAAAGGAACATTTCTAGTAACAAGTCTTCCTTCAACTGTATTTCATATCGGATGATGCTCGCAACTCTACGACTAAGCGCGTATTTTGCGTTCATTAAAAATAGTAAATATGAATTTCCAAACTGCCAGTTTCCAACCCCCGACGGTGTGGAGCGTGCCGGCCAGCTGCGACGCGCTGGACGCCGCGCGCGCGCCCGAGCCGCCCAGCACGGAGTCGCTGCTGGACACCTTCACCTCCGACGAACGCAGCGCGCTCGCCGCCGTGCCCGCCTCTAAGAACACCGACGATCTGCTGTTACTGGCGCAGTTGCATAAGAAAGGTATGAATTGGTACGATAGGGGTTATGAAGGAAGAAACTTTGTCAAATATTAGAATGGTAGGGTCTATAATTTTTGCCAGGGTTGCGGATTTGTTCCGAGTTACCGCGGCATTTGGAGGAACACGAGTGGGTTTTAGTCAGTAAAAGTCTGACATTTCCTTCCGCTCCGCCCAAAGCGGAAGGAGCCATTTCATGATTTCCAAACCAAAAAAAGGGTACCTGTATTATTTACTGGGTATAAAAACGAAGGCCACCAAAAAAAAAATGAATTAAGCTTGAACTTTTCATCACATTCAGTAAGTCCTGACAGTTCGAAGCAAAATGTTAACACACTTTAACTTCTGTAAATAATAGTGTTGGGGTAGTCATAGTCAACTATTTCGCGTCAAATATGAACAGTATAATTTAGAATATTCGAGATGGAAAGAAAAAAAAAACACCTAAACTTGAATTTATTATTTCAATCCATCGCCACCAACTTAAATTTCGAGTATAGTGATGTGCATTTTAAAGTGGACACTAATGTTAAAAAAACCATAGAAAAAGTATGTATTGCAATGGAATATGAACTTTTTCATGTAAGACATAGTGTTAAGGTGATAAAGTTGAGGTTTGCTTGTTAGACTTTTGATTGAAACGACGTGTGGTTTGTACAAAGATGTATTGGACACTGCTTATGAACTAATGAATGAGTAGCTTGTTAACATGAATGTATAGGCGACAGTTTTTGACCGAACATACCGCCCACCAAAAGGGCTTAAAGGCCTTTTCTACCATAATACACATCATACTACTTTACACTACAATGCAACAAGTACTCACAATATGCAACCTACTCAATTTACTATAATGCAACAAAAGGGTTTAAATTATAAGATCTTATTATGTCTCAAACATGACCTTATGACTACTTGACTAATACTAATTAAGTATAACAAACCAAACATAACTAAAGTTATATAAACATAGGCTTACACACAAAAGTAATAAATTAATTTAGTCTTTAGTACTAATCGGTAACGCACATAAGTTTGAGATTGATCTCTGTGTCAGTTTACCATTGTAACGTACTGTATACACTCTAGTGATTCCATCTTGTCCAGGGTGTTTCTCCGTTATCCGTGCCAGTGCCCACTTGCTAGGAGGCATATTTTCATTTTTAAGTAGTACGATATCGCCGATCTCAAACTCTTTCGTTCTTCTCAGCCATTTTGTTCTTTGGTTTAGGCGCGACAAGTATTCCGTTTGCCAACGTTTCCAAAATCCTTGAACCATTCTTTGGATATGTTGCCATCTGGACAGCTGATTCATATTGGTTGTGGTATAGTCCCGATCAGGTACAGTAATTAGTGCTTCTCCAACAAGGAAATGTCCAGGTGTGAGTACTTGTATGTCATCGATCAAATCCACTTCAGTATCAATTGGCGTTAAAGGGCGAGAGTTGAGGCATGCTTCTATCTGTGTTAGCACTGTTGTGAATTCTTCAAATGTTAAATTTTTTGACAATATTTTTTGTAGATGCTGTTTAACGGACTTTACGCCAGCTTCCCAAAGCCCTCCAAAGTTTGGGCTATATGGCGGTGTAAAGTGCCACTGTGTTCCTTCATTTGCCAGTTGATCAGCTAGAGGACCGGGTAATTGTAACCCCGCCTCTTTCCACATTCTACATAATTCTTTGTTGGCTGCTACGAAGTTCGTACCGTTATCGCTCCAGATCTCATTGCATCTTCCTCTTCTGGCTACGAAACGTTTGAAAGCTGCGATGAATGCATCAGCCGTCAGATCGCTTACTAGCTCTAAATGTATAGCCTTTACGGCCATGCAAACAAAGATGCAAATGTATGCCTTGCGGGTTTTTGCCCCTCTTCCCTTGGAATGTAATACATACACAGGGCCAGCGAAATCCACTCCACTTCGAGCAAAAGGACGCGAGGGAGTCACCCGAGCTTCAGGTAAGTCACCCATTATTTGTTGTCTACTAGCAGCTCGTTGGCGCGTACAGGTAAGACATCCGTGAATGTATTTCTTCACCAGACGTTTGCAGCCAACAATCCAGTATTTACTCATCAGGTAAGTAATCATCATTTTTATTCCACCATGCATTGTTTCCAGATGTGCATCAGCCACCACTAGTGATACAAAGCTGCTTTTCTTTCCCAATATCACAGGATATTTTATGTTCTCATCGGCATCTGCGTTTCTCAACCTTCCGCCCACCCTGAGGATATTTTGGCTATCTAAGAATGGGTTCAGTGACTTCAGAATGCTAGTGGTTTTCACATTCGCCTTTTGTTTTATTCTTCTAATTTCGTCAGAAAATTCTTCTTCTTGTGTTCTTTGTATGCAGAAGTCCAAAGCATTCTGCAGTTCTTCTGTTGTCATCTCCTGACCCAGTTTGGTAGGATTTCTTTTCATGTTTAAAACTCTTTTACAATGTACTATTACTCTCAATAACTCAGTAAGTGTATCATATTCTTCAAATTTTAGGAATTTATCTTCTCCTTCTGTTACATTTGCATATGACTGTACGGGTTGCTTTCTTTCTAAATCTGTAGTTGATCTTAACGGTCTTGTAAACTCGATATTTTCCTCTGCAAGCCAGGCAGGGCCGTTCCACCATAGCGTTTTCTGTTGTAGTTCTGATAAAGATGATCCTCTTGACGCTATATCGGCTGGGTTATGTGCTGACTGCACATGGAACCATTGGCTACTGCTTGTGTTTTCAAGTATCTCTACTACTCGGTTTGCGACAAATGGTTTCCAGCGGTTAGGTTCTCCGGACAGCCACGCTAAGACTATAGTTGAGTCAGTCCATGCGAACACATTGTGTGAAGGAATTCTCATAGCTTGACTCACTTTGGTCAGCAATTTAGCTAGTAGTGTAGCTCCACTCAGTTCGAGTCGTGGTAGTGTAATAGTCTTGACAGGAGCTACCTTTGTTCTTGATGCGATGAGATTTATCTTTATGTCACCTTCGCTCGTTTGTACACGGCAATAGACCACAGCTGCAAATGCCCTTTCAGACGCATCGCAAAACCCATGTAATGTTATTCGTTCCTTTTCAGTGCTAATGGTGTTCAACCAACGTCTGATTCTTAATTTATTGACATTTTCTAAATCCTTTCTAATAAACTTCCATTTTTCTTTCAGTTCTTTACTTATGTCTTGGTCCCATCCAACTCCTTCTAGCCACAATTTTTGTATTAGAATTTTTGCTGTTACAATAACTGGTGCTATCCACCCCAGTGGATCAAACAATTTCTGCAGATCTGACAGAATAGTTCTTTTTGTTATATGATCTGATAATATAGGATCTAGTTGTAGTTGGTAATGAAACTCGTCTCTGCCGAGATTCCATGACAGACCAAGAGCCTTTATGGTGCCGTCTAGCTTCAAGTCTAGATTAGCTTTTGTAGTGACTTTGTTGGCATCTATAGATTTAAGAAACTCTGTATTATTAGACGCCCATTTTTGAAGTTCAAAGCCTCCTCTTTTCAGAATGGTAATTATTTGTTTACTAACACGAATTGCTTCTTCTGTTGTATCGCAGCCTGACGTCAAATCATCAACATAAAAGTCTTCACGAATAATTTTGAGAGCTTCAGGATATTGTTCCCCTTCATCTTCTGCTAGTTTAATTAACGTTTTAATGGCAAGATAAGGCGCAGATGCTGTACCAAATGTAACTGTTTTCAATCTGTAGTCCTTGACTTCAGGTGGTTGGCAGTTAAGCTCAAGGTTGGGTCTGACGCTGCCACGCCACAGTATTCTATGATAATCTGTATCTTTCTTATCGACAAGTACCATTCTGTACATTTTGATGACGTCACTTGCGAAACACACCTTATGCATGCGCCATCTCATTATTATACTTCGCATATCTTCTTGTAGTACTGGGCCAGTCATGAGCTCATCGTTCAAAGATAGGCCATTATTTCCTTTGCATGACGCATCGAATACGACTCTGAATTTTGTGGTCTCTTTATCTCTTCGAACTACGGCGTGATGTGGTAGGTAAACACATCGATGGTTTACTTCATCTTTTGGAACTTCCTCCATGTGTCCCATTATTAGATATTCTTCTAGTACCTTGTCGTATTCTTCTCTTAGTTCAGGTTCTTTTTGAAGTCTTTTTTCTTGTTGAATCAAACGATTCATTGCAATTTGTCTCGTGTTCCCATCCGCTGATTTTGGTTCATTGGTACGGAATGGGAGCCTCACAACGTATTGTCCGTTGCTGTTTCTTCTGTATGTATTTTCATAGAAACTGTCACATTGCTTTTCTTCTTTTGTGTATGTCCTCTTCGTATCTGGTTCTATCTCCCAGAGTGTTTTCAATAAGTCTTCTCCGATGATTTGATGATGCATAACAAGAACCGAATCTGTTTGTTGTACTGTATCTTCTACTTTGCCGAATAAAATCCAGCCAAGGTTTGTTTTATGTGCACATGGTGACCCTGGCGGACCTTTGATTAACTGGTTCTGTACAATTTGTGCATACACGTCAACACCTAGAAGCAAATCAATAGACCCTGGCTGATAGTAGTTAGGGTCAGCCAGGACTAGTCCTTCTAAATGAGGCCAATGGTTTGTGTTGATTGTGCGGGATGGTATTTTAGTAGTCAGTGGCTTCGTCATAACATATGTTCTAACTTCCAAGTTGAAATTTTCACATCTTGATTCTATATTGATCTGAACTACATGTTTGATATCTTCTCTCGTTGATCCCACGCCTACAACTGTACCTTTGATATCATATCGCTTGGCCATGAGTTGTTGTGCCGCTCGTTCGCTAATGAAGCTTGCTTGTGAGCCTTGGTCGATTAAAGCTCGTAATGTCGTTGTGTAATTGTCTTCACTTCTCACTTTTACAATTGCAGTTGCCAGCAAAGATGTACTTTGTTTCGTAGAAACGTGTGAAGTCACCAATGTAATGTCCTTTTCTGTTGCTTCAATCTTCTCCATGTTGGTATGTAGTGTCACTTCGGGTTGTTTTGTTTGTTGCTTTTCAGTGTTGCCCGTTGTGATTGGTTTTACTGTGGTATCTTCCTTGTTTTCATGAAGAAGTGAATGGTGACGTCTTTTGCATATTCTGCAGCTTGTTGGTATGCGACAATGCCTCACAGAGTGTCCGGGTGCAAGGCAGTTGAAGCACAAATTGTTGTTCTTGATGAACTCGCTTCTTTGTGTTGGTGATTGTTTTCCAAACTCCTTACAGTGGCTAAGTGTGTGGTTTTCTTTACACATTTGACATATTTTACTACTCTCCACATTAGTTGCTGCGTGAAAAGACTTTTCACGAACATGAGGCGAATTTCCCTTTTGTTTTGTTGGTTCTGTAAGTTCTAACGTACGAAATCGGCATTCCAGGAATTTACGAAACATATCGAGGGAGGGGAGGCTATCAGGTTCTTCACAATGGCTGCTCACATAGTCTTCCCAATCTTTGTGGGTTTCACAGTCTAGTTTTTGCACTACGACGAATATTATCACAGGATCCCAGTTATCAGTCTGCACATTCATATTTTTAAATTGATGTAAACATTCAAATGTTGTATCTAGTAAATTCTTGATAGAACTGGAATTACCCACATTCATTTTCTTCATAGAAAAGAATCGTTTCATAACTGCGTCGACATTTATACGTTTGTTGCCATACCTTGCTTTTAGGATGTTCCATGCTTGATCGTAGTTCGAATCTGTCACTTGGATATGTTTTAAAATCGATGCGGCTTCTCCACTCAGACTTGTTTTTAAATAATGCAATTTTTGTACATTACTTAATGACTCATTCATATGTACAAGTGTGATAAATAAATCATGGAATGATAACCACTCATCATATTGTCCACTGTATGTAGGTAATTGTATTTTCGGCAAAACCACTCGTGTTTGCTGAGTGTGACTAGGTATAGGCAACGAACCACTAACGTTAACTGGTTGAGGAACCAACAAATCCTTCAAGTCTGTCATCAAACTTAAATAAAGCTCTTCATGATCAAAAAATTCTTCACTTAATAAGTAAGGTATTTTGTCGCGCTTCTCCTTCGGTACACTTCGCATTATTTCACCGTAAGCTTGTTTGTATTCCTTCCAGTAATCTTCTACACACTTGATGCGGGTTTCAACATAATTTTGGGTTAATCTAGCCTTCGGGCACTTCTTCAGATTGGTATGGGTCTTCTTTAAAGTATGTGCAAGGTTTTCCACCACATTCAACGCTTCTTGTACTTCCATAGCCATCGTAAATATGTAATAACTTCAATCGTAGCAAACGTAATGAAATGAATAAGTTTTAAAAGTTAAAATACTTTGCACTAAACAACTCGAACACTTGGGTCGTGTTATCTTATCGCGATCTCTTTGTTCTCGGGCGCCCGGTATGTTGGCAGCGAGGACTGGTATCCGGCTCGATTATGGACCATATGTTAAGGTGATAAAGTTGAGGTTTGCTTGTTAGACTTTTGATTGAAACGACGTGTGGTTTGTACAAAGATGTATTGGACACTGCTTATGAACTAATGAATGAGTAGCTTGTTAACATGAATGTATAGGCGACAGTTTTTGACCGAACACATAGAGTTCCAGAATTTGAAAACTGTCTCGAATTCTAAATTCAAATATAAGCTCCTCTGTAACTGATTGTAAATATTTTTCCAGGTTACTTCCGCGGCGAGCAGCATTTAGAAGAGATAATGTTCATGGAGAATGTGAGCCGATCACAGCTGATGCAGCTCTTAGACAAGTTCAAAGATGTCCTCATTACCTTTGAGACGGAGGATCCTGCCGTCGCCATGTTATACCCTTACCAGTAAATCACAAGTCAGCACTGCTGCTTGCCAATTACAAAAAATACTAGGCATACTGTATGTATAGTATTACAAGGATCTTTAAATTTTGGCGTTCTAGGCTGGTCGCATACATACGATTTCCGGAGAAGAAATTCAGATTCAGATACCTGAATGCTTGCCTTACAAACAAAATGTTCAACACATTCGTTTATTTTCCGAATGGGGAAACAATACCTGACGTTCCTTTCGAAAATGCGTTCCAGTCAGAAGAACTGAAAATCGCTAGTCTCACGGAAATCGGAATCTGAATTTCTAATCAGGGAACTGTACGTATGCGGCCGGACTTAATGATATTGACATTTGTGAAATTGTCTGTAGAATATGCATTGAAAAAACAAGATGACGGAATTCGTTCAGATTTTGGCCGCGCGCCGAATGAACCTTGTAGTAATGGCCTTTGTTAAAGCATCTACGTCAAAAGTGTGCAGCGCGACAACAGGGGAGTGTGGTTTCTCGACTGTTCAGAACTCGCATAGTGCTAGCTAGAACACACAGTTAGATCCACAGTCCTTCCCCTTTTCAATTATCTTAAAGTTTCCATGTACCAAAGCCTATAGCTATTTAATCGAATATATTTAGTACCTATAGCTATTTAACCTTCTATTTTTTGCATTTCCTATTCACCATCACAACAATTGTTTTAAATTATTATTCATTGAATATAAGTTACTGCCAATCAACACTCAGATTAAAAACAAATAAAAAATAAAAATAATAAGACCTGAGTTTTCATTGTAAAAAATATACTGCTAACTGCATTTCTTATAGTTCGGCCATTGTATTATGTTATAAAGTATAGTATTTTATCATACATATTTATGCTCTCTAGTATGGCACAATAATAACTGAATGGATTTATTCATAGATTCAAAATTTCTAATAAAACTGTTATCCTAAAAAATATGGCTAAAAGTGGCATTTGCAAAGCTCAATTGGTTGTCTGTTCCTAAAAAATACTTAATACTTAGTAGATTACATTGCTACAAGGACCTTTTAGCGCTTGAAAATTGTCCGGGGGCGGGGAATTTGTAAAGTTGTCTAGGAATTATATTGAAAAACTAGAGGGCGGCATTCGTTCCGACATCGACCACGCGCCAAAAGGTCCTTGTGTATTCTTATTTATTGAGTTTAAATTATATTGTTAAATTAAAAATCCTTTTTCTACCATACATCTTAATAAGCGGTTTAATTTAGCTTAATCAGGTGCTAGAATTTCTAACTATGTGACTTGCAACTTTGCAAGTCACTTGTTTTAGTTTTCATGCACAATGTTATAGCTAGTTATTTCCGATTTGATATCTGTACTCTTTTCTTTTTACCGTTATTACTGAATGTAAATAAATACTAAATACAATTGGACGATTTTTAAATAAAATATTTAAACCGGACACTGTTTTTTATCTTTTTGTGTAAAAGCCGTTTTGATATTTATTGAATTACAATGAACTTGACACGATTGTGTTTTTTTTCTACTAGCAACTTCATTTTGAGAATGATGGCCCGTTATGGCAACCCCTGGAACTGTCAAAGTAACGTCATAATATGTGTTCTGTGAAACGTCATTGTCATTTGTCGTTGTCAGTGTATGTGCAATCGTGAAATTGTTATTGTTTTCCTATTGTGTTGTTTGTGAAATATTATTAAAAATGCAAAATTTCCCCGTTTTCGTGTTCCCGGTTACTTTGGAATTCTATTTAAATGCTCGTCACACTCATAAACAATTATTGACTTTATATAATCCCTACGATTTCTCTGTTAATTTCCTAGGTATTGTATGAATCTGTGTCGTACTTGTACGTGTCGTAATTTTCTTTTAGAGTGTTTTGTGTTGATTAGCGTGGTATTTTTGCAGTACTAAGCACATCTCCGAAAAAGTTCACAGTGATCGACCCCGAGGGTGTGATCGCTCCACGGAGCTGCATCGACATAGTAGTTCGTTATACCCAGCCATCTGTTTCTCACTGCGACACCGTCGAGAAATTTAGAATAACCATGTATGACAAAAACACCCAGCAGGTACGAATAATTAATTAACCTTTCGAAAGTATTTATTTTATGTTTCCAAGATATCTAGGTGGTGTTGATAATATTTTTTAAAAATAAAAAAAAATAATATTATTGTGTTAAAGTAATCCTACACTGAGTAGTATTAGAGAATCATGTCATATTCAAACAATGAATAATACAATTAATTGCATGTTTTGCAGGCACTGGGGAGTAGAGATATATTGACAAAACTGATAGAAGGAGAGCCCTCTAACATAAACCAGGAGAGCTTTGGGGACAGTTTCCATCCATTGGCAGGGAGGGCAGCTCCTGTGAGACCCACTATTGAGGAACATTCACGGGTCACACCATGCCAGCATCCAACACACAGGTCAGTTCATGTTGGACCAGCAGTATTTAAAAGTATAAAACTAATATTATTCAACTTCATCTGAAAACCAGCACTTTTTGAACATCAAAATTTAGATCCTCAGCAATCCCGAATCCTCAGCAATCACGAAATGCTGAACTGTCATCTCTTCCTTGTGTTTTAGGTGAGAAGAAGTCACTCAAGCAAGCCTCACTGAGTTTTTTTTTTAACTTTATTTGTAGTTATGACAAAATACCACTAGCAATTCTTTATCATTGTTTTGTGGTTTAAGTAAAGTGTATACACATTAAATATAATTTGTATTTAAATGTTCACCTAGATAGATAAATGTAAAATGGGATAAACTTAAAGATGCAATATATTATTTAGTCATGATGTCACAATACATAATTTTTCCTATGGGACAATAATATTATTACAAAACAAAATTTTATCTCAATAGGTATGTGTAATTGAAACAAATAAAAATAGATGACTATTAAAAAAAGAGTTGATGTTAGAGAACAATAACTTAGCATAACTTTGATAACAGTTGTTGTTGTTATGAAAAATAAATAATTTTTGGTAAATATACGTCATAAAGATAAAATAAACATTTAATCAAGCCGAATAATGTACAAAACTTTATCAGATATGGGTAATGACTTTCAAATTGATTACTGAAGACAGTGGCTGATTTCAACTGTTATTGAAATAACAATAGAGTGGCCTTGAATCACCTGCCTTCTGCATAGAAACTTGTTTGGCGCAGAGTGACTGTCTTGTGTAGAACTCGTTTAAATTTCTTTTTAGGGTTCCGTACCCAAAGGGTAAAACGGAACTGTATTACTAAGACTTCGCTGTCCGTCCGTCCGTCTGTCACCAGGCTGTATCTCATGAACCGTGATAGTTAGACAGTTGACATTTTCACAGATTATGTATTTCTGTTGCCGCTATAACAACAAATACTAATAAACAGAATAAAATAAAATAATAATATAATATACTTATTTTAACAGTCTTTTATCAGGCGGAAACAAGGTGCGCGCCTTCAACGGTTGGGTCATGCCGGTATTGATGTACTCTTTCGGCATACTCAAATGGACTCAGACGGAACTTGACGCCCTGGATAGGAGGGTACGCTCACTGCTTACCGCAAATCGGATGCATCACCCACGGTCATCGGTGATGAGGCTGTATATCCCGCGGAAGTGCGGGGGTCGTGGCTTCTTAAATGCTAAGACCCTGCACAACCGCGAGGTATGCAGCCTTAGGGAATATTTCCTAGAGGCCGACGTGGGTATGCATCAGGATGTGGTAGCGGTGGACAAAGGCCTTACCGCGCTCTCCTTGGCTAACGAGAACTGGCGCAAACCTGTGGTATTAGATACTAATGACCGCATGGAGATATGGCAGAGCAAGGAGCTTCACGGACGTTTTTATCGGGTCCTACATGGGCCCGATGTAGACTTTTTAGCGTCCGTAGCCTGGCTGCGTTTTGGTGACCTCTTTGGGGAAACCGAAGGTTTTGTCTGTGCGATTATGGACGAAGTTATGATGACGAACAACTACCGGAAATACATTGTGAAGGACGGTACGGTTGACATATGTCGGGCATGTCACCGGCCCGGGGAATCCATCCGCCACATTATTTCCGGTTGTTCTAGTCTGGCTAACGGAGACTATTTGCACAGGCACAACCTTGTAGCCAGGATTATCCACCAGCAACTTGCTCTTCAATACAATCTTGTGGAATCGGAAGTACCGTACTATAGGTATGTGCCCGACCCAGTTCTCGAAAATGGCAATTGCACATTGTATTGGGATCGGTCTATCATCACTGACAGGACTATTGTGGCTAATAAGCCTGATATAGTGGTGATAGACCGACTAGAGCGTCGCGCAATGATTGTTGATATAGCAGTCCCTCATGACGAGAACCTCGTGAAGTCTGAGAAAGATAAGCAAGCAAAGTATCTTGACTTGGCTCGCGAGGTTGTCGACATGTGGGATGTGAACACAGCAGTCATTGTGCCAATAATCGTCACGGCCAATGGCGTAATTGCCAAGAGCCTCGACCAACATCTCAAGAGGCTCTCGTTGGGCAGCTGGATCAAGGGCTTGATCCAGAAAGCAGTTCTCTTGGACACGGCGCGTATCGTTAGGAGGTTCCTCTCTCAGGGGCCCTGACCACCGGTAGCTTGGACTCTGTTCCCGATACCGGTGGGCTACTATTTTTTATATTTTTAAATGTTTTTTTTTTTAATTTTGTAGAAATATTTAAAAATATAATTTATATGTACGATAATGAATAAAGGAAATAATATACTTATATATATCTAAGTGGGCTCCCATATAACAAACGTGATTTTTTTGCCGTATTTAATAGATAATGGTACGGAACCCTTCGTGCGCGAGTCCGACTCGCATTTGGCCGGTTTTTAGCAACTGATCGGCTGAAACCTCTGTGTATAGGTAGTAAAACAAAATAGAAAGTTGTTTTTCTTAACTCAGTGACCAATATATTTGCCTTAGGTTACAAAGCAACTAAAGAAAGCTAGGCTGCTTAATTTATTTTTTTACTATCCCCAGGTTCGTAAGGGTGCAAAGTATATACACAAACCTTACTCATTTATTGCTGTTACTGTTTGTAAAAACCATATCAAAATATTTTGTGTGGTTGCTTGCTTCTAGCAAGGGAGAAACAGACAGAGGCAGTAACTGAATTTATTTAATACTATTTGGAAATTAAGACACGACAATTTTCTATTACAGAGAACCACAACCAGTAAACGTAGTGGCAGTAGCAGTGAGCATATGTTGCATTGCCGCCCTTCTCCTCCCAACACAGCCAGAACAAGTCATGAAATCCCAATGGCCTGATTGGCTCCACATTGGCTCGAACCTCAAACTGGTATTCTCCTTCGTACTTGGCCTTGTTTGTATGCTTGTTTTAAGACCATAGAGTTTATGCTGTGATGTTTTTACTATGAAATTTTATTGCTATTATTAAAATCTGCCAGTATTAAAATTGGATATACAAATGTTGGTGAAGAATGAAGTCAATTGAGGTTCATCATTACGGGTGTAATACTGATGCATGTGCAGCTAATACATATTATAGACTCTACTCAACTGATAAGGACATGGGCGGATCCAGGATTGTCATTGGGGGAGGGGGGGGGGTGCTGGACCCCGCTGAGGGTGGTATGCCCCAAGAAGGCTTTAAACTTATAGATGGACATTTAGTATTCTCTTTTTATAGCCCCACACTACTTTTTTGTAAACAATGGCAATAAAATTTCATAGTACTGATGTCCTGTAGAATATTAATTAGACTATTTATAAACCATGACCACAAAAAATCTTTTGTTTATTGACCACAAAAAATCTTTTGTTTATAAAATCTGATTCGGAACTTATGTTTTTTTTTTGTGTCTGTAAAAAATACATGGAGTATGACTATAAACAGTTGTTGTGTGTGCAGCTGCAATTAGCATACGTTATTTCAGTAGGGACATATTAAACAAAGCGCTCAGGTACCCAGGGCGCGCACCGACGATGTGTATGGAGTTTGGCCGCGCGCCCACGACGAAAATGTATATCAATATTCTTCAAAATACCTAACCTGTTTATCACCTTTTCAGTTAGGCAGATTCTTAATTCAAATTCTATAACGTGAATTTTGTTAATCAGTTGCTTAACAGGCGCAAAATAGCTTGCTGGCTGGCATGGCTGCCGATGATATCATATCAGCCGAAAGACGTCCACTGCTGGACATAGGCCGATGATATGACCTGTTGTAATTTGGTTTTCTTTTAATAAACTTGGTTACTATCGAAATAGCAACTAGCTACATTTGTTTCCTTAAAAAATTTGCCATGTTTGTTATATCGTGTAATCATTTGGGTGACTTACGTCAATATAAGCAGCTGTGCAAAGTTCATTCACAAGTTAGTACCTTTTATTGGTCAAGAGCTTGGTTTAATCCTAGGTTAATTTCAATTTTGAGTCTTTAATTTGTGATCTGGTGTATGGTGCAAAAATTATAAAATAAAGTGTGATTTACATTTTAGATAGGTGCTAATATTTTTAAATTATAAGTTATGGTTTGGTGTTTTAGTTTAAAATTGTAATTACATAGTCGTACCTTGCTTTTAAATTTATGATAAGTCAAATAATGTAAATTGAATTCTCGTAAAGGTTTTCTCAATATATTCTTACAAAACATATTTTAACTATGTTCAAATTGTGTGTTTTCTTGTGTAAAGTGTCGTTACCTAGACATGCTAGCATTGTTATCGTGTAAATAGTTAATGTACTTAGTTATTACCTACATTATTGATGTAAAATACCAATGTACAGATTACATTATACCCATTTCCTTAGTATCGATAAAACTAAGCATTTTTGTAAATAATGATAAAAAAATTATCAATGCATACGCAGATTAATGTATCTATTTATTACTTAGATCCCTCTGTGATTTGGGACCATCTGCTGTGAAAATGTTCATGCCAAATATATATCTACAAATCAAATCAAGGTATTGTTTTTTCCTGAGGTACTTAATCTACGAAACTACAAAATATTCATGAACTCCTAACCTAACCTAAGTATACTATAGTATTTTTTTATCTGTTTGAAGTTCATGAATATTTGTAGTTTCTTAGATTCTTTACTGTAACACAGTTCACAGTAAGAGTGCGCTCGGACCGAGTGAACTCATATAAGTTTGGTAATATAGGAGTGCACTCGTATTGTGGTTTACACGCGTAGGAGTGCACTCGTACACAGTGGTAATTTTGTCCCTTACAATCAAGATGATGACGCCTACTGATCTGCTGCTGCGAGGTGTAGAACTTGTAGCAGATATTCATATATGTTAAGCTTAGGAATTATGTGTGTGTAGGTATTTCGGGCATCTTTGTTTTTATAATCTTTTAGTGTTACGTCCTACAACACTTCCTCCTCTACATATACATATACAAACACAGTTTCAAGTTCATTCCACTTTGTTTAGTTGACGCCTTTTGTTCATAAAATTGATCCGAGTCAACTGAAAAAATAGAGCACATTCCGAGTCCACTCGGATCGGATGCTGCAATCCGAGTGCGCTCGGATTACGTGTTTACACGATACGAGTAGCTTCCGAGTAGACATCTGATTGCGCTCTCATATTGTGAAAACCTTGCTAAACCACACCTAGTTTTAATGCCTAAGTTTGACAGGTTTAGGCTGAAGTAGTTTGACAAATACTTAAATTTAAATTCTTGAGGCAGAAACCGGCCGTAGGTTAAGCTTTTTAAATGAGCATTATTCTTATAATAACAACACTATGAAGATGATATTAGGTAACTTTATATGTGACAAATAAAATTTAACACTATTTTCTTGTAACTGTTTATTCACTACCAAAGAGTTCATAGTGATTACAAATAAATTCCTTGCGTGAATTGAGCAAATGCGCTAGCTGGCTATTTATGCTGCTATTTCTAAAGTGTAGATGAAAAATAGACTATAGAAATATTATTTAAAACACGTTACACCTGTTACGATAAATTGTTTCGTTTAAAATTTAAGTTATAATAACGCGAAAGTTCCCAGTCGACAACTTTTTTTGTCCTGAAAGTTGAAAAGTGGTTGACCATGAACTTTCTGAAGTAGGTACACACAGTAACAAATTCTGATTGATTGGATATATAGACTGACTTTTATTAAATTGGCAGTCTTTCAGGGGATCAAAGTACAGGTTTACCTTTTAACTGAGACGGAGTCTGAAGTTACTACGTGGTACGTCTCATGAATATGACACAATATCTCATAGACTTACTTATTCGTTAAAAATGAACTTTATCCCGATGATTTTAGGGTATATTTTCTATTATACAAGTAACGCGAGTATTTTGATAATAAATTCGCCAAGTGCCATCTTTAAAGCCCTGAAACATTGCCAAAATATTTATAATAAGGCTTTATAACTGACAAAAGGATTTGGATGTCGGACGGACCAGTTTTCTTGCTTATGAAAATTCTCAGTAAAAACGTATTTATAAAAGAAAAATATGGATGACAGACATATTTAATCATTAATTAACCTAAGTGAAATCGAATGTGTTTTAAAAACTTCTTGATTACTCACGTCATTACAAATAAACATGTCATTGTATAATAATTGATTTACTGCAAGACGTGTAAATGAGAATAAAGCAGTAGATAAACATGTTTAATAAAACACAAAAACAATTTTCTATTCAAATCGCACTACCTAACAATCGGTACTATTTACCTACTTAGGGACTTGGTACACAAAGCGCTCCAGGCGCGCAGATTGCGACGGCGATGAAAATGTACGGCGTTTGGCCGTGCGCCTGCGACGTTAAGTACTTATATTTCGTTCCATTGACGCCATGCTCATGCATCATGCAATTCATGCATATCTTGTCAGCGCCCTGGCCGCGCGCCTTGTCCGCTTTGTATATCAAGTCCCTTACTCTATTCAATAACAATTTCAATCAAATTCCTTTGTTTCCCAGTGATATGACGTTTCTTTTACGACAATTTATTATCATTGTTACTATTTTACTAGTTATTTATTTGTTATAATTGATCTTCATCAGTGTAAAGTTTTATCTTAACAATAACGAGTATATGACCGCGGTCGTGTGACGTCTATAGAGACGGATCGATATTGCATTTTGAACTTTATTTCTATTGCCATAAAGTACGTTTACGTATGGCACAGTTACCTACGCTCTAAGGGACTTGATATACAAAGCGGACAGGGCGCGCGGATAGGGCGCTGTGGCGAAAATGTATGGAGTTTGGCCGCGCGCCCGCCAAGCTAAGTATATTTCGTTCCTTTGACGCCATAAATTTTATCTTGTCTGCGCCCTGGCCGCGCGCCCTGTCCGCTTAGTACATCAAGTCACTTAAGTCTTGACTCTACGGTTTCCAAAGTCTCTCTGTGATAATGATAACATTCACATCTTAATTCGATTAATAGAATAAATATATTTTCTTTCTCTCTTTGCAGCTGTCATCATTACTTAGCAGATACGGTCAGCAACAAAAGACGATTAACACTGATACTTTAACATCATTAGGTACCTAATGTAAATTGACATAAAATTCTTTGATACACTGAGCTCTTCAGCAATGATTTAACAGGAGTGTAATTTTATTTTTTAATTATTTTTTATTTAGAAGTGAATCAACCTTCGTTGCTGACTTTATCTATATTTTCCAGTAAACAATAAATAAATGATAGAAACAATTTAAGTAGGTACAAGTCAACAACTTTAAAAGTTTAAAGTTTTTAAACAATCAATTCCCATATTTGTAACATACTAAGGCTAGCCTATGTAGAATTGTAGATGTAATTGAACTATCAATAATTAACTATATGAATCCTATGGACAGAAATCGTTCAATCCCTCAACAAGAATATCACAATGTTTTTTAAAATATTATTATTGCTGAAATGACAATAGGAACGTTAGCAGTATGGCTGTTTTGGTCTTCTTATAGCTAGTTCAGCGATCAGGGGGCCTACCACAACC
The DNA here is from genome assembly GCA_947386135.1 of Melanchra persicariae. Taxonomy (NCBI): domain Eukaryota; kingdom Metazoa; phylum Arthropoda; class Insecta; order Lepidoptera; family Noctuidae; genus Melanchra; species Melanchra persicariae. Next base: position 8,790,102 of record OX376659.1, read on the forward strand.
TCTTAAAACAATATTATTTTAATATTACTTTGTAATTTCTGTTGTTGCATTTTCAACTCTCGGCGCTGATCCGAGAGTTGAAAATGCAACAACAGAAATTACAAAGTAATATTAAAATAATATTGTTTTAAGAGGTTGTGGTAGGCCCCCTGGACAGATTTGGAGAGGAATACTTAGATTTATATCATCGGCTGTCTCGTTTGTCAATTGCTGCCGAGCGTGAGGTGCTGCTGCCTCGGTCCTGATCCCCAGGTTCGGCTTCAAGCTTCAGTTGGGAATATCTAAAGCCCGAAGTTTGAATGATTTTCTGATGGGATAACCTTTTGAACCCCAGAACAGAAACGCATCAGCCCCACTCCAAGCATTGCCACATATTTCTGACGTTGGCCAACAGAGTAAGCTTTGGTTTGTCACATATAATATGTGAAAATTCCGCTCAAAAGTTCACAGGTGTGATTTTTCCATTGACGAAAAAGAAACCTCCTTTCCAAATCTTCCGTTTTTGCATCTATAGTCTATGTTGAATCTATATCTTCGATAGTTCTATTAATCTATGGCCTCGGAAACTATTCAAGTCAAGCTGAAATCGATTCAAAACTTTATTGTATTCAGAATTAAATCCTAGTATTCTAGCTTACTAACTTACTACTTATTTTAAAGTGGTCTTAAAATTTCAGTTAATTAAAGCGAAATTGAACAAGTGATATGAGTAACTCTATAAGTCCATTCAATTTGGTATTTACTGTGTAAAATTACGTAGATAACTTCTACCCGATTTATGGATAATTTCTTTCAAAGATAGCGTAAAATTTGAGACTAACTAACCGCCACTCTTGGTCTGTTATGGTACTCCATTTTCCGCAATTACACTTCCATTCGGTCTGTTTGTGAGTAGGCCATTCAAGATAATATAATTATAATAGCAAGTCAAGTTTCGCCCACATGCACAGAAGTTTCTCAAGGGTTTCACAGGCTTCATGGACCTACCTCACTGTTCCAACAAAGGAATTTTCCGCATAACACCCATTCCAGAATGACGTGGGGGCCGACCTGACCAAGCAGTAGTAGCATTAAGGTCTGATTTTGTCATCTATGTGAATTGCAATGTGGTAGTTTTTGTTAACATTTCGATAAATACCAAAACAAATGAGTATTATTTATATGATATGCTACAAGTCAACCATGATATGGGTAAAGAGTGGATGAAGGACAGTGGCAACCTCTGTGTATTGTAATGAGCTTAGGCCATCTGCAGCCATCCTTTCCTTGGTGAAACTCAACACCTTTTTTCTTTGGTCCCTGAAAATATAATATTATATGAAAAAACATATTATGCTAAGTAGACATTTCCGCTTATGAGCAAGTCACCAGATTCTCAACTCACCAGATTCGCAACTAACCAGATTCTCAATTCACCAGATTCGCAACTCACCAAATGTACAATGAAACACAAAGTCACAAAAAGTCACAGAATAGTACCTAGATACTTTATTCACAAAAAAAAAGTAAAAACACGTTTTGAAATTGCAAATTCTTCTAAACTATTAGAACTCACAGCTTTGAAAAAAAAAAAAACGTTTTATAGCAAAGAAGATGGCTAAATGACTGCCCCAAGCATGTATTTTTATTAAATGTACATTCATGAATTGTGAAAAAGTGTTTGATGCCGCCGACCTGCCTCCGTCGCGTGGTCGAGGCCTATTTGACGGAAAGGGCTTTCATCTACCCCAGTCACCGGGGAGAGATGTCGTGCGGTGTTCCACAGAGTTCGGTTCCGGGGCCGCTCCTCGCTGACGACACGCTGGTCCTGGCGCAGGGTGGGTCGCACCAGGCGGCAGCCGACCTAATGACACGCGGAATTGCGATAGTCCTTGAGAGGATCCGAAATTGGGTCTCGAGGAGGCCCAGTACAAGTCCGAAGCCATGTGCTTTCACGGAACAGGCCACCATCGGGATCCGAAATAAATGTTGGAGGGGTTCACATCGGCGTCGGGTCGACGATCAGGTACCTGGTACTAGTTCTCGACTGTCGATGGAACTTCGAGCATTTCCAGAACATTTGGCTCCCAGACTGGGACGGGCCGGGGCTACCTTCAAGCGGCTTCCGATACCTGATCGCGACCCAAAGGGTCATGGCCTGGCTGGCCCGGGGAAATACGCACGATCTCCGGCGAGGCGGCGAGCCTCCTTATCGGATTGCCACCATGGGACCAGGACGCGAGAGCTCTCGCGCACTTTTACGCGTGGCGTGTCGAGGCGCTGCGCTGGGGCAAAACTCCGCTGTCACGGCAAATTGCAGCGCGGTGGACGGAGCTCTGGCAAGATACCATCGCGGTATGGAGACTGCGACTATCGCAACCCAGTGCTGGGCACGCCACTATTGTAGCGATGAGTCCCCTCTTTGAGGAGTAGCTAGAGAGGCGCCACGGCGTCCTTACCTTCCACCTGAGGCAAGTACTCACCGGACACGGTTGTTTCGGGAGTTACCTGTTTCGGATTAAGCGCGAAAATACGTCCTGGTGTTATCACTGTGAGGATCGGACGGAGGACACGGTGGAGCATACGGTGGAGGTCTGCCCTGCTTGGGCGAAGTACCGCCGTGTCCTCGTCGAGGCGATCGGCGGCGGCGACCTCTCGCTTTCGACCCTGGTTCAATCCTTGGTCGAGGAGGCATGGAAAGCCTCCTTCTGCGAAGCAGTAATGCTAGTGAAGGAGGAAGCGGGCCGCGTGAGGGAGAAGCAAACTTCACGCCCTAGCCATCGAAACAGAAGAAGACGGCCCGGGCGTCGGGAGTCGCAGGGCGATTCCCGCCACCGTAGACGCGGGCCTGCGGACGGCGAGCGTTGAGTGGCTCGCAGTCCAGGCCCGGGTCAGCGCTTTGTGTTCCACGCGGGCGGATGGTTTTTAGTTATTAAGAGTCTGACACGCCCTTGCGCTCCACCCCGAGCGGAAGAAGTCATTTTATGTTTGCCAATCCATAAAAAAAACCTCCGACTCTTGATAAAAAAATATATATAACGGAATATCAGAATGGGCAGCGGAGCGGTCTTTGTGATAGTCATCCATCATGGGCGTGTTATAGAAGAAACGTTGAAATAATAGCACGTTTGTGATTCATAACAGTCCCTCATTTCATTCGGTTACATTTGTAAACAAAATATACGGTAAAACACAAGATGAAACTAGATTACGAGCCAATAGGTTAGCACGCGTGCACTTCGTACGCTGTCTGTCAAAAGAATGCCAGCTGTCACGGCGTAGACGCAAACTTGCTACCCTATTCGGGGTTACCCGCTCATATTTTATAAATCGCCATTTATATTCGACCAATTGAAATAAATCACCATTTTAATTTTGAATTTAACAATAATTACTATTCAACCAAATAACACAATCAGTCTCTCATCTTAAATCTTGGATTTACTTTTAATTTAGCTGCGCGCCGTCATATATTACCTACCGAAAGTTTAATTCAATTCTCGGTTTACTGAACCAATTGGTTCCACCAGGACGAGACCTGTTATTACCACCCCGCGACGTCGAACGCGCATATCCTCTTTTTACCCGTTCCCATAAAGCCTAATCCAGCTTCATCATGAACAAAAGGAAAAAAGCTACCTTAAACAAAAAGAATTTTCCAAATCGGACTGGTAGGTTCAGAGATTAGCGTGTTCAAATAAACAAACTCTTCAGCTTTATTACTGATACTACTAAATATAGAAATCATAGTAGGTAGTCAGGAGGTTAAAATAGTAGTAAGTACATATTTAATTTGAAAGTTCATATAATTTATGTGTTGGACAGTACATCATCTGATGAGTTGCGAATCTGGTGAGTTGCGAGTCTGGTGAAATGCGAATCTGGTGAGTTGAGAATCTGGTGACTTGCTAATAAGGGGACATTTCAATATCGTCCAAATAATCAAAATCCAACATATTTTTTATTTTCGTTGTCGAAGCAGGCCAAGCCACTGGCAAAAACAAGTGAAAAATAATACTTACGTCTTCCTCTCAGCCTTCGATGAGACCATATGATAACGACTAGTATCTGGTTGAAACCTACATGGCTTCAGGTCATTTGCTTCTAACCGAGAGTACAAGTCATCATCTTCGCCGCCTACGCCATAGAATTCATTGCTCATTCCGTTTATAGCTTTAAATTGCTTTGATACAATGGCTATTGCTCCACCAAACAGGTTTAAGTAAGGCAGGACAAATCTGAAAATGGTTTAAATTGAGTTACAAAGGAATAATATCTTAGAAAAGCATTAAAATAACATACAGCAATTCATAGAAAAAGTAGAAAAGCAGAAGTATTACATTTAAAAAATACCTTAATCTGTTATCTACCAAACAAAAACAACCAATAGTTATAAAAATAACAGTAAAGTGCTTATTATCATCAGTGTGAATCATGTCTCCAAGTTGTCAACCAAAACCATTGCTGGAATGTGATAAACTAAAAAAAAAATTACTTTTTATGAAAATGAGATTGAAAGAAAAAAACGAAAGTGTTATAAATATGTTTCGCTTTCACTGATAAAATAATAATCGTAATAAAATCTCACCTAAACTTATTGATGCTAGAAGACATATGCCTTGGCCTTTCAGTACAAGCATACAAGTTTGCAGTCCTTAATGGTAAGAGGTCCACATCATGAAGTATAAGGCAAGGATATCCTGCTTTCATTGCAGCTACTGCCCCAATGTTCATGAGCTTGGCTCGATTGAAAGGGCGAGAGTCCACTTGTTCAACAACATAGATTCGGTAGTGGATATGTTGGCGATGGAAATATGTGTGCATGTATACTAGGAACCCTCGTAATTGTTCAGCTCTGTCCCTGTGCGATTGAGAAGTACTTTTAATGTAGACTGGGCTATACCTACTATAAGGTGAAATAGTACTAAGTAATCTAAGAAGTGGGAGTTATTTACCTGTATGGAACAATAATAGCTGTGCTATACTTGGGCTTACAATCAGAAGGAGCGTATTCCCCACCTTCCTTTATCCTATGGCCTTCTATCAGGTCTCCGTCAACTAAACTAATGGACAGAGTAGTTTCATCGTGTATAATGTCGTAATAATCACAGTCGAGAACAGCAGTACTAGTAAAATTCTCAGTAGTAGCTTCATGAAGGCTGTGAATAATGTCATCTTTCTCTATATACTCGTAAGAACGCCGGGCATTCATGTCGGGATGCAGTAAAATTATCAATGTAATGACGATCACACAACAATAAATAATCTTCTTTTTATAAACATGACGCATTTTTAATAAATTAAATAGTTTTTTCCCGCAACGTTACTCTGTTATTAAAACAATGAAGGTCTAAAAGCATTGAAATAAGAAATAAAATCAATTTAATTAAATAATAATGCCTTGTTTACGTTTGATCGATCGCTTTGTGTCATTTTCATTTTGTTTGACAACGACAAATTCTTTTAACGAACAGCTGATTGTCCTCGTTCGGAAACATGCATGAAGGCTAAAAATTCAAATCTAAACTTGCATGGAAGTTTTCTGTATACAAAATCGTTCGTTTATTTTATTTAACTCTCAGGGAACATAATATAAAAAAACTCAGCTGAACGTATAAAAATGTTATAATATTCATACAGTAGCTGACCATAGTCACGACTTGATTTCTGTGGATATGGGCTGTATTGGCTATATAGTAATAATGCAAGTGAGGGTAGATTTGTAAACTTATTTTTTTTTGACGGTACATATTTTATGTTGCTTGATTATAGTAAAGTCATTCAGTAAATAAGTGACAAATTGACCTCAGTAAAAAGTTCTAACAGGAGTATTTTATCAAAATAACAAGATGCCGTTTGAAGAAGGCGAAAATATAACAATTGTTGTCACTGATACGTCAGAAGCTGAAGCGTCTGAAGGGAGAGACTTTTGTGATAACTCGGTAGAATTAATAAGGAAATGCTCTCAACAGGACACGATAAACACGTCATGGGATCGTAGTTTCGTTTCATCTCATGAAAACAAAGACAAAGACTACAATAAGACTCCTCCATTTGTGAGCATCATGGCCAGTGACGACCCCAGTTCCACGCTGGGGAATTTAACTAACAGTTCCACTCAAACGGAACCATTTGTGACTCTGCCAGTTAACTGCAGCTTTGTTGACGTAAGCGTTTCCTTCGGCAAGGACTATAACGTACCAGACACAACGCCTAATGAAACTTCTGAGCAGTGTTTAGGGTCTAAACGAAGTAGACGTAACTCCAGTGATGAAGAGCACAAGGAATTGCGACCTTGGAAAAAGCAGTGTTCAGATTCGTGTTCCTCTAGCACATCAGATCTGACGGACGCTCAACCAGAGCTTGGACCTATATCCTGTCTTTCCAGTAATTCGGACGTATCCTTCAAGTCAATTAACAGCAACCAAACATTTAAAGTTAGAAAAAGACGAATGAAGTCGGAATCTAACTTGTTTAGAGACGTTCTCCAAAGGTCACGGAAGAGCACTAGTTTCACCAAACAGAGTGAAAATACAACGCCAGGTAATTTGTTTTACTTTTTATTCAATCTGTATTGACCCACGGCTGGGTCCTGGGCCTCCCCCTTAACATTCCACTCTTACCGGTATCTACGTTGCTGCCTGTTCCGATCAATCCTTCATGAACGCTTCTATGTCGTCACGTTACTGCTTCCTATGTTTAATTTAAAAATCAAAAATTGTACCTACTTAATTTGAATTGATTTTTTTTCTATTTCAACGGCAGCTCATAAATTCGTCAAAATAGGTACCAAAAAATCGCGAAAAATGCCATTCTTTTAAAAGTTTGCAGCTTCACTTTCTTTTCAGTTGTGCATTTAGCCTATCGGATAGTTACTTCAGTTGCAAAAATGACCACATATTTGCTTAACGAAAATTAATTTCTGCGAGTGATGTCATCCAGTAGCGGCTCCCATACAAAATATACCTACCTACCTACTTACTCATACATACCTATAATCTATCAATACCTAAATTATAGTAAATTCAGATCAGTAGGCAAATATAGCCATTAGTATGGATTACTTTAGCTGCAGTTATTGAGAGATAAGTACCTATAATAATATACTTATTTATTACTCGTGTCGTTTTGGCAGGTAGGTACTAATGGGTGTACACCTATGTATACACATGATTCCAGTTTACCAAAAAAAGGTATCAGTATCACTCATTACCACTGAGTGTTAGGTAGACTCACATACAGGTAGGTACCTATTGTACTGTACAGTAGTGGGTAACTAGGTACATATAGACAAGCACATCCACGTTACTACTATTACTATGACGTCGTCCTCGTCATTTGTTGCATACAACTTGTCCAGGGGTTAGTTCAAACTTGAACTTATTATCTCAATTGATAACTATTTTTATTACAAACATCTTGGCTCAGTCAGCTGCTAATATAGTTGTGACATCATCGTCGCGCGCGTATCTCAGCATTTCAAGTTTTGCTTCAACGGTCGAGTCGCGACAACTCAACCGCATTTTAAAAACAACGTTGGATCAGTGTGTTTGTTGACAGACAAGTGCCGACTTGAGAAGGACCTCGTTTGTTTGAGACCTAGTTTAGTTATGGGTGCTCTCACACAAAACAGCATAAAGGTTGAATTAGAGATAGAGTGTGCTCTAGATACGGGACAGTTGAGTGATATGGAGTGGTTCATGTTGTCAGGTGGAACACCGCGGAAGGAGAGGAGCTATCGCCGGAACAGCAAGCCTAAAGCTTGGAAGATCGTGGATTTGTGCGCATGGATCGGCAGAAAGGTAGTTAGTATCATCTAACTTTTTTTATTCAAGGTCGTTGTCAGAATAGTTATTTACTTACGGATAAAAAAAAAAACTACAGAAAAAGGGCATTAACTCCTTGATGTTACAGAAGTTCAAAATCGCTCAAAATTGCTCAGAATCGTGCTTACACCATTCCATATTGCTATTTTGCAATATTGTAAGCACGATTCTGAGCGAGCACTGTTATTGTTAGAACTTACAAGTGCATTTCGGCGCATGCTACACCTGATAGATATGTCGCAGCCAATTAGTTTAATCAGCCATTTAATTGGTAGCCTAGCCTTTTCATTTACCTAAATGTACTTGTAGGTAACATCTTTTGTTCAGTATCGTTTAATGACTTGCCCATGTGACTTATTTCGCTGATTAAACGACGCAGTTTAATGGAAAGGCTAGGCTTTTAATGAAACGGCTGATTAAGCTAGTTGGCTGCGACAGATACATAACTAATTGAAATTAATAATAATATTTGACCTTTCCTTATGCGGATGCGACTTATCTGATGTAGGTACCTAATCAATATCATACTCTTTACATCACTTGTATCTTTAATCAATAATCTTCTAATTGATATACTTAACTAGCTTTTACCCGCGACTTTGTACGCGTATATCCCGTTGTTTCCCGTTCCCGTATATAACAGCCTTCCTCATGAATGTGGCTATACAAAATGAATTTGCAAAATCGGTTCAGTAGATCCAGAGATTACCCACTGCAACCTCGCAAACTTTACCTCTTTATAATATTAGGTAGTACCTACCTACTTATAGATAACTTACCGAAAAAATGTGCACCAAGAAATGCACTTTATTATTTTTGTTAAATCCCATATACTGAGGTCATTAAACTTGAACTTCATTGTTATTCTTAATTATGACCGTGAGAACGACTAGCTGTATGAATGAACAGTTAATAAAGAATTAGAAAATGTCTGACCTATAAAATCCACTGTTGGAGTAGCACGACCTGTGGTAAAGCTCCGTGGGTTTACGCGTTTACGCCCTACGGCATTTCATACAAACTTTCCAAGTCCTTATGTTTCGGAATTGATGAATTGGTATGCTTAACTTCGCTAGATATCCAGGTCAAAATAGTTAGTAGAGAACATTTTCGAAAAAGAGTTTAGAGGGAGAGACAGAAAGAGAGCGATTTTATGTTTTCTATAGAAAATGAAAAATCACTATCTTTCCCCCCTGTCAAAGTCAAAGCATTTATTTCAATTAGACCATTTACAGGCACTTTTGAATTGTCAAGGTCGGTCGGTCAAAAAGACGAAGCTATTTGCACGTTCCAAAGCGTAGATCTCTATGGAGAAGAACGTGCAAGAAACTCCACGGACACTCTTTTAAAAATTATATTTTGTTACAAAATTATGGTTACATCATTCATATTGAAATTATACATATATGTGAGAACGATGTAAAAGACGTGCAGGATAAAAGAGTCCGGAGTAAAAAAGAAACAATTCAAAGAAATAATTAAAATAAACCATGGCAGCTGAGAGATGACCAGTCTCAGCTGACGGCGCCCGTTCACGAACATGACGCATACGCTCTAGCACCATTCGGCTCAACCATTTTTTAGGGAGCCAAATGATCCAACGCATGCGCCACCATCAGCCAGACTTTTGAGTGAGCATGACATACCCAATAGCCAGGGTACTGAATGTACCCTGGCGGTTGGGGATGTCAAAGTCAAAGACCTACCCAAAATTATCATTATAGTTTAAAGGTACACAGTACTCACACATGTGCATGAAATTATACAATGTTAAATAAGTTGAGTCTATACAATGAAAAATATTGCGTCGTTACAATCTTCAGCCGGTCCAACAATATTACGAAATGCTAACAGATTTAGTCGCTACCTAGTGGCGTTGTGGAGCAGGACCAGCATTGAGCCAAGCATTTTTATCTTCAATATACTCCCCTAACTTATAATATGCTTGCCTGCATAGTGTGCGTTTAATACAAGATTTAAATTTTGTCTCATTTAATTCTAATATATGGGGAGGTATTTTATTGTAACATTTTAAACAGTACCCCATGAAAGATGTTGCTACTTTAGCAAGTCTAAAACCTGGTTGAATTAATTGGTTCCTATTTCTAGTGACATAGTTATGTCTGTCACCTCGTTTACTAAAAAGATGTAGATTCTTTCTAACGTACATGATATTTTCATAGATATATTGACAAGGCACCGTCATGATGTTAATTTCTTTAAACAGTTCCCTTAGAGAATCGCGCCGGCGAAGATTGTAAATGTCTCTGATGGCTCTTTTCTGTAGAATAAAAATAGACTCGATATCAGCAACCCGTCGCCATAGTAAGATACCTGAACTCTTTTTCGAAAATGTTCACACATTACCTACCTACACTATTCTACAGAGCCTGCAATTTTAGCGAAGACTTTGTTACGTCGCCTTACTCGCACGCTTTGGTGCCAAATTGAGGGTTTTATTGCCACTTTCATTGCCTCACAGTTTTTATTACTCTTTCAGGGGTACCAATCAATCACGGGCCTGTACTCCGACATATTACGCGAGCCAATAGTTCACCATGAACACAATGACAGCTCCGAAGAGTTGCGCGAGATGAGGAGATTCTTAGAACAAGTAGATAAGAAGCAAGAGCGGCTGGCACAGGAGAACGACAGCTTGAAAGAAGGAATGAAAAAGATGATGGACAAAATTGAACAACTCGAGGGTAAGCTCAGGTAAAACTTCCCCATTGGTGCTTTTGATATGAATGAGTTACGATTTGAGGTTAAAGACAGTTATTTCATGTCTTATGTTAACCGATTATTTATATACTTACTGTTTTTTTTGCAGGAAGCGGGATAGTCCGTCTAAGCCAAACCCACAAGCGCCTCCTCCACCCCCGCCGCCACCACCACCCCCTCTCCCACCTCCAGTGCAACCATCCGTGACAAAGCTACCCATCCGATCTCACACATTGCCAAGATGTGGATCTGCACCGCCAAGAGCTCCTGGACAACCCCACCTGACAATCACGCCACAAGATATCGCAAATGTTAAATTGAGGAAGACAAGGGTACCTAATACCTTCTTCACTATAAGCTATTTTGCCTGTACCTACTATTCCTGGTACGCTGGAACGCATATGCCACACAGCACAACACTGCGCAGATTTTTGGTTTATTTTTACTAAGTTATATATTACTAGCACTTTGCCCGCGACTTCGTCCGCGCGGATTTAGTAAGTACTCCACAAACTTCAACCCCTCTTTTAAAGGTTAGTTTTGGAAAATTAAGCACAACGATTTTCATTTATTACCTAGCCATATCTGCTCATTCTTTGGTCTCAGGAGGCCCTAGACAATGTAACATTCAATTAGCGAATGCGATAGCATCTGTCAATCCCATACATTTTTGACGCCTTCGCCACGATACCGTTGACAGAATCTCACTTGTCTCGAGCCTAGGTAAGCGCAACTGTTCAACCCGTTCATCCCGTCAGGGGTTGATTATGCAAAAATTGTTAGGTACCTACATCTGTTTCAATTATCCCACTTTTAGTTTGTTCATAGCGTTCCGACGTAAATTGAAGCTAGCAATATGGCCTCCCCTAAAAACTTAATCACCCCTGGTTCACCCCTTATTATGTATGTAGTTTATTTTCGAAAAATCCAAACATTTTTTATTCTTATTGTTTTATCGAAATCATTTAAATGCCGTGTTTCAACTTCATCGGACCAAGCTTTGATACGATTCTCCCCAGTTCGCTCAAACCGCGACATTTTTCTTACTTCGAGCATGTTTAATACCGTCGTAACTTTTGAACGAAAGGTCCGATTTGAATAATTTAAAGTGTAATTTACACGGACATAATCAACCTTAATTATCAAACCATTTAAATGGATAAGGATTAATATCATGATACCAAAATTACCATTTTTTCATTTCACCAGGGATTTGCTTGAATAAATTGAACAAAAAGCGGTCATGGTGACTTAACCATATATAGTTAGACATATAGTATCGCAGACTTTTTTGTAGTAGATATTGATAACTTCTATAAAACTGTAGTACATTACTTTGCTCTATTGTCAATAGTTTCCGCAGCGTACGCGATATAAGGTTTTTTTTTGTTTTTTTTTTCTCACCTTGGGTTACAATCACCAAGATCACACCAAGGTCATACGGATCCCTAAATTTTTTGTAAAATACTCTATAGCATATGTTACTCAGTGATAATGTACCTTTCTAACGTTAAAAGAATTTTTGAAATCGGTCCAGTAGTTTTTATGTTTATTCGTTTCATACAAAAATACAAATCTTTCCTCTTTATAATATTAGTGTAGAAGTAGATGGCGAGTAATAGCCGAATGATTATTATTAATCCATGTTACTAATTTAGTAATCATGTTCCAGGACAATCCAGTCCGCTCAAAACCAGTATTAAAAGAAGGCCAGCAGCCTTTGGTGACGCAGCAAATGCTACAGACCACACGCGCAAAACTAGGACGCGCACGCCCCGTAGCCGCGTCAACCCCTAAGCAACAACTTACTGAGTTAGAAAAGTGAGTCTCAAATCCCGTATGGTGTGGTATGTCTACTATTTTCTTAACACATCTCTTTTTCCCGTAACAAAACTGGGTCTAACTGATTTTCCTTAAAGTACCTACCATAAACCTTATTTATTACCTATTCATACCATACCCTGACCTTGTTTCCTCCTCCTTCTCAGTCGTTTTCTTTATTGCTGAGGACCCGAATTTGCGGTCCACAATCCGTCGTGATATTTTGCATGCACTAGCAAATTTCAGGTAGATACTGTTATTTGCGATTATTCCAATAAAAAACAAGGTGTTATAGTAGTTTGACGTAACCAGTAATACAGCAACATCCTGAAATATTTGTGCTTTTGTTTCTTCAGCTGCCTGTTGCAAGAATCGACGGTGACGTCACTATATCGGCGACGAGTAGCCCGGAATACATTCCGTAGTGCAGAGGAGTTGAGACCGCGGCCGTACCCGGCGGCGCGATGTTCCCGTTCGCCCCTTTCTCCCCGATCACCTCGCGCCAGCTCTTTGCCACGAGTCAAACCGCCGATGTCACCTCTCAAATTCCCCAACGGCACTGGGCCCAATAGTGCTAAATTAAATAATTGTTAATTATTAATAGGCTAGATATTGTTTGTAGACAAGACTAGGTTTTTGGTGAATGGCGAACGAGTTAATTGTAAAAGCTTTTTGCTCATTTGCAACTTTGATGACTGTTATGAATAAGTAACTGCCATGATTCTTAATAATATCAAGATAATCCAGAAGGTATTGGAATTGGACCAGTTTATTTGATCGGCTTACATATAATTCTGTCACAATTTGTTATTTTGCGAGTAAATTAGGAATCGCAGGCGCATTCCACATTTACGGTCGTTGAAAAGTTGATGACTTGAAAGGTTTAATTTAGTTAATTTTAATTAAGATTGATACCTTGATGCCTAGCTGTTTGATATACAATCGTACTTATCCATATTATTGGTTGGATAAATATACCTACTTATTTTACAGATAAATATATCAAAATGATAATTATGCCTAGTAGGCTTAATTTTTGTAACGAATTAGTAAATTATCCATATTTTTTGAATAATTTATTTATTTTATTTTAGACATCAACACTTTTAAGTTCGTCTTGGACTCTTGCTCACTGCTCGGCCGAATGGTAGCCGAGCATCTTTAGGCGTCGTCCTAATACATAGCGATCATCGCGTTCATTTGTTCGATAAAACCGGAAGGCGCCCTCTGTCAGCGCGACGATGCGATGGGGTTTGCCGTACAAATGAAAGCGACGATCGCATATTCGCGCGATGATAGCTTTGTAGTAGGACGACGCCTTATAATTTTGACAAGCGGTTGCCGTTAGTATTTAATCATTTTGTCATTTAACTAAATTATTATGTGATTATTTGTTATTGTACAATTTTGTATGAATCGGAAGTTTCAATAAAAATAATTATATTCCAACATTGTAATTATTGATTTAATATTAATTTGATATGAAATAGGTAGGTATGTTCCTGTGTACGTTACCCCAACAAGAAAGTGTCTCCTAGAGTTATATGAGTAGAATGTATTATTGGTGCCTTATCTGTTGTAAATGTGCCCCCACATAAAAAATGTGTGCCCCCTGTCGTTTTGGAAAAAAACGGAAAAAACGATTCTTGCTGGGGTAACGTTTTTCTAGCAGGAAAATTCTAAACGAACGATCGGAGAGAGAAAAATTGTGCATAGCCAGAGAGCTTATAAGTGTGCCAAAATGTGCCCCCAAAAATAAAATCTGTGCCCCTTCAGGTTTTCGAGATATTGCATTTCCTGCTGGAGTAACGTTTTGATGAATCGTATATCTCTAAAACCATTGCATGTGCCCCTGTAGAATAAACATACACGAGTAGCTCTTAATGTCCCTTTGTACACAATTAGATTTAAGAAAATATTTATAGTTTTCAAGTTATCGCGGTTTTATGAAAACCCGAAAAAACATCGCAGCGCCTAAATGAGACAAGGCATAACTTCGCTGAAAACTGTATTCGGTTCTTCTTGACGCTAATAATAACCATACAAAGTTTCAAAACTGTTCATGCATGCGTTTTTGAATAATCATGCTAAAAGTAAAAACGATGGTGTCATAACTTTGACGGCAAAATACAAGGAACTGGCACAATCCCAGATGTGTAGGTGTAAACCAAAATCTTGTGCCTTTAGTCAAAAATATATGGTGAAAATATTGAGCTTCAAATGTTACGCATTAAGTAAATATAAACAAAAAACCAAAATATGTAAACAACGGCTGGTTATCCGACCAAATCTGAATGACTACTAAAAAGCGACGGATTCATACATATCGATGACCTTCTTTACTTTACTCACTAACCGGTTCACACGTGTTGTGCCTGAGTACACTGAAGTAGAAAAGTAATATCTAATAAAATAAAGTTGTTATTGGATTATATTTTAATAGCAGTTTCTATGACCTTACACATGATTAAGTACATTTTTTATAAGAGCCATTTTCAAATAAAATGTACATGTGACTAACATGCTCAAAATCGTGACCAAACTGTTTTGTGACATACCTGTATTTTTATACTAATGTAAGTCACATTTATTGTAAAGCAGAGTTTACATGTAACTATGTCCTACTGCTCAAATTGAGCAGGGTCCGGCAGGGAAATAAAATGCAGGTTTAATGATCAAATTCAGCATTTATTCGAAACCTCCAAATTATTATTTTAAAAAATTACACTAAAACTCTTTTATATCTATTTTCCGTAAATGTCAGATTTATTTATTAGTGAAACGTTTTGTATGGAGATAACACCGGACGCCGCCGGCATATAATTTGTTAAAATTTTCAGCCGCAGTGTAAACATGTTTTAACTTTACACGTAGATGTGAGTTACGTCATATGAGTGACGAAATGTGACTCATATGTGTAGCATTTTCGTGAGAAACAACCTCAATTAGCCATAATATCAGAATAACTTGTAATATATAGATAAAGACGATACATACATGAATTGTATTAATAGGCTAATGCTATGAAAATAATACTCGCTGCTTTATTTAGAAATGCACTGTTATTCACACGTATTTTTTTTGTACAAATTGCAGCGACGTTTCGTGATAACAAATAAACTGACACTAAATATGTTCGTACTAAATAAAGGCGTAGGAAAAAAGAAAAAACAGAAAAACTCATTCCTACATCTTTATGAACTTAGAGCATTGTATTGATGATATTGATGATTATAATTTTGTATCTACATATGTCTTACAGCCGCGAATAATATTTTAATCAACATACAACCAAGCACTGGCCTGCAAATTGCAAAAAAACTTAGGAAAATTCGAATTTCGCAGGCTGGTTGGAGCATTTACCTTAATAGAAGATTCCCTTTTTTCGCCTCCCCACACCGCTACATACATCTCTGGCCCCGCGGCGTCCGCTGACGTCGTCACGCAAGGAATCGCTTTGTCTAGCTTAGAGAAAGTGAGACAGCTAGTACGCGTACGGTGTTAGTGTGACAGAGACAGTTACGTGTAACGTCGCTCTATTATGAATAATGGGTACAAAGTGTTTATTGACTAGGAAGTGCGTTTGGATTATTACTTGGTATTGGTAAACAGTTGCAGTTATGTTATGACGTCAAGGACACTGTTACGTTGAGTCACACAGTTGCACTGATACTGTTTGTTTACTTTTTTTTAAGTTGGTTGAAAGTGGCGTATAAGCATTTTATAACAATTATGTGGTTGTACGGGTGGTGAATTTTATGGCACGATCTGCGGTGGTAAGTATTTAATGGAATTGTTTTGACTTATTTAAAAATACTTGTACCTTATCAAGCACTTGGATTTTTTTTCATTACTTTACCTATTTATTTATTTTTTAACTAATATGTTCTAAATCATGTTTGTTTTGTTTTCATCTGAAAGGATATACATACTTTCCGATTGGTCCAATAGAAACATCAAAAGCGATTCAGTAATTTGTTTACTTTTTTTGTATAATACGTATTTAATTCTCTTCTTATGCTAGGTTGATGACATATAATCCCTTAAAAACTTCTAGTTACTATGTAAAAAAATAATTCATGACAAGAATTAATGTCTCCAAAACTAAGACTCGACCACAATCCGTCAACACTCAACATGTCACAGTCACAGGGCTGTATCTTTTTAGCCGAAATAACTAAATAATTGATTTGATTTTTACAGAATGTTCTATGGCAGCCATAACAACACATATAGTCACAAGGTGCATTTAATATATTTTTTAATTAGCCCTCAAAACTTTTGAACGCGACTGTACGGACAACAGCTTAGGTATAATACGTCCAATAAAGAAGGTCATCGATATGTATGAATCCGTCGCTTTTTAGTAGTCATTCAGATTTGGTCGGATAACCAGCCGTTGTTTACATATTTTGGTTTTTTGTTTATATTTACTTAATGCGTAACATTTGAAGCTCAATATTTTCACCATATATTTTTGACTAAAGACACAAGATTTTGGTTTACACCTACACATCTGGGATTGTGCCAGTTCCTTGTATTTTGCCGTCAAAGTTATGACACCATCGTTTTTACTTTTAGCATGATTATTCAAAAACGCATGCATGAACAGTTTTGAAACTTTGTATGGTTATTATTAGCGTCAAGAAGAACCGAATACAGTTTTCAGCGAAGTTATGCCTTGTCTCATTTAGGCGCTGCGATGTTTTTTCGGGTTTTCATAAAACCGCGATAACTTGAAAACTATAAATATTTTCTTAAATCTAATTGGGGTACAAAGGGGCACACATTAAGAGCTACTCGTGTATGTTTATTCTACAGGGGCACATGCAATGGTTTTAGAGATATACGATTCATCAAAACGTTACTCCAGCAGGAAATGCAATATCTCGAAAACCTGAAGGGGCACAGATTTTATTTTTGGGGGCACATTTTGGCACACATATAAGCTCTCTGGCTATGCACAATTTTTCTCTCTCCGATCATTCGTTTAGAATTTTCCTGCTAGAAAAACGTTACCCCAGCAAGAATCGTTTTTTCCGTTTTTTTCCAAAACGACAGGGGGCACACATTTTTTATGTGGGGGCACATTTACAACAGATAAGGCACCAATAATACGTTCTACTCATATAACTCTAGGAGATACTTTCTTGTTGGGGTAACGTACACTATGTTCCTAGCCAACGCAATTTTATCAGCCAGGCGTCATTTGAATACGTTTACTTGCCAGTATTCATACTTACAGACTCGCGCACGAAGGGTTCCGTACCATTATCTATAAAAAACGGCAAAAAATCACGTTTCTTGTATCGGAGCCCCACTTAAATATTTATTTTATTCTGTTTTTAGTATTTGTTGTTATAGCGGCAACAGAATTACATCATCTGTGAAAATTTCAACTGTCTATAAATGGTGACAGACAGACAGACGGACAGATAGACGGACAGCGGAGTCTTAGTAGATAATGGGGTCCCGTTTTTACCCTTTGGGTACGGAACCCAAAAATATACGGGTAACTTATAATTTTCTTTTATTTCTAGCTAGGCAATAAAAAGTACCGCTCAAATTAATAATGGCATGTAATTAAATCGATATCTGTATTTTCCCTTTTTTCGAACAAAATATTTCAAAGTTAAATCAAAAATACTGACTTGCACACAAATTATGCACACTAAATAAATCATATTAGATATACTGTTTAATGGTATTTGCAGAACTGTTTTACTGAACGAATATTTGGCTAATGATATTTCTGGGTGGTTTAAAAAAAAAAAACCACGAAGGGGATGGCGGGGTCTGTTCGCTCGCTTCGCTCGCTCACTTGACCCCGCCATCCCCTTCTAACCTAACCTGTCCGAGTCGGGGTGCCCAATGACCGGCTACTATTGTAACCATGATAACCACCTGCTATTTCAGGGAAGTGCAATTTAGAGTGCAAGTTAGTATTTTTGATAAACAATTCGTATTTTTGTTTTATAAATCATAAATCCGATGTATGAACCACATTTTTGGTGTGAATTCGATAAAAAGGTCATCTCGTTTTGGATGATTTTTTTAGTTTTTTTTGTAAGACATGTTTTCTAATCAATTGGGATTTTTTGCACAGCATTATTTTTTCTGGTATGCATTAAAATTATACAGATGTGCATTTAAAAATATCCCATTAATAATGTTGTCAATTGTTCAGCAAATCAAATTAGATGAAACTGACTGTAGCGCCACCTACCGGGTCCATTTGTGAATTCAAACCTTGCAGGGACCCACTCGATCGCACACAAAAAATATTCAATTCTTGTTTAGGTCGACGACATTTAGTGACATGTGCAGGTCATCAAACGATATTGAACAAAAGGTCGCTGAAAAATCGGCGCATATAAATGAAAAGGCTAGGCCACCAATTACCTGCCAGGGTTGCGGAATATGTTCGAAAGAGTTACCGCGGTCCTGGAAGGAAAGGCACTAGGAGGACAAAGGGTGGGTTTTAGTCAGTAAAAGTCTGACACTCCCTGCCGCTCCACCCAGAGCGGGAGATTTCCCATCCTCTAAAAAAAAAAACCACCAATTAAACAGCTGATTAAGCTAATTGGCTGCGACATATATATTTAATCTGAATCTCGGAAACGAAATAAATCGATCTAGCTAGGTTTCATTTTTAGAAAACGTCGTTTTATCCGTGTTTCCAAAAAAAAAACCGAGCAAAGTTAAGTACTGTTAATCAGGATAGTAATTTTCGTACTGTAAGAAACTGATAGGCATTAACACTTCTGCGCTGCCACCTACATATTGATTACCATTAAATTTATCATATTGTAGTATGTGCTATTGATCTAACATCAATTGTAGTCTAATCAAGGAGTGCCGCTCGTTAATTTATTAACCGAATACAAAAAGGAGGAGGTTCTATGTCCAACTGCATGTATTTTTTTAGGATAAGAATATTTTAAAAGCTATAACGCTCAAATGAAATAACGTTAACTTAAATCATGCAACATTATACTATAACAATACTTTCTCTAATGTTCGTTTAGTATATTTTTGTTGAGTGTAACGACGTTCTTTTGATCTAAATAATATCATTTTGTATAATTAATATTTAATCTAACCGCAGAACAAAGAACGAGAGGGGCCAGCTCGGGAACTTAAGGCACCCTGACACGGATCAAAGGCACGGCAAAGCGAGCGATCTTAGCTCTCGTGATCCCATTCATGTTAGGTTCTTATAGACCCTGCAAACAGAAATAGGAGCCCCATTGAATCGAAATAGGGCTTCGTCAACTTTCCTTATTCACGATCGTATTTGATATATTACGATAAGCCTAATTTGCATTCGATAAAATGATATAAGTACCTACAATACGAACATTATAACTTTTAATCATTAGTTTTAAATGTGTATGTTTTATCCACTGAACTATTTATGTAACAAGGTGTTTTAGCAATAGATAATTTATACGAAATAAATCAAAAATATATCATTCGTTTTTATACTAAGACCAAATGACTTGAATAAGGGTGTGTAATACCCTTAATCAAGTAATTTTCTGTCATGTATGTTCATGAGGTTGTTTGTTCAACTGTGGTTGGACTTGCAGTAGGCCCGGCCGGGCGGCCGGTAGCATAGGTACTGCAAATAATAATTGAGGAAATGGCCGAGTTGTCTTTGTTCAAAGATTACCCCCGAAGAATTTGAAGTTGAGTACTTATCGAACTCTAGCCTGAAGGCTGTCACAACTAACAAAGTAGGGTTTGACACGTCCCCATAAATCAGCCCTTACATTTTCAATAGGCCCTAGGCTTAATTTGTAGGGTCATGTGCGGACTGATACTAAGGAAGCAAAAAGCCCTATTTCACTACGAGTATCAGTATTCAGTAGTACGGCTGAAGAAAATCACACGGGGTTGTGACGTCGTAACGCAGTGAAATTTCATGATAGCAACACCCATGACGGCCAATGACTATTATCAGTCAGTCAGATGCATAGACATATAAATAGGTCAGATGCATTGAGATGGAAAAAATCTAGGAACTTATATACAACCTGGAATGCGCACAGGCTGTCGATAGGCGGTCCGAGCGAGATAGATTCGCGAGAGCCCTCTGTCCCTTTCATTAGGGTGACCAACCAATATAATGTAGGTAGAGACTAATATAATAGATGGGATATAATATATTAACCAATAATTTGATTTCATAAGTTAAAATAATTATGCTTTAAGGATGGATTAAAGTGAAACGCATTAACCACTCGGGCCCAACATGTGAAAATTCCCTAATATAAAGTAAATCTTATGTATATGTAAATAAACATTAAATTCGCGATTAATTCGCGACACACCGGTGTGTCGCCGGGGCTGGACAGGTTAAACTATGTCTTATTATGTCCTGAGGCCTGAAATGAAGACTGCAAATAACGGAATAATTTTTGATATTTGAATGACTTGGAATGACATCAAGCCATTTTTTCCTCCCTGATTCTTCTCCAGGCAGTCTGAAATTATATTTTTTAAATTTATTTAAAATATACGAAGTGACACACCTAAATCAGCGAATAATATGGAAAGTTGAAACTTTTTTGCCATTTCCCTACAATTTTCCTCGGGAAATGTGAAATTTCATGACCACGTCTTTTAAGTATTCGGTACACCATTCCATTTAAAGTTTTATTATGCTTACGTTGAAGACTACCTCCTATTTATATGCTGCATTGTGTAAATAATCTTATAATTTCGTTCATTATGGGCACCCTACTTCAAGAATTGCAATATACTTACTTGAAGAAAGAAACACCGCATCCTGCATAGGATTCGCTTTTGCAAACTTGAATCGCATGGTTTTTAACCATCTTTATTACATCCGAATAAAGAAATTGTTTGTTTTACAACAAATAAATGTGGCTGGTGGGTTACCAGTCTAACTTATATAATAATATATTCTACTAATAATCTTTTCTTTTTTAATTACATTTCAATACAGTATCCAAATTATTGCTAAAAAAATGTGCTCATTCTAACAGATAATTTAAAAATATTAGAAATATATCAGATGTTTTTTTTAATAAGACACGACAATATTATTTTTTCCTACCATTCCTACTCAATTCGGGAATAATCCTCCTGGCAACACTTTAGAAAGGGACACAGGGCTCTCGGACCGGATTTCTCTTTGACCAAGTGATTGTCTGTAATAGAACTTAGCTTTATAAACATAAGGTTTATTTTTATATTGGTGTCAAATTGACAATGCACATTCCAGGTTGTATAATATTCCTTGGAAAAAATAGTCAGATGTGGGTCTTGTGTGGGTCAGATGTAATGTCAATTAGAGGTTTGCACCGGAGCGGAATTTTGACTACCGGTGAAATTCACCGGTGATTGGGCGATCTCCGGTGATTTACCAGTGATCTCCGGTTGATGCGTTGGAATTATAAACCTATGACAAAATGAATATTGTTTGCTGAATGGGTTTGCTAATAAAAAAAACTGTTTCCATTAATTTTTTAACCGACTTCAAAAAAGGAGGAGGTTCTCAATTCGATTGTTTTTTTTTGTGTTTGTTACCTCATATCTCCGTCATTTACGAACCGATTTGAAAAATTCTTGTTTTATGTGAAAGGATATACTTCTCGATTGGTCCCATTGAAATTTTATCAAAATCCGTTTAGTAGTTTGGTTTTTAAATCCAAATAGCTAGACAAAATATGTGGAAAAATCATGCATGTAAACGAAATTGTATATTTTTGCTTTCCTGTGACTTTCCAGTGGTGTTGTTAAGTCTGGGGTAACCTTATTTTTATTTAAATCACCTTTAAAAAGCACTGCTCCAATAAAACCGGTGATTAATCGGTTTTTCTTCGGTGTTTTTACCAAATAATTTCACCGGAAAATAACCGGTGATTCTGCGGTACTCAGTGCTCCGGTGCAAACCTCTAATGTCAATGTCATTTGGGTGTCACTGTCAGAGTCAGTTCAAGTTCAATGTTCATTTCATTGTTGTTGTATGATAAAATTAGTACTTACCTTCCTATTTTATCGAATTATGATTGAATTATTTATCCTACCTACAATAAATCTTTATATTATCCTTTCCTAGTCTGATATTTTGCTATGCCAAGTGGAATTAGTTCTTAGAATCAAGTTGTATATGCTCGTAACATTTCGAAAGTTGAGTTGTTTCGTGAGTGTTTCCAGTTTTTTTCTATATTTTAGGACATGGATTTTAGTTCGCGAAATCCGGCTACATCGAATGCACTAAATCTAGCTGCTAGAAACAATGATGTTGCCAACGTGGAGCGTTTGCTTCAAAAGATAAATCCTAACTGCGTTGATAACAGGGGTTGGACATGTCTGCACGAAGCGGCATACAACGATAGCTATGAATGCGTATTGTTAATACTGAAAAGCCGGCGATGTAGACCATTAGCTGAGACTCATGAAGGTCACACCGCATTGTACTTAGCTTGTAAAAACAAGTGTTCACTAAGGACTGTGACTGCCTTACTTAATTCTGCAGATGATATCGCAAATTACGGAAGCACAGAGGGAGTGACGCCTCTGCACATTGCCAGTAGTCTAGGAAGCACAGAGTTAATAGAATTATTGATAGAATATGGTGCTATTATTGATGTGCAGGATGCTGATGGAGATACACCCTTGCATGACGCTGTTCTAGCCACCCAGAATTATGCTTTGGTAACTCTACTGTATTCTGGAGCCAACCCTGAGATTAAAAATGAACCTGGCTGTTTTACACCATTCCATTTAGCATGCTGTAAAGGTTATTACCCTAATGTGGAAACTCTTTTTCCATTTATAACTGATATCAATCAAGTGACGTCTTTTGGAGATTCTCCACTGACTTTAGCACTTCAGGGATTAAATGATGATATTGTGTATTTCTTATTGAAGAATGGAGCTGATCCTCATATTAAGAATCACTGTGGTGAAATGGCTATAGACATAGCCTTGAGCCTTGGCAGCAGTACGGAAGTATTCAAAACATTATTGTCTGTAACAGATATAGATATGCTGAACAGAAATATAATTTTCAATGCCTGCAAGCCACATTATTTTAAGTTTGAGATATTGGAAGTTTTACTAAGTAGTGACCTGGGACCAGATTTTTTTAGTTTTTCTGAACCATTTAATATGGACCTCAATACATTGATACAGGATCATAGACCTTTTTATGAACTAAATGCACCATTGAATTCATATTTGAATATATGTGGTTATATCTACAGTAAGTCACAGGAAAAGTTTAGGGAGTTCTTTTACTTGTTTCTGATGAGAGGTGTGGAGGTGAATCCTTTTGAAACCAATGTATGTCCACCCCTGGTATATGCACATCATGTAAATACATCATGCTTTCATGAAGTAAGTTGTGGTGAAACCTAGAAACTTCACAAAAACCAAAAAGTTAACATTATTGTTTCTGGTTTTTGTGCAGTTTAATGATTTAAAATTTTTGCCAACATGAATATCTCATCTCTTATTTAAAATATTGTGAACTTATGTTGCTTCTGAATTTTAGGTATTCAAAATACTCATAGAGCATGGCTGCAATGTAGATTACTTCAGTACTTCTGCATTAGACAGCAAGGAGCATGTTCCTGATGCATTCTATGCTTCAATGATTTGGTATCCTCCTTCAATGCCAATAATGGTGCCATATACTATTTACTGTGAGCCTGGAGATTATCTACAAATTGCTTATGAGAAGGGCAACCTAGGCATAATACCACAAAGAGTAAGTTATTATAATGCATAGCTAGAATCAAAAACCCACACACAGCTCTATTACAACTACTATTACCATTGAATCAAAATGAGATAGTTCAAAAACAAAATAATATAGGTAATGATGAATTGTTAGTAACATAAGACTTAGATAATATTTTCTTAACAATTTTCAGGTACAGCGTGATCTCTTATTCATGTTAGACAATAACAACCACAGCATTACTGCAGAGTCCCTTCCATATTGTGTGTTATCTCTGAAGCATATTTGCAGATACACAATTAGAAGCCTAATAAGAGGAAAAAAAGGTGGGGTCAAATCCACACAAGAGTTTTTATCTATCATAGACAGCATGCCTTTACCGAAAATAATGAAAAATTATTTAAGATATATGTGAAAATTTAAATTCACATTTTTGTTGATATTAAACAAGGATATAACTTATTATTAGATTTACATAGTAAAATAAATCAGCTTGCAAAGCTTTACTCAATTATGTGATCAATAAAACGATTTATTCATATAACATGTCTTTGTACTTACATAAATATATTAATTGCTGTTATTTTACATAATTTACAATAAAGGAATAAATAAAAGTGGTGACGAATTAAGCAATTTTTTTGGTTATGTTATCTTATTTAAAATTAGCACCGTTCGTCATATGCTCTTCAATTTCGGCAACACTGTAGACAAAAAAATCTCAGTTCAATATTTGTTATTGTAATGAATTTTTATGTTGATTTATTTTCGTGTTTTGAAAATTTTAAGGACATGAAAGTTTCTTGGATTCTTCTACCCATCCCACTAATATTGAAAACAAGCTATTTACTGCAGCTTTGATCCAGTGAACCCTTTTAGAGTAACTGTGCATAGAAAACGATATCCGGGAGTCTTTCGTAGACCGTGTTGTGTTGTTTTTACAGAAATAGTTAATAATAAAAGTTGTGGCAAGACTTTTTGATAATAAGGGTAACAAATTGTTAGAAAATACTCGGATTTTTGGGAATCTTTATACTTTAAAGCGGTGACGAGATAAGAAAAGAGAGTTTGGAAAGATATGTAGTAGGCCTTTGATCAGATGTGGGGCAAAATATTAACTAAAGTGTGTAAAAACCCCGGCTTTTTACACACGTCCGGATTCTTGTCAGGACTTTTCTAATTCCGTAATGGTAACTCGAAGTACCAATATAATAAACAAAAGGTAACTTACGTCCGGGGCACAAAGGTGAGGTTCTCAACTCCAGCGTCGGTAATAAGAACGTCATCTTCGATGCGTACGCCACCGAAACCGCGGAACTTGTCCACTTTGTCCCAGTTGAAGAACTTGGCTTGAGCTGGGTTGTTCTTTGCATTATTTAGGAGCTGGAAAAAAAATCACTTTAATTTCCTTTTTCATCATTGCGAATGCACCGTTTTGCGCGTCATTTTAGGAAGATAAGCTTGTTTAGACTTCGCGGTATTCGCTACAGCGAAAGGCAGCGATTTGAGCATTCCAACTTCGCTTGCTTTGCGTTTCATGTTCAGGGGATACACAACTACTCTCTAACACACTTACCCTCGGTATAAAGTAGCAGCCAGGCTCGATAGTGAGCGTCATGTTGGCGAGCAGTGTTCTTGCAGTCCGCAGTTTGGCTAGCGGGCCCGTGGGGCGCGGTGGACAGTGCGGTAGGTACCCTCCTACGTCGTGCACGTCCAAGCCCAAGAGGTGGCCTAGACCGTGCGGTTGGAGGATGCCGTGGATGCCATTCTGTAAAGAGAAATAGTAAAATCGGTTAAAATAACAGCGGGTTTATGGGTCTTCCATGACAGAAAGGATCGGCGTTAGTATGCTACGCTGTTGTTAATTCTGTCCGTCGATACCTAATAACTTACCTATTTCGTACATTATATCCGACTGAAATAACATAAATTCTTCTTTATAAAAGCTTTGGGGCAGGTTCCCATAGTTCGATGCGCATACTTCTGTCACTTACCGCAATCATGTCTTCAACACTGCCTGTAACGAGGCCTCCTTTCTTCAAGTGGTCGAGCATGGCTCTATTGGCCGCGAGGTGCATGTCCGTCCACAATACGCCTGGTTTAGCTTCCCTGAAAGAGTTCATATCTTTAAATGATGTTTGAGGTACAATAACACTCAAATTCCATTGATTCTTATTTCGGCTCCTTTGAGCACTCGAAAATCAATTTTGACTACATTGGGCTAATTCATGTTCCATTGAGTGTGGAACCTGGAGCTAATAGAAATCTCTATTCCTAGACATCACGTTACGCCGAAAACTTTGTTTTTAAAACATTGTATATTTCAAACATTGTATATTTCATACAATGCTGCCATTTTAATCAAAAATGCTTCAGCTAACAAAAGATACTCGATAATTATAATTATAAAAATTTTGTTCAAACGCAAAATTGCGTTATTAGTAAATTATTTTCATATGCAAAAGGCGTAATCCACACTGACCACGTAGCAGGTGGGAATAGTGGCTTTCTTGTTATTGCTAATTTTGTGTATTATTATTTACATCATTCGAAAGTGTCGATATTAAGGATCAAATTCTGGGAAGTAATAAACGTGTGGCAAACTAAAGGAAACCGTTCATTTTTAACAAATTACTTTTATATTTACCTAACCATTATTTTTAATCCGGGTGTGTTTTTTTTTCAAAGTCAACCGTCTCAATCACTGGCTACTAGGGAAACCAATTTTTCAAAAATCCAATGATTCAGTTTTAGTTTTCATCAAAATCGGGCTCGAGACTCCTTTCAGTGTTTTTCGACATTCCTTATAGTTTCGGATTTGGCCATCCACAAACACATTAAAAATTCACCTGATTTGGAAACTATTGAATTTGGATGGGATTTATTGTGTACAAAACGATTTTTTCATAATATATCAAGAAATTATAATATAATCCAAAATTCCAAACCAAAGTTAAGTTACGCTTACGAGAGGTGGACCGCAGAGGCGGGCTTACCTGCCGGGGATTACGGAAGTCGTGTACGTTCCCGCGATCCCCGGCGTAGGTGGAAGATGGAACACCGGGGTGGTTTTAGTCAGTAAGAGTCTGACAGACCCCTCTGCCCGCCCCAGGGCGGAGGACATCCAAGAGGATTCCCCTCCGTAAAAAAAAGGTAAGTAGTTAGTTTGAGGGTTAAAAAAATCGACGAAGCTCTTCGAGAAAAGGTAGGTAGTGCCCTTGCGCTTCGCTTGGCTCGTCTTGGCAGGGGCAGTCAAAATTTATTACAAGCTGTGTATATCGTGTTAGCACTAAGTAACTCTGAATTCAAGCATGACAACATTACAACACAAAAAATGTTTTAGCAAGATTCTTTGATTCAGACCTGATCACAGCATCTCTTCCAGCCAGCACGGCTTCATAGATAAGTTTCTGGTCTTCCGTGAACTTGCCGTTGGCAGGGAACGAGCACGTGATGTCCGCAGCGTAGCCCGCGTAGTTGCCGCCCATGTCGAACAAACTGCAACCATTTATTATTTTATTTCTTGAATTTACAACACTGCTCGATACTTAATAAAACTTATCGATGAATTTGTCAGCACCTATTCTTAAACTAAGGACTTTATATTAAAAAAAAAAAGATTTATTTGTATTTATTTAAAACGGTAAAGGAAATCATCATGAGAATGCATTGCCATGGTGATGGTGAGTCACCAATCCATACTAGCATGGTTGAATGCCTGCAGCCCATACCTATTATATTCTTAGAGCGGAGTGCTCAATATCAGCATTTAAAACATAACAAGCGGAATGGAGTGTCAGACTCTTACTGACTAAAACCTTCCTTCTAATGCCCTTTGCGTTCCAGGACCGCGGTGACTATTTTGAACAAATTCCGCAACACTCCAAGTGCCCATAAAACTGCACTTTTGTGGATTTAATGAACGCCACAGACGCTGCAATTACCGTTTCCTAAAGTATGGCTCGTATAAAGAGTGGCTCGAACAGAAGAAAAAAAAAACAAATGAATTATTGAAATTAGGCTCAGGGCCAGCACTTTTTAATGTCCAAGTTTTACATAAAGATAGTCCCCTAAAACGGGCGTTACAGGGGACCGCCACTTACCACTTCCTGGTGTTTTAGCATAAGCAAGCTAGCAAACTGAAGATCTAGCTACCCTCAATACTCACCACATATCCCCATCATTGATGAGCTTAGTGTTGGGCGCGGAAGCGTGTCCGTAGTGCAGCGTGGCCCCCGTGTCCCCGGAGCCACAGATACACGTGTACGACACGTGGCGACACCCACCCACGCGGTAGCAGTGGTCCAAGAACACTGACTCGCATTGGTACTCTTTTCTGCCGGGCTTGGCGTACAGCATCACCTGGTGGGGAAAATGATCTTGGTTTTGAACAGTCTTGAAAATTAGTCATACGAAGGATTGGGTAGCAGTCTTGGAATTGGATTTTCTCTATTCCACAATGAGCAAGAGTTTTTGAATAGAGCAAGCCCCCAAAAACTACTTCTGAGAGACAAAATGTATGGATTCTGGGTGCTCTGGGGTTCTGGACTACTAGTGGATGCTTAGCAGTTTAGTAAATTGGGCATTTTAAAAACAAGCTGGTTTGCGAATTGGCCATTCAGTTGGATTTTTTTTACTGCTGGAAAATTTACTTTCTGAAACAAAAATTACTTGTTTGGAAATGGTAAAGTTATTGATAGTACTAGAGAGTCACTACTAGTATTGTTATTCGTACTGAAAGAGTTAACAAATTCCTTGAAACCCCAATCAAAATGTGTAATTAAAAACATAATGACCTGTTTATGAGCATCGGACGATATCTTGCACACATATCGCAGCACTTCAATCTCCTCGGGGGTCTTGATAACGCGCCTGCACAAAGTACGAATAGTTAATTCACACATGTTTGCGTGGATAACAGAATATACATATGTAGGGTAGGTACGGTATAGTTTTCAGATAACAGAGTATGTTAGGACACATATCTGCTGCACAGGTTTAGGTATATTCATTTATGTAGTTATTGGTAATATATTCATTCTAAAGCTATTCGTAATTAGGATTTAAGGTGCATTTTATTCCATCATAAATACTGCCTAGTTTTAGGGTTCCGTACCCAAAGGGTAAAAACGGGACCCTATTACTAAGACTGCTGTCCGTCTGTCTGTCACCAGGCTGTATCTTATGAACCGTGATAGCTAGACAGTTGAAATTTTCACAGATGATGTATTTCTGTTGCTGCTATGACAACAAATATTAAAAACTAAAAAAAATAATATTTAAGTAGGGCTCCCATACAACAAACGTGATTTTTTTGCGGTTTTTTTATAGAACCCTTCGTGCGCGAGTCCGACTCGAACTAGGCCGGTTTTCTTTTATTACTTTCCAACTTTTTTAAGAAAACTAAATTAGCTGTTCAGTACCTACATTCTCGAGAAAAGTGTAGAGATTTGCAGATTTTTGTTCTCTTTCGAGAGTTGTTTTGGCATAAATGGAGTCTTTGACTGACTTTTTGCCTGGAAGGACGGTAGGCAGGTACTTATTCCAAATATCATATAGAACTCAGGCAAACTGATTTCTGTCCGTCAGTTATTTAATCAAAAACATTATCCTCCTTCGGGGCAGTCGGGTTAAAATCGATTCGTTAGTACAACGAAAACTTGTAAGACGGCGTACAGCGAAATTAAACAAGAAGAGGCAATAAACAGTGACCGGAATTCAATGAAATATATTTGGTCAATGAACTCAATGTTTTACTTTTTTTTTTAAATGTGGAAATACAAGTAGCACCGTTAAACGACGCCGATGTAACGATCGATGGCCTAAGCGTGGGCTTTTCCGCTAACATCATTTTTGGCAATGTCGCAAATTCTTGAACAATCGGCTGTACAAACTTGGACGAAGAGGAAACTATTATCGTTTTCTATTTAATTTTACTAGATTATAATATTACTGCTTCTGCCAGCGGCTTCGCCCGCGTGAATGCCGAAAATTATCCCAAGTGAACATATTTTCGGGATGAAAATTATCCTTTGTACTATTCCAGGACATGTTCTAATTGTGTGCTAAGTTTCATACAAATCCGTTTAGCCGTTTAGACATGAAAAGGTGGCAGACATACAGTTACCTACTTTCATATTAATTTACTAGCACTTCGCCCGCGACTTCGTCCGCGTGGGGATAGTAGGTACTCCACAAACTGCAACGCCCCTATACATATCCCATTATAAAGGTTAGTTTTGGAAAATTAAGCACAACGATTCTCATTATTGGTTCAGCGCAACTGTTCACCCCGTTCAGCCCGTCAGGGGTTGATTATGCAAAAATTGTTAGGTACATGATCTGTTTCAATTATCCCACTTTTAGTTTGTTCATAGAATTCCGACGTAAATTGAAGCAAGCTATGATTTCCTCCCCTAAAAACTTATTCACCCCTGCTTCACCCCTTATTATGTATGTACCCAGTTGATTTTCGAAAAATCCAAATATTTATTCTTATTGTTTTATCGAAAACATTTAAATGCCGTGGTGTTTCAACTTCATCGGACCAAGCATTGATACGATTCTCCCCAGTTCGCTCAAGCCGCGACATTTTTCTTACTCCGAGCATGTTTATTACCGTCGTAACTTTTGAACGAAAGGTCCGATTTGAATGATTTAAAGTGTAATTTACACGGACATAATCAACCTTAATTATCAAACCATTTAAATGGATAAGGATTAATATCATGGCACTATAATCACCATTTTTTATTTCACCGTGGGATTTGCTTGACTAATATTAACAAAAAGCGGTCATGGTGACTTATCCATAATAGTTAGACATATGGTATCGCGGACTTTTTTGTAGATATTAATGACCTCTATAAAGCTGTAGTACATCACTTTGCTCTATTGTCAATAGATTCCGCAGCGTACGCGATATAAGGATTTTTTCTCACACCTTGGGTCACATTATCGAAGTTTTCATACGGATCCCTAACTTTTTTGAAAATATTCTATAGCCTATGACCATCACCGATAATGTAGGATTCTACTGGTGAAAGAATTTTTCAAATCGGTAAAGTAGATTCGGAGCCTATTCATTTCAAACAAACAAACAAACAAATGTTTCCTCTTTATAATATTAGTGTAGATAATAAATAAGTAGGCCATAATACCAGTCTTTTATTATCAGTCTAGTGCTAGTAAACTAAAGTTATTTTATATTCTATTTCAGCCAGGGCATTTTTATTTTACATTTTATTTCCAGTTACATATTAATACAATGGACAATAAAATAACAATAACTATTGGTACATAAAAAAACCTACATAGTGACTGTGTTCACGCCACTATGAAATTCTATTAGGTAAGTAGGTACGAATTAATGTAGCATTGAAAAAAAAACAATCACCTGATAAGATTGATAGCTGCATTTACATAAGCAGTGTTTAAAGATAAAATTCTTACAGTAGGTACATAGATAAAGCAATCCTATTTCATATTTAATACCTATTATAACCTACAGATTAATTATGAGATACTCACAGTTCAGCAATGATGGGGAATAATGTTTCATTGTCCACTTTGAATCTGGAAAAAGAATAAAGTATATATTAGAAGGAGAAAGACCTTTTTGATATTATTATGGATCTTAGATTTTTTGTTTAAAGTCAACCTTGACTTCATATAAGTTACTTCATGAAAGAATATTAGTAAATCATCTAACTTTCGACATTATTTTTAGGACTTCTAATTAAGAGATTAAAGAATATTAAGTTGTAAATGATTACTTAATTACTTATGTAACTATTTACCTAATATAAACATCTTTTTGATAGTTTATAAAAAAGCAGATTAAACGCTCTGGTATTTTGGTCGTAAATATAGGAACCTGGCGAAATGGCCCCGAAAATATTTGTCGGATTAATCCGACGTAAGCGGTCAAAAGGTTAAGGGCACCTATTTGTTGACTTTTAAATAATTATTGATGGTAGGTACACATTGACCACTGAATTACCATACCAATTCTGTCCATATGAGCGTTTACTCATCATGGGGTTTCAGTGTCTAAAAAGTTCAGAGGTGGAGAGTGATTTTTAGGGTTCCATACCCAAAGGGTAAAAACGGAACCCTATTACTAAAACTCCGCTGTCCATCTGTCTGTCTGTCCAACACCAGGCTGTATCTCATGAACCGTGATAGCTAGACAGTTGAAATTTTCACAGATGATGTATTTCTGTTGCCGCTATGGTTTTCATTTTTATAGGAGATGATTCGGACTACATTTTGTTCCACAATTGATAAAAAAGTATCTGATCTGTAGTTATCTGTTTTATAAAGGTTATACTTACTCATCAATTCCTTCAAATACTGCTTCCTTGGCAGTCAAGCCACTATCTGTGTTTGGACCACTCTGTAATGTAAAATTACTGCAAATTATTGCATGGGACGACATAAATACAGATTTTTATCATTTATACTTAACTTACCAGGGTCAACAGTTTCTCTGGGTTCAAGCTTTTGAGAATATCTTGAAGCTGAAATTAAAATTAAAGAAGATTAGTATTCCTCTATGAACTTATTTATTTATGTAAACATTGTACACTTGTACAAGAAAATTATATACAGAGAGAAGAGCACAAATGTACTGCTTATATCAACAGACATTTTATTTTATCTTTTACATCTGCATTTTTTTTCTATATTTAGGTACTGTTATTTCTAAAACTATAAATTCCCATAAACTGTGTTACTATTCTTCCAATAAAAATTCTGTTTAGATATTTTTTAAATCTGGACATAGATCATCAAACAAAACATAGGTAAATGTTTTTAGCATTTCTTTATTAATATTTTGAATTAAGTCTTTCACCTCATCAACATAGTGTACTTCATCAACAGCATATATATTCTTGAAGTCATCACAGCTCAGGAGTTTTCCCATCCAGATTTCGTAGTCTTCTGGTAGACGGCGCACAAACAAGTATGACTTCCTGGTGGCCACGTCCAGGGCAAAGTAGCAGCCTGGCTCACGTACTCCGCATACCCAGGTGAAATAGGCCTCCTAATAAAAAAAGATGTTGAGTGATGTGACAATTACATTTATATGGGAGTGATAAACCCATAAAATAGCAGTTATAAATTAATAGGGTTAAACATTCTGAGGGCAATAGCTTCTTGGGTACCTATATGTAGGAACTTGTTTAGCAGCCTACTAACTATGTTTATTTCATTAAATACCTACTGAAAAACTGATTGAATAATAGGTTGCTAGTAATATAACATAGGCCAATAAAATGCAACATCTGATAAAACTGCAATTTTGACACATTGAAGTTGATTAATAAAAAGAGCACATTATTGGTAGCATGCATTACAGGAAAATTTTAAAGTAAGTAAATAAACTTGCCTGTCTAAAAACATATTCGATGTCAGTATCGTAGTGGCTGACGTCTTCGCCGCCTTGCAGAACAACTACTTGCCCACTTTTGAGTTTGTCAGCCAATCGGTTTCTGTTCGTAGCAAACAAGGACAGAGGCACGTCCAAAGTTCCCGGACCCATTGACCACGACGCTGCCATCTTCACTGACAAAGCAATACTGGACCTAGGCTTTGTTGCCAGCCGGTATAATACTGACGATAAGCGTAAACTTTGTAATTGATACAGATTACGACGCACTATAGCAAAATTACACTTGTTATGATGCAACTTCACTGGTAAACATTTTTTGCTTATTAAGTTAAGTAACAACCTATTTTTCAACATTTACGTTGGTGGAATGAAACTGCCTTTTGAAGATTTTTGTACAAAAATCATTTTAGACAAATATTTACATTTTAGCATTGGCATTTGGCATGCAGTTTTAGGGTACCGTAAATTGATGACTGAAGCCAAATAGGCCGTAATAGACGATTGCGTCGGGGAATTAAAACATTCAATAAGGTCTTTACGTGTTTTTTAGGTAGAATCATAATATTCGAAAGTATTGTAATGTTACTAATATTAATATAATCACTCGACTTACCAGTTCAAGAAATTATAAAAATACTTTTAATTTATACGGAACTCTTGATAATTTTCCCGAGTGTTTCAAAACAGCAAACAATTCGACAGCTACTGCCATAGTGACTTTGACAATTAGTATTTATTGTCAATGTCAAATGATGTTGAAAAAAATAAATAAAAATAAAGCTTTTTGGTACAGGCAATTTTATTTGAAATCTTTATTATGGCTACTCGACACTAGATGGCGCTACTAATATTATTAATGGTCAGCTGATACCAATAGACGATTATGTAGGAAAACAAACAATGAGTTATCAGATATTTCTGTGTTATTGTAAACACCAATCAAGGTGATTCAATTTATAATGGTATCATCATTTTTCCGCAAAATTTATGCTGACTAAACATGACCTTATTCAACTCCCATTTTAGCACGTTTGCAACAAGAAATCTGAAGATTTCGGGAACTAAAATTGTACGACCGTACAGCTATGAAGCGTAGAGTAGATGTCGCAGCCAACTAGCTTAATCAGCCGTTTAATTAAAAGCCTAACCTTTTCATTGAACTGCTAAGTGACAGTCATTTAACGATATTGAACCAAAGATGTCACTTATGTCGCTAAAAAATCGGCATAGATCGGCATGAAAAGACTAGGCCACCAATGAAACGGCTGATTTAGCTAGTTAGCTGCGACATTAATATCAAATATAACACGTGTCGGACCCGTGGGACTCCCGGGAGATCAATACCTAGTTGGAATATAATTATGTTTCTTGGTATAATAAAGTGTACTTTGTGGGTTCTTGCTAGCAGTGGGAATTGTAGAATGAATATGGAAAAATTCTTTAAAATAAAAGATTAGCATTATAATCATCAAATATTTAATAGACGAAAAATAGAACTAACACTGAAAGTTTTCGTAGACTTATTCGTAATGAAATATTTTGTACAGCTACATTCAAGAACTTAATTCAAAAAATTTTATTTTTGATATTAATTTCTTTTATTACTTATTTCTTATCTAAATCACAAGATCGACGATAAATTAAACTACCTACCTAAAAATCACAAAATGCACTAAAACATGCACACATTTGTAATATTACGATGATTTTTATACCATATTTTGGTACAATTTTATTACATTTAATACACTGATGAAATAAAGTATTAGCTAAATAGGAATTTTATAAACCTAAACCCTATAAATTGTCTAGGTTGCACTGGGACTGCGACCGTCTCAACAAGGTTTTTTCTGAAATCGCACAGTGCGACAAAAATATTTTTTCCTAAACTACCACATGCGAGGAAGTAAGTGTACGGTACTTATTTATTACAATGTAAAAGTGTACTGTTATCTCTACAATCACTTTTGAAAGTTTTTATAACACAAAAAATGACCCAATTGAGTGTGTTTACATTAGATATTTCGCTAGTGTAGGTACTAACATTTTTAGCAAAATTTCTGATGTAATGTTGTTGAGATATGAAGTATGCCACTCATTAGGTACTATGCGGTATTATTAAAACTAATAAAGCAGTTTTCTTAAGTGTAGAAACATGAAGTTGGTATGAAAGACAACGGACATTTGCTATCGAATATTTTAAATAATTACATAAACAATAGTTAAAGCTCTTGAATTATACTTCACATTAGCTAATTTAATTAGATGGAAATGTCTTAACGCGACATTCAGTCACGAAGTTTTAATGATTATAGAAATAAGTACTTTAGAATGCATTACAATACTAGGCTAGTTACGTCATTCAGTACTTTGATCATGATCAGTTAAGGTCACTATAAAACGAAGAATAAATATTATGATTGTAGAGTACGCGCGGCCATTTTGGTTCGTTCTCGTGACTCGTGTCGTGCGGGACACGTCATTGGTGGCTATCTCTTTCTTGCACGCTCTCCGCATATAGCACCATTGTAACCCGACACGTTTCTTACACACAAGCGATTTCACAACACGTTCGACACTTTCACAACTAAAATGTTTTGTTTATAAATTATGAATCTACAGAAATTTCATGACACACTTGCTTCTTTTCTTGTAATCTCCGAACAGCCTCGGCGACAAGGGCATTCTGCTCCAGCAACCTCTCCACAAGATCGACTGGTTCTTGTTTTCTAATGTAGTAAGGTGCAGCACGGGCGCGAGCCTGCAGGTGAAGCTTTTGTTTCAGGCCAAGGGTGAGTTCCTCAATGGCAGGTAACCTGCTGGAGGTTAACGGACGATTCTGTTCTTCAGAGGAATGGCGATGTTCGTATCTGGATTTCTCTTTCAACATAGTGAAGGATGGAACGGTTAGAATTTGAAGATTGATTAAGTAAGGGACTAGAGATCTCACCGGTACGGTGGGCGGCGAGCAACAACGTTTGCGAATGCCGAATGAATGAGCGAGTGAGCCAGCTCGACCCCAGCGTAGGAAAGACAGGCCTCCGCGGGGTTACAGGCGAGGGGAGGGATGACGTAGTCTGATGCGCAGTCGTGCCGGGCTGTATACAAACAATACGATGGACGTAAATAAACACAAGACAGACTCGATATGCTTGTACAGTGAACGGTGTTATCTGTGTGTTAGTGGTTTAGCTAGTCGGCAGACTGGCTTGCTTTATCATGAAAAGATTCAATAAAGAAAAAGACAGGTAGGTCCACCGCTCGATAATTGTCAACGTGTTTGTTCTGAATAAATGCTGTGTGTATGATTTAGCGAAGATTATGAGCAACGGAACAGATTGAAATATAAATCAGTCTACAAAATAATTGTGTCGGGTATCTAGATAAGTACTGGGCGTCGACCTGTTTATAAATGAATTAATGAAATTACTAGATCATTACAGTGTAATAACTACTACCTACTAAAGATAAATAAAATGATAATCATAATACAGAACCTGGTATTTTATCTTACTGCTGAGTTACTTAAGTAACCGCTTCACTTATTCAAATAAAAACATCACGATCATGCGTACGACGACATGACAAATTGTGTTTATCACTAATTAGGTAGGTACCTACATAACGTTAAAATATCAGTAGCCAGAGTCGTGTAAGCAATGTTTATTTGTATAAATATCTGCGAGTCTCGTTTGTATGGGCGAAACAAAACTAAAAACGGACAATGCCCTCGGTTTTTTCCAGACTACGATCACGTAGATTCTGTCTTGTGTAGTTGTGATAAGTAGCTATGTACTTATTGTTATTATGGCCGTTTTAAACATCTTATGGCTATAAAAAGTTTGTTATTCTTTGGATGATTATGAATGTCTAGTAAATATTGCACTTAGTTTTAGATATATTTGGCTAGTATGTCTCTAAAGGCAAGTTATTTGACTTTATTTGAGGAATCTAAAGACGCTGGCATATTTGTGAGCCATGGAAGTAATTACCAGCAACATTAAAACGACTGCCACATGAAGTCATTGACTCCTAAATAGTGCGACCGTTGCTTTCTGTAACCACGTTTTTATACCACTGTGTGGTGTCATTTTACTAATACAACTTAGGTAGGTACTCACGTTTAGATTTGGATTTATTATACTATAAAAGTAATTTAGGATTTTCCTCGAGTAGCTGTATAAACACAATTATTATTCTTGCCCGTTCATCGCATTATTATTGGGTATATTATGTCATGTCGACCACGTGGATTTTGAACTTGAACTACTAATTTGAACCTCATAGAAACTCAACGAAGTATAAAAACAATGTTACCTAGCTATCTAAATACCTATAGTAGTTTCCAAACAATGTGTCACAAATAATTGTATTATTAACAGTAGTACCATGTACCTAATATACATTGTTTACCTTCCTACAGTAGGTAATTTAATGTTTCAGGCGACGACTACCTGTAATTTGACCTTCGAATAAAGATAACACGCTACTACATTTAATTTTATTTTCTATGTCACCTGTTACGGGACACAACGAGTGGGAAGTGGTATAGTTTCCATTTTAATTAAAATACAAAGATTAATTTTTAAACCTTGTAAAATAAACCTTCCAGTAGGTATGAGTTTCTTATTTACGATTGTACTTTCCATTTTACATTCAATGATTCATTTTACAATAACTGGAGTTTTGACTCAACCAAAGCTACGAGAAGAAAAATATCATGACAATCTTCACCTACACACACATAGCTACCTACCTACCTATATGTTCAAAAAATATTTACACCCAGATTATTAGTTTTTGTATCTTTAACAAACTTGGTGAGGGTGTAACACGGTCTATCTACATATGTATCTATACCTAGGTACATCTTGCCTTAAATGATTAATCTATCGTAGGTAGGTTTTTCAAATAAAATTTGCCAATAAAAGAAAAGTAAAAAAAGTCTCGTTGGGTCATTTTGTTTTGTGGGTTTTTGGTTTTTGTAATTAACCTGACTATAACCTCACAAACAGTCATATTTTAACAATTTTGGGTCATTTCATTAAGGTAAGTATTGGTTTGGTTTAATACAATATGGCTACACTATGTATAAAGTTTTTCCTTTTCAATAAACTGCACCTACCTACTTACATCATTCTCTCAATTCTTTACATTTCGAAATATCTCCGTTCAATTAGGTAAGTATGTCCTCGTTTTATTTCTGATTACATAAGTGAATAATGTAAACACGCACGGACACTAGTAGCCTACATATTATTATGTTTTGAGGAAATAAACAACATAAGTACCTAGTTTAGATCGATACCTAAACTTTACGAATGTTTGAAACAATTGGAATATTATGCTATAAATTATAAAATTCTAGAAAATAAACTCACTTAATCAAGTCTTTACTATGCTAAGATGTGAGCCTAATTGTTTTGCAACTCAACGAGTTGTAAAAACTAGTTCTGGCCTTTTTAATGTAGGTAATCTAAACGTCTCAACGTTTACATTCCGAAAAAGGTACCTACTAACAATTCCTATTTCATGTTATTATTATTATTTTACGGTTTGTTACGATAGTAATAAACCATAGACAATTTCAATGTGTTAAGTACTGTTTCGTGAGCCAACGCCATCTTGTGTCGAGTAGCTGAACTGTGCACTCAAAATGCTTTGTGAATTACAGCAGATGGCACTAAAACACGTTGCCTACATTTTTTATTGAATCCAAATGTCTAGAAAATTACATGAATGAAATAATGGTACCTAGAATTGTGCATCAGAAAATATATCTTTGACTTTTAATTTATAAACGCAAACAAAAGTAAAGATACACTGACTTACATGGCCCTAATAATATTGTTCGGTCGTTTACAGACCATAGTCGTAAGGAATTATTGTATAGTTCTGTGCATAGTCGTTCATTAGTGGAACTAGCAAGCAGCTAATGGATGTTCTATAGGCCAGAATGTAGCATTATTGATAAACATGTCTTGTCGGTTACGAAACGGAGGTGACGGACGTGGCGATGGCTATTGGCCACCAATTTCTACTTCAATGGGTAGGGTAGACTGGGTACGATTGTGCTAGGGTACGGTAGTGACAGTCGTTATAATAGCGAAACTATACGGAATACGGGGATGAGTGTTAGGGGAAAAAGAAGCGCGATGCATGTCTACACATGTTGCCCAGTATTGCGTTAGCCGGTGCGCGACGTAAACAAAAGCAGGAGGCCACATTGCTTTTCAACAGCCAAAAGAACGTTTTTTTGTTCATATTCTTTTAATATTTATTTTTATTGGTATACAGATATACTATAGCAAACATTTTTTTGTTATGAATTGAATATTAGTTGTTAATAACAAATGATTACTTTTTACGTAGATAATTTAGGTTAGTCATGGTGTT
This sequence comes from Melanchra persicariae, assembly GCA_947386135.1. Classification (NCBI taxonomy): domain Eukaryota; kingdom Metazoa; phylum Arthropoda; class Insecta; order Lepidoptera; family Noctuidae; genus Melanchra; species Melanchra persicariae. The sequence continues at coordinate 8,829,961 of OX376659.1, forward strand.
TTATGACCACTGTCACAACCGTCCTTGGGGTGTGGTCGGTTGTGACATTTCCCTTTTTTTTCAAATTTGATGCTATAACTAATACAGCGTATTATTTATAAGACAAAATTTGAGTATTTTTGTGTAGACAAATGTACAAACTACGATTTAAGTACCTACCTAATTTTTGTCTCAACTAACTAGTAAATTAACAAAATTATTGGTGGTCAAACTTAAATTGTCACAATCGTACCCAGTCTAACCTACAATATATAAATCGATAATATCATTTACCCATTTATCAATGAGCTCTTTTTTTAGGGTAACACAATCATCAAGGCTGGGTAATCATCAAATGATGGGCGGAGCGGAGGATGGGAGTGTCAGACTCTTATGAACTCTTATCTACTGACTAAAACCCATCCCTGTTCTTCCAAATGCAGTGCAATGCAGAGACAAATAGTCTGGTGTGTGTTCTTGTCGCAAGCCTTTTTTTTTTTTTTTATTGTTGATGGGTTTGCTCTTGACTCTAGTCAATGTCAGATATGACAGAGACAAAGTCTACGATGGAGCGAGCTTACCCAGAAGGAGCCTTGGCCAAGATCTAGCAGTGCTATCGAAGACTTTTACATATAAAGCAGATAGTTCATCCAGAGGGCCTATTCTACTAATGTTTAAGCAACGTTTGCATTCGACTGACATGCGAATGCAAACGTTGCTTAAAATTTGTAGAATTGGCACTCTTGGATCAAAAATTTTCGACTCGCTTCGCTCGCTCTCTGCATCTAGCATTCTACACTCTCTGAGTTTTCGAACTTTTCCAGCATTAGTATGTATTTTATTTTGACCATAGGGGTCAAAATAAAATCAAACCTATCCGAGATGGGGTGCAAAAATTTGCGGAAACTTTTGGGGAAAAATTACCTATGTTTGATGAGCTACACCTATTCTTCCTTCAGAACTACGATTTATGGTTAAACTATAGCAAGTTTTGTCTACTTTAAAAGTGTACGCATTGACTTTTCCGTAAAATGCATTGTTTAGAAAAATTAAGTCAAAATCTAACAAAAAATTAGAAGTTTTCCTAGCACCACGAATTAGCACAGGTCTTTCGAAGCTGCAAATATGGTTTCACACTATTGGTAGGTACTTATCCTAACGACATCCCACAAAATCAGAACAGCGTAATCTATTGCTACCGTTACGCGTTTAATCTGTGTACTAAACTTTCATGACTGGACTAAAATTCTATGTTTGAAAGTCCAATCCCGACTGTAGGTATATTGGGCATTGATTGCATCTCAAGTTAGGGGGCCATGGCCCCCGCTAGAAAAAATCCTAGGAGCGAGACGCATAGTTTCGTAGTTTTTTATTTTTTTTAGGTATGACCACTAGCAAGTTAACACGCAAGGGCTATCAACTGCTTAACCGGACTATCCATCCTGTGGTGGCCTCAAATGAATATAAGGCCCCTAGCCAGGGCAAAAAGCTAGCTTCAGACTAGAAACTACAGACCGCTCGCAAGGGCGGGCATCCCCTGTGGGATACGACCTTGGCTTAGCGGCGTCAGTTCGGGAAAGCAAGGAACAGGCTGGGTCATGATATTATTTATCGGATTTAAGTCTAATGGCGGCTCAACGACGCGGGCTGGCTCGTTAGGCAAAAGACGTGGAGGGTTTTGAATGGGTCGTCGCTAAGGGCCTCGGCGGCCCAGGCGGCGACAGAGAGAGAGCGATTTTAAGTTTTCTATAGAAAGTGAAAAATCACTATATCCTTCCCCCTGAACTCTTTTTCAAAAATGTTTTCTGATAACTATTTAGACCTGGATATCTAGCGTATGCATACCAAGTTAAAATCGGTTCATTCATTTTGAAGAATAAGGACTTGAAAGTTTGTATGAAATGACATACGGCGTACACGCTTTTAATTACCGCCTTACCAATTAGAACAACTTTTACTATGGGGGCAACCCCGAAATCGCGAAAAAAATCAGCTGTTCACAGAGGTGTATTTTGAAATTTGGCGCCCCGGGCCAATAAGTTTCGCCGCCCCAGAAGTCAAGGAATTTTACAAATTTTTAAATTATTTTTTAATAGCGTCTACATTTTTTTTCGGTGTACAAAGGATGATGGGATTTTGGTACCCATGTCCAATCAAAATGAATTTACCATCGTTGTATAGCGCACCTATAGCTCTTTTCAAGAGTACAAAAAACTACTATGGCAAAAAACCCATAATAGTCTGTTTTGAAATAATAGTCTTCAGAAGATACTGGATATTTAGTTCGAAATAGAGTTTTAAATTGACCGATTTTGATGATATTTGCACAGATTTTGAGCTAAATAAAATTCAGTTTATGTATGAAAATCACAACAAACTCTCAAGGAGTGACTTTCAAAGCGGCTTATTTCGTGTTTTCAGATTTTTATGCTAATCGGTAGTTTGTGTGTACCCACATCGTATTATGAGAAGTGTCCGGTGATAACATACTTTTCTCTCAGAAAAAAATACTTTGTCAAAGAATAAGAATAAGAAATTAAGAATATTTATTTGTCAAACACACCGAAAATCCCGCCAAAAAACCCGACTGCTAAAAATGACTAAAAAGTTCCAAACAAATCGCCAATCGGCCAAGTGCGAGTCGGACTTGCGCACGAAGGGTTCCGTACCATTATCTATAAAAAACGGCAAAAAAATCACGTTTGTTGTATGGGAGCTCCACTTAAATATTTATTTTATTCTGTTTTTAGTATTTGTTGCTATAGCGGCAACAGAAATACATCACCTGTGAAAATTTCAACTGTCTAGCTATCACGGTTCATGAGATACAGCCTGGTGACAGACAGATAGACAGACGGACAGCGGAGTCTTAGTGGGTCCCGTTTTTACCCTTTGGGTACGGACCCAAAAATGAGAGGCACTATTCATTGTCCAGGGTAAAAATTAATGTTTTTTCCCTGAGCATTAAATAGTGCGATTCAGCAGTGCGATTCCGCAGTGCGATTCTGCAGTGCGATTCTGTAAACATGTCGAAGGGAACACTTGGGCGGGCTGCACGACGGGTGAGTTGTCAAACCATACAAATAAGATGGAATGACAGCTCAGTTGTCGTTCACTCCGCTTATGTGAACATCGACAGAATCAACCGGCTGTAAACATGTCGAAGTGAAAACTTGGGCGAAGTGAACGACAAGTACCTAAGCTGTTAAACCATACAAACAAGATGGAATGACAGCTCAGTTGTCGTTCACTCCACCTAAGTATACACGGTGAGATGTCGACAGAATCGACCGGCTGTAAACATGTCTAAGTGAACACTTTAGCGGGGTGCACGAGGAAGAGGAAGGGTGGGGTTGCTGCGCGGACGGCGAAGGCTCCTGCGCCGTCTGAGCAGCAGCTCCCCCCGGCTTCCTCGCCTTCAGCTCCTCCCCCGGCTCAAGCCGAATGGCAAGTGGCCGGGGAGAAGAGGAAGGCGGGAAAGGCAGCCAGGGCGGCCAAGAGGCGGGAGAGGAAGCGGCGGCAGAAGGCGCGAAGCGTCACGGCTGCGCTCCGCCCCCCGAAAACCGCGGCTGTAGTGCTTACACTACAGCCGGACGCGGCGAAGAGGGGCGTGACGTACGCGGACGTGCTCACCAAGGCGAAGGAGGCGATAAACCTTGGTGAGCTAGGCATCGTGGGGGGCCTTCGGCTCCGGGTCACCATGACTGGGGCCCGGATGCTGGAGATCCCCGGGGTAGCCAGCGGCCCAACCGCGGAAGCTCTAGCCGAAAGGCTTAGGGCGTCCCTAAGCGCGGACGATGCCCGAGTGTCCAGGCCCACCAAGCGCATCGACATGCGCATCTTGGGCCTGGACGACTCCGTCACGGAGGCGGAGGTGGTGGCCGCCGTCGTTAGGACGGGGGGGTGCTCAGCAGAGGAGGTGAAGGCGGGCACCCTACGTCCTGACAACACGGGCATGCGCACCATTGTGGTGAGCTGTCCCGTGTCGGCGGCCAAGACCATCTCGGAGGGCCGTAGGTTTTTGGTGGGTTGGGTTTCCGCGCAGGTCAAACTGCTGGAACCCCGACCTCTGAGGTGCTTCCGGTGCCAGGTGGGCCACCATGCAGGAGCTCAATGCACCTCGGAGGTGGACCGCAGCGGTCTTTGTTTCCGCTGCGGTCAGCCCGGTCACAGGGCCGGCTCTTGCGTTGCCGCGCCGCACTGCGTAGTCTGTGCGGCAGCTGGCAAGCCGGCCGACCACTGGGCTGGGGGTAGGGCCTGCGCCCCACCCACCAAAGCCAAAGCCGGAAATCGGAGAAAGCCCTCCGCCACCGCCGTCTCTGCCGCGACCGCCGCCACCGCCGCCGCTTCCTCCGCCGCCAAAGCCGGTTCCACTGCGGCTGCTGCTACTGCAACAGCCGCAGTAGAGCCCCTACAACGGGCTCCGGAGGGGGCTGAAATGGAGTGCCAGTAATGGCCCCATTTCACCCCCTCCTGTTGAACGTCAGCCTCTGCGCCGCCCAGGAACTGATGCTCCTGAGCATGGCGCAGTGACTGATGCCTGTGGACGGCGAGCAATGGGTAGCTCGCCGTCCGATCAGAACAGGCCCGGGTTGACGGCGCGCTGTGTTCTACGCGCGCCAAGCCAGCAGTCGTCAGCATGGGTCGGAGCCCGTTAGGGCCAGAGCCTACCAGGGTTGCGGATTTGTTCGAAAGAGTTACCGCGGCCCTGGGAAGAAAGGCACTAGGAGGACTAAAGGGTGGGTTTTAGTCAGTAAAAGTCTGACACTTCCTGCCGCTCCACCCAGAGCGGGAGGGGTCATTTGATGATTTCCCATCCTCGAAAAAAAAAAAAAAAAAAAAGCGGGAAAAATATTATTTATTTATTTATTTCATCACCGTGTAATCTTAGGTAAAGTGAACACGAAGTGAGCTGACAATCTATAAGTAAAGGGTGGGCAACTTGGAGGTGGTATACCTCCAAGTTGCCCACCCTTTACTGTAGGTATTACAACATTTTTTACCGCAATTTGGTTTTGGCGACAAATAAATTGTTATTTCATGAAAATCATTTTGTGTAGATAATTGGCAATGATATTGAGCGTTTTAAGAGTGAACAACGTGTTTTCATTTTAAAAAGTCTTTAAAAAAACTTGTAAGAAAATTACGGCCAATTTTTGGTAGAAATCACTTACCTTCGCGGTTAGCAATAACTCGTTTAGTGAATAAATTGGAGCAGCATGGCATTGTAACAGATAAAGCAGTTCCTCGTTGTGTCAGAAGGGCTCGCACGGAGCAGAATATTGGAACTATTCGTCAAAGTGTAGCCGAAGAACCCACATTGTCTACCAGGTGACGAATTCCGAGTTAATTAGGAGGATTTCTCCACGGACAATTCAGAAGAGAACCTTTTTTTTTGAGGATGGGAAATCATCGAATGATGATCTCTGAAAAAAAATCTCCCGCTCTGGGTGGAGCGGCAGGGAGTGTCAGACTTTTACTGACTAAAACCCACCCATGCTCCTCCTATTGCCTTTTGCGTTCCAGGGCCGCGGTAACTCTTTCGAACAAAATCCACGACCCGGACAGGCTCTGGCCCTAACGGGCCCCATCTTATGCGGTCGATGGTGGCGGAGGGCTTCCTCCTGCTTCCTGTTTTGGCGGGTGGGGCGCAGGCCCTGCCCCCAGCCCAGTGGTCGGCCGGCTTGCCAGCAGCCGCACATGCTACGCAGTGCGGCGCGGCGTTACAGGAGCCGGCCCTGTGACTAGGCTGACCACAGCGGAAACAGAGACCGCTGCGGTCCACCTCCGAGGTGCATTGAACTCCCACATGGTGGCCCACTTGGCACCGGAAGCACCTCAGAGGTCTGGGTTCCAGCAGTTTGACCTGCGCGGAAACCCAAACCACCAATAACCTTCGGCCCTCCGAGATGGTCTTGGCTGCCGACACAGGGCAGCTCACCACAATGGTTCGCATGCCCGTGTTGTCAGGACGTAGGGTGCCCGCCTTCACCTCCTCTGCTGAGCACCTCCCCGTCCTAACGACGGCGGCCACCACCTCCGCCTCCGTGACGGAGTCGTCCAGGCCCAAGATGCGTATGTCAATGCACTTGGTGGGCCTGGACACTCGGCCATCGTCCGCGCTTAGGGACGCCCTGAGCCTTTGGGCTAGAGCGTCCGCGGTTGGGCCGCTGGCTGCCCCGGGGATCTCCAACATACGGGCCCCAGTCATGGTGACCCTTAGTCGGAGGCCCCCGACGATGCCTAGCTCACCAAGGTTCACCGCCTCCTTCGCCTTGGTGAGCACGTCCACATACGTCACGCTCCTCTTCACCGCATCCGGCTGCAGTGTGAGCACTACAGCCGCGGTTTTCGGGGGGCGGAGCGCAGCAGCGACGCGTCGCACTCTCTGCCGCCGCTTCCTCTCTCGCCTCTTAGCCGCCCTGGCTGCCTTTCCCGCCTGCACGGCTGGCGCAGGAGCCTTCGCCGTCCGTGCAGCCACCCCACCCTTCCTCTTCCTTCCCGGGGCCGGGTCCGGTATTCCCGACCGTCCTGACCGGACGACCCCGGTTTTCAAGGTTCAGATAACTCAAGAACTGCGAGAGAGAGACCGTGGACGGCGCGCGGCGTCGTGATTTCTGTAGTGTTAGCATAACACTACAGAAATCAATTTTAAAATTATAACAGATAAACGCTAACCAAGCTGGAAAGAGACCCAGATTTTCATCAAAAAATGACGAAGTTCATTTCGACCTCCGTGGATTTGTTAATAAACAAAATTCTCGTTATTGGGGCGAAAAACAACTTTCGTTAGAAGAAGAACGTTTCCGTGTCGATTAATTTCGAGAAACAAGATTCCAAGATTCCCGGATTTAACAGCTCCTGGACTTTTTTCTGTGGGGCTATCTAAAAGGACACGTGCAGTCTATGCTAACAGGCCATAATGAACCTTCAACAATTAAAACCAAATATCCGAGACAGTTACTGAGATTACGCAGGAAATTTGTGAAAACATGTGGGATGCATGAAGGAGCCTCCTCGTGTAGCGCAATTTGTTCTATCTGAGACTAAACTGAACCGAGCGCTCGGCGCATCCTGGACAGTCTCACCTAACATCTTATAAGACTGGCCAATCCTTCCCTTGCGGTGGTAGGGCTAACACCTGCCTGGTTCGCGACCATGACCCTCCCACCGGAGTTCGGCGTCATGCAGCCTTCTGTGTTTCGTCGACGCGTGGGAGTACCAGTGCCTCAAGGCATCTTCTGGGCACGCTCGCTTTATCATGGACCTCATCTATCGCTTTCCATCAGGCGTGATCGAGGTAGCTAGCCCATTCATAAATAAATAAAAAAATAAAAAAACGCATTTCCTGCGTAATCTCCTGCAAATCCGTGTTGGTACAAGCCTTTTTCCAAACGTTCAAAGCATCGGTCAAACACGGTACCTCAAAATCAACCAGTGAGGATGATAAAATATTCCTGGTTAATGTATCAGTACTGTGGACCGAGGAGAGGAAGGCAAACTTATACTTGAAATTTTGCGGACGCCGAGGCCACCCATGCGAATGAGAAGTGTGGCTTGCTGCCGTGCTCGGCCACATTTTAAAGTAGGTACTAAAATGTTCCAAATAAAGCACTTTTCAAGCAGTTTTGTAGAAATGGTGGCATTTATTTTAGTTCAATCACAGATTTAATGCCACCAACTGCATCAGACAGCTTGAAAAATGTTATTATTTTTTTGTTTTGATATTTTTTCATTACTGTATTGCAGGTATAGAACAACATCCTTAGATATGACCATGCACTTCTGGAACACTGTGTATTATGTATGTAGCCTATGACGTAGCAGGAATAGGAGACCGTGCTGCCGTTTTAGAACTTATGCTCGTAGAAGTCGTGCCTATACTCGTTAGTCGTTAAGAGAAAGTTGAAAGTTGTCTCTTCCCTCACTAGATGTATGTGCGTTCCTTGTGTTCCGTACATACGTCCGGAACGCTGTATACTATCCTAACGTACAGAACTTCTGTAGAGAATAGGTGGTTTTGCAAGTATTTTATTTATTATCCCCATTACCTCACATCGAATAACTTTTTATTGCGCAATTGTTTCAATAATCGCCGGGATGTCATAGAACACACATGCCTATTGTTTATAGCGCCAATGATGTTTGCAATCTTTGATACAAGCAGAGCATGAAGTTGGCCACTTGGATATTACCCAGCGATTTTTAATGTTACACTACGAGTATTACCTCATAGTAAGGGGGTGCTGTGCAGAGTCGATAGTTGAAAGTTCGATGAAATGAAAGTGGCTTTGTGTGTTGTTTTTGTTTAGAGATAACACGAGTCGAATTAATTTGTATGTTCATGCTGATAAATAGATAGGTAATGCTTCCTATAATTAGTATTTACACTGCCAACATATTAGCGATTTTATTATTACCTTTTATCTCTATTATTAGCAAAACGGAATAATATATTGCCACAATACAATACAAACGATCCAAGTATTCCTACTAAATCATGGTCTAATCTTATCGTAAATTTGGCTATGTTATCACCATTACTTAGGTATCGTTAACCTGTGGTACCTATAACTACTGGTATACCGTGATCGGTTTAATATTTAAAATACTGCGTCTAAAAACATGTTCACAACTAACAAAAATATTATTTGGAAGAAAATAGATGTATCGAACATCACTAGTGAAGGCGTTGCGCAGACAGGCCACTAAAATGTCGAAAGAAAGTGAACGCAATAAGCGGCGACGACGCGGCGAGCACTGGCTGTTTGTTTCTGGCAGTGTGCTCAGATGCCTTTGCCTCGGCGCCCGCACTAACCGTCGTCGTCGGCAGCGAATGACGCGCGAAATTCGATTTTTAAAAACAGTGATTAAAAATAAACACAATAGCGAATATGGTATGAATAAAAGTGGGGCTGAAAATTAAAAAATAGCAAACTTTAAGTGACAATTTGTAATTAGATTGAGTGATTTCGTTAAAATGGATTTGTCAGGCGAAGCTAGTAGTGGGACGCGCATTCTCACGGCTCGTCACATAAGTGCAGACAAGTCGCTTCCCGAAACGAACATTGCAATCAATTCAACGCTTCTGTGCCATAGCTACAGCCAGAATCCCGATTTTGCGACCTATTTTTCAGGTATTTTCCTAATCCGCTTTTCAAAGTGTGACTTATTTGCTAACTATGCTTTTGCCTAACTTTTAGTTGTAATCGGCATTACCTACAGTATGAATTTTATTCTGATTTCAACCAACCAATTTAAGTATTTTATTTTTGGCATGCATTCCTGAAATTTTCCAATCCCAAAATCTTCCAATACTTATCTGTTGTTTTACTGCAAATGCTGGTAATAAAGTTAGAGAACAAAAAGAAAAAAAATGTTTCGTCATTGAATTCTTTTTTAGAATTTGTTCGTATTACAACAATATCTTTGGTCAAACTATATTATTGGAATTGACAAGCCCAATTATCCACTTCTTACCATAAGAAAGCAGCTCATTCAACCAACTCTCTTGAAGTTCAAAATATAGGTAGTAGGTACATTTAAAAGTCTTCCAGGACGTTTATTGTTATTTATCTATTTGGTTATCATTGTTTTGTTAAATACTTCCTACGTCAAAATAATTCCTTAACCAATGAATCACTTGTTTGGTTTTGATAATGTAGCTTATCTCTTATCCAAAATTTATAAATGGGTATAGATATACTTAGGTACTTATTTGCAACTAGGTATATAAATGCTACGAAGTAAAATAACTTACTTAATTTATTTTAATTAAGCTGCCTACTACCAATATACTATTTGGGCGTGTACAGTTTCGTTTAGGTGTCTCTTTTCCCTGTTTTGGCTATTATTTTGAAGGATCCAGTTTATTGTATTGAGATTGAACCTCAGCACGAAAACATACAATCGAATTGAGAACCTCTTCCTTTTTTTGAAGTGGGTTAAAAAGGAAAACAGCCGGTCTATTTATTATGTCAAACACTGTGTGTTGACTTGAGGAGTTCGTGGCTAAATTATAACAGCTACACAGGCCGCTTCAAGGTAAAGCAACGCTTGTCGAGGTTGGTCTGTGGATGGGTGACAAATTTAACATACCGAGACTCCTCCGTGCCTCGGATCTCGGCTATCATTTGGAGATCTTTGGCAGTCGTTCCGAATTGTCAGAAGCCAGAAAATCTGACACCAGTCTTGCCAAGAAGTACCATGTTACAAAATTAATAGGTTGTCGAGGTCTGGTAGGCAACCGCTCCACTAGAAATATAAAAAACAGATATCTATGACTACAGCCGATCCCAATACAGTCAGTTGGGAAAAGGCTAGGTAGATGATGATCACCGTGTTGACTTAGGTGGTCATTGTCAGACTGTCATTCCGTCTTGTTTGTATGGATTGACAGCTCACTTCATGGTCACTTCACCCAAGCTCACACGGTGAGTGGTTTACAGAAACACACTGCTGATGATGATGATGTTAATGTTTCAAAGCGAATCGCTCATACTAACTCCGACTTTGGAGAAAACTAAAATGAATTGTCTTTAGCCTGTATAATGTTCAATATCTACATAATATCTACATTTTGCTTACCTACGTGATTTTTAATAAGGTAGCGAATTAATGGAATAGTATTATAAAAGATACCTAGATAATGAGAACGTCTTCAATTTTTAACTTCGCTGTATCGTTATGATGTGGTAAAACATTCAATTAAACATATCAATTTACTGTTATACCCATATCTGTAAGACACGGTACTCAACCCACTTACAGTTTCCGACATATAATTTATTAATACTTCGCTATTAAGTCAGAAACCTCTCATCAACATAAACAAGAAAATAAAATTAAAAAAGATAGTGCTTCCTGACTTGCGAAGGGTTACTAGAGGTAACAAAGTTCAAGGGAATTCTCGCGAGACATTTTAAATAAGATAAATAGTCTCAAGTAACATTGGCGGATCCAAGGGACGAGGGGGAGCTAAGGGGCTCAAGAAAAGACCCAGATTTCATTTCATTGAGTAATTTACGAAAAGTAATCCAAGGAGGCTTGTTATGCGTTAAGCAAAATGAAATGTTAAGTTACCCATGTGCTTTTTTAGTGTTTGTTTGGCTAAACCCCACCTTCGGTGGGGCCAACCCGCCCTCCCCTGCGAAGTAAAGTCGGCTACGTTAACTTGCTCTCTTTATATTCTCGAAAAATCGTCCGGTTCTGCAAAGCAAAATAGACCTAAAAACAACTGCAATTGCAACACATGTAATGGTAGAGTAACGTATTAAGAAAAAAAATAAGCCAAGAGCCAAGTCCTTGAAGAATGCAATTTGTGTTTCTCTGGCTTTAGAGTGGCGTAAAGTCCATTAAGTCCGAACGTGATTAAGCTCGGTTGGTGACAGGCACATGACACATAGTTTGCATAGGCTTTGTATTTGCATTCGAATTCCTGTGTTGCTACTGTTGCTAGGCAGTTCACAAACAGTTGGCGGGCATTGTGGGCCTATTTGTATACAGGGCTACATTTCAAAGACCAGCCAATTTCCAAGCATCAGGTATTAATTAACTTTCGGCGTACAAGGTGAAACATATTCCTCGCCAGTACCATGTGGGGTTAAAATAACCTCACAAGACCTTACCTCTAGTTTGTGTAAATTATGTGTGATAAGTCGTGCGTAAATAAATAATATACAAAAATTCATAAACAAATCACAATCGGAAAAATTCTCCACAAAATCAACGAATTTCCAATTATTGCACAACAATTTTCCAGAACTTAGGTTAACATTTAATAAAGTTTTTATAAGAGACCTACTGATATAATGTATTAATTTTTAATCTGTGCTGTGCGGGCTTACTCCTGTTATAATCGACCCTTGGTGCTTATGGCCTAGCGTGTTCTGTTTCCTGCTTAAAAGCTTCTTGCAGAAATACATATTTTCCTTATTAGTCCGATTAGGAGAGAAGGGAAAAATATGTTTTTTACTCCTCCGCTGTTCTTATCTGATGCGGCATCCAAGACTTCTTCAAGCTTCGCTCATTCGGCGACTATTGGAGATGATTCTGGCTTTCATTAGTTGCAGTGGTTAGGAATAGTGCTGCGGGATTGTACCAAATAAGGGATCGATCCCAATCGATCCAGTAATAATAGCATAATTAGGTACCTATCTAATTATGCTAAAAAAACCGATGTTCTCCACCACGACGTCACTTTTTTAAAATAAACTGACACAGTTAAATTACCTATAAATTCAGGCACGTACCTACTTATCTTCTTTCTTCTACTTATCTAAATTAAATTCCTAATTTCCTTTGTATCTGTTTAGGTATATTTGCATCATTATTTTGTTTACTCAAAAAAGGTCATTGCTCTGTAAATTCGATACCGACAGGAAATAAATTCTTTTCTATTGTTGTAGGAATTAATCTAATTTTTCATTTACACAGCTGCTTTCAGAAGCGCGATGATGTTTTTGTTTTAACTTGTGTTAAGTAGTTGTGTTTATCCTAATGGATTACTTTTATCTGCTTACAAAAGGCAGACAGAATAAGAATAAAGTTTAGTCGTTCATTAATGACCTTAAACTATTACATAATTATAATATCTGAATGTCAGTATTTTGCACGGTGGGCCCCAAAAAAAAAAAAAGTAACGGTGTGGCCTTTTTAATACCCGTACATCAGAAGCATTGCGTGATGGGGTACGAGGCTGTGAACGATCGGATTATCAGCTTAAAGATGAAAGCTTCACCGATGAATCTCAACATCATTCAAGTGTATGCCCCAACTCTACCGCAAGAGATGAGGGAATCGAGAAATTTTACTTCGAATTAGAATATACAGATAGTAATGAAGGTACAGGGAGTTATTGGTCATCCTAGGAGACTGGAACGTTAAGATCGAGCCAATGAAATAACCGATGCACTGTGGAACCGAGCTAAGATATTCATCATTCTCACATAAAACAGCACTGGATGACTGATGGCACCTACGAGCTTGTCGAAAAGCGCCGGAAGATGAAAGCAGCGGGAGCCGATGTGGCCAAGGCTCTCAATAAGAAGTTGGCACTGACACAACTCAAATGCAGACAAGATCATAATGCCTACCTGCGAAATATGTGTAAGGATATTGATGTTCATGCAGACAGATATGAGTCAAGAGACTTGTATCACAAGATTCAGATCGTCATGAAAACCCTGCCGACCAAAACCTGGGCCATCGAAGATCAGAATTACCGATTGGTCACTGAACTGGACAAAATTTCGAAGGGTTGAAGGGATTACTGTCAGTCTTTGTTTCAAGATTCGCAGTCGTAAACTTTCGCACCCACGGAGCCTGCGAGTAACATGCTCGAAGTAGAGAGAAAGAAGAGTAAGACCAAGATGATGATCGTGGATCGCGTTAACGACAACTCTCCTGAAGTGACACAGATTGCGAATTGCGACGTGATTCAGCTACGTATACCTTGGGGCTTTAATTTCATTGGCGGCTGCGTAGATGAAGTAAAATGGCTATGACCAGAACTGCGAGGGAGAAATTAAGGAAAGTGTGGAGGAATCGCAACATTACCGGAACCTCCAAAGTCAGGCTCGTGCGAACACTTGTATTCTCCATCTTTCTTTACACGGCAGAGACGTGGACAGTTCGCGAGTTAGAAAATGGGAAGATAGATGCTCTGGAAATGTGGTGCTGGTGGAAAATGCTCCGGATATCGTGGACGGAGTTCCGCACCAACGTGTCCATATTCCAGGATCTAGGCATCACGAAGCGTCTGTCGACCGTAGTACAGTCACGCATACATGGACATGTTCCTAGGGGGACAGCGACTCGATAGAGCGGCTGGTCGTGCAGGGAAAAGTCGAAGGAACTAGATCGCACTGCAGGTCACCGCTGAACTAACCAAGTTTAATCCGCACTAGGAAGCCGCGTATGTGATTGTGCCAGACAGTCTGCCAACACCTCGACATGACCACGGGCTTTTTGCCAAGAACGAAACGACAGAGAAGAAGAAGGGCTTCAAACTAGGTAGAACCTGTGTCTTGGGGTCCTGGACAGACAAAAAGAACCATTATTTAATTACAGGAGGTATTAAAAATGTCCGTTCCAATTTACCTATATAATTTGGAAAATCTACTTTATTAGACATTTCAGACGTATGTAGATATTTTTCAATCTATAAGAGTCGCGTCGTTAGAACTAGATTGTCTATTTCAAGAACAATATTTTCGTACAAGCTAAAAGGTACTTAGCTAGATGTTGTGTTCGGTTAGGTCGCAAAGAATCCTTGTTTGCACAGTATATGATTAAAACCTGATTGTTCAAAGAACTGACGATGAAATGCCATTTAAACCTTAGTCACATACCCAAAGCTTTAAAATGTCGACTCATCGCTAGATAGCAGAATATTGATTGCTTTTCCAATAATCTCCTGAGCTTATATAATTTCATTCTCAACTCATAATACGCGCTTCATCAAGTTACTTTACGTAATAGCTTTCCATTCTTACATTTCCCACTGATAACGGAAGATTATCTCATTGCTTCCTGAAGCTGTTCTATTCTGTTCAATTCTGACTGAAAACTTTAGCGTAACTGAAAATTAATTGAGCTGCATCCAATCATGGTTGAAGGACTGTTCACTGTAAACTGACTCCAACTGAATTTTACAGTGAAATGTTTACAGAATAGAACGGCTGCTCACTTTAACTTTTTTACAATACATACAGACAGATGTACACTAACCTATATCTACATTTTGAGCAAACTTTGTTTGAACACAGTCGTAACGGATGTCAAACCAATTAGGCATAGTATAGTCGTATCAAAAAAATCATGATTATTACTGTAGATGGTATTAATATGTAGATAGGACGTTTCTATGCAATTTGTGAGAGGTGCTTATAGAATCGGTTGCTTAATGCGCTTTGGTCTGGCAACAGAGGAAACTTGCATAAGTTTCATACCTAGGTAGTCTGTTGATCTGCAGTGCGATTCTGTAAACATGTCGAAGTGAACACTAAGGCGGGGTGCACGGCGGGTGAGTTGTCAAACCATACAAATAAGATGGAATGACAGCTCAATTGTCGTTCACTCCGCCTAGGTGAACACCGTGAGATGTTGACAGAATCGACCGGCTGTTCTTAATAGCATGTGTTGGCAACACGTTTAGTAAGTGTTTCTATCCAAGAAGCCTAATATATATTCATTAACTCAAGTCTTTGTTCCCTGACCATGGCAAAGGAAAATTAAACCAGAATCTGCAGAGTGCGTTAGTTCTTTGCTCTTCGTATAACAAAATCCTTCAAGACAGACATGCTTCCAAAATTATAACATGTTTTGGAAATCGGCATATCTCACTCCCGGCTCCCCCCCAACGAGTCTCGAGAATACTAGGTGTGGTCGTGAATTCCACTCGCCGAACAACCCTAAACAATAGACAAATACACACATACTAATACTTAAAGTGGCTGTTCAAACATTTTGGCGAACACCATTTGTTTTTCGAAGAACTCTTCTCTATGCGTTGCTCCTTCCGGTTCAGTTTTTCAACTACATGATGCAATCATAGTACAAATTTTGCCCTAGAAGTGTTGTGAGTCTGTGACTCAGCATACAAAGGTCGAAGCTACGGCTGCTAATAGGTATGTACCGATAGTTTTCGTTTCAGAAATCAATGTCATGATAGTTTTACTTCATTCCCAAAGAGATGTCTCTCGGAAGTCTCGCAACAATATCTAGAAATAGTACTAGCCTTTGTAATTATTAGACATTCCTATCATTAATTAGGTTTCACTGTCATATTAATTTCCTTAACAGAAGTACGTAAGTACTTAGTTGAAAGCCAATTAGACCAATTGTGGTGTTAATTGAGACAAGATCAATATCGTTAAGACCGAATTAAACACAATACGCGCGTTGGAATCATCTCGTGATTGAAATCCTAGTATTGCTAATTGAATTATGAGCTTCTCAGTAGCAGCTAGGCTGGATTGTGATTGGTGGATGACAAAAGCGATTAATGGTGTGCGCAGGTGTTTCGCCTTTAAAAAAGAATGAGCGTACTTTGAGAAAGGAGTCCATACAAAAGTAACCATGCTCCTTTGTTATGCACTATTATCCAAAGTGTTCGAACAACTATGTCACGTCAGCCTTCAAAGCGAGAGTAAACAGCCGGTCTATTCTATCGACATCTCACCGTGTACACTTTGGTGGAGTGAACGACAAGTGAGATGTCATTCCATCTTGTTTGAATGATCTCAGGTCTGACAGCTCACTTGTCGTTCACTACGCCCAAGTTTTCACTTCGACATATTTACAGAATTGCACTGCTGGTGTTTTCTGGGATCAATAGCTCCATCGTAGACTTTTCCATCGTTATCATTGCTAATAAAAAGCATTGCTTCTTGATACTATGAGTCATTCAAAAATGCTTGTACGATTTATTTGTTGCAATTGGATACCTTGTCTAGGCATGTTATATCCTTAAGAACGACATTCATCTTGATTATGATTAAGTAGTTTAGGTATGGCATAATAACGTAATGTCCTATTAAGTCCTTTGCATAATTCCATGGAATCGATTTGGTACTAAGTTTATTTTTATTTTTTTTCTAGATATACTGCCCGTTCTTGTACTAAATGTAAAAAAATGGTGTGATTTATTTCCGCTTGATTTCGATTCGTTCATAAAGGGATTTTGGATTGATGGAGTTGGTAACCTTTGAGCACTTTTGGCATCGTATTTTAAATTGACTGGAAGGACAACAACATCATTCGGCACTTCATGCAGCCATGCAAAACTGATCATGATAGTTTCTATTCTTATTAATTATGCATGCAGAACTGTTAATTCTAGAATTGAAATATTTTTCAATTTATTTTGAATCAAACTAATTGGAGTTTATTCATAAACAAATTAACGAACATCGCGGAAGTACTAGAACCAAAATTAAAAAAAAAAAAAATGGTGAAGATTGACTGGCTCCAACAATTCAATATTCGTTTATAAATAAGGATGAAGGTAAAAATGTGTTCATGTGTCTTAGTTTCGTGTGTAATTATTTGCGTGCCAGACTGAAATAATAAGGTACCTACCCACACTAATAATAAGTCTACAACCATGTTTCCATGTTTAGATTCCTCCTTACCCAAGCAGTTTGGCATGGAAACATGTCATATTGAGGTTTCTTTTAATTTATGTAAGCTAAGTAGGTACACACACTACGCTTAATAGTGAAAAAAAAAAAACATATTTATTAAGGAACTGCTTATTTCAATAAAAGTTTATACACATCATACATTTTAATAAGTTATGGAAATATCATGGTAGGTATTTTTACTTGTTTTGTTCCTTCAAATGCGTTCTAGGGCCGCGGTAATTCTTTCGAACAATTCCGCACTATACTTCGCTATAAATATTACCACATAATCATACATAAGTTTACTAATGTATTCGTGTTTAACGGAACGAAAGTATAATTTTCTTACGCATTATGAACTTTACGCCAATCACATTTCCCACCTGTTCATGTGAAATGAACATTATTTTCCGTGTTTCAACTTTTCCTGTTTCAACATCGATTCACGATTAACCCTTACGCGATGTTTTTGGGCACGGCACAGATATATCATTTTTCACATCATTAATTACGGAACCATGACATTTTCAGAGGAGTGCAAATGAGTGGTTAAGTGATAATTCATTGGTGTCTTTTATGGGTCGTTAACATTAAAAGTAAAACTAAGGGCAGTGCGGAAATGTCACTGCCCTATGTGATATATTTAATGTGTATTTAAAGTATTCTGTGTGCAGGCACAGGGTTAAAAAGTCAAAGCATTTATTTCAAATAAAACATTTACAGGTACTTTTGAATTATAAAAGTCAGTCAGTCAAAACATGAAGCTATTTGAACGTTCCAAAGCGTAGATATCTATGGAGAAGAACGTGCAAGAAACTCCACGGACACTTTTTTAAACAATTTTTTGTTTTACATAAGTCCTGGTTACATTATCCTTGTTACTTATATATTTGAGAACAATGTAAAGAAAGAAAAAGCAATTCTAAGTATTAAAATTTAAAATTATCTAGTGACAGCTAAGAGATAATCAGTCTCCATTAATGGTACCAGTTCACGAACATGACGCGTGCATCAGCACCATACAGCTCAATCATTTTGGTGTACTGTTGATACAGCGTACCATCGATGTGGAGTACCTAATGTCGATTCATTAACCCGTCGATGGAACGTGTTCGATACAGCGACCGTCGATGTAGTGACTGTCGATATTATGAACTAGACCCTCTGCGTTCCAGAGGCGAGGTAACTTTTTTGAAAAAATCTGCAACCCCAAGGTATGCCCGCCCTTAGCAAGTAGGTATTCTGACTGAACAAAAAGTCAAAGATTCGAACCTACGTCCTGCAACTCGTTAGTCGGGGCCCTTGTGCCATCACCGCAAACGAAATAAATGACAACGGTTATAATTAACTTTTTATCTATGGCACGCGTGGCATGACCTCCTAAAGTTTAAATGCGTTTAAAAAAGTTGTGTAGTATACCATTTGGTTGGTTGGTGGTTTGGTTAATGGTTACCCAAATACAAAGTAATAGATGCTAAAAAAATAATTTAAATTCCAATTGGTTTTACATTTGAATTTCTCAAAATAAAAAAATCGGATTGAATGAAGAAGGAGATCGTATACTTATCTTTATCAGTTACCGAAAAATATAAATGCACGCGACTCTTTTATTTTATAAAAAAACGAAATTAGGAATTATTTGAATTGATAGAATGCAGAAAGAGATCGTATATTTTATCAGTTACCGAAAAACATAAGTGCACGCGAATCTTTTATTTTATTAAAAACTAAATTAGGAATTATTTGAATTGATAGAATGAAGGAGATGGTATATTTATGAGTAACCGAAAAATGTAAGAGCACACAACTCTTTTATTTTATAAAAAAAAACGAAATTATCAATTATTTGAATTGATAGAATGAAGAAGGAGATCGTTTATAAAAGTTTCCGAAAAATATAAATGCACGCGACTCTTTTATTTTATAAAAAACCTAAATATTTGAATTGGATTGGAATTACCTCGGACAAAGGATAAGCATTGCCATACAACGTGGCAATGCTGCCAGCCTTATGGGTACATTACCAGTGGCCTGCGATGCGGAGGAATTTTTCGACGATTGGAATTAGATTGTTTGGTGTTGAATGATTTGTGTAGACTACTTATAGTTAAGTTAGTATTATTTCCTTTTACTCAGGAATGCAGATACATAATGTTCTAGTTAGTAATCCCTACTACTAAATAACTATGTGTAATTATTTATTGTGACATATCTACCTATTTATGTCACAATAAATAATTACAAATAGTTATTGAGGTTCTAATGAAGACGTACTTATTCGTCTATAAGTAATTTATTACCTACAATGCAAGTGTAGTTATAAATTTAGGTACTTATTGAGTAAAGAAAAGGGAAAGTTGTTTGGACCACGATTACTTACTTACGTCAATATTTACAAAGAGTCGCGCATGAGTCCGAATTTGAAATTATTTTATTTGTTTTGAACATTGTTTTGTAGGTAGGTGATGTGCGTCATGTTAATTCCCATTTAAAGTACTGTAAGTATTTTGTCAGCGATGTAAAAAAGAAAAAAAGAACATGCAAGCACGTACATGGGTTGGTAGGCATTCAAGCCGTTCGCATTTTTTTTTCAGGAAATAAACAGATTAAGTGCTACGGAAAATCCGTGCGTCGTGGCGGCATATTTTTTTTCTCAATATTTTCAATGTCAATATGAAAAAATAATATAGGTACGCCAGTACAAGTTGCTTTATATAAAACAAAAACAAAAAAATCTTACGCACGAATAAAGGCTGATTTTACACAGCATAGGCACGTATAGGGCTAGCTATGCTGATTTTATTGTTACCAGTCAAGACGTTGCTTTATTATTATTATTTTTTTAGCTTATTTGCTCCGTTGAAAACTTGGAACTGTAACTAGTCTGGTTATAAATAGCTCTTGTATCTGAAGTAGTCGCGATTTTTGAGCCTATATTGGATTGGATAATTGACAATTCGATATCCATACTGGAGCGAAATTTACGGAACATATCCCATGGACCTAATGGACCATGAAACGTTTTCTGGGTTCATTTGGGCTCTACGAAGGGAGCTCTCTCTTTATCAAAGTAGATAAATTAAGTGTGATTGGGCATTGGAAACTTTCAGGAGGCCTACCACAACCTGTTAAAACAATATTATTTTAATATTACTTTGTAATTTCTGTTGTTGCATTTTCAACTCTCGGCGCTGATCCGAGCGTTGAAAATCCAACAGAGCGGAACGCAAAGTAATATTAAAGTAATATTGTTTTAAGAGGTTGTGGTAGGCCCCCAGAACCTGAGTTCTCATTCAATTTGTATTTTACTAACGTCACTTCGTCGAGGACTTGAAAGGTCATGGTGGCTTGTTATTTATTTACATAAGGTATGAAAATACACGTGCCGTAACAAGGGCTCAAACTTGTCAAGTTGTCACACGAATTTTGTTGATCGTAGTACGTATAAATGCTTAGTGTATTCTTAATGATACCGACTGATAAAGTCTAGTGGGTACAGACACAAAAGACAACTGATAATACTATTGAAATCCTGATCATTTGAACTTCCGCCATTTTTATAACCTTATCTAGAGTGATTTTCGCCTAGTTGGATGCTATCACTCTACTTCAAGTTCTTCGATCGAATCGAAATCTAGTACCTTCCCTAAACCCCGCTTGCACAAACTAGTTATCTGTTAACTGCGAGTTAGTTGCTAACACCAGGTAAAGAATTCATAAAGACCCTGGGACTGACTAGTAGTAACCTAGTACGCGTTTTATTAGACCCTTTGATACTATATTAACCTTTCCTTCTTCCCACAGCCCTCCATTCATACGCCTGGGTGATTTGGGTCTGCGGGTTGGTGGTGCTGACGATAATATGCTCGCTGTACGTCATCACTTTCCGGACGGCGCTGAAGCACTGGCGAGACAATATCAGCCATGTTGCCGTCGTCTTAAGTATTTATCCTGTAAGTATTTGTCTATTTACTAACTGAACCAGATTCCTAGAATAAACCATCTAATCCAGCTCCCTGTCGACCAAATCATCGCTTACCATGAGATCTCCCATCCACCCATCCATGAGTCCGCCCATGTACCACTATTGTACATAAAGTTTAAATAAATAAATAATAGATCTCTCAGGTTATCTGAAGCAACAGAAAATTTTTACTTTGCTACACCATTACTATATCGACTTCGGATTTGGAACGTGACCAAACTCTATGATCTGTAGGTAATCTCAGGGGCACAGACTACAATATAATATAGGGTACCTACTCAGGGGCAAAAAGTAATTGGAAGTCTCAGTTGGAAGTACCTATTGGTCATAAAATTGGTTTTCGTTGTCACGAATATTCTCATTTATAATCCGAATCGGACGATGACTGGCAAAACTCCTGCCAATCCCGGAGCGAGTAATTGGTAGGTACGTATCAGTTCTAGACTGATACGTACTGATTACTCGCTCCGGTACAACACTATTTTTTCGGGTGTAAACGCTGAAACGGCAACAAGGAAGTAATTATCACAAGTTTTATGAGTCAGGGGAAGTTTTTCCGCACGAATAGCTCATATTGTATTCACCCCAGCGTGTGGTGGTCGAGGTTACACATGGACGTTGTGGGGAGCAAACTAGGGTTGCAAAAGTGGGAGGGCTTACACCCTGACCTTGTACGACCCCTGTTATTTTTGCACCAGTATGAACCACCGGCCAAGTTTAGTAGGTTTTATGCGTTATAGTTATGAAATACATACTAGCTGTGCCCTGCGGTTTTACTCGCTGCTCGGCTTCTAAGGATCGTAGCGTGATGTTAAATACCTACCCTAAAACCTTTCCTCAAGATCTGGGTTATCAAATGCAAAAAGATGAATGAACTCGGTAAAGTCGTTCTCAAGTGGCGTGACCAAAGAAAATAGGGATTCATTTTTATACATCGACAGCAATACAAAATAAAGTTTGTTGATGAGCTTTCAAGTTATGGTGCATGTTACCGGATACTTACAAACTCCGTAAGATTATAAAACACCTTGGAAGATCATAATCTCTCGATACATTGTGAACTGAGCATTTCTTCCACAGTGACACGAATCAAAATTTGATTGTTTAATATCTCTTCGTGCCGTGCCGAGAAATTGTGAACTACATAAACTGGCGTCTAATCTACGGTTACTAAAACAGTCAGGACAATTCAGATAAAAGCAGGACGCATTAATAGAGTTCGAGTAGCAATAGTTTAATTAATATGTAGTGAAAATAGGTTCCCTAAATGAAATTGGCACGTTACGTCTTTGTTATCAAACAGCACGGTCCCGGGCAGTGCGAACACTCTCAACCGTTAGGCCGCCCGTGGACAGCGGCGGCTTTAAAACCCAGGACGCTATCCAGGACAAGCCAGGACACTACAAAAACCTGGTCATGTCCTGGAAAAACAAGACAGTTGGCAATTCTAGTCTAATCAAATATCCTATTTAATTTTGCTATCGGACTCTATAAATATCAGGTTCTTTACCTTAATAGTAAGACTACGGTGTGACGAGGTTGTGATTGATAAATTCGAGCAAGTCATTGCTATCAATTTTTAAACTAATTTAAGAACGGAAGGTTTTAGGCAGCGTAATTTGTTCCGTGTTTGCTGTAGATGTCGGTAGTCAACTGTGACACATGGTAAGGCATTCGTGGTTAGGTGATTACAAATCGTATCGCAATAACACAGGCTTCATCGACTGCTACTTAGGTATTCCAAAACTATACTTAAAACTATAATCCCACACATAACCCTTCACGGTGCACCTTCCGGAAGAAATTATCTAAATGATAGTGGAAACCGAGGAGCTGGTGGCTAAAATACATACTAAAACCTAACATACTGAGACTGCCCCGTGCCTCGGAAAGCACGTTAGGTCGTTGGGATGGGCTGTCATTTCTTGATCTTTAACAGTCTTGAGATAGTCAGAAGCCAGAAATTCTGACAAGTGATATCAGACAGGCCGCCAAACTCTACTTTAATTGTCAGTTCTTTCCTTAAATAGCATTTCTGAGGAGTATTTAAGTAGTATTGAATAACTTCTATACCACTCTCATACAAAGGGGGGTGTCCAGGGGTCCGGACACCCCCTTTGCATACGACGAAAATAAAAATTGGGGATATTGGACGTATTCAGACTAGCGCCGTCCCAATTTCCAGAGGTCAGGAGACTCGTCTCGATTCACCCTTGATCGGGACGCCAAATATCCTTATGTTGCACTAACTTGAAAAATGAAAACGATAAAAATATTTTCCGAAAACGATAAAAATATTAATATTAATTTTCTCTACTTAAATGTTCAAGCTCGCTTCACTCGCCCTGGCGACCTGCATAGGTACCTTTACCTTCTTCTTTATGTGGATGGCTATTTCAAAAGAAAAGCTGACCTTTCATTCTAAATGTAAATAATTATTTGAGTAAATATATTCACTTGAATATAATAATATAAAAATCTTATTTCTTTTTGCTATGTCGTACCATTTAAAAACTGACCTTGCGCTCTGGATCTGGCAACGCTGTAATCCGTAAAAACTATCAGTAGTAGGTATTTTGTAGGTAATTTTTGGACCCTCAAACGGATCCTTGCGAAAGCTATAGCTATGTCCGTGACCACTCTCCGTAATGAGTAATCACTTTGTCAGTTCTCTTCAAACCTGTAAGCTTTCATGACCGTGCCCTTAGTCAACCGTCTCTCGATCAAGTTCACTCAACAAACATATCAATGGGAAAGGCTATAGAAATAAACGAACCAAAAGGTGTGATCTGACCAAGCGAAGTGCTATAACGTGTAGTGAGCATGATGTGAACTGACATTCCACCTTGTTTGTATGGATTGACAACTCACTTCATGTTCCCTTCACCTAAGCTTACACGGTGAGATGTTTGAGATGCCGGTTACAGAATCGCACTGTGGTTTACTTTGTCTTTTTAGGGTTCTGTAGTCAACAAGGAACCCTTATAGTTTCGACATGTCCATCGGTATGTCTATCTGTCTGTCTGCGATTTAGCTTAGACGCTTAGCACTAGAAAGTTGGAGTTTGGTATGGGTAATACATATTAATCACGCCGACAAAGTGGTAAAAAAAAAAATAGTAAAGTGGCGATGATTTTTTTAGCGTCTATCCCATGCTTTGAGGTGTCGTTGGATAGGTCGTTTCGTAAAAAAATTAGGGCGTGCGAAATATTAAGCTATAAAGTGCTATTTTTTGCTAGAGTCATGTGTCTTTCCCCCCTCTGCCAGCAAAACGGTTGTTTTTGGAGACGTATAATAACGAATTTAAAAGGAAAACTATCACAGCAAAGCAGGCTTTACAAGTTAACGAGTAATAGTCGACCAACTTATAAAATGTAACTGATTAGTAAAAAATTCGTATTAAACTAAGTGTACCTAAGTATTTGTAACTTTTTTCAACATCTGAATTTACTTATTGTACACCATAATATACATAACAAAAGGAAACTAAAACACATGCAATAGGTGGCCATTACCGATTCCGCGTCCTCTCCCAGGCTACCTGGAATGGACAGTAGGTCTGCGGCCCTACCATGACGTGTTAAAGCGTGAATCGTTCGAGCGAGAAGGAGGGATGGAGCTATATAGGGTGTATAGCTCCATTTCTCCTTCTCGCTCGAACGACTCAACGCTTTAACACGTCATGGTAGGGCCGCAGGACAAATGGGGAGTTACAATTCGAAGCATAGCAAGCATGAACTATTTCTTAAAGATCTCAACTTCAATTAAATATTTGAAGTTGAGATCTTTAAAAAAATAGTATCAACTGCGACTTGCGGTTTTGAAACATAGAGTGTAGCTTACATTAATATGATCATCACTAAAATTCAACGGCTCGTTTTACGTTGAAATGTCTCAAACTCTTAACTCTTCGATTTTACATGTAGTTTACTCCGAAAGATCTTGAATTTGACACCTGATACAACCTCATTTATCATTGTTGACCGACAGATCAGTGTCAGGTTTTCCACTAATTCAGTTTGCTCTTACAATAAAGGGGAAAAATACAAGCCTCTAAATAAAGTAATTGTTTCACAGTTAATGAATGTCCTTTGACTTACGTAATCCTTAACCTTGCATTAATAATAAATATTATGTACCTATTTGACCGCTAAAAAGTTAAACTTGAAGTTATTCCGATTGTAAAGTCAGATTCTGAATAAATTAAGTCATAATGAAAGGCCCAATTAACTTTATTCAATACTTACCTAATTTTTACTAGTTGGTTAAGAGCCTTTACGCGGTACGGCTTTTCATACAAACTTTCAAATCCTTATTTTTCGAAATGAATGAACTGATTTTAATGAAACTTGATATGCATACGCTAGATATCCAGGTCTAAATAGTTATCAGAGAACATTTTTGAAAAAGGTTTTAGGGGGAGAGAGAGAGCGATTTTAAGTTTTCAATAGGAATATGGATCATAGGGTCTCGCCATTTTGTCGTGATAATTTTGAAATTGAATAAGGTTAAAACCTAAGTTGTAGGTAGATATTATCTACCTGTGTTAATATCACAAGTTCATAACAATGCAGTAATTTGCAAAGCGATTTATTTCAAGTTATGTGCACATAAAGTAGGTATTGTACTTGAGTTGCGTTCATAAATTTCGATCTTTTATTTTTATTATGAGTTAGTTTAGTATCCTTGTCGTTATTCATAGAAACAAAATTTCCTTATTTATTTATGTCCGTGCGTAAAGTTACACAGTTACACTTACAACATTTTTTTTTGCGCTCTCTTCTTTTGGTTGCCCTTGGAATAGCTTCGACTGTTCCGTCGTTGCCATTCGATAGAAACCCAGGGCCTAAACCACCAACTCTTAAAGCAGTATTACTTTAATATTGCTTCCAGTGGGAAAGAGACGGAGCTATACGTCCTTTATAGCTCCGTCTCTTTCCCACTGGAAGTAATATTGAAGTAACACTGCTTTAAGAGTTGGTGGTTAGGCCCCTGGTTTATCAATTTCCCGATGACTCAGATGAGACATGACCAATATTATTAGGTCATCTTTGGTATATCTATTTTTGTCCATCGTGTTTAAACACTACCAAACATTCATTAATTCACTATATTTGATCGTTCTGAAGTACTTAGTAGTTAGTGTTTTAGTTCTGTACTTGAATACATTTCAATATCACCCTGGAACCTTTCACTACACGATATAGGCTTCCCTTCTTTCTGCCAGCTGGTTCAGTGCGACCATCATCTAAGTAACAGCAACTTTAGTAAAATCGTCGAGTAGCTAATATAGAAAACATTAAGGAAGCATTCAAGCTTAGATTAACAAAAATAAACTAGGCATGATGCTAGATCCTTGTGGCAAGTAGGGTACGATTGGTTCGCGACGCCCGTGGCTCCGCGGGTCATTATTGCGTAAATGGCTCCGTTGTTTCGTAATAAGCCGGCGACGAATACCGCTCTCTGATGACCGCCGTGCGCCTGCGCCAACGCGACTTTGTTTAAAAAGTCAACTTTCTTAACACTGTTTTACATTATCTGCCTCACACCGCAAATATCAGGAGATAGAATAAAGATTAGACGTTTTGTGCCTTACTTTGACAAAATTTACATCCTCAATATCATCATTATATCTGATAGATGAGAGCAGCATCCTAAGTTACTCTGGAAACCCCATAAATCGTCATAGTTTTTGTTGTTCTTACATTTGGACATACACTACCTTCAACTCAAAAAATTTTGGCCACATGTATTTTGTGAGGTCAAAACTTTGTGAGACCGTCATTAAAAACAAAGGTGAGTCTAAACAGCATTGGTTCATGTTTAAATAATTGCTAATAATTAATTCGTTAACTATGAAGTCGTTACATTAAGTATTCAAACTTTTACAAAATACCTTTATCTGGATGGCCAAATACTTTTGAGCGGTAGTGACCAGGCTCTGGAAAAAGCTAAGATTTCCTGCTTCTTCCTCGTGTCGTCGATAGTTTGGCAGGTTCTCTTGTTGGTCGGAAACTTCACCATATTTTATTTTCCGTTGTGCTACATTTACTTTGTTGCATATTTGGCAATCATTAGGGCCTCCCAGCGTGGCATATTGCTTGATGTATTGAAGATGAATGGTATTGTGTTTCAGAATGATCATTGTATTTATTGGGGTTAACGGTGTTTGGTAACCGCAATCTGCATCAAATCTTGAGGAAAACGCTTTTGGGAAATAACATTGCTACATGATTGTCTAGTCATTGGTAACGTTTCTTTATCAATAATTTGCGCACATTAATTTAATTTCAGATAGGTAGTGAATTGGATTAATCCACCAACTAATGAAACAATGACGTCAAAATTTGGGTCAAAACCAAAACTACCCAGTGCGACCTTCATTATTTAAAACTAAGTACCTACCTACTGATTAATTCACTAGTTTCAGCAATAATAAGTAATAAAATAACGCATTGATTTAGTTCTCTTTTGAGTATTAAAGTAAAGAAATATTATTCAATATCTGCAGGCAATAAATATTCGCTACTTATCAGGTTTATAAGCCCCAGCAAAGACAAAAGAGTACATAAGTAGGTAATCATTTTTATTCTACATATTTATGACCAATTTAATTGTTTTATTGCAATTAATAGACTTGTTGATGAATTCGACGTTTATGTTTAAGCATAAAGGCCCACTTGTTGCACAATGCAGAGTTATCTTTTAACTCAAAGCTAGTTGCTAACACGAGGTTTACTTAATAACAAATATTTCATACATGAAGCCCCGGGTTAGCAACTAGCTCGGAGTTTAAGAATAACTCTGGTTTGTGCAAGTGGAACTTAGAGTTAGAAGCCAAAACAGATTTTCTATTGTAGCAGGACTGATAAATCAAAGCATTTATTGTTATGCCAAAATAATACAAGTTTTTATAGAGCAAACAGTCTGAAGACCGTTTGGAGCCCTTGAGGCAGTTATGCGTACAGCCTTAGGAACTAATTCAACAAGGACAAAGAGAATGAGGGCAAGAGGGCAAGGCATATGTGATTTGCGAAGTTTTTGTTTTAGTGTGTATTATTTATGTTATCTTAAATACTAATCGATTTGTGGCGTTAGATAAGTAAGTACCTATTTACGTAGTTGGAAATATTCCAATATGAAATTGGCGGTCTACAAATAAAATAAAATCAACTGTCTAGAATTTTAGACTACGGCACACGGACGTAGAACCTGTGTCTAATTCGTGTGAAATTGAATATAGATGCGTTATTGTTAGATTCAAGTTTCAGTATTTACGTGATCCTTAATAAATAGTTAGGGTATATACTAAATATTTTCGTCAAATTATCATAACTTATTAAATAATAGCCACGCTTGACTCCGGAAGATATGTCAGAATACCTACACGCAGACGCCCACAGTTCTCGCATGACTTGGCATGACATTCTTGATTCCAAGTGAAAACAAATAAGTACCTGTTAACATGGTGATTATGTCTTTAACCCTGCCTGAGTGATCATCATCATCATCCTCCTGTCCTAAACTCAATACTTTATTTGAGGACATTACAGCAACTCTTCTTTCAGCACGTATCTCTCATCTCTCATCTCTCTCACTCTCTCTCTCTCTTCAGACTATAAAGAGAAACGACATTTCAGGATAGTTTTATTACCGGAGCTTTTCTCCCGTGCCCTACGCCAAAGTATCCGTGTAGTTTCAAGGAGTAGCTCATGGCACTCAGCAATGGCCAGTGTAACTTTCTATCACTCTTTTTTTTAATTTGGGTCCTTAAAACCCTTTATAATAATATACAGTTTAGATTACCTATCAACATTATCTTGATATTGATAACGATTAAGTTGTTATCAAAAATCATTAACTTATTAATAGATTTATTTACCTTAATAATGCAAAGACCTCAATTGATTCACAATAAAATGGCTGTGATTGCAATGTTTTGTTACTTGTACTTGACCGATTTTAAATATTCAACCAACTGAGCTGTGGGAAAGACTTGCATCGAGTACTTAATTACTAATTATACGTAATTAGTTACATACAACGATCATTATTTCATAGAATGAAGTACAGTGAATGAATGAAGTAAGGGCCGGCTATAGTAGTCGAAGAAGTCATTAGTTCTTCATCAGGGGTCCACCGAGAATCGGTAAACGTAAGGTGAGTGGGATGCTTTCAGGCTAGGCGGAGTCACGCACGATCTTCCCACGGAGCTGGTAGGAACTGAATGAGAGAACCTGAGCCTGACTGACTGGAGAGGCCTATGTCCAGGAGTGGACTGCTGATGAGTTGAAGTAAAGTTAAGTTAAGACAAGAAAATACTTTGAAAGTGGTGAAACATGTAAAAACAGCTTAATTTAGAGTATTCATATTACTTTTAAAAGCCGAGTGCACGTCTCCTTTTCAAGGATATATCTCGCCGACTGATCGACACTTTGCGTGACCAGAGGGCTGGCTCGTTCTTTGCCCAAAGAATTAGCATTGCCATTCAACGTGGCAATGCTGCCAGCCTTCTGGGCACGTTTCCGGATGACGACGATGCGGAGGAATACTTCGACGCCTGAGTGTATTTTATTTTTATATAAGTATTACTTATTTTTTGTATGTAGTTAGGTTTGAAAATAGAATTGTTTTAATGAATAAATACTCCTTTTTAAAAGTGTAAATGTGAATAATTCGCTGCCACTGGTACTTATGTAATTTAAATTTTATTAAAAAATAAAGTATTTTAATATTACAAAAACGTATGTAGGTACCATTGTCTTTGTTATATTTTCTCACACCATTGACTTATTAATATTATTTCAAGTAACACCTAACAAAGATTGCAAATAAAATCTTTCATTAAAACTTGTTTCGTACTTTTTACTTAAAGATCATGATCATGATAAAGTATTTAATTATTGAAATACGTCAGTGAATTATTTTTCGTAATGTTTGTTTGATGACGAACTTTTGATAAGCACAATTCTACAAAATAATTTTTAGCAGTTAATTAATGTGATTTTTTTATTAACTGACTTCAAAAAAAGGAGGTTATCAATTCAAACCGTATGTATGTAATACTAGCTTTTGCCCGCGGCACCGCCCGCGTGGATGTCGGTTATCGCGTCAAAAAGTAGCCTATGTCCTTCTCCATATCCCTGGCTATATATCTGCCAAATTTCACGACGATCCGTTCAGCCGTTTTAGCGTGAAAGACAGACAGACAGAGCTAGTTTCGCATTATAATTTAGTAGAGAAGGGATTATCAGAATTGCACAGTTTTTGTAAGTATATATTGGTCTATATCAGCTTCTAAACATGTGTGCCTTTTATAAGTATATGTATGTATATAGGTTTTTAAACAAGCCTATATGGTTGTCCGCACTAATCTCAAAAACTATAAATCGCATTGCAAAAAATCTTTTTGGTGGAATGGCTATAGTTCCCACATAGGGAACAGTGCAAGTTTCATTAAAATTGGTTCAGTAGTTTTTGAGATAGAGAGTAAAGTATTTATCAGTCACTGAAGGAAAACGTGTCGTTGGCTTATCAACGTAATATTAACAACATGATTATGCTAATTCTAATTGTTGATAATTACTTATTATTTTTGAGTACATAATTAGTTTTAATTACAACTGAAAATAAAGTTAGAAAAAAAGTACTTAATTTAAAAAAAAATAACCGACTTCAAAATTGTGCGCATATTTAATTAATCTTCATCTCTATCTATTATACTAATATATTATACAAGTACAACGTGTAACAGAATAAACGTAATACCTTTAAAAGGGTCATTGTACCTACACACTACGCGGAAATCGCGAAAAAAAAAATCAGCTGTTCAGTAGGTACATTTTGTCGAGATCTCTCTTCATCTTCGTCGTTCCCTCACTGCTGAGGATCGCGATCACAGCGTCTCCAAGCCATGTGGTCCATGTCGAGATAAGTGTAAAGAAATGTATGGGGTAGTCGATTTCTGCCTTGGCTGGGGGCTTTAAATTCATTTGAAGCCACCACAGGTTAGTCCGGTTAAGCAGTTAATATCCCACGTGTGTTAACTTGCTAGTGGTCATACCTAAAAAAAAAAAAAAAAAAAAAAAAAAAAAAAAAAAAAAAAAAAAAAAAAAAATAGTCGATTTCTTTTTCTCGATTTCGGAGTTGATCCTATAGTAAAAGCTGTTCATAATGATGAGTACAATGAGGTATTATGTTTACTCTGTTACACGTTGTATAAAAGCGAAAGGTCAGTCACTCACTGACTCATTATGAAATTTCGAAAACCGTTTGACATTGACGTAATCGTTCGTTTTTCAGAACTACGGTACACTTTGAACAAAAAAAGGGTAAAAATGGCCTCCCTCAATGTACATTTTGAGGGGTGTATCCTTGGGTTTATAAACTTGGAATGAATACTGTCCTATTTCATCATTTTTGAAAACTCAATGGGTTTTAGGGGGTGTTAAAATTTTAATGGAAGAATCTTAAGAGCGTGTACGCCGTATGTCATTTCATACAAACTAAATCTTTTTCAAAACTGTTTTCTGATAACTATTTAGACCTGGATATCAAGCGTATGCATACCAAGTTTCATTAAAATCGATTCTTTCATTTTGAAGAATAAGGGTTTGAAAATTTGTATGAAAAGCCGTACCGCGTAAACGCTCTTAACGCTTGGTCCAATTAAGGCATCTCGCCCACTGGACGGCCACGACCACGACCACTGGCCGCAACGACCAGATTAACTAAAGAAACGAGTGCGCGAGGTGCCTAAGATAAGACGACACGGATTTTTCGAAATCAACCCCTGAAGGGGTGAAAAGGGGTGATAAAATTTTCAGTGAAGAATATTACTGCTTGCCTCAATTAATTTAGAAATTGGCATTATAAATTTAAAGTGGATTATGAGAAAAAGGGTAAGAATGGATTGTAACATGATGCTCATTACTTCGATTTAGAAACTTTGTGCAAATGACTTGGTATATGGTAAAAAATAAAGATTACCTACCCTTCAAAAGAGGTCGGGGTTGGCGGTTGTACATATTATACTTACCGAATACCGATATACGATATACGACTATCAAGTGACAACGTTTATTCCAAATATTAAAGCTGGCACCGACCTCAAAAAATAATTGGTTTACATTAAGTATATTTTTTTAAAGATAAAACTTTTGTTTTTAATAAATAATATTGTAGATACGATCCCCCACTAGTTTTTCTCAAGGAACATCATTGGATTTCCTGAGCGGACTATATAAATATTTTAGTACAATGATATTAATATACAGGGTGTTTCAGAAGATTTTATCACATTTAAGAGTGACCTGCGGCCCTACCATGACGTGTTAAAACGTGAGTCATTCGAGCGAGAAAGAGGGATGGAGCTATACACCCTATATAGCTCCATCCGATATACACTAAAGAACAGTAGCAAAAAAGACAAAAAAACCGAACGCAAAAATCCACTTAAACGCTCCAAACAAATTAAACACTTTTCAAGCAGTCTGATGTAGTTAGTGGCATACAATCTGTCTTATATATAACCACCTAAACAGGGTAATGTTGTTGCAAGTCGTGACCTCTCGTAAAGAAACTGCTGTCGTTTTTTGGACCCGTTACTTTAAATTAATTTAAATTAAGTCTTGTCTTCCTCGTTCATTCGCGAATAAATTTCGATAGGTTCCATCTTTCCTAATAAATCAGATAGAGTCCGAGGAACAAAGTTGTTAACCGCATCGTTAATATTAAGGTAACCGACCATCGTTAAACTTTCCAATCTCGTTTTATAGCTACTTTTTATTTTTTCCAGATCGTGGCAGCAACAGCACTCATAACGCTAATACTGCCCAGATCCAGGGTACCCTGCGAGGCCATAGCCCAAGAGGCTGTCATGATAGCGCTGTATCACTTCTTCTGCCTAGTCGTGGCAGAATGTGGGGGCAGCGAACAGTTCGTCAGGTCTGTATTCATTCAATCAATAGCCATACCACCGTTGGTGCGGCCCTGCGGAGGACTAGCGAAGGGTAACTCGCCGTTCCCGGGTCGACGCGGAGACGGCGGCGGCGCGGCGCGTTGTTTTCCATGCGCGCGTCGGTTTCGCTATAGTTGATGGGGCCAGTGCTTGCCGGGGTGAAAAAGACGGGTAGGTTTTAGGCAAGAGGAGCCTGACACTCCCGTCATCCTGCTCTTCCCAAAGCAGGAGAAGTCGTTTGATGATTACCCATCCACCAAAAAACAAGAGTACTTTGAGAAGCCATGAGGAGGAGGCTGTCATGATAGCGCTGCACCACTTCTTTTGTCTGGTTGTGGCAGAATGTGGGGGTACAGAACAGTTCGTCAGGTTCGTATTCAACCAATCAATAGCTTTAACTCTTGTGCCTTTGTGTTTTTTGTACCAAATAAGGAAGCAATTAAATCTTTAACAATAATAACTTTGGCATTTCGAAATAGGTTTTGCTATTTTGAGTGCGTGGTTAATTATTATTAAATAAGTAATAGTGATAAAAAACACGTTGAAATTTTAAAAGGTTTTTATAAAAAAAAATATTTTGTTTTTTGTAACGATTTTGCTGTGATTAAGATGACATCGTAAATATCTACATTATAAAATTAAATTGTTATTGGATCCAAGCTTGGCGTCTTTTGATCAACAAGTGGTTAATAATAAAACAATATGTTTATCACTAAATTATTAAAAATAATCACACATGCATTCTTAATGAATAATATTAACATAATTATTAGAAAAACGATACTCTTATCATGGATGGACTGGATTGTCCCAGAGCAGGCCATATGCCTTCTTTCCTCTTCCCACTTTTTCCGAACTTCTGCGATTTAAATAATTATTATATTTAGGTAATTTAGGTACCTTCTGTAAGTTATAAGCTCAAAGTCTAAAAATACATCAATAATAAAACTCCTCTGACAAACTTTCACGGGCATTTTAATAACGGAAGACAGTTCTAAAATATTATTTAATGGTAACCGGCTAAGTGCGAGTCAGACTCGCGCACGAAGGGTTCCGTACCATTTTCTATAAAAAACGACAAAAAAATCACGATTGTTGTATGTGAGCTCCCTTAAATTTTTAATTTATTCTGTTTTTTAATACTTGTTGTTATAGCGGCAACAGAAATACATTATCTGTGAAAATTTCAACTGTCTAACTATCACGGTTCATGAGATCACAGTCTGGTGTCAGACGGACGGACGGACAGCGAAGTCTTAGTAATAGGGTCCCGTTTTACCCTTTGGGTACGGAACCTTAAAAGTACGTGAGGAAGGACTTTGCCTGTGGGAAATAAGATCGATCGTTGATGTCTTTTAGCTGCACAATGATGAAATCTTAACCGGGGTAGTCAGCCCTATGAACCACGTCAATATGTCGCTGAATGTCTAAACTTATAAACTTGTCTGCTTTAATTTCATGAGAGTTTCACGAATTCAATGAAGAAGGAGTTGTAAAAATTACACAACAACTTGTAAATGTGAAATACATATAATATAATCTATAAATATCTATTACGAATGTTTGCGTGTGAAGCGAAAATCACAGATATTTTGTAGTGTCGTCCAAAATTGATCTATCATCAATATTGATGGTTATCGAGGAAGTATGGATTAAATTATTGAATTTGTAATTGATTAAATGTTCTGTTATTGCCTTGCCATATTGTATCTAACCACAATACCAACGATCGGTATACATATATTGCACATACACAAAAAACTATAATCGAACTCTGGATTACTATTCTGTGCTAAAAGAAGAGCGGAATCTAGTGCTAATGCGACTTTGAAATGAAGAATGTATAAATCTTTATACATAATTATTTATATGCATGAGAGTTAAACTAGATACGCCGTTAGTCACTAAGCTTCTCTATCAGGCAGACTGTATGGCCAAAATATATAGAATTTAACAACACATAAAAGAAATTGATGCAAGTACCAAGCCTAACGATGCCAATGCATTACCAGTTCTGGCATGCGATTTCTCTTACCTATCTGTGTTACGATTTGCGCAAGCAGATAACTAAGCCATAGCTATTAATGCACTTATCTTTTATCTCGTTCCCACACCATCAAACAACATTATTGCTATCTCTATAAATATAGGAAGCTGTGGCACTCAATTACTTTAATGGCAAACACAAAGCTTAGTTGTAGATAACAATTAATTCCTCTGTACTACGCATGATCATAGAGTAGCGAATAAAAAGTCTGCCAAGCCTTTTCCGAACTACGTTGCTGACGGTTTCCAGTCTATCCAGATGCAGCGGAATACCAGTTTTTATATCGAGTTACTCATCATCATCATCATCATCATATCAGCCGAAAGACGTCCACTGCTGGACATAGGCCTCCCCCAAGTGCCGCCACAACAACCGGTCCTGTGCGTCTCGCATCCATCGGTTACCCGCGACCCTCACCAGGTCATCGGTCCACCTTGTGGGAGGCCGTCCAACGCTGCGTCTTCCGGTACGCGGTCGCCACTCCAAAACTTTTCGGCCCCATCGACCATCTGTTCTGCGAGCAATGTGCTCTGCCCACTGCCACTGCATCGAGTTACCTACGGGTTTGAGAATATCAGTTCCCAAACCAGTAACGGGTAGACGATACGCACAATATTAGTGTAAGATTTTCTAGGTTCTAATAACCAAAGATGTACAGATGAGTTAAAAATCGAACCATGCGGCAGTTATAATCACAAATAAGTAACTGCCATATGGTTCGATTTTAACACAAGCTGTTGAAGCAGTTGTCCTATTGCAAAGTTGTTAGGTAACATGAACTCTTGCGTGTGGATGTGTCCGCTACTTCATCCGTGTGTTTATCATGTTGAAATGGAATTGCTCGTACTTAGCTCCCTTGGACTGAACCGCAGTGTCTTGTCGCGGATGTTGTAATAAGTAAAGTATTAATTTCGCAACATCCTGCACGATAATAATCATGTCTAAAAATACAGTTAAGTATTTCGATTGTCGATTTCTTATTGCATGTTTCACCTACAATTTACATCTCAAATCCCAGTTTTACCACAGATGTACCGTTGTTCGCCAATTGTTAATTCAAAGTCCAGTATCGTCTTTTGTGCGAGGTCTTCGAGGTTGATTACCATTCAAGCATCAACGCGCATTCCTAAATTAATGCTTGTTGCCTAGGCTGTAACGTGCCTCTACGAAGTTACCTTGGGTCGCTCAGAAAAATCCCGAAGTTGGACACCGATGCCATCGTCGTACTTATATTATTTTCGGTAGTTATTGCATAAGTTAGTAAATATTAACCGTGTCATAATCATGCGTTATTTACATTTTATTCTTATCAGGTTATCATACGGCAATCTGCATAACCAAACGATAACAGTAGGTAGTGTTTGCATAAAATCAACAGGAACTGTAATGTTCATTGTTTAAGTAAGAACAATTTATAAACCTGCACAATAAAATATTTTAAATTATCACGAACAAATAAACTTGATAAATGTGTCACGATTTTGCGCACTCAGTCAATAATTTAATTGAATACTGTAGTTTTTTTAAATTGCTTTTAAGAACTACGAAGGTCATTGTTGATCCGGGTACTCGTAGAACCTCAAAGGCACAAAACATTTTGCACATGGTACAATAGAAAAAGATTCGAATTTGGACTTGGAACACGGGCGACCGCCAACTTCCAAGAATGTGTTCATTTATATCATAACAATACAAGACACAAAGCTGGATGTACAAAAGAGGTAAAGAAAAGCTTGTGTTTGAAAAAAAACTTAAACAGCTTGTAATAGGGGCGCTTTATTACATTTCTGTTGCATCTATTGTTTCCAGTTTCTACCTTTTTCGAAACTCAAAATTTTTTTGACCGGACCCACTGGACAACGCATTGATGGGAGAGTTTGAAAACTGTTTTTTTTTATTTTTGAACAAAAATGTATTGTTTTCAAAGAAATAGACAAGCAAATGAATGTGGGGTGTGCACGGAGAAAAAATAAAGCATCTACTACTTTATTTTTAGTGCAGGTAATCCATTTGTGAAGTCAAAATAAAGACAACTTCCCACTAAAATAGAATTTACCTTGACCGTAAATTCGAAATTGTCTTACAGTAAGGTATATTTTAGTAAAAAATACTAAAATTTATAACCTTAATGTAAACCTTAATGTAATGATCAATTATTAAAAAATAAAGTGGTCAATTAAAATAAGTGGTTCCACTTTGCACAGACAGAGAGCTAGGGAGTCTACCTAGTATTACAGAATACCTAGTCTTATTTTAATACGGGAAAACATTAAGTTTACCTCGGGAAACTCAAGTCTACACGGATGAAGTCATGGATAAAAGTTAGTACGTATACTTAGTAATACTTACTAAATAAATTTTAACTTAATTTACAAAAAAAGTGATTTAATTAATTTACATTCTTACCTAAATTATTGTCAGTAAGTAAGTACTTTTATTTATTTAACACTTCACGCACACAAGTGTACAGAAGGCGGATTTGAAGATCGATCCGTGCGGCTATTATTTAGCCACGAGCTCCTCGTTATTCGATTCATATTTTGAACTAGATCTCTGCATACCGGAATCGTTTTTCGTGATGAAAGTACCATAGTTCACTCAGCAATACTCGTAGATTAGCTTTCTATCAGTGAAAGTATAGATAATCGTAGTTAGTTAAGTTTGTTCAACAAACAATTTTATGTTCTTTAAATAAGTAATCGATGCAACTATAATCGTAATTAGAACAGTTTGTTCAACAAACAATTTTATGTCCTATAGATAATTTTAATCGATGATGCAACTATAATCGTAATTAGAACAGTTTGTCCAACAAAAAATTTTGTGTCCTTTAGATAATCAATGAAACTATAATCGTAATTAGAACAGTAAGTTTAACAAACGATTTTATGTCCTTTATATACTTAACTTTAATCGATGCAACTATAATTGTAATTAGAACAGTTTGTCCAACAAAAAAATTTGTGTCCTTTAGATAATCAATGAAACTATAATCGTAATTAGAACAGTAAGTTTAACAAACGATTTTATGTCCTTTATATACTTAACTTTAATCGATGCAACTATAATCGTAATTAGAACAGTTTGTCCAACAAACAATTTTATGTCCTTTAGTAGTACACTTAAATCAAGGCAACTATAATCGTAATTAGAACAATTATATTATCGGAATATAAGCGGAATTAGAATTTTATGTCCTTTAGATAACTATAATCGATGCAACAAAACACGTCACAGAATCTAGTTAGATTCGTAGAACAAGAATTATACTAAAGCCTATCATGTAATGTTTACAGAAGCGCCGGTGGAGCTGACCTAGAGACGAGGGTGATGCCATGCTGCTGCTGGCCATGTTGCGTTATACCAAGGCCGAAGTTTCACAAGTAAGTCGAACGTTCATGACTCAGCATTAATTTAAATGCGATTTGAGCAAAACACTTGAAATTCGATGCAATGTAGTAGTCTGACACTGTCCAGCTAGTCTAGGTATTTTGATCCAGGGTTGCGGAATGTATGGAACTGGAACGCAAAGGGTATTTGGAGGAACACGAATGGGTTTTAGTCAATAAGAGTCAGTCCAGTCCGCCAGAGGAAAAGAAGTCATTTGATGATTCCCAACCTAATAAAAAGTAAGTATAGTTATAGACCCTGGGTTGTGGAGTAGACAAGAAAAAGATAGATAAACATTTATTTGGTACAACAAGAAAAGAAAATACACCACATAAAAGCCTACTTACTTAAATCATAAGAACAAAATAAACTAGAAAATACGTACAAAAAAAAAGAAAGTTTACAATATTGTCTGTGGCACATTGTTATGCAGTCTATGGAACAACCAACGTGCGGGCGGCGTGTGTCTTAAGGTACACCAAATGGGAATCCAGCTCGGCAAGAGGATGATGAAGACGATACAATATAAAAAAAACTGGCCAAGTGCGAGTCGGACTCGCGCACGAAGGGTTCTGTACCATTATCTATAAAAACGGCAAAAAAATCACGTTTGTTGCCCAAATTAAATATTTATTTTATTCTGTTTTTAGTATTTGTTGTTAGGTATAGTGGCAACAGAAATACATCATCTGTGAAAATTTCAACTGTCTAGCTATCACGATTCATGAGATACAGCCTGGTGACAGACAGACAGACAGACAGTCAGACGGACAGACAGACAGACAGACGGACAGCGGAGTCTTGGCAATAGGGTTCCGTTTTTACCCTTTGGGTACGGAACCCTAAAAAAATGTATGCAAGTCCAGAAGTGCATGGTCATATTTAAGGGTGTTGTTCTGTAGCTGCTATACAGTAAAGAACAATATCAAAATAAAAATATTGACTTTAAAAAAAACCCGACCTCGTAAAACGACTAAAAATTTTAAAAAATATACTTAACACTTTTCAAACAGTATGATGCAGTTGGTGGCATCGTATCTATGATTGAACTCAATAAAATAGACGGCATCAGACTACTTGAATGTATTTAAAAAAAAACATTTTCTGCGGTCGGTGTTTTGAAAAAAGTTCAATATTTTGATATTGTGTCTTTGCTGCATAGTAGCTATAGAACACCGCCCTTAAATATGACCACGCATTTCTGGAACACCCTGTAGTATGTATGTAGTGTATGTACCTATATCCCAGGTGGGCCATCTTACAAACTAAGTCATCCATATGACTTAGTTATAGGCTTGCCCCATGGCAAGCCTTTGTCCAGAGCAGTGGGGTGCCGATAAGTCGAAACATAGTAAGTAACGGAATATAGAGCTAGGCTGATTTTAGAGGTGTGTGTAGCGGTAAATCAGCAAGATCTAGAAGAGTTAGTAGATTAATAGAGTAGAAGACCTATTCATACCTATAGCATACTATTGATTTCAAAGGCATATCTTTCGAAGAGGATCATAACAATGGTAAACCGAAATCATTATTTTGCCATTGGAATAGTACCCATATATTATATGTTGCTTATTGCATACCTTTATGTTTATTGTTTCCAGTTAGTCGTAAATAATATTGTATTAAGTACCTACCTATCAAGGAGTTATTATAGCTACTGCGTGATAGAATATTGATCAATGAATTGATGTTTTTTTTTTATATTGAAAACAAGACACAATGGATGGGTAGATAATTAACTGTTTACGTGCATAAATCTTTTTATTATGAGGAGATAAAATGTGAAGAATATTATTGTGCAATTTTGAACCTTCGATTTAATTAAGAAACGAGGTTTTCGTGGACCTTTGAAACATTAAATTTTCTGTTTTGACTGCCCAAAAAAGGAGTGTTGTTTTCTTCTTTTTTTTCTCAATTATTTAACAATAAAAATAAAGCGTAGCATTCAGCTCATGTAGCCATTATAGGTACATTTGTAGAATGTAATCTGTGGTAGAATTGACAATTTCATGAAGTGGCCAAACATATGAAATGGTTGCCCATTTCATACGATATGAGTTGGACTCATACATCGATTTATGAATAAAAACAATAACAAAGTTGCTGCATTAAGTATGACAATAATTAAATTGGCAGATTGCCACCCTTTTATTGGGATAATGGCAAAATAATAGCAGCTTTTGCATAAATTGGCAAAAGCTGCTATTATTTTGAGGTTACTTAGGCATATTGAGGAGTTGTTACCGATGATGGTATGGCCCCCAATTATAGGTACCTTCGCATATTTGTAGCGCACCCATCTATGTTATTCCAGTGAGGAAATTGTTTTAATAGATATTAAAACAATTATAAGACTTACTTATTAATTAATTTATAGGAGTGCTGGCAAGGACAGTTCTCGTGTTTCTTAGTATAGTAGGTGTGTCAGTAAATAATTGATTATCTAAGGAATTACGATGAAAATGTTTTGATTGCTCTAAGTGATATGTGGTGGGTACAGCAGTCATTAGAAAATAATAAATATTTTTTTAATTCACGTTGTGATGCTAATTGTTTTATTAATCAATTTGTCTTACTACTAGGTATACTTACCTCCCTATACGTATAATAGTTTACACGGAATTGTAATCGTATGTTATTATTATTTTAATAGCGGTTGTCCTACATAAAGCTCCCATGAGGATCTTGTTTGACCTATTCATTTCCTCTTTACAGGCGAACTCTGATGTGGTTGCGGTATTTAGTCCTCCAGATACCGATAGTTCAAGGAATTATCTACTTCATCATCGTGGTAATCTGGTCGGAAGATTACGTAAGTTCTTAACAATTTAAATACATATTTTAAATTAGGTACCTACCTACTTAATGGAATCAAAAATGTCTTTAATATTAGGATCGTAAGAATGTGACGAAGTTATACTTTTAACAACGAGCATTTTTATCCTAAAACCAGTCAGAAGCTGCATAAGTTCCCCCCACTCTCATGCTTCTCAACCGACCAGCATTGACACAGCTACCTGTGTCAATGCAGA
This sequence comes from Melanchra persicariae, assembly GCA_947386135.1. Lineage (NCBI taxonomy): Eukaryota > Metazoa > Arthropoda > Insecta > Lepidoptera > Noctuidae > Melanchra > Melanchra persicariae. Next base: position 8,871,479 of record OX376659.1, read on the forward strand.
GAGGTCTCCCATTTCTTCGACACCTTCAAAAATATCTTTGTCATAAACCCAATTTCAAAAGATCAAATAACTCAACATCTTACTTTATTTAATTTCAGATGTTATACCACCGTAACTTCGTGTTCTTCCAACCATTCATCGCCGCGTCCATCCTGTCTGGTATGTGGGGCGTGGTGATGTTGGTCCGGGCGGCCATGACCGTCGGCCGCACGCCCCGGGCCAGGTTCCTCGCGGTGCAACTGGTGCTGATCATTGTGAAGCTGCAGTGCGGACTGGCCAAGTCCTTGCCGGATGTGGCTAACTTGTCGTGCGTCTTGAATTTACATCCTGCCGTCTTTGTTTATAGTAAGTTGATTATATGTGTTTCTACTTTAATACATGTACAAATTCCAGGTTCCTGTAAACGTGACCACCTATTAGACCCAAACAGTATTCATAGATACCTACTCTCGATGCGAAAAGAACTAGAATTTAGATTCTTGACTGATACTACAATAGGTGTAGTAACTGGATACCTTAGGTTGATTGTGTTGGACTGTTCAAGGGAAAATATAACTCAGAGAATCTATTTTCATTTTCGATGGGCCATAATATGGATCTTACTTAAGAAGACTCGAAGAACAATCACAATTGTAGTACTTTAATCAAGCATGTTTGCTCACCTTTGCAGGTAAAAAGCATGTGATATTAATAATACATCTTGAAAATGTGATTGTTGACCATCTTGTTGTCTCTATTGTTTAGCTCATTCCCTATGTGTCTGGAATTTATTAAGATCATAAATAGTTATTGAATGACTAAAAACCTTTTAGCATAAACACCGTCAACATTAACAATTTTTCTCCTCTTCCAGTTGTCCACAACAGCGTCATGATGCTGGAAATGCTATTGCTATCGATCATGGCGTGGCGTATCTACAGCGCTCCACCAGGGAAGGACTTAGAGAAAGTACAAAGAGACAAAGTCGTCGTCGCAGTATTAGAAGATAGTATTCACTCCATTGAAGTCAGAAGCGCTAGAGAAGGCATAGACAACAAGTCCTTTAATAACAATAATGTCGTAGTCGATGACTGAATGTTCATCTACAATGTATTTTGATGTCAATATCGTGTGCTTTAATATATAGTCGATACATAGACGTATGAAGAGACGGAATTAAATATAGATAGTGATGTAATTTCTTAAGAATCAATAGATATTGCACCTTTTGCTTTAGGTGTTACGTCACGCTGTGTTTCTAACAAACACGGTTTTAAAATATGACTACAAAATATGTGATCTATGTATTCTGCACGTTGTCGGAGCATATGTACCTGAATGGGCTTGATAGAAGCCCATATGTTAGGTATTTAAGATCACTAGGATCCAGTGTAAAAGTTTTAATTTAGATTGTCATTTACATAAGCTACACTTTTTACTTGTGTATTAGGTTTTGTGTCGTCACTATTCGCAATATTAATTCAATTTTGGATGTACCAAAAACTTGGGCACCATTTATTTAATGTCTTATTACAAGCCCATTAGATCGGTGTTTAAAATGATTGTGATAAAACAATAATACAGTCGAATTAATCAAAAATATACTTTTTTCCTTGATTTGTATTTTTATTCTTTAAAATTTAATAGTTTCACATGTTTAAATAATTTATAATTCAAATATTAGTCAATAAATTAATTATTATTTTTGTAGAAATTCAAATTTTCATTCCTCTGTAGATTCGCTACCATTGCTCTTGTCCTCATTTTCTTCAGATGGCGTCCCAGCCCGAGAACTTTCAGATCCGTATATGTTGTGCAATTCTTCCAATTTGTAGTGAATTTTTACTCCTTTCGAGTTTGTTTTCTTCACTTTATTAACGAGTGATTTGGTTTGTTCTTCCAACGTTTTCAATCTCAAATCACGTGCAGCGAATCGAGCCTCATGATCAATTTCACTAGAGGTTGATGGCACAGAGTCTTCTTTATCGGAACTTGAATTATCCTCATTAGGTTCAGCAACGCCATCTTCACTATTACTGGGGTTTTGATGTTCATTATGAAGAGTATCAAGTTTCTCAATAATTTTGTTACCAGTATCCAGCGTGCTAGCTATAGTTTTAACTACTTCTGAACAACTGTTCTCTAAGCTTTGCAGTCTTTCATCTTTCTTTGCAAGTCTTTCATTTTGCTTCCTAACGTTTTCCAGTATAGCTTCAAAATCAGGAAGTTCATTTGAAGCTTGTGAATTGTCTACTGGAACCGTAGTTGTAGAACCATCGGTCTTTGGTTCCTTACTTTGGTCAGTTGTTTCCGGGAGTTGGTTAGATTGAGTTTCTTTTTCGGGGTTGGTTAAATCCAAAGATGAGTTAGTACCATTTGCAAAGTTAGATGTCATATCAGAGTTTGAGAGCTCCTTACCGTCTATATCGTCTGTTTCAATGTTTGTTGTCTGCCTTTCAGTTTCTTTGCCTTCGTTATTTGAATAATCACTTGAGGTTGGCCGATTAATAAGATGGTCCAGAGTATTACTTATTTGGTCACTTATCTTAGCCGTAGTTTGCGTTTTTTGTAACAAAGCAGCGGTCCCTATTTCCAGATTATTCAATTTTCTATCCTTATTAGCTAGTCTGTCGTTTTGGAGACGAACGTTCCTCAAGATTTCAGTCGGATCGATAAGTGGTAGTTCTGATTGAGATGTTTCGGAAGTCTGTGGATTTATTTGTCTTTCACTCTCTTGACTACTAATAACTGTAGTGTCGATTGACTGACTTACAACGGTGTCTTCTGCATTCGTTTCTTCAGTGCAAGAATCATCATGTGTAATATCTCCGACTTCGTCTTCTGTTTCTTCACATATTATTCCGTTCTTGGAAAATCTTTCACTTTTACTAGGTTCCGATGTTGGATCGTGGTTATCTTCACTCTCTTGAGTATCCAAAGGTAAATCAGCCACGTCTAACAGATCACTTGCGGGATCTTCTCTTTCCGCTATGTTAAAATCTGTGCTAGAATCTGGAATTGTTTCAAATGATTTCTTTTGCTTTCTCTTGCACCTCGTTAGCTTTTCTGCTACATATTCACTTTCATCATTTGATTCGGAAGACTCATCTGAAGGTCTCTCGTCGCTGTACCCACTTTCTCCTGAATTATTAAACGATGGTGAGCCGGATTTAGTTTTTCTACTTGAGAATTCAGCCCTTAGAGTTTTCCAGTCTCTTTCTGACTGGGTGTTCTTTTCGCGGGCTTGTTCCCACTTTTCCCGGCAATATTCAAGTTCTTCTTTAAGTTCATTCAGTAGCTTTCTCTTCTGCTGCAACTCATATTTAAGAATTTTCTCGTGAGTGTGTAATTGATGATGGTGCCTCCTCAATCGGCCAACAACATGCCAAGTTTTGCTCAACTCATTAGTAACCATACATAATCTCCTTTCTTGCTCTTCTAAACGTGTTTCCAAGTGGCCATTGAGTTGCTTCATCCGATTGACCTCTTTTATCAGACCCAATTTTTCTAGTATCAGATCCTGAAATAGAATGACATTTGGCGTAAGTTTAATAACACAGAAAATAAAATAACTACTTACAGATTCTGAGAAAGTGGTATGATAACTGTTTTTGTTTTCGGGGATTACACAAAAAATTGGCTCTGTACCAAAATTAAAGCGGCGCATTTTTGAGTAGGTACTGCAAAATAATGATCATGAAGATGTTTATTTTTACATAGTGACTTTTGACCATGACTCAATTATTTATCTAGAAAAGAGTAATTGTTGTTGAAGCAATAAGATAATCACTTACCTTTAATCTGATATACGTCTGACTAACGCTTGGCACTAACACGGGACCTGATTTTGTCTCGACAGATTTATAACATGTTGTAACTTTTTCTGGAGAGTTCCCTTCAGGCGCATTTTGATGACTTAGAAGTTCTATGAGTACTTTCCAAACTTTCGGCAGATTTTCCACTATTTCTTCAGCAGTAGTGCTCTGGGCTTTTTGTGTCTCTGCAAGTTAAAGTAGAATTAGAATCGTAATAAAATAAGTAGGTATCTAGGAACTAACTTCTTAATAAATAAAATACAACCGAATTGAGAACCTCCTTCTTTTTTTAAGTCGGTTAATAAATATGTTGTTACCTGGTTCGTTTTCTGAAGATGATGTCTCCTGTGTTGATGGTTGACCGTCATCGTTAGTTGTTTCATACCTATATTTTTCTTCATTTTCATCTACCTGACTGACTAGCTCTAACAAAAGTTTGGGCAATTCCGACGAAGCTTCTGATCCATTTTCTTTTTCTGCCATTTGCGTTAGTAAACCATGATTGTCCTGTAGTCGTTGAACTAATGTGTCCAAATCTTGTTTGGTTTTATCTCCGAGCAAAACTTGGGAGAAAAGCTGTAATCCAAATAATTTAAACCGAATTATTAAACATTCTTAGTAGGTGTGCTAATTTTAGCGCTAAACATAAACTGTTGGTTCACTTACTTTGTTTACGACAGCCATTTCGGCTTTTAATACATTTGTTTCTATCTGACATGTAGATATTTGAGAATTTTTATTATCAATAGTTTCAATTAAAGAATCTATTTTCGAGTCTAGTTCTTCTACTTTTGTGTTGAGATCTTTGCACCTGAAAACGTAAGGATTACATTGATTAGTGACAGCCAGATATATCATTAATAGGGAACAAATAGGCATCTACCGAGTGCCTCTTTTTATTTTGTAAGGTTTAACTTACTTTTTGACTTCAGCTTGATAAAGCACTTTATGTTCATCCAGTTCTCGGACCAGACGTTGTCTAGAAACTTCAGCAAGTCGGGCCCTCTCTTCATAAAGACCTCGAAGTGTGCGAATATTCTGCAGCTGCCGTTCATATTCTTGCCTTAGATCAGCAGATAGCAGATTTGTTTCCCTATCAGCTAGAGTGCGTTCTATTTCGTTTAATTTTTCTTTTAACTGGAACGGACGAAAGTGAATTATAAACTCATCAACACTATTTGTTTGTTTAAATTGCATCCCAATATATTATGTAACAGCGTGGGCACATACTATTAGAAATTGTTATGCTACGACATAGTTGAAACGTACGTAACGATATACGTCAGTGAAACATTTTTATAAGAATTGATTGATAGCCCTCTCATATTTATTAAGGAAGGTTTGTTGAAGCTGCTATAGGAGTATATGTGGTGTTGGCACTTTGTCAAAACGTAAGACGCCAAGTAACAGATGATGCGTCTCACATGCCGTATTTTGGCGGTCCCTGACCGGGTGCAGCATGGCTGCCTCCAGGTCGTTGGCTTGGCATTGGATCTTTGTGATCATTATAGAAATATCCATAAGTTGTAGGTACTAATAATATATTATCGATTCGAATGTTCCTCTGTCTGCCTGTTAAAATATTCTCAGCGCAAAACCGATTTTGATACTGATAACAGAGAGAGTTAATTAGTAATACCTATATATGAATAAGCAGGTAAATAAAAAAAATCTTGCCCCTAAAACAGTGAACTGGGCTGTTTGGGTTTGAAGGGACGCGGACGAAGACTCGGGCTTAACCACTATTTCGTTAGATCCATAGGATAAGTTGAACACAACCGCTTATTAAAATTCGTGCTCGAAACAGAATTTTCTGAATTTTCGGAAGAAATTGACTATTTTAACGAAAATCAATAATTCTAGTTACTGCGATTTTATTTTAAAAAATATATATAAATACTTTGATAGCTTGTTATTTAGCAAAGCGCTTTATGCATCTCGAGGCGTACCTGCTAGATACTCACATCATTTAATTGTTGTTCTCGTAGACTTATCATGGTTTTACTGACTGCCACCACTTCCTTTAGTGCACGAATTTGTTTTATTGATTCTGTGTTTTGAAAATTCAAGTCTGCAATATCGGAGTACGCTCCTTGTAACGTCCTATTAGTTTCGGACAGGTCCTTTCTAAGTTTCAGGTTATTTGCTTTTAAATCGTCAAATTCTTCTCTCATCTGCGCTAAAGCATCTGTGAGTTCACTGTTTCCTTTTAAATGCAGGAGGTTATCGGGGATTTCAATATTATTCCTCGATAGCAGTTCACAAAGCAACTTGTTGCTTTCATATAATTCCAGTTTTGCTGCCTTCTCATTTTGCAGAGCCTTCTCTAATTCTTCTTTCTCGGTTCTGTGACGCGTTAGAATCTGTCTTCTTTGTTCACGTTTAATATCGAGCTGCTTTTTGAACTCATTCATTTCTTCTTCTTTTGCTTTAGCTCGAATTTCCTTTTCAGTCATGGTATCAGTACCAGCCATCTCAACGTTTTCATTTGTTTCATCAAAGGACCCGCTTGTGTTCATTGTTTCACTTTCACTTGTGACGTTACTTGCGCCGTGTTCCCTCGTTGGGGCACTACTGACAATATTTCCCATTTTGGAATACTTTTATAAACAAAGCCGCACTTTCATTCGCACATAAACAGCGCGAGGATGCGTGTTTTTAAAATAGGTAACGACCAATACGATTTTAATCAGACAAAGGACTGTCGACTCGGTGGACTCACATGTATGTTCGACGAAGCAGTGGCTTCCCGAAATAGATCCCTCGTCAGGTCCAGACATGCGTCGGCACACACATATAGCACGTTTGGTAATGCCGCTCGCAGCTCAGTTAGCATACGTAGATGTTTTTTCGACAAAATCTCCGACAATATTTTATTTTTACCGGGTATTTTCATCAAATTCTCAGAATAGTTTGAATGCATGTTTGGATGTAGGTACCTTAGTTGGTTCGCGGAAATTTCCCTCTGTAGCATTTTACATATCAACCAATTTGAATATTATATTCAGGCAATCCCTATATACTTCCTTACTAATATTATAAATGCGAAAGTAACTCTGTCTGTCTGTTACGCTTTTACGCTTAAACGGCTGAACAGATCATCATGAAACTTGAAAGATATATAGCCTGGGATATGGAGAAGGACATAGGCCATACTTTTTTACGGGATAACTGTTGTGTGCTGCGGGCAAAAGTTAGTAACGCCTATATTTAGTTACGAATACATTTATTTGAGTTCTTTCGTAACGTTATGAAATATTTAGTCAAAAATAAAATGGTTAGAATAAGCGATTTCGAAAGCTTTACAGGTGATTAAGAGCCATAGACGATAACTCAACTTTTGAATATTTCAGAGGCATCTAATATTATTGTAAGTAGTGCATAATTATGTAGTTGCAGCTAGCAGCTTCAGTTTCTATTTAACCTGTTAGGCCAAGAGGGCAATACAACACCCCTGTTCCCATCTGAATTAGTAGAAATTCACGGGATTCAGGGATTGGGGGAGAGAGATCGTATCACCTATAGGTAATTTAATTTAACTTTTACTATGGGACCAACCCCGAAATCGCGAAAAAAAAATCTGCTGTCGAGTTATTCGCACAAAAATGTATGGGGCAGTCGATTTTTTTTTCGCGATTTAAGTGTTGGTCCCATAGTGAAAGTTGTTCATAATGATGAGTACAATGACCCCTTAACTGGTATTGCGTTTGGATGACCGAGCATAGCTCGGTTTTTATTTTGGAAACACGGATAAAACGATGAATGAAACCTAGCTAGATCGATTTATTGCCCCCGAAACCCCCTGCATAATAAATTCACGAAAATTGTTGGAGTCGTTTCCGAGATTCAGATTATGTATACTACAAGAATTGCTCGTTTTAAGGTTTAACATATTGACGTCACAAGAGAGAAAAGTTTATTTTTAGGGTTCCGCGTGTCAAATAACGAAGAAGCAATCAAAAACACCGACTTCCGAAATTAAAGTTATTTTGAACTTTGTACCTAGTGTTTTTTCGAAGTTGGTTTCTTTTTTTTGTGAAAAAGTTTTTTTAGTTCTTGAAATTCGAAAGTTTGAATGGTTGGATGTTTGTTACTCAATCACGCTAGTATGGCTGAATGGATCGGTATGAAATTTCGCACAGAGATAGATTGCAGTCTGGGATAGCATACCACACAGGCTGTTTCATAATTCGGGAGTACCTTGGGAAAGATTCAAGATGAAAATCATTTTGTCCAAATAAACCGTTTACATACACTTTTGAATTGTTAAGGTCAGTTAGTCAAAAACATGAACCTACGTTCCAAAGCGTAGATCTCTATGGAAAAGAACGTGCAAGAAACTCCACGGCCATTCTTTTATATCATGAGCCCTGACATGTGAGAATTCGCAATTAAAAAGTAAATCTTACGTAATGTAAATAAACATTAAATTCGCGATAAATTCGCGGCACAGCGGAGTGCTCGTGCGGTTAGAAAAATGCTGGTTACATTCTATTCTATTCTATTTTTGTTTATGGCAAAGTCGAACCGTCCAGCTCAGCACTGTTACGACGCAAGAACCAGAATTGTTCAAGACCGACCAAGTCCGACCTCCAAGGCGATACAACTCGATTTGCGTCCGATACTTTACACGAATCACAATTGATCGCGGAGGCTTAGTAATAGGGTCCCGTCACCGTGCGTACGGTACCCTAATAATCGGTAACAGAATAGCCTTTATTCGCAAATCGAACCATTCGGCCTTTCGAATTTGAATCTATCGCGCAAGGCTTAGTAGTAGAGTCCCGTTAGCACTTTGGTACGGAATCCTACAGGCCTGGATTCGCCAGTCGAAGTCGAACCGTCCAGTTCAGCACTGTTACAACGCAAGAACCAGAATTGCTCAAGACCGACCAAGTCCGACGTCCAAGACGACAACAACAATCCGAACGAATCAGAGATTTCTTTTTTCGATTTTGGATTCGGAACCCTATCAAAGACTTGAAAGACCTTTTATGCGACCGAATATCCTAGCGAACGACAATGCTGTTAAAAATCGTGTGAGAGTCATACTCTTACGGAAAATTCTAACACCGTGATTCAGAAAAACACGTCATCAGTGCAATGCCATCTAACGACCATTTGGTAAACTGACAAAATATTTGGCCGAATGAAGACGGTAAATAAGGTTCCCATATATAACAATAAGTAACGTTATGGTATTAAAATGTTCACTTTAATTTTACTACTAATTAAAAGTTTCACAAATAACTCAACAATTTGTTTTGAACGCGTCATCAGTGCAACGCCATCCAGTCCCGGATCTACGATTTTTCCAAACCGGGGCAAAAACTTGATAGTGGCGCCCTCCTCTCTTCCACACTTCTTCTAATATATAAAATTCTCGTGTCATGTCACAGTGTTTGTTACAAAACTCCTTCGAAACGGCTTGACCGATTCTTATGAAATTTTGTGTGTATATTCAGTAGGTTAGATGTAGAGTAGATTTTACACAAATATATGTAGGTAATCGATCTTCACCGGGTCATCTACTTATTTATACATTATTATTATGCAACTTTCGATAACTATTTTAACTAGTGATCGAAATTCGACCATACGTTTTTAATAATTTATCAATTTTTTAAGCATTATTAAAAAAATATTAGCTTTCTGGACTCATTCTCTATTTTCCAGACTCATTTTTCCAGACTTTATCTGTGCCTGCGTTTTTTTCGTAAAAAGAGGTACAAAGATTTTGCTTTTGTATTACTGAAGTAGGTCTATATAGATAACTCTGATCACTCTCAAATTCAGTCGATTTTAGATCCTTGAAAGGGGAAAAGAAAACGTTTCCAAAGTTTGCTTAGGAGTCACTTTTACGACTTAAATGCAGAAAAATAGAGACTCAAGAGAATGCGAAATTCAAGAGCGAATGTAGAAAGCTCGATAATTTTACCACCCCCATCGAATAAGTTTTTTTTCAAACATGTGAGTTTGGCGCCCCTTGAACTTGCCGCCCGGGGCGTGGGCCCTAGATCCGGGGCTGACGCCATCTATCGACTATTTGGTAAACTGACAAAATATTTGGCCGAATGGAGACGGTAAATAAGGAGCCCATATATAACAATAAGTAACGTTATGGTATTAAAATGTTCACTTTTTTTCTACTTATTAAAAGTTTCAGAAATAACTCAACAATTTGTTTTGATGTTATTTTCATGCTTACCTGCATTTTATCTTTCTCAATAGATGGCGCCTAATAGTCGGTCACCGCAACGCTTAGCGCTGTATGAAGTTCCTTACTAAAATTAAAAATTCAATATCTTTTGATTTTGTGGGTCGATTTTGATGAAATAAACGCTAAATGTTACTCGGGTTAACACTTAATATTTTTAATAACTTATCGTTCGAATCCAATCAGTGGTTTTTGCGTGATGCTGACACAAACAATTGGACAAACACACAAACAGACAAACAGACAAAAATTTCAAAAATGGCATTTTTGTGTTTTATACGTTTTTCCTAACATTTCTCAGTTATTTTTATGCGAAAATATTCAATGTACAGACACGGCAAATCTACGATTTTATTATATGTATAGATTATTATTCGTTCGGAACTCTCTGCATGCGAGTCCGACTCGCACTTGGCCGGTTTTAAAATTTTGGTGGTAGTATTAAAGTTTCGATGGTTCCTCAGTCTCAAAATAATTGTATTGTTTTTTTTTATTTGAGATGGGTTTCCTCTCGACTCTGGTCTAGGCAAGGAACTGCTACTACAACCTGGAATGAGCATTGTCAATTTGACACCAATATAAAAATAAACCTTATGTTTATGAAGCTAAGTTCTATTACAGACAATCACTTGGTCAAAGAGAAATCCGGTCCGAGGGAGAAAGCGCTTGGAGAGCCCTGTGTCCCTTTCTAAAGTGTTGCCAGGAGGATTATTCCCGAATTTAGTAGGAATGGTAGGAAAAAATAATATTTTCGTGTCTTATTAAAAAAACATTAACTTTCGTTCTGATATATTTCTAATATTTTTAAATTATCTGTTAGAATGAGAACATTTTTTAGCAATAATTTGGATACTGCATTGAAATGTAATTAAAAAAGAAAAGATTATTAGTAGAATGTATAATTATATAAGTTAGACTGGTAACCCATCAGCCATATTTATTTGTTGTAAAACAATCAATTTCTTTATTCGGATGTAATAAAGATGGTTAAAAAGTGTGCGATTCAAAAGCTGTTCGGTTGCAAAAGCGAATCCTATGCAGGATGCGGTGTTTCTTTCTTCAAGTAAGTATATTGCAATTCTTGAAGTAGGGTGCCCATAATGAACGAAATTATAAGATTATTTACACAATGCAGCATATAAATAGGAGGTAGTCTTCAACGTAAGCATAATAAAACTTTATATGTCGGTGTACCGAATACTTAAAAGACGTGATCATGAAATTTCACATTTCCCGAGGAACATTGTAGGGAAATGGCAAAAAAGTTTCAACTTCCCATATTAATCGCTGATTTAAGTGTGTTACTTCGTATATTTGAAATAAATTAAAAAAATATAATTTCAGACTGCCTGGAGAAGAATCAGGGAGAAAAAATGGCTTGATGTCATTCCAAGTCATTCAAATATCAAAAATTATTCCGTTATTTGCAGTCTTCATTTCAGGCCCCAGGATATAATAAAACATAGTTTAATGCGTTTTACTTTAATCCATCCTTAAAGCATAATTATTATTAACTTATGAAATCAAATTATTGGTTAATATATTATATCCTATTATATTAGTCTCAACCTACATTATATTGGTTGGTCACCCTAATGAAAGGGACAGAGGGCTCTCGCGAAGCTATCTCCCTCGGTCCGCGTATCGACAGCCTGTGCACATTCCAGGTTGTAATAGAAGTTCCTTGGGTCTAGGTCAGAGGTGACAGCTAGTTGACAGAGACAAAGTCAACGATGGAGTGAGCATATCCAAAATAAGCCTGTTCTCTCTAACTTTGAAGAGATTAGGGTTGAATGCGTTCGGAAACAACAATTGGTGAAATAGCAACAAGGTAGGGATGGTAACTTGCACTGCGTTTAGATGTCCGATAGTAGAAGGGGATGAGGTCGTAGATTTCTTGGGCACGCTCACTGAAGTACAATCTGTAGAAGACCGACAAGCAGGCAACCTTGCGGCGATGAGCCAAGCTGTGAAGTTTACATGCACCAGTTTTACGTTGCCAATGAGCCTCTTAGCTATTAGGTCTGCGTTCCACAGTGCCAAGGGCGGCAAGTTGAGCCATCTCGAAGGTGGCTGCAAAATACTCCATGCAGGATCGGACTTGTGCCTTGTAAACGGTTAAAATCTGTCTTGACGTAAAGTATCGCTTCACTCTATTTTTAGGATACCCAGTTTTTTGGCCGCAGTTTGGGCTTTGTACTTAATGGTGGCGCCGAAGTTGAGACTGAATGTCAACTCCATGCTCGAGCCGATCAGTTACAGGAACATATGTGCCCCGAAAAGTAGGAGTTTGGTCGAAACGACTCCTTTTTGCGGTAAAAAGACACGCAGCAGGCCTGTGTTTGACCAGATTGTTATCAATTCATTGGGAGACAAGGTTAAGCCTTGTTTCCCAGTGGAATGTTTTTTTTTTAATTTGTTCGTTCTCCCATGGGCTCTCTCAAGGAACGAACTTCATCCCCACTAGTTATTGCGCTGGACAAGTATCTTTCTGAAATCGTACTGTCATCTGCGTAGGTACCCGACAATACCAGGCTGAAGTAGGTCATTGATGTGCAGCAGGAAAAGAGTTGCAGAGATAACAGCAGTGCGATTCTGTAAGCATGTCGAAGTGAACACTTGGGCGGGGCGCACGACGGGTGAGTTGTCAAACCATACAAATAAGATGGAATGACAGCGCTCTTGTCGTTCACTCCGCCTATGAGATGTCGACAGAATCGACCGGCAGACCCTTGAGGAACTCCGGCATCAATAGCCATGGGGTAAGAGGAGCAGCCGTTCACTAAGAGAGTCTGATATCCATCTACAAAAATCAACTGAGATGCCATAAGTAGGAAGCTTGCTGAATAGACTTGCTTGCCAGACCCTGTCAAAGGCCATCAAGAGAGAGGTAGAACAAGCGTGTCAACACAGGAGACAGTTTAGACGCACACTGCTTCAACACTCTCGCTGGAATACCGTCAGGCCCGTTTCCGCTAGACATTAGTGAATGCGACTGTCGAAATGCCAAAATATAGGGATTTGATCACGTGACATTTCGATAGCATCTGTCAATCCCATACATTTTTGACGGATTGACAATCGCCTTCGCCACGCTACCGTTGACAGAATCTCACTTGTCTCGAGCCTGTCACCGCCGCACGATCGGTAGACGGCGTCTACCTATGATAACATATGAGGAACTCGTTTGGAGACTGCGGGGACGCCGTGCCAGCCGGCGACTGGATGGGAGGTCCTCCCATCCAGTCGCCGGCTGGCACGGCGAGGACGGACGGCGGGAGCATTCCAGATTTTTTCGCGAGTTGGCGGGGCAGTTTGGCACGTGCCTGGCGTGCTACTTGGGCCCCCTACACTGACTGCGGTCAGCCAACGGCTGGCACTGTGCTTCCTGCTTGTGGGGCAACTTGTGGATCCTGCTACCCTCCAAAATGAGTTACCCAGCAAGTCTTGCGGAGAGATCAAGACTGGTTCTGAACAGCGCAACTGACAACTTCCTTCTCCCCCAAAGGCACTGGCACTCCCGCACACCGATGGAACACAGCAAGCTGCTCGGCGCCGGACTCTGGTGGGATGGTGGTCGTAAGCCAGCCCGGGGTGGACCGCTACAAAGAAGATCCCAAACCACCTCAAAAATATTGGTATGATTGGAAAATTATGATCAATTTACACCTACATAGCGAGAGCAAATTTTTTCGCAGTGTACGGAAATGACGCTGGGGGGTAACTTCGGTAATAATATTGAGGTACGCTGACATTGTATTTTATAAAATATTTATCTTTCTTCGGCATAAAAATATTAACTCGTTGCCAAAACCCTAGGTTTTACACCTTCACCTCACACAGATAAAACAAAGTTGACAATTGTCAAACGTCAGTGGTTATCTATCAGCAGCCACATAATCGAAATTCACAGCACAGAAAGAATTTTCTTTTGGGAAAAACCAATTTTAACTCATATTCATATGTATAAATAACATTCCTAGTATCTGTTTATAGTAACTTGATTATTATGAGTCATTTAACATTGGCAGCTGGCAAAAGCATATAAAATAAGTAAATATTTCACGTTGTGTGTCAAGATTGATTTTATTTTATTTTGTTTTAACAGTGGCTTATTGGTATTATATAGCTAATAAAATCACTTTGTGTGTGCCGTTGTTCAATTTATTCGACAAATCGGACGTACCATAATCTGAAATGTGAAGTAGAATTAAAAGCTTGCTAAGCAATGGATCAGAGTACTAAGAATTCCCCTTGTAAGGTAAAAATTTACCAATGTTTTGCTGTTTAATACTCTTCTGATTGTAGAAGTTCTAAGCTGACTTTTCTTGTGGTTGATAATTAAGTATTAATTCATTTTGCTTTCATTAGAAATGCCATTAGTGCATACAGTTGTTTTAGATTGTGATAATAGCTATACATTTTTGTCTTCCAAATAGATAATTATTTTTATTATCATAAGTGTAAATATTGTTTGGAATGATTCAGACATCAAGGGGATATACTTTTCTCAAACTGTGTCATGCAACATAGAAAGCTACTTGCTTGCCAACCTGGTAGAATATTGTATCAGTTTGATGTGCAAGATTAGTTTGTAATAAAATGGTAAAACTTATTCAATTTAATATCTTTTTCATGTGACAGTAATAAGAATAATAAAATATTTTATACTTGAGTAATAAAGATAGAATGCACATTGCTTCTCTTTTCTAATTTGCATTTTCCTATTACACTTTACTGAAATGTTTCACTTTATAGTAGGTACCTACTCGTTTTTGAGACGTAGTACAATTTTTTATTCACTCTTACACCTTGTTTATTTGGAGAAACATAAGTTCTTTTGAAATATTTGTTTAGTCAAATGTAAATTCATAAAACATTATGTGTGTTATTTATTTAAACAAAACAATGTTATTGCAGGTGTTGTTTTGTTACAGTTATGTGTATTAGTTATTGTTTCTATAACATAGAATGTATCTTTGCATTTATTAAAGAAGAAAATGCAATAGAGTTGATAAAAATACACATTTAACGATAATTAAATATCAGATCTTACATATTTAAAAAAAATTAAAAAACCATTACGTTTTAAATTAAACTCAATTTCAAAAGAAAGATGTCATTATCTAGCTCATGTCATACATAGAAACATAAATTTATGTTCCTCCAAAGTATTTGAAACAATTCACAACTTAATCATTACCACACACTGGCTTGTTTGTTTTGATGTTGCACAAATTGCTAGGAGTGTGACGGTGATGCCGCGGGCCTGCAGGTGCATGCTGAAGTGGAACATCTGAGGCAGCACCTTGCGGAGCGGGACGCTCACATCGTAACTCTTGAGGGCGAGTTCCTCAAGAGTACAACAAGAGCCAACGAACTCGAAGAACAAGTCAGCACATGGAGGGAAAAGTATGAAAGGTATGTTGAAATTGTGACTGCTAATATTATCAACAGTAACAATTATACACAAAACATGACATCTTACCTGGATTCCCCAAGCGGTTGTATATAGGTGCACATATAGTACACCCAGATTTTGCCAGTTATGTATAAATCCCATTTATTAGGGGTCATACTGCCATCAATCTGGCATTAAAAAGTCAATATTTAACTGTAAGGTTTATTTATTTCTTTAAGCGTGAGGTATAGGTGAACATAAATATTGCCTATCCAAATATTGGGGAAAAACATATAAAATCTTTAAGTCAATGGTCAAGGCCAAGCATAAAGAATTCAACAACAACAACTTATTTATAATCATAGTTATCCATACTAAGTTTCTTTCATCATCATCATCATCATATCAGCCAATTGCCGTCCACTGCTGAACGAGCCTCCCCCAAAGTTTCTTTAGTAACTGATTATTATCTGTCAATACAGTTATTTATTAAATTTATGATGTAATGTTTACGTGGATAACAGTGTAACGACTTCTTCTTCATGTGGGTAGTAAGGTATAACAACCCCACACACCCTGGTGTCAGAGTTTCTAAACCGCCTCAAGGGCCTCTGTCATGGTTTGACGACAACCATTTGACGGGCGGGACCACCGGCTTTTAAATACGTGCCTTTCGAAGCACGGAATCATCTTTTTATCCGACAATCAGGTGATTCAAGCCTGCAATGTCCTAGCCAAACTGGAAACAACTTTACAAAGTATGCTTCCTGTGGGAATCCAACCCACAACCACCGGGTCACAAGGCAAACACCTAAACCACTCGACCACGGAGGCAGTGTAGCGTTATGTTTCAATGATTCAGATAATTCAGTAATAAGATAACTTTATTTCTAAACGTTTTTATTATTGGCAGGTTATATGATTCACACATTAGAGTACAAAAACTAAATCAAGTGCTTGAAGATAAGCTGCTGCAAATGGTTGACAAGATGAAGGGGGAAAAGAGTCAACTTACCAAAGACATTGCCACATTATCTGTGCGACTAGCTGAGTCTAAACACAACTACTGTATGCTGCAAAAAGAAAATGTATGTCTAACACTTTTTTATCCTAAAAATAAATACTCAAAAGATTTTCTTAGTCATAATACTTTGTTGTGATTACAGGAGAGATACAAAAATGATATGAATTTAGCAATTCAACTGCTACAATGCAAGCCAGATAATTTTGTGTCACAGAAGCTGGATAATGTAAGTAAACATTCTTAACATTAGAGATGGCCCAACCATGGACTTAACCGACTAGTCGACTAAACGACTAGTCGGCACTCAAATGTGGGACTAGTCGGAAATGCCGATTATTGGTTTCGGTAAATTTCGGGCGCGTTCGGAAACCTTCGTTTCATATCGATTATCGTGCGGTATTCGTCACGCGTTCGTTTTTTTATTTTTGATTTTATACACACTGTTAATTTGTACTGTAATAACACTGTTCTTGTCAGTTTTTTTTAAATTCCTAATAGTATAAAACGAGCAGTAAGTACTGACGATTTATTTCTTTTATTTTCTGTTTTCCTGTAGCTCGTTAAATGCCGACTAGTCGGTACCTTTTGCGATATAATTGCCGACTGGTCGCCAACTATTAATGTGGCCAGATAATCATACTTTATGGAGCATTCCCGACTAGTCGGTCCATCTCTAATTCTTATAATCTGGTTGAAGTTACAGTTTACTGACTATTTTTTCTCCTTTCACAGCTTCCGGTAGACACACAGGCGCGGGTGTCCCAGTACGTCATGTCCAAGACTTCGAAGCCATCAAGCTCAACTCAATCCAAGAACGGTAATGACATTGATACTTTTGACGCCAGTGAATATGAATTCAATATTTCGGCTTCCTTGATGTCCAAAATCCTTGAAGACAGTATCCAAGATACTGTAACCAAACACTGTGATACATGCACCTGCAATAAAGCTCAAAACAAACCATTCTGCTACAATGAAACTTATTACTCTGTAGCCACGCAAACTATATCGAGTGGAGAAATGAAAAACTCTCTGTGCCTCAACTGCAATGCTGATGTAAAGTCACTACATTCCAACCTCAGTATTAGAAGTATCTCACCACATCCTGTCAAACTTATTAACGAAAAGTCTATTAATCATGGAGTTATCAGCCCTCTGTACATCCACAAAACACTGAACCACTCAAAGATATTCTTCCACCGGTACCACCTCCAGTTATTGAGCGGCCAAAAAATAATGGTATTGTTATTGATACCATCAAAATGAACGAAAAGAGTGTTCTAGAGCCTATTGTGCAAATGGAGGCTATGCATAAAATAGATGACTTGAAGCAATATAGAAAGACTAGTGTATCTATGGAACCTGCCGTACATCACAAGCTTTGTGATCGTACAAAAAGTTCCATTTCTAGCAAGAAGAGTAGTATTCAGAGTGCAGGAAATGAAGAGTCACTGCTTGCAAAAGAAATACTTAATAAAGATTTGATAAATAAAGAACTACTAAACAAAGATATCCAAAATAAAGAGATACAAAACAAGGATTTACTTAACAAGGATATACTGAACAAGGACTTGCTAAACAAGGACATTCTTAACAAAGAAATGCTGAACAATAAAGAAGTTAAACCAGTAATTGATAAAACGGGAGATGACATCAGTCTCAGAAAGAATTCTCATAGTTCTATGGGCGCAGTTAGTAGAACGTCGTCAATCGCTAAATCAACAGTAAGTACACACAGGTCTAATCACACCCAGGTAGGGCCAGGGCCCAGGTTCTGTCATTTACGTATGCAAGCAGGATCTAAAAACATTCTCCTTGATAACGCAGAACCCGACGTGCCGCCCGTTCTGTACAGGCGGCAAAGTAAGTGCAATGAAAACTCCATCTTCAAAGATCTCACCGACGATGTAGACAACTTCATCGATTTAGACAAAATCGAAGATAACTTAATTATTAAAGAAGATATAAAAAATGACAACATCGTAGTAGAGAGCACGCTTATCGATGTACACGTTGACAATAATAACAAAGACATTGGTGTGGCCGCTAAGAATACAACTATTAACCCAATCTTACTAAATGTTTCCTCTTCGCCATTACAACCTTTAAAAACTCACACGTTTTCAAACAGTTCAGAAAATAATAATAACCATTCCCAAAGCATTGCAAGTCAGCAAAACACAACTGAAATTGAGAATTTACTCAACGATTTTAATGCAGATAATAATAATACACAAAATAATAACGTGCAAAACACAGACGAGGACGAATCGAAAAAAGTTGATGTTTTTACTCCCACCGATAATCACGATGTAAAAATATTTAACTTTGATCGCTATGAACAGAACAAACTAACTAATCAATATAATAAACCTTTAAGGAAAATCGACATGTCGCAACTTCACTCCCTTGAAAATACTAAGATTTCTAAAGACCTGCCACCTCTTGGTGAAATATCAAAGATAGAGAAAAAACCGGAAGTAGCAAAGCCACCACTGCCGCCTATTGTAAACGTTTATCCAAATCTTACCCAAACCCATTTGAAAGTGAATGATAACAAAGTGTTTACGAATGAGCAAAGCACTAGTTCTCTATCGAGTGACGATAGCGCAGCTTTACTGCAGAAGCAGCAGTTGCTTAGAGTTGCGGAGTGGGTAGAGAAGAACTTGGAGCAACAGAATAATTTTAACGATCCTTTGGAGGAGGACGTTAACTTTACCAACAGGGCTTTGAGGAGAGATAGCAAACTGTCGAGGCTAACAGAGACTCTCAATGAGTTGGCGCTGAACATGCCACATCCTGTCAGCAAGTACTCCAAGTCTTATGCTAGAGACGGTCATAACGCGTGGGTTCACAATAACGTATCTTTGCAAAATCAGGAAAAAATAATGAAACATGCGATGGCGATGCCGAAACTTGCCGGCCATGTGGCCAAAGAAACAATTTTTCCAGTTGAAAGTGGTGATGCAACGGTTACAGAAATAAGCGAAAATTCAAAGACCAGAGAAACCGTAGCAGACTTAGTGGCCGAAGGACTGAGAGCTAAGGGTAACAAAGAGATAACGCCGGAAGATTTGGCGCGGATGGAATACAACGTGAAGAAGTTCTTATTGAGCGGGCCTCACTGGGTGAACTCGGACTCCACAGGCAGGAGTCGACGCACAAGCAGTAAAACTGAGACTGATGTATAATTCCACAGTAGGTAGCCATGGTAGAGAATCAACTTGCATTCCATGTTAGGTCGAAAAGCGGTATGGCAGTCTTGCTCTACAGATTATTTTGCAGCTCCTGAGCTAGTTAGCTTTACTTGTAAAAAATCTATCAGTTTTTAAGTTTTATTTCTTCATGTTATTTTTTTAATGCAACATGTTCCTAAATGTAGATACTTCACATTTACTTCATAATCATATTATCCATTGTTTACCGCTCTTATTTACGGATTTATTCATACTAGTCTTTCGTAGGTGTGTTTTAAATTTATTGCGCATAGGAGATTTTAATATAGGATTTGTAATGTGTACCGCGATTTAAGGCATTTATTTTATGGAACATAAATCTTAAGATTATTGTAAGAATGAAGTTAGATTGAAAACGCAAGTGGCGGCGGCGGCGTACGGAATGATATAAGAAAGGCACAAATTATAAATATTGGGAATTTATAGCTTTTGAATTTGTTTGTTTATGAGATAGTTCTGAGAGTTCAGTGTTAGTGTTGGAAGATCGATATTAAATAAAAACAAAGGCTGTCGTTTGCTAGAATAGCTTAGAATAGGGAAAAGCATCGCCAATATTAAAATAAGACGAATGACGAGAGCTATTTATAATCGTGTGGCATCGCTTAGCAAGCGCAGACTACACGGACATTTTATTCATGAACATATTTCTGTGTTAGTGTGTATTTTATAGTGGTTTTGTTCCGTATTTTTCTCTCAGATTTTACTGTCACTATATTAGTACGCTTTCGAATAAATGTGATAAATGCAAAGTATAAGATAGTGGTTAAATTTGCCTAACGTACAAAATATTCTAGCATTGAATTAACTCAAAGTATATCTATATCAGGCGCAGAAATTATTTTCTTAAAACTTACAAAACATTGATGTTACCATAAAGTTATATGATTAAGAAAAACGTACATTTGAAGGATTTTGTGTCAAAATTGTGTACATACATAATTTATTTATTTTGAGCAATATTCTCAAAAGAAAACAAAATGTATCGATTTTCTATTGAGAATGTGGTTTACTCCGTAGTTTTTGTGATTGGTCGTCTTTTGTTTTTAACGAAACCAAAAGTATTACATTTATTTATTCAACTATAATTTTACGTGTTTGTGATAATATAATTATGTTGTCTTTCTATAAGGTGATTTAATATTGTCTATGTGTGTAGATTATATTTTGTGACTAGCTACGTATTTACTTTGTCATTCACTTATACCTTATCCATATTTAAATATCAATAGAACTTAATCAAATATAAGAAAATACAGGGGTAACATTATCAGTATTTACTGTAGTAATATTGAAAGTGTAGTCCTTGAAAATAATATATACTACCCTCGTACTTCCTACATACACAATGTACTATCATGCCTCCGCTTACACAACATGTACAAGTTTTATATAAAATATATGTTAATAGGTATCAAAATGGGTGAGTTTTATGCATATTTCCTATATCAATGGAATATATTTTTTAAATATTAGTTATGGTCGATCTGTATACAGTAGTTAGGAAAAGAAATGTTAGAATGTAGATCATTCCTGTTGGTGTGATATAATGATGGATATTGTTTAGTCAATGTATTGAGCACAAGTTAGTGTCGTTTCGTGTTAGTGATCGTGTCATCAGCGTCCTACTATTTGCAAGCACATTCCCTTTGTGAGTCCAATTTTTACATTAAAATTATTCATTTAGGTTGTTTACATTTTGTATATCAGCTACGTAGTGTTTGGAAATGTGGATCTGTGTTTTTTTGCGATGATCAAATGATCAGGGGTGTCATGTGTCTTTTAGTTTGGAATATAACTTGCCAATATGTGATGATTATTTAAATACTGATAGGTACAAAGAAAAGTGAATTCTAACATTGTTTTTAGGTTCTTTTTACTTCGTACTTATAACCGTTTTTTTGTTACTATTTACCAAAGATACGCGCCACCTTTGATCAGATATTTATTTATTGTATGGGTCTTATTACTTTGAAACACTCCATTGATCACGAAGCTTGTTGCTGACCCTAGTACATAAGATAGATATAGATAAGCCACAGTCTAACTCCATACAGTTGGCCGGCGCGAACCTTGTATTGTATTCCCAAATTAATAATGCGCATGCAGATCTTCGCTAATTGTCGTATTCCCGGAAACACCCGAATCATTGAATCGTAAGAGAAAGAAAAATGAATAAAAAAAATGCACTTAACCACTATACCTACATCATATCGTCTTCCGACACTCGGGGAATACGACCGTTGCCGGACAGTGACGAAATTTCTATGCGCATTATCACTTTGGGAGACCTTACTATTCAATTGGTGCGTTCAATTTTTCATTGCCTATTCAATACAATTAACATTTTAATTTGAATATGGAAACCACAGAACAAATGATCTCGTAAAAATATATTAAATGTCAAAGTAATTCCCGTTGACCTACTGTATGGAGTGGGTAGATAGTCACACTGTGGTTATGCTTTCAATACAATATTCACACGAGTGCTACGGCTGCTCTCACTGACTGTAGCTTCAGCAGCGTAAATGTAATATGTGTTTATTTATTAAACATTATGGTGAAAAATCTGTGACTTTTATTGAACACGAAATTCTCGGAGACGTATCAAATATGTGTTGTAATATATCCATGATTCAGAATTGAAACATTCTTTAGAAAAAAAAAACCTGTCCTGTCACCCATGTGAAGAAACGGTAACCTGATACCTTGAACCGAGATGGATTTAGCTCTGCGATGATAGTCAACTCGGTTGCTAACAATTCTAAGAGAGCCTTACATTGGGATATAGGTACCAGTAGAAAACAACACGCGACGCGATACGAGACGCGTCCGCTCCTATCCTGTCAAAAGTCGCCATGAAAACATATGTGGAGTGAGCATGAAGGGAACTGTCATTCCATCTTGTTTGTATAGATTGACAGCTTACCTAGCTACTTCATCATCCCTTCACATATGCTAACACGGTGAAATGTTTACATAATCGCATTGCATTTAGGCATTAGGTTAAGAATCCCTCAAGACTCGGAAGTATTTTGACTTAAATTAAATTAAACATCATTTTTTTTTTATCGTGATGATGTAAACATACATAGGGTTGAGCGTGTCCACAGTAGCGTGAAATAGGTTATCGTTGCTAACAAGGAGGAAGGGCTTATCGTGGATCGCGACAAAGTTGACCTTCGCATTTCCAAAATACTTAGCGCACCTCCATTGTATGAGTGACCTTGTGTACCGGGCCATTGTTCAACCCGTCTTCAATTTTCGCTTTAACATACAATTTCACCTTGGATGATTAACAGGCGTAATTGTGTATTTTTATCTCAGGATGTTTGTTTGCTGTGTTTATGTAAGCGACCCAGATGTCTTGTAGCAATTTAATGCTCGGTGTTTTTTGTTTTTGTTTGGTTATGACGTTGTGCGTAACTGCTTACGGGCGGTTGATAGATATTCGGCATGTGACAATTTATAAAGAGCCTACTAAAATGCCGTGTTTTGCTCGTACTTTCATGTCATAAGCTTGGGGTGAGTGATATGACCAAATATATATTTGAGATTGATGTTACCTTTTAATTTTCCTGAACTTTGGAGATGATTAGGACATTTGGCTTTGTGAAAAGGGGATACTTAGTGCTACCCATCCATAAAGCTGTACCTCTCTTTCACAACGGAATCATGATCGCGTATGGTAATTAAGTAGGAAAGTATGTAATTTTGGCATTCGAATCTAAACAGGTTTTATTTGTCATCAAACCTAGGCTCCCTCATTCAAGTAACGACACTGGAACGAAAATCCAATGAATCAATTCCTTCGTCGAAAAATGAGATGGATGAGACAGTTATAAAATTATCCGAGATACATTACAAACCTTTATCAGAAGTCGTTAGCACAAAAAGCTCGGCAATTCGCACGACTCGCAGTGTAACAGACGTAATGGTAGCGATCATAACACCAGGCAGGTGTGCGACTCTCGAGTGAACGACCGAGCAATTCGCGCCACCCACCGGGCGGTAGGCCCTAGCTAACGTCCATGCCCAACTCACAAAGGAAGGCTCTCCATTCTTACAGACGCTTCCTGAACCGTCGTAATGATTGATTGATTTGTGGATATCTGTACGCACTGGATACCTACTTATTGAAGGTGTGTCGTCTTGGATGTGAATAGAACGCGATAATGAAATGGATCTAACCAAAAAGTTTAACTCAGGTCTATGCAATGGAATTTATGGAAGCCTATTGTGTAAGTCTATTAGACCTACATAGCTAATGTTGTTTATTTAGAGCATTGCGATCTACCTGAAAACTGGCTATGTACTTAATTCCTGGTAGGTACCTACTTATGCAGGCGCGAAATTGGATAGCAGGCTGGAATTTAATTTATATAAGTAGGTACCTATGCATGTACTAGATATGTACACTTTTTCTCGCGGTTTCGCGTTCTTTAACTATTCCACAGAAGCCGTGAATTTTCTTGGGGTTAAAAGTAATAGTCTGAATGATAGGTAGGTACTGTAATTTTCTCTTCGTGAAAGAATTGTCGTAATCGGATAGGATCGGCGACTTACCAGAGATTAATTTTACAAATATATAAACAAAAAAATTCACCAGAACTACCCTGACCAATGAAGTTTCTCGGTCAAATCCAAATGGAATCGTTGTTTTAATCGAAAGCAATCTATCTAAAACAAAAGCTCGGAACCAATAGCTGAGCACGGTGGATAAACCTCCCTTTTGTTTGAAACTACTTGAGCGTTGAGGGAAGGGGAGTTTTATAATCACTTAGTCCGGAATTTACGAAAACATCGATCGTCAGCTGTAGGGAAAGTAGAGTCTTATAGATCAATAGCTTCTGTACGCGACTTTCCCAGCGTCAAATTTCTTGCTTTGTCATTACACTTTTTTCTACTAGCTACCGTCCGCGTACCGTTCTTTAGAATAAGTCATGTCATGTTAGTCAACATCATGGGAGCACAGGAATAGTCTGCATGTAAAAAATAAATCTTAATACCACGATAGATACTTCCAAGTTATTCTTGCAAACACAGCTTGCCTCTCCTTTTGAATCGTAACAAAGCACCTAAAATGTTGGTTCACCCCAGTGGTTTAGGTCTGGTTTAGGTAGTAGATTAATAATTTACTAGGCGGTGCTCAAGAGCTCACATTATTTACTGATAATCGAATAATAATACTTATGCCATCAAAATAGCATTGCATGAGAATGGCCGCAAGTCACATTCAATGGACGAAATTACTGCCATCCAAATATCACTATCAATAATTAATAAGTAGGTACCTAACTATACAAAAAAAAATGTAGGTATAGAACCTGTCGACTGTAGTAACATCTCACACAGTCTGCTCTACGATTTTGAATCTGATCAATGGGGCACACATTCAGACTCCGGTGCAAATCCAAAATTGGTTACAAATCCGATTCTTGCTAGAAAACCACAAAACATTTCTCTTGGGAGTCGAACTAGGGATCATATAGTAGGTATAAGTACCATATGTTTTTCGACAAAAACCCTTTTCTTGTTTCCGCTCAAACTTAAAACAGAGCCTATTAGCAAAGATCTACTTTAGTCTCCCAAATATAAAGGTGTAAAACGGTATTTGCAGCCAGCCGCCATACACCAACAAAAAGTGAAAGACGAAATTAATCATTTATTTATACACTGCTACGTACGTGTTTAGGGTTTCTCATTTCTCGACCTTTTTTATTTCCCGGAGCACGAGAATTCTCGACCACTATTTCCCGGGAATTCCCGGGTTGTCGAGAAATATGTTTTTTTTTTAAAAGGGTGATTTAACAATAAAACTACGCTTTTTATGCAATATTCAACAACATTTATTAATCAACAACGTTTATTTTCAGTTTCATGTGACTTTAACTATAGAAAACTTTAATTGTGAGGCCATCTTTTGCTGCTAATATGGAAATTATTTCCCCGAGAGACTGTTTGTGTTTCGGTTGAAATGGAAGAGTCTGTTGAACTGACGTCTTAGGTTTTTTTGGAGCCGAAGGCTGCGGGTCTTCAGCACCAGTAGTTCCAGTGTCACAGCTGGCTGAAGTGGATGGCATTGGCTCTGTTTCACTTTGAGATTTTATCGAAATCTTATGTATATGTTCAAGATGCCTTACTAGCCCGCTTGTATTCGAACCTTTCATTGAAATCTTTTTGGGACATTTGAGGCATTGTGCGGCTTGTATGGACGACGACTTATTATCTTTAATTTTGGTGAAATATTTCCACACTTTAGATTTCTCCATCTTCGAACTGTTAAACAAAAAATAATAAATAGTTAGTTTACTTTAAGAGAGAAAAGCGGAACCCACCAAAACATACATAAAAAAATAGTCTTTAAAAAGAAAGTAAATTACTTACTTTAGACCCGCTTAAATTTTTACACTAACTCGCTCCGAGAGCGACGCACACGCGCTCTGCCGCCGAATTCAAAATGGAGACTGGCGTGTACGAACAAAACGGGGAGGGGGCGGGGCACTGTCGGTCACTCACACACCGCGTGGCAGAGCCGCGCGCGAGCGCGTTATTAATTTTTTAAAATTTTTGACTGAATTTCTCGATTTCTCGATTTCTCGTCCACTTTTTTCTCGTCTCGAGTAAGGCAAAATTTCCCGGGAATTCTCGATTCGAGAACTCTCGTAGAGAAACTCTATACGTGTTACACTTTGTTACATGAATTTCGCACAGTGATCAATGTCTGAGCGCACGTTATGTTGCTACAGTTATGTCAGCCTGGTTATAAAATCCGGTAAGATTGGCTCATTGGCACGTCTTGCCTGCGAACTCCATTTGTTTGTTGGCGTCATAGTCCGGACTTTTCGGCTTCCTCGGCCTTCTCACGGTCGCGTAATGCGTTTTGCAGTGACAGTGAGGGAAATGTATAGAATAATGCTACACCGTTATGCCACATGTAACTGTCTACGGTAATATGAATTAGTTGAGTTCACAGTGTCGAAAACACGCATGCGGCGCAAACGATTTAATCGGTTGGGAGAGTGCGACTCCATTGTTACCCGTTACGACTACTTATAGCTATGCAGTTGAAGTAGGGTCCATAATTGCGATAATCCTCAGGATAGCGATCGTAGTCACACAAGAGCCAATTCAACTGTACTTTGGCGGATTTAATGAATGCCACCAATGCTGCAATTAACGTACCTACTGGCCCAAACAATATAGAGATAACCATCGACTAGAAAAGAAGAAGTAGGTAGTCACAAAAGACCTAGAGCCCGGTAAAATGTGTAGCCTTGGGGTTGTTGTGGCAAGCACAACTGTTGATCTTGAGGTCCGTCCACCAACCCACAGGTTTCGATTTCCAGGTTCGTCAAAAGTGAATTTCTTAGTGGCAGCCTGGAAGTTGGCGGTGTAAATCCCCGTGCTTTGGAAAGCCCGATACGTAATTGAGTTGAACCTTTTAGTTTCTTTAAGGATGGGAAATCATCAAATGACTCCTTCCGCTCTGGGCGGAGCGGAAGGGAGTATCAGACTAACTGACTAAAACCCATCCGTGTTTCTCCTATTGCCCTTTGCGTTCCAGGGCCGCGGTGACTCTTTCAAACAAATTCCGTAGCAAGTCGTTGAACCTACGCCTGATTTTTGCCCGTTCATCTCGCCAGGAGTAGTAAATACTTTGCGATTGGTTGCTCAACCATCGCCATGGTCTTTTTACACTCACTCATTACTTACTTATTTGTAGTTTTTTTTTTCTACATTTTCTACACAATGGAAATGCACAAATTACAAAGGGGGACGAAACTATGAGCTCTGTAAGAGCACCAACAATGGCAGAACGGTATGGCACCGCGGTAAATTAGGGCCATTTGACACTGTGATTATCGCCGAAACCAATTATTAAGCTATAATTTGAATACATTAGCGAGTTTGTCATGAGGTGGTGTGCCAGTTCGCTAATACCTTGTGCAAGTCTGTATAGCGATTCTACTGCAAGCTCAATCTGCATACCTTTTTCCAACGGTACTGAGTGTAACAGAAATAACGCAAACCCTGAAAAAGGGGTTATTGTAGTAGTAATCACTGAAAAATCAACTACTTACCTCATACATTTATGTTTGCAAAACTCGACAAAATGTACTGAACAGCTGATTTTAGTTGGTCCCAGCTAAATACCATTATTTCAAACCGCTTATCTGACCTCCACAACCCAGTAACTGGGTATCACGATACCCTTTGACAGACTGGTGACAATTTTCTGGCTTCTGACTACCCGTAATGACTGTTAAAGTACTTCAAATGACAGCAGCTTTTTATGGATGGGAAATCATCAAAAGACTTCTTCCGCTCTGGGTGGAGCGGAAGGGAGTCGTGTTCCTCCAATTCCGCAACAAATGGCAGCAGCTAGCTGATGCTTATTTTATTGCTCAGCGGCGCAGCAACCTTATCACTGGTAGAATTCCTTGTACCTATACGAAACTGGCGTGTTTTAAACAGTGCTTTCTTATTTCAGTGGTCACTACGGCCGATGCAAATCCAGCGCATTATTGAGCGGCTTCAAATAGACATCGAATGCAATCCCTTTTATATGAGTGTACGTAATTTACCTCTATAAGTAAGATATCCTTTTTTCATTTGCTTAGAGTAAACCCATCATGGACCATGTGTAAATTTTATGTAAGTAGGTACTTTGCTTGGTAGGTTCCTAGTTTTGAGATATCTTCAATTAACTAATTTGAAGTAGAAATGTACCTATTATAATTTTCTCCTATATAGAAGGGTACCGTGTAGGTTACATAGGTAGTGTCACAATTTTATACAGATTTGTGTGGGGTACTTATTAAGTACTAGCACTTCGCCCGCGACTTCGTCCGCGTGGATTTAGTGGGTAAGTACTCCACAAACTTCAACGCCCCGTCTACCCCCTTTTGAAGGTTAGTTTTGGAAAATTAAGCACTACGATTTTCATTAATTACCTAGCCATTTCTGCTTATTTTGCGGTCTCAGGAGGCCCTAGACAATAGCGAATGCGACTGTCGAAATGCCAAAATTTAGGAATTTGATCACGACGTGACATTTCGGTATGGGATTGGCAGATATCTCATACATTTTTGACGTATGGCGATTGTCATCGCCTTCGCTACGCCACCGTTGACAGAATCTCACTTATCTCGAACCCAAAATCAGCGCAACTGTTCACCCCGTTCACCCTGTCACGGGTTAATTATGCAAAAATTGTTACGTACATCGTTTCAATTATCCCACTTTTAGTTTGTTCATAGCATTCCGACGTAAATTGAAGCAAGCAATAATGTCATCCCCTAAAAACTTAATTACCCCTGCTTCACCCCTTATTATGTATGTAGTTTATTATTCTTAGTTTTTAATCGAAATCATTTATAATGCCGTGTTTCAACTTCATCGGACCAAGCATATTATTATGATAAGATTCTCCCCAGTTCGCTCAAGCCGTGACAGTTTTCTTACTTAAAGCATGTATAACAGTCGTAACTTTTGAATGAAAGGTTCGATTTTAATAATTGAAAGTGTTATTTACACGGACATAATCAACCTTAATTATCACCATTTAAATGAATAAGGATTAATATCATGATACCAAAATCACCATTTTTCCTTTTCACCCGGGATTAATTTGAACAAAAAGCGGTCATGGTGACTTTACCATAATAGTTAGACATATATGGTATCGCGGACTTTTTTGTAGATATTGATGACCTGTATAAAACTGTAGTATATCACTTTGCTCTATTGTCAGTGGTTTTCGCAGTGTACCTACGCTATATAAGGATTTTTTTTTGGTATTTTTTTCACACCTTGGGTTACATTATCCTCTGAGGGCCTGTGCACACCACGTTTTTTAAACGCGCCGTTGGCGCGCTTTTATCCTACAGAGCTCTACAGGCTGCGTTTGACTCGCGTGCGTATCGCGTCTGTATCGCTACAAACGCGCGTCAACGACGCGTTTAAAAAACGTGGTGTGCACAGGCCCTTAACTGTAACGACGACTCCTGGAGTCGATGCACCATTGTTTTACTATTGTGTCTGCGATTATGGCGGCTGAAGATTTATCGAAGTTTTCATACGGATCCCTAATTTTTTTGAAAATATTCTATTGCCTATGTCCATCAGGGACAATGTAGAATTCTACTGGTAAAAGAATTTTTCAAGTCGGTCCAGTAGTTTCGGAGCCTATTCAATTCAAACAAAACAAACAAACAAATCTTTTCTTTTTATAATATTAGTGTGGCATCGACATCTTCTGAAAAAGTCTAATTGCAAAAAATAAACAAATGCGTTAAAAATAACATAACAAAAAAATTAACATACTGAAGTTCGATTTCGGAAACTAACATTGTTTTGCACACTGAGGGCCTAGAGTACGAATGTTTTGATGTTTAAGGTAAGCGCCAGATAAATGTGCAATAATTGACTTTTCTCAAACATGCTTGGAAATTTGAGCATTATTTTGACAACCTTCTTCGAGATAAATCGAAATTGCTGTACTTGCCAAATACATGCGAGCAGCGGGCGGCAAAAAATGTATGAAAATTCAGATCTGTCGTGTTTTGAGCGGCCAAATAAAGGAGAAGTTGCAACTTCTATAGAAAATTTCCCCACTTCCGACAGCTGCGAAAAATATCTCAAAAATAGATAAAAATGAGTAAGTATTAATAATTTGCATACCTCCGATTGTCATCCTTACTGGCAATCATACTTAGACATTGCTCCAAATATTCTTTCAGGCGAGTTTTACTTTTCTTAAAAATATTTTACTTTCAATCATGGAATACCTACTACCTTACGACCATAAAAAGTGGAATAAAGATGACTTTAAGATTTTTTTTTGTTAGCCTTCTTTTGTGTGCCACTGTTGGGCAAAGGCCTCCCCTTTCTCCTTCCAAATCTCTTTGTCTTGGGTGATCTCTGGACAAGTTATTTCATGGTTTGTTTCGAGGAAGGTGGGGGGGGATTTTGACTATAGTCCACCTCGCTAGTCCAATGCGGTAGACGAACATAATTATATGGATATCTGTGACATTCTAAATTAATTTGCTTTCTTGTTACAAGGAAGGAGTAAAGAAAAAAATAAGACTTATTTGTTTCTGTTCTAATTTTAGCAAAATATTATCTAAAAAATGCGCTGGGTGGCTAAAAGCATCTTTATATCTCGCCCAACCAAGATAATACAAAATTCTTTTGGCTTTGATTCGACGGCGAGCCACCCAAAGCTCGCCGTCCGCAGACCCGCACCTACGGTGGCCGGGAATAGCCCAGCGACTCCCGAAGCCCGATGCGTCTCCCTATGTTGCGGCGGCTGAGGCGTGAGGGATGTCTCTCCCTCCCGCGGCCCACCTCCTCCTTCACTAGCATTACTGCATCGCAGAAGGAGGTGACGGCTTCCATTGCCTCCTCGCTCCAGACCATGGATTGAACCGGGGCCGGACGCGAGAGGTCGCCGTCGCCGATCGCCTCGACGACGACAAGGCGGTACTCCGCCCAAGCAGGACAGACCTCCACCGTATGCTCAACCGTGTCCTCCGGGCGATCCTCACAGTGAAAACACCCGGACGTTTCCTCCCGCCGAATCCGAAACAGGTACCTCCCGAAACAACCGTGTCCGTTGAGTACCTGCGTCAGGCGGAAGGTGAGGACGCAGTGGCGCCTCTCCAGCCACTCCTCAAAGAGGGGCACTATCGCCGCAATTGTGGCGTGCCCAGCACTGGGTTGCGACAGTCGCTGACTCCATGCCGCCATGGTATCTTGCTGGAAAGTAGGGTAAAATTGGGGCTTCTGCATCACTTGTTCTCGCGCCGCTCGAACTGCGTGATGCAGAAACCCCAATTTTACAATCGAGAACGGATTTCTGGATCGATTTACATCATAATTTAAAAAAATGTATATTCAACTAAACGAAATCTTGTTAGCAAACAATACATGCAGCGGCATTGATACTGTTTATTGTATCGGAAAATATCTATGCGAATAAATTCTGATCTACATTCTGAATGTATAATGAACACAAAGTATAAAACTGTGTGATTGGTCTTAGAGGTATCGCAGGTCTTTTATTAAATAAAACCAAAGATAATGTTAATTAAAAAAATATAAATATATTTGTGTTTTCAAACAATGGATGGGATAAAAATTTAATCTTCAGACAAAATCTGGTATCATATGTTTCCTCCTCCACCTTAGAACCATTATATATGTTTGTTTCTTTATTAAATTGATGTTTGAGTTTATCTGAGGGTTTCGGATCCTGGCTCTCGCTTCAGTGACACAATTTATATGAAATAAATTTCACTTCCTGGCAGTATCTGGAAGCAATCAATATCTTCTAATGCAGGTAAAACTAACTCATGAGCTGTATCACTCTCCTGATGGAGTAAATCTGTTGTAGCTGTCGATATACTACTCCCACTAGTCTTTGACGAACTCGCAATCGATTTTTCAGGATCAGCCTGTTTGTTGCTTACTTTAACGAATGTGCGAAGTTTCTCATCAGGTTCGCTTTTGAGTATAATGTAGTGAGTATCTTCCAAATTCTGATAAAATAAATCTTCTGTTCGGGTTATATCATTATCCTGATGTTTTAATTCACCTGCGTTCGATACTCTTTTTCCAGGTTGCATATGTTGAATGTGAATTACCTCACCCCTATCATTCTTCATAATCATTTTGCGAATTCCATTTATATCAGATTTCACTGAGTGAAACATTATAGAAAATATAAATTTTAGTTATTTTTTAAGGAGATATATTCAAAACTGAACCGTTGCACTGTAATGTTCAGAGTTGAATTGCTGTGATGCATGATGCTTCTATATTATATATGCAAGATTTGATCATTTAAGTGCAATGCACCATCATGTAGGTACTTACATAAACATTCAAATATGGTAGATATTAACCGACTCATGCGGGAGCACGATACGTTGGTGTATATTCTAATAGACTAACTGTTTAAGACAGTTATCAATATAGTATTTTCCCTTCACAGCGTTCAAATAAAAACATTGAGGAAAATGTATAGCATGTTGCATCCAAGGATCATCGTAAATCTCCCAATCTTCTATAACACCTCCACATGAGAAACATGCTGCTTTATCATTTACACCATTTCCACAATAAAAAAATCCAGCGTCAGCCATTTCCATTTTCAATCTTCTCCTGGAATCAGCTATTGCCCAATAATACCCAAATGAAAACTCGCGCATTTTATATGTATTAAACATGTCATATCGAGGATTGCATTTATTTTGACTCATGGTCTGCTTACTCGCTTTCTAGTACTTGTAATAAGTAATAGTAATAAGTATAATACTATAATGACAAGGCACAGCTGTTGCAAGCAACTTATAACGTTTAACATTAGGCAGGATTGATGGGAGTGGGAGATAGGAAAAGTTTCATTTCATACCTGTTACAACTAATTTAAAATTATTTTGTTGAATAATGAAAAAAAAAGAAACAAAAATTATATAAAAAGTTTATTATCAGAGCACCATTTTTTTAAACACAATACATTTTTCAAAGCACAAATTGAGTTATGATACATACAACAATACAAATCTTCAGAACACTTATATCGATCATACAGATTTAGCAAACTAGGGCAACCTTTATCTTCTAAATTAATCACATTATTATTATTATTATTATTATTTAAAATATTTTTTAACCATAACACTTTTTCAAGACCTTTTATATAAATACATTTATCTCTTAAAAAATCTAAAACTAAATACTGACAATTTGAATAAGGTATAAACCCTTCACTCCAGTATATCTTCCTGTTACGTTCAATCCACGCTACTTGCCGTCTTTCTTGTTTTGTCAAATCGCAAAAAGGAAATGGCGGCTTAATTAAAAACACTTGAATTTTGTCACTACACAATATAGCAATTTCTTTTAGCACAAATTCATTTGCTTCTGTTTTAAAGCCTTGTACATCTACAATGGCAGTCATGATAATCGACGAACTATGTTGCTCAGAGGTTTGTATTCCACAAGTCGATCGTTTATAATCAAACAATATGCAGCAGTGTTTTCTGGTATTGGCGATGAACATTCAATTTCTAGCCGAACGTCTACTGGACCGGTTTTTAAACTATCGTTTTGCCTTGAACAATCTAAAATGAATAGGGGAGCCTTCTCTTTAAAGTCCTTTAGATTAAGCAGCGGTTCTACTGGACAGTTGTAATAAGACTGACGAAATTTAGCATACATTTCATATAATATACTGTATTTGTTCTCAGAAAACTTTAGACTTAAAGGTTCATATGGATAATATTGTGAATTTAAGAAGAGAGTGACGTTTGTCACTTCGCAATGATCGAATAGTGAACTGTCTTTTAGTTTATTGCTTTTTCTATTAGTTTGTAGGCAAAGAATGACATATCTAGGTTTTTCCAATTGTGATGCAGTTTTAACGGACCATGAGTGTTTTGTGGTTTTAGGTAGTAAAGGATATTCGTACAAATCCCAATTCCTAAATGCCATTTGAATAGGCTTATCTTTTTCTAAATGTTTCAATAGAGTCAAACGCACACGATCTGAGACTTTTATGTGTGGTACCCTCCATTGTATTCTTTCTATTTCTATTTGGAAATGTGTAACATCTGCATCATTAAGTATAACGCTATTTAAGTTAGAGTTACTTCGATTTAATATAAGCTCATGTTTACAATTTATTATAATCTTATCATAATCTTCCGCAAATCCTAAAACCTTATTTAATGGTATTAAAGCATCAAAATAACCAGCACTTTTAAATCCAGTTAAATTCCAGCCCCATAGGGCAGCCACTTTATTTTCAGCATCATTAAATGAAACGTACGATTTTATTGTTGAAGTTATGCCTGAGTTTTTTATACGATCTATTTCAATACCGTTTATTTCGTACCTGATGTCTTGAAACAAGAACATAGCAGAGTTATTGCTAAACGAAATATTTTTTTCAATCGGTTTTCCATCTTTTCCAAAGAGCTTTGCTCGACCTTCGATGTAAATTGAGCTGGCTGATGGAAGCACGTATATGTCTTGCTGGTGGATGGGAATTCTGATTTCATCATTTTCTCTAAAGCAGTTATTGTAGGGGTTGTAAGAATGGATTTCATAACTTTCGATCGAAGTATCGAAGTGCGGAAAATCATTAATCTGTAGTATATTCATAGTTTAAAACCTAGGGCTTTAAGAAAATTTTTATTTGTTTTAGTTAAATTTTTCACTTTTTTCTTACGTCTGGGCACCTTTGAGGTTGTAGAAGAAATAAGACGTTTCATTTTGACCGGAGGGTATATATTATATAATATCATTTTATCTTCCTTAAGTGAAGACGCAGTTGAATGTGTTCTATCCAATCAATGCAGTAACCAAATTGATCAACAACTTTAATAGATATAGATGAAATTATATTTTTGTTCACTGGGAAGTAAATAACATTTGCAGGAGTTTCTATGTACTGACGGTCTGCAGCAGAATTAGATATAAATTCATGAATAATATGAGTTTGTAATCCGTTAGTGTAGGATCCGTAGATTAAATCACATTCAATTCTAATTACAGGTGAACTTTTATTATTATTTTCATTAAAATGTACTTTTGGTATTGAATTTAAAATTGAAAAGTTTAGCAATCCGCACTCATATTTCCCAGATAAAGTCAGAGGAGGTTGAAAAAACGATTCTAATTCTGATTTTTTACCGGAGATAGTCACTGTTATAGACATACTTGCATACTGATCACTTTTTGATAAACCTATTTATTTTATTCCTTGCCTACACCAAAACTTTCTTAAAAACTTTAGACAAAGATGGCCGCAGTTAAAAGGGTGATCCCCTTGAATATTTTCATAATTATAGCGAACCTCAGAGCCTAAGTATTTTATAAATTCCTTAGGAGGCTTAAGGTTTCCGTAACTGTCAAAATATTCAATATAATCATTGTATTTCGCATAGGCTACCCAATGAGAACCAGGATTTTTAGAACTATCTAAATTAAGAACTCCACATTCTTTTTTCAGCGGAAATTTAGGGAGCTGATCTCTCATAAAGACACCTCTAAAATACGGAATACTATTTCCATACCTTAAAATATCAAGGTTAGTTAAGGCTCGTTTGGGTAGCCGATATCCTAGTTTTTTTCTTTTGTTACGAAAATACCAAGACCATTTTTATGTGGTTTAAGATGTAGTCCTTTTCCGATGCAAAGTGCCTCCATTTTTTCATTGTGTCTCTTCGATTCTTCATACAGCTTTTTAGCCATCTTAAATTCATTTATAGTTTTAGCAATACCAGCTGCGCCGCCTGCTAAGGCTCCGGCGGCTGATAATCCCGCAAAAATAGGAATTAAAGGTAATACTCCACCAGTTTTTGGTATTGGAATAACTCGAGGAAGTTTAATAGACGAATTATCAGTTAATTCTCTGGCAGCGGCCATAGCTAATTCTATCGCCATTTTTTTGCATTTCGGTTTTAATTTTTTCATACGTTTTTTCGTCACAGATATAACATTTTTTAATTTCTTTTTAAGTCCTTTTCCAGATTTTATTTTTCTCGAAGACTTTTGGCTACGAGTTTTTAAGCCTGCACCGGTTTTAATTTTTGCTAACATAGCATTACTTACTAGATGTGCTGCAAATTTTTCTCCTGCACTCGCATCAGGAGCAACTAATCGTTCTTTAGACATTTTTAATAAAATTAAATCAGCGTTGTGCCGATCCTTTAAGTTTGACGACTTGTGATATGCAATATCGTGTTCTTTACAATATTCGTCTAATTTATTAACACCTTTGTCTCCTTGCGCAAGTCTCTTAATTAATCTTGTACCAGGACCACAATAATTGTATCCTGGTAAATGTAGTTCAAATGGTAGGTGGTTTATTAACCAATTGAGAAGACTATTCTCTCCAATACACATCATAAGACTGACTAATAATGGAATAATCCTTAATACATATAATATAACAATTATATCCCCAATCAATAAATATTACAAATATTATAAAAGATCACATGTTATAATAATTATGCAACTAATTATTGCGTTTAAAAGACCAGCTAAATTCATTAAATATATCAATAATAGATCATAACATTATTTTTTACAACACATTCGATTTATCGATCCAACTATTTTCAGCAGAAGATAAGCCTAACCATTTTACTAAAACCCTATTGCCTCTCCTTTTAAGAACCTTCTCGACTAGATATACATTCGGATGTTTAGTCTTTTGAAGCTCTTGTGCATAAAATGTTCCTAAAATAGGCTGACCTTTAAATGTATCTTCAATCAAATAGGTGACAGGAGTTGTATTTTGCACTTTTCGAATTTTAAATATTTCTGTCGACCAGTTAGGAGTATATCCTTTTTCAAATGTGGCTTTGTACTTACTGATACGCACATAATCACCTATTTTAAACTTATTTTTCACACTTACTTTTTTTATCGCCATTTTATATCTTTCTAATATGCGTTTTTTGTTTACTTTATTGACATTTGCAGGAATTTCATCAATCGTTCGATGATAAGTGTGATTGTATTTATAAATAACACTATCGAGAGTGTCATTTATCCAGTTATAGTTACCTCTTAAACTGAATTCTTTATACAAGTTAGATTTCAATGTTCTGATAAATCTCTCAACTATTGAAGCTTTTTTGGATGAGAATGTTGAATAATGATTAATATTATAAGAGCGAATAAGTTTTTTAAATGTATTATTATAAAACTCAGTTCCGTTATCAGTTTGCAGATTTCTAGGAACACGTCCTCTCTCCAATAAAATTTTGAATGAGTTACATACAATCTCTTTGTTTTTACTTTTTAGAGGAAAGACCCAAGCATATTTTGAAAATGTATCGATAACAGCTAGAATAAATTTAAAGCTTTTATTTTGTTTTGAAATAGATTGCATATCAATTAAATCTGCTTGCCATAGATCATCTATATCTTTTATAATAACATTTCTTCGTGGAAAATTTACCCTAGCATTTCTATGAATTTCATTTACTACATCTGCTTTGCTCATGATAATATAATATAAATTTAAACAACTTATTATTTTATTTCTGGTATCAGCTATCTTAACATTCAGCGACTTAATTTCTCAATGTTTTTATGATGAATAATTACTTTATACTAAATTGGAAATCTGAAGTTGTTAGTATTTATTCTTTAATTATGTTAGCTTCTTTTAATTCTTCAATAATAGATAATATTTCGTTATCGTGATTAGTATTACCAGCATCTTTGGAAGCCACTAATAATTTTAATCTTTCAACCAATTCATTTGGATCATCCCAGTATACTAAATCAGTGTAGTTTTTATATTTTTTTAGTTTCGGTAAGTTTCCTCCAAGTTTAGTTTCAGTTTTACTGTCGGGCGTTCCAGCAAATAGGGGTTTAATTATTTCACGGTATTTTATACTTTTATCACCTCTTATTTGACCGTTACGACTAAAATTTTTTTTATGTGCATTTGTAAAATGTAGCATATCTTTGTAAACAATTTTATCTTCATTTGATATTAACTTTACA
This sequence comes from Melanchra persicariae, assembly GCA_947386135.1. Classification (NCBI taxonomy): domain Eukaryota; kingdom Metazoa; phylum Arthropoda; class Insecta; order Lepidoptera; family Noctuidae; genus Melanchra; species Melanchra persicariae. The sequence continues at coordinate 8,909,691 of OX376659.1, forward strand.
TCAGGTTTTCTTTTCAGCAATAGTTCTTTCAGACCTGGAGTTAAATTATAAGCTTTGTCACCGATTTTAACCAAAGTAATGGTATCATTATTTAAACTATCAATTTTAGAAAATGATACCACTGAATTACCCATGAATAAAATCTTGTTATTACTTCTTATCCCAAACGGTATACTGACACCATCATAAATACCGCAGATATCCTCACCTTCCATCGATATTTCCAAATCATCTGCCAATTCCCTTTTAGGACTTTCAGCGAATAGAACAGAATTTAATTTTGAGTTGTCTTCAAACTTTGTAGATGAGCAAGTATTAACAGTATCCGCTTCAAGTTCTTCAGAATTAGCAACTGTGTTATTTTTTCTATTTTTTATTTTTTCGAAAGATATATTTGAATCAACCAGGGTATTAAGGGGATCTGTGACAGGTTTTAGTATTTTATCGAGTGATAAGTTCATTGATTGTTCCTCGTCCTTCATTTTTTTATTTTATTCTTTATGGCTTCTATAGACTTTATTAATTCTACTTTAATATGTTTCTCCATGTTCAGTTACATAATTATGACAACCGTACTCGTCTGAAGAAGAATTAATACTAAATTTGCTTTGCATGTTATTTATTTATATTTACAAAACTTCATTCAAAATTTAAAAAATGTATCAAAATTCTGTCTGTACCTTCCTCTATTTAACAAAGATTCTTTGTTAATAAGTAAGAAACTATAAGGTTTTTTCCAAACATTTTTGCAAATATCTTTAAACTGATTCCATTGTAGATCACCACTCACATGTTCTTCATAAATATGTTTTAAATTCACATCATCTTGTTTGAATATCATAAGAAAATTAACATTGTCGCGTAACAATTGCTTCGGAATTTTAGAATAGGTTTGAGATAAATAGAAACAATCAATTTGTTTATGTCTTCCCATACAAAAATAATTGCGTATATTTATTTGCTTTTCACATGCAACATCATCAAAAATAAATACAGAATTAGGTAAAGCTTCACTTGAAGATATCACCTCTTTATCATCGTTGAACTCATAGAAATTAATCTGCGGTACTCTTCTTAATACTTCGCTTAAGAAACGATATTTTGGTTGAAAAGAAGTTTTGGAGTAAAGATAAATATGTTTAAATTTTAAACCATTTTCATGCAACAGTAAACTAATCATGGCATTGGTTTTACCACAATTTGATGGACCGCATATTATACCTCGAATCGTATTAGGTAATAAAACGCTGTGTCTGATCTGGCGGGAAGATTCATTAAAATCGATATTATTAACCTTCAGAGATATGGGTTGCTTGATCAACTTCATCATGCCGATTACTACAATGAATGGACAGTCTAAATATTTATATCTACACCAAAATATGTAGGTTATAAAAAAAGGGTATTAACATATATTGAGCGCAAGAACAAGTCCAAACCTGTTCATAGTTTCTAAGTTATTGGAGCTGCTGTTTGCTTCAGATATAAAAGGTAATGAATAACTTGGATCATATTATTCTCGACCTATATGTACATCATACGTCATTCAAATTTACATATTAGGTACATGCTCCAAATAATTCAGTGTTCACTTGCTTATCGTAATCCAACGATATAGGACTCTCCTATACCAATTTAATATAATAGCATCTATATTTTTCCTCGCTCAGGTAAGTTTCTTTTTTAATTAAACACACTAAATATACGTTTATTATTTTACTTTATACATACTTTGGTTTCCCTATATTCATGAAAATTTCTTTTTTTTTTTTCTCAGAATGTCTACCTCTCCGTCCTACAGCCCTGTTTCGCTTAATGAAGTCGTAAATAATATTGAACTAGAACAGCCGAGAACATCCAAGGTTAGTATTTAGTTACAAACCTACTGATTGCGAAATATCTTCTTCTAATCTAATATATAAAAACCTGGTCTCACGGTGTTTGTTAACGAAGTACTTCGAAACGGCTCGACCGATTTTTATAATTTCGCAGGCTATTTTTTTTTTTGCATTCACTTAACCATTTTGTTTTTTTTTTTTACAGGACTACTCTGAGGGCATCAATAGTAATCATCCGCTGTTTTACTCTGAGGGAAATGACAGCACGTATTTTGATGACTTAGTAAATCAGCGGCGGCTAAATGAAGACCTTCCCAATAACCAAGCCGCCGCCACATTGAAAAAGACAAAAAAGAGGAAACTTTCATCGGACTCATCATCATCCTACATCATTCGTCGAAATGGATCTAGAGGGCGATATCTTATTAAATTGAATGTGTTTGACGTTAAAGATAAAGATTGTGAAAATGTGCGTGATGTTATTAATGATAATAATAATGCTTGTGTGAGTGTTCAATATGTGGTGCGCGAAAATTATGATGAAGTTATGGACATTACTGAAACTCTTATCAAAAAAATTAGTAATAATTTAAATGATGCAGATATGTTTTAATTTTTTTTTTAATAAATGTTAATACTTAATATCAATAAAGCTGTTTTATTAACTTTCCCTTTTTTGGATAGGCAGCCTATTAACAACGATGGGTATTGCATAGCAGTTAAGCAGGACCAAAATAGAAATAAAACATGTCACCTATTTTTGTTTACGTATTAATAGTTGCAAAATATTTATATCACAAGTTTGGGAACAAATGGCCACTTCTGCATGTTCTTCAACTTAACAATTGTATTTTTTTTTTTAATAGTGACTATTCGAATCCCTGTAAGACTTTGAGAATCGTTTTACTTCGAACAGTAGAGTTCTTTAAAATAAAAAACTTTAATTATGCTCTTCGATAATTTTGGAAAAATGCAGAAGTGACCCTTTGTCCCTAAAGTACGACATTGTAATAAGATTTTATGAGGTAGGTCCTGCGTAATTGTCTACTTGCAATGCCGGTCATTATCTATTTGCAAAGGATAAGGGTAAAGTTAAAAAAAAAGTACTCATTTTATTCCGTAATAATTTTTTTAATTTCATTTATTTAGCACAATACAATTGATACATTTTCTTATATACTTAGCTTTAACTTAATACAATCTTTTCTTGCAATACCTATCATAAAGCAACATATTTTTTTTATTTATAAATAGCTTTTATTACATGCATACAGTAAAAAATAGTTTACATAATAATATATCTAATAAAAAAAAAAAACTTTTCTCTAAAATACAGTTTTATAATGTCCCCAAGGTAAAGTTTTATAACCATCTTGCAATATTTGTCGTTTGTCATCATCTCTACTAAGTACAAGTTTATTAATTTTTTGTGTAAAAATGTTATGATTTTTTGACCTAATGATACACATATTTTTTCTCAAACATTCATTATATTGTAAAGTTCTTTTATATTTTTTAATATTAAGTTTTTTAGTAACGGATTTTTTTACACCTTTTGCTTTTCTTATTGAGGTATTTATAGAATCTATACAGTATAATTTTGCTCTTAAGCCTACAAATTCAGTTATGACATCACCACCCATTTCGTCTTTAAAAAATCCTGGTATTTTACAGTTGCGTTTTGGCATATCACATTCCTTGTTTTCAAAGTTGCTTGTATCGAAATATTTAATATGTTTTTTCATGTCCTTATAAAAGTCTTCAGTGTGTATTAAATACAAAAGACTGTCAGTATCAGTGTAACATAGTTTAATACAATTTTCATAAATTCGTTTCATTACAGAATAGTGAAATTTATACAAATGAGACTTAGCTAGTTCTAAAATTGAAAATCCAATGTAAATTGGACGATCAAGGATAATTTTTGTTTGCTGTAATTGAATTGCGATCAGCGACTCAGTAATCACCGATAAATTTTTAAAATTTGGCGCGCTTATGTATTTTTCTGCGCCACAAATTTTATTAGTTTTATTTAATTCATCTTTCCATACATTAACTAATTTCACATCGACTTGTTTCCTTTTATTTTCTATTGTTTTGCCGAAAATAGAGTTATTTTGTTTTTTAAAAAAGTCTCTTTCAAAATCTGAACGTGCTTGTTGACGCAATGTTGTATTTAATAATGTGTAAGGCGCTAAAAATGCATTATGATTAAACGATAATATCCTATGAATCTTGAGTAAAATGATACCATTCTTTAAACATTCTTTCAAGTGAATATAATGAATAACATATTTATGTTTATCGTACAAGTTAGCAATTAATTTTGGATTTTTACTACCAGGTGGTACAAACTTTTCAGCTGCAAACGGCAAATCAGCATGCTCATCATGTAATTTAGAAGGGTAATGCAAATCTACTTCGAGTATAAATCCTTTATCACTATCATTAGAAACAGCCATTATATCAAATTTATTTATTTCTTCTTTAGTGAGAAATTTAAAGTTCCCGGTTGGTAACCTTTGCATCATAGCATAACCATATAAATTAACACAATCGAGATAAACTAAATAACTATTAGGCTCCTCATCATTATAATTAGGAAGGTATTTATTATTTGCCTTTGCATATCTTAACGAGCATTGTGCAAGACCACCTCGAATACCTTTTTCTAACATTTGATATATTTCGATATCTGAAATTAAATCTAAATTAATTCCGGTATATAGCAACATAGCATCCCAACTTAATGAAGGCGAAGATACATAATAACATGGATCAAGGTTATAAAATGTTAAACTCATAGATCTAAATTTCTCAAAAACATCACATAAAAGTAGAACATCACATTTTAGATACAGATCAGTATATTCTCCTAAATTTGAAATATTAAATTCATTCCAAACTGTTAATGCGTGCATATAATCTTCGTCTGAAACATTTTCAGATGTAAGATTATTATAAAAATGTTTTTGATCAGGTAATTTGCTTTCGTCGTAACGATCCCATGAATCAATATAATCATAACAGTAAATACCCTTTTTTCGAACTAAATTAAATAAACGTTCATCTTCGAAAAACTTACGCATATTTTGAAAATCTTCTGGTTTCATTGATTTGACTAAATTATCTAGACTTGAACTTAAAAAATTAAAAGAATCAATAAACTTTAACTGTGCTACGTTTTTACTATCGATTGGAACAAATTTTGTGAAGGAGATATATTTTTCTTTATTTTTAGGAATTAGATTTATTCGTCCGCAAATACTGGAAAGCTCTTTAATAAACAAATGACAATCATAACCAGAAAGATTGTGAAATATTATAGGAATAAAAGAACATGTTTTAGCATTCAAATTACATTTTTTATGTGCTGGCCCGCGATATTTTCCTGTGAAATGATCATGATCTGCAACAACTATATCCGTATCAGAAAATGATTTTTTACATAAATAACACTTCTTTGCATTGTTAAAGGAATTACGTTCATTTTCACTTATTACCATTGCCTTTGAATGTGAAAGTATTTTATACAGTTTTTTTACGTTCCTGATAATTGATTTAGTAAACTTCTTTGAACAATCTGGTCCTCTATATGACACAAATTTGTTGAGTTCAGGCTTAGAAAAACAAGAAATATAGTATGAAAAGCAACTTGCCTCATGAATTTGAACATTTTCAACGTATAAAGTTTTGTTTTTGTCTGAATATTCGCGTAATAAACTCTCAAAATCACCGTAAATAACAATAGGAATCCTTTGAGTCCTTTCAAAATTAGAAAAATAAAGTTTTGTGTTGTCTTCAGGTAGTACAGTTTGCACTCTCGCACAATTATGATTTAATATTTTTTCCGATGTATCAAAATAAGTGAAACATTCATCACATAAATGTATTTTTGACTTATGTTTAGTTAACTGTTTGTGTACAAGTTTATCGAATTTTTTTATTAAACAAAAATGATTTTTCCCTTTTTTATGAATATAAAGTAAGTTAACATGCATTATTTTCCGTTTAACAGTTTTATACAATGGCCCAGTAACTTGATTTTTTGAGTCCAAACCATAAATATTTACACTCACGTTAGGATTCAAATCTTCAAATAATTTTATATCCTCAAAACTCGGAGGAAAGGACATATTAGTTGTATTTAGAACTTTCGAATAATGAGGATATGATTTTACTCTATTTGGATTAGCCATAGCTGGATACAAATGAGCTACAATACTCCAGAGAAAACAGTGTTCGTCATAATTAATTATATTTAGACAAGATTTTGTTGCACGTATATTTTTAGGTAACGAAACGTAAGAGCCAGCTCGCAAAGGGTTGTATTTTAAAATGTTTATTTCTAAGTGACTTAGGCCTTGCGCGCACTGCCTTGCGGTGGAACGCGGTGCGTTTTTTCTACCGTGCGGTAGAATAAACGCATTCCCGGGGCCGCGCACTGCGGTGAAAAAAACGCATGTTTTTAACCGACTTCAAAAAGGAGGAGGTTCTCATTTCTTAGTTTTCTCTCATTTCAGTATTTTTTTTTTTGTGTTTGTTACCTCATATCTCCGTCATAATATTATATGAACCGATTTAAAAAAATATTGTTTAATGTGAAATGATATCCCACTTTTGTATTAATACAATTGAAATTTTATCAAAATCAGTTCAGCAGTTTTTAAATCCAAATAGTTGGAAAAATATGTAGAAAAATCGTCTATTTATACGAAATTGCGTATTCTGCTTTCCTGTGACTTATAGATGTGTTGATACCGATATTTTTCAGTATTAGTTCATATATTCATATTAAAAAATACTACCGAGACATTGTACAGTATAATGAACACTAATCAAGTGTTACGTAATTTTAGGGTCTTAGTTAAATATCACTGATGCTCAAATATTAGTTAAGATATTGCTAGACTAATATAATTATAATATTCATATTAGCTAATACTGAAAAATAACGACGGTGTTAACCCATATACAGTTCTCGTCAAATAACTTTGCCCCTCTGAAGTTAGCCATTTGCAAAGTTCGCGCAGATGCAGTCACGTAGACGGGAGCAAGCGGGACGCAAGCATGCATCGAACGTAAACGAGCGACTGAGACATAAAATCGCGCCGCCATAATCCCGGCCCCGCGCATGCGCAGTTGCAGTTTGTTCGTAATTTTGACTACTACGCAGCCACTCGTAGCCAACTTCAGAGGGGCAAACCTTAACCTGTAACCTTAAGTCAGTAGCTAGACAGTTTGCGCCAACTGTTACCTTTAGTCAGTAGCTAGACAGTTTGCAAAAAATTGCTGGATAGCCAAATTTTTTGACCCAAAAAACTGGCTAAAAGTTGCTGATTGCTACTTAGTACTTACTACATAGTAGAAAGGGAGGTAACAATATGTGGTCAAATTATAATCCCGTTTACAGGAGTAAAAAAATCAGTACTTATAATTACTTTTAAGATAAACGTAGTAGGTAATTAAAATAAATCTAATAATAACAATGCCGTTAATCAATTAATGTAAACCTCAGCCATTGACATCTTCCTCAGATGTCGATGGCTGAGGTTCATTATTATCGATTTATGAGTTGGAGTATTTTTGTAGGTACCTAGGTACCCATTTTCTTAAGTATTTATTTTGGCAAAACGCAATTAAGTATAGCAACATTTATCACTTTTCAAAATCATTCAATGCAAATTGTAATTTAAATAGTTTCTAGAAATTTTAGCTAAAAAATTTAGCTACAAGTTTTATTTTAGCGCCTGATACCGAAAAATAGCCAGATCTAGCTATGAAGTAGGCATCACTGCGTTTTGTTCACCGCAGTGCGCGGCGCTTCATAGATCTCTATGCGATACAAAAATATTTCCGGTAGATTCACCGCAAATTTGCAGCGAGAGGACAACGGTGACTCTACCGCATGCGTTTTTTCACCGCAGTGCGCGCACTTCTATGACACTCCATACTTCACAGATTGTGCGTTTAAAAAACGCAAGGCAGTGCGCGCTAGGCCTTATTGATTCGATTGTCCAGCCTGACTCGCAAAGTTCAAACTCTGAACATTTGTTTATAATTTTTTGGAAAAATGTATTACAAATGGATGTCAAATCGGTATTTTGAAAAATTATTTCATATTTAGTATTAAAAGATTTAAGTGATATTTCATTATTTTTTGGTAAAATATATGAAACAAACAATTCAAAATTTACTTTTAATGAAGTATGTACTTTTAACTTTTGTTTGATAAGATAATAACATGTGTATAAAATATCATTAAAAAAAAGTTCAGGGGAAATTATTGTTTTATTTTTAGGATCTACTTTGTAACTGACAATTTTATTCTTAAAAGCACATGCAATTGTACGAACGTTATCAAGTTTAGTTTGCAACAAGCTATTAGACTTATGAATATTAGACCTTTTGTGACTTGAATATTGTTTAACATGAACATTACAGGACTGGCAAAAATACATTGTTTTTAAAATATGTTTTTTTTTTATAGATTTTGCGTTATTGATTTTGTATTATGCATATGAAATATATTTATTACTTATTTTGAATATAAAATGTATTTCTTACTTTTGCTTTATTGTTTTGTGTTATTGATTTTTAGTTTATTACTTTATTTTTATTTTATTATTTAAGATTAGATACTGAAAGAAACATTTTTTGCTTTGCTGTTTTTTTTTTTTTTTCTTTTTGTTTTTTTTTTTTTTTTTTTTTTTTTTTTCTTTTTAATTTTTGCTTATCAAATATATACTACTTAAATAACTTCTTGACGAAATTTTTATACTTTCATTTATTGGTTTTTGTTATTTTTATATATTTATTTAATATATTTAATTTAATTCGTTCGTTCGTTCGTTCGTTCGTTCGTTTCGTTCGTTTTATTCGTTTTCTGCTGAATTCGATTTTTATGCTTTTATTACTTTATTGGTTTGTTGCTATATAGATTATTATTTTGTATATAAAATATACTTTTACTTTTTATTTACTTAGTAAGCTTAACTATGTTTTTATTTCTTAGTTTTGCTTTATATTTTTATATTTCGGATTTGATTTTATTACTTTATTGGTTTTTGCTATATAGATTATTATTTTGTATATCAAATATATTTTTACTTTTTATTTACTTAGTTAGCTTAACTATGTTTTTATTTCTTAGTTTTGCTTTATATTTTTATATTTCAGATTTGATTTTATGGTTTTTGTGTATTTTTGGTTTATTGCTTTATTTTTGGTTTATTTTGCTTGATTTTTGGTTTATTGCTTGATTGCTGTAAGAAACATTGTGTTAAATTAAATTAAATTAGACCTATTCTAACAAAATATTAAAATAATATGAATAATATTCAAAATAGAAACAAGAGTTGTCACATATGGATACAAAAAATATATTAATGTTTAGAGGGGTACAGAACCGGGGAAATATTGCGAAAATCTTGTTTTACGGCTGAGACTAACTGGGTAACTGCTTTCCATGTGGGTGTTTTAACATCCACAGCAGTTTTCAAACTAATAAGAGAATGCTGCCACCTGCTGGTTGTAACCGCCTCCAGTTCGCGGCAGTTTGAGATGCGTACTTCGATGTAGTACTCGCCTTGCCTGATAGGGTCACTTTGATAAGTATTACCGGAAGCTACCCGACGTGACAGGAAGTTTTTCAATGTTGCAGCTCGAACGGGTGCAGTCTCTTCATCCTGTAATCATTAAAAATAAATTATAAGTTACTTCATTCACTATAGGAAATATTGCATTATGAACTAACTTTATCGCTAGCCAAGTAGTTTACATAAATGAGGACGATTTAAGGAGTCACTTAAAAATGTACCTATCATAAAATCGTACTAGCATACCTATAGAAAGTGAAAAAAATTGTAATGTTTTATTAGTATTATGTTTAACTAACTCGTTTTTCTATCTATATACACCATACATGAAATACATAAGTAACATCATGCTGCCTATGTCTCAAAGAGTTTGGCAGGATGTAACAGACCAGCGACTCGCAATAAGGGACGAGCTTGCTGATTTCTGATGAGATATATACACCAATTCCGGATTCTAATTATTAAGTAGTAAGAAGTTTCTGATAACACTTTACTTGCTGCTCGGTATCGAATCCAAACCCTTACGGCAGCATCATCAGCACAAACTTATACCGCTGAACTAGCAAAACAATAAAAAAAAAAAACGTAGTAATTAACACTGCTTAAATATTATTTAATTCGACTCACCTCAGAATCGGGGAAGACATTGAGTTTCTTTTTCTTACGGGTAGTTGGCTCTGCATCAGTCTCCGATTCTGAACCACTTTCTAATAACACCGCTTTTTTCTTCGGCTTCAGAGCTTGTTGAGGCTGTTTTTTCTGTGTACGGGGCTTGACTTTTTTGTCTTTTGATGTAGAAGGCCTCGGCCCTTCTTCATCCGATTCAAACGGATGATTGAAGACCTGCAACGAAAAAAAAAAAACAAAATTGTGAGTAAAGTTAAACAGTAATATTATTTAGGGAGAACCAAATACTTTTACATACATACTTAGCGCCTGAGCAGTATCTATTGTGTCAAATGGAATCTATAATGTGTTGCAAAACACCTCAAGCGTCTTCATTTATAGCCTAAGATTATAAAGCAGCGATCAGAGTAATACTTTCTATATTGATTTTATTTTCCAAGCTAAAACAATTAAATTTATGTATTTTAAATTAGACTCTATAACCATCTAGTGTAGGGTTTAGTTTTCGTTATCGTATGTTAAAATTAGACACTTCAATGTAAACATACTCTTACCTGACAAATTAGGAGGCAAAACTATCTCGGCGCCGCCGTGTCGCTGCAATTCGAGACGAAATTTTTATAAGGTAATGATATGTACTCGCAAGTAACACGAAATGCTTGTAGCAGCTTAAATTAAAATGGTTTGTAGTACTAACTTACTAAAGTGTCCATTATAAATTGGCTTTCATATTATGACCACTGTATTAATAAGATTTAGAAACATCCATATAATATTTTGAAAATTTGAAAAGTAAAAATGAGCAGTCAAAATAAGAAATCTAGATAATGCAATTATTTTTCTATTTATTCCTAAATAAGCATTGTTCCTTAAATAAGTACTTAATCTGCATTATAGATTATTTTATTTTAAGGGAAAAATATATTGATATTCTACTTTACCAGCAATAAGAATAAAAGCTAAGTAAAATTGTATGCCATGTTATATGAATGAAAATTATTGTTTATATTAGAGTTTACTTACCAAAAAGAAAATAATATTCGTACTTGTGTAGTTGAATCATCATATTGTTTCGTCAATAATAATTAATGCATTATTATCGACCATGACTGCTTTAATAGATACTTACCAAAAATATTCATACTTACAATCAAATCACATTAGAACATGCATGAATAAAAAAAAAATAGCAGGTGGGCAATAAAGCTCCTCTTTTTATCGAACTGTTGAGTCAATGGTCTCGAGTTCAAGCGAAGGCCCTGCTGGCTTTTCGAGTTTACAGGAGTATTAAAAATGAATTATCTCGTGCTTTGAAATGGTAAAGAAAAAAAAAACATCGTAAGGAAACCAGCATGCCTCCAAAATGTTGTCGCAGGTATTGTAAAGTCCGCCAAACCGCACTTAGTCAGTGTGGCTGACTATGGCCTCACACCTATTAACTGTTTAGTAATCTTATCTACTGCTAACAACATAAAATAATCATCGAAGTCTGAATTGATGCAATCAGATTACTAAACACATTGTATTAATCGTTCTCGATTGTAAAATTGGGGTTTCTGCATCACACAGTTCGAACGGCGCGAGAACAAGTGATGCAGAAGCCCCAATCTGAATTGATGCAATCAGATTACTATACCTACACATTGTATTAATCGTTCTCGATTGTAAAATTGGGGTTTCTGCATCACGCAGTTCGAGCGGCGCGAGAACAAGTGATGCAGAAGCCCCAATTTTACCCTACTCTGGAACTCCGTCCGCCGCGCTGCAATTTGCCGCGGCAGTGCAGTTTCGTACCGGCGTAGCGCCTCCACGCGCCACGCGTAGACGTGCGCGAGGGCTGTCGCCTCCAGATCCCATGGCGGCAATCCGGCAAGAAAGCTCGCCGCCTCGTGGGAGACCGTGCGGTATTCCCGGGCCAGCTGAATGGCCATGAACCTTTGGGACGCGTTCAGTTGTCGGGCTGGACTCTTCTTTAGGTCCAGAGCACTGGAGCCCCATATAGGGCCTTGGACCGCACGATCCCCGCATAGAGCCTCCGGAAGGAGGCGTTTGGACCCCCTAGATTGGGCAGAAGCCGCTTTAAGGCAGCCCCGGCCCGCCCCGGTCTAGGAGCCAAACGTCGGAAGTACTCGACGAAGTTCCATCGGCTGTCGAGAACGAGTTCCAGATACTTGATTGTCGACCCGACGGCGACGTCGATGTGAACCCCTCCTACCGTGATTTGGGATCTCGGTGGTGGCCTGTTCCGAGGACCATGAAAGCACATGGCCTCGGACTTGTGCAAGGCCACCTCGAGACCCAGTTGCCGGATCCTCTCAACGACTATCGCAATCCCGCGTGTCATTAGGTTGACCGCCGCCTGGTGCGACCCCCCCTGAGCCAAGACGAGCGTGTCGTCAGCGTAGAAAATCACGCTGACGCCGCTAGGGAGGTCGGCGCGCAGCATCCAGTCTTAGCCGATGTCCCACAGACATGGTCCCAGAACCGAGCCCTGTGGAACACCGCACGACATCTCTCGCCGAATCCACTCTCCCTCGTGACCGGGGTAGATGACGGCCCTATTCGTCAGATAAGCCTCGACCGCGCGACGGAGGTAGGTCGGCATCCGGTGATACCGGAGTGCCTCCCTAATGCAACTCCAGGACAGGGTGTTTAAGGCATTGGCGATGTCAAGAGACACCGCCAAGACGACCTTGCCCCGGGATACCGCTTCCCACGTCGTGAGAGCTCTCACGCGCATGATGGCATCCACCGTCGAGCGCCCCGTGCGGAAACCGAAATGGTTCTCCGCCAGATCCGGCCCCACCCTCACCCGGTGCGCTGCGAGGTGGTTTGCAATTACTCTTTCAAAGAGCTTGCCCACCTCGTCGAGCACCACGATGGGCCGGTATGCGGACGGAGAGTCCGCAGGGAACTACAACCCCTATTATTTTGGTTTAATTTTATGCGACATAAAATGATACAGATTGTGGAGGTCAATCTGTATCATACTAAAATACGAATATAGTATCCGAATCAAATAAATATTGTGTGCGAATTGAGTAGGTATTATAATTGTAAAATTACCACCTAGCGCTTATTTAATTATTATTTTTATTTAATTATATACTTATTAGTTTCTTTTAATAGCAACACTTTCAAAAAACCTTTTTACAAACAAAAAAACCAAATTCTAAAAATCCACGTCCCGGGATGTGGACTTTTAGAATTTGGTTGATTTTTGTTTTTCCTTTTGATTAAAAAGCGGTAGGTGGTAGATATTTTGTAGGTACCTACCTATAATAAGTATTCACTCCTCTCCACTTCAGCTTCACTAAGATTATCTTGTCATTACTACGAATTCTACAACTGACCTCTTGTTTACAAATAAATCTAAGTACTGCAAACAACAAGCAAGTCAACAATAATTGGGTCAAATTATTGAGTGTGAAATAATATCTGTGGTGTTTCGCACGCCGAGCTCGCTACGTGCTTGTCAGCGTCTGCGACGGTGACCGGGCCGCCTGTGCTCAGTCGCCTGTTTTCCGCGAAATTCACTCGATTTCAGCTCACAACGTTAATAGACTGTGAATTGAATTTCATTGGTTTTCGGGCAGGATTATGTCTGTATAAAAACGCAATATCTAAATCTGAATTTTCGAGTGGCGAAATATCACCTAATGAAGTTTGTTAGGCCATAAATTAAGGCTTTATAAACGTGAACTTTAGGATGTCACATGACTTCACATGAGGGGAGCAAAACTTGGTATCCAATAGCATTTCACTGTATTATATCGGTCGCATCGCAGCCAACTGGCTTAATCAGCCATTTAATTGGCGACCTAGCTTGTTCATTGAACGGCGCCGTTTAATCAGCAGCCTAAGTGACATCCCGGCATTTACTTAAACAGCTAGACAAATGACTTGAAACGTTTAATGCCTTGTCTAGCCAAGTAGCGGAACATAGGGTACAATGAGCGTAGGGCACCCCGACACGGATCGGTTAGGATCGAATGGTATGACAGGAGTTGGAGTGACCGAGCTAAGCGAACGAACTTAGCCTTCGTCATGTCATTCATGTTGGGTTCCTGACAGAAATAGGAGCTCTGCGTAGCGGGCACACTTGTCGATTTTAGATAAATTGATTGTTGTTTGAATTTAGATTTCCCTAAATTAAATATTTCATATACTTACTTATTTTCGTCACACGGTAATCCTGTTCTATGAATGGCCTAAGTCTGTTTATTTACTTCCATGCTATAAATCCTCTATAAAAGTTTCTGAAACAGTTAGCTTATTGCCAACATTAAAACAATCAGTGTCAGTAACCATATTACGTCTAAACGAGTGTTATAATGTTGCAACTACTTTTTCGCTTTGTAGATGGGATCGAAAAAGGAAAGGAAAATCACCAAACAGCCACATTCTCACTACTCAATTCGTGGTGGTAACTTAAGAGCGTGTACGCCATACGTCATTTCGTACAAACTTTCAAGTCCTTATTCTTCAAAATGAATGAACCGATTTTAACGAAACTTTGTATGCATACGCTAGATATCCAGGTCTAAATAGTTATCAGAAAATATTTTTGAAAAAGATTGTAGAGGGAGAGAGAGAGCAATTTTAAGTTTTCTATAGAAAGTGAAAAATCATTATATCCTTCCCCCTGAACTCTTTTTCGATTTGATGACATGACTTTTTTTTAAGGATTAAAAAAAAGTCATGTTGTCATGCACGCGCGTTGCTGGCTGTGTGATACTGAAACCAGTATCACACAGCCGCCGCCGTAAAAAATAAGCTTATAAGTAGGTTATTCGAATTCACGTCGTGTACCGCCATTTTTTTTTGTTCGATATTAGTGTTGCAAAAAACATTAGTTCGTTGTTTACAAAAATGAGTGATATAAAATTTGATAACGCACCACCAGATATTTCTAATGGGCTGCGGATTTTGTTCGAAAGAGTTACCGCGGCCCCGGAACGCAAAAGGCACTAGGAGGAGCATGGATGGGTTTTAGTCAGTAAGAGTCTGACACTCCATCCCGCTCCACCCAGAGCGGCAGGAGTCATTTGATGATTTCCCATCTTTAAAAAAAAAAAAAGATATTTCTAATGCAGCAAAGAATTTTTCTAACCAATTACCTATTACCAGAAAAGTCGAGAAAACAATATGAAAAGGCGTAAGTACCAAAATATCATGAATTAGAAAAGAACCTTTTATATAGGATTCTTCATATCATGGGTGTAGATAAAGTCTTGTATGCAACTGTACATGATTAGGTATTAAAACACTTATGTGATACTATTATTCACACATTCGTGTTTTAAGACCCCTTCTTATACAACAGTTGCGCATTGACGCATTGGCTGGATGCCATTTAGGCCACTGATTATACGTTGCCGTTCAATGAAAAGGCTAGGTAGCAAATTAAACGGCTGATTAAGCTAGTTGGCTGCGACAGATCTAACCCTACCTATTATCATCATCCACAGTCTGACTTCACTCTCAGCTGAGCATAGGCCTCTCATGTGAGTTGTGACAATGCCCCCGCTCTCTCACTGTGTATCGACATCTGTCAAACTTATACTGAGTAGAGGGCGCACGGTATAGGTACCTACTGGAAGAAACATCTTTTGTCCCGCTTCTGCTATGGCGTACAGAGTTAATGATAAGACATACAAGAAAGTTACTATTTTCTTTATTAATGATTGTTTTATCAAAACGATTGATAAATGGTGCTTTGCCCTCCCTGTAAACAGCTGAGGTTGTATCACACCCACTGAAACAATGCAGAGAAGAACTAATCAACTTTGTTATCTCTAAAGTATTGATCCTACATTAAAAAAATATGTCACACAATTTACAGAAAATTTAAAGTAGAAAATTAATGAAGAAGTGATTAGTGTCACTCGTCGGTCGGGATGCATGAAGGAGCCTCCTCGTGTAGCGCAATTTGTTCCATCAGGCACTCAACTGAACTGAGCGCTCGGCGCATCCTGGACAGTCTCACCTAATACCTTATAAGACTGGCCAATCCTTCCCTTGCGGTGGTAGGGCTAACGCCCGCCTGGTTTGTGACCGGGTCCACCGGAGTTCGGCTTCAAGCAGCCGGATGCTATGTTTCGTCAACGCGTGGGAGTACCAGTGCCTTATGGGATCTGGGCACGCTCGCTTCATCATAGACCTCATCCATCGCTTTCCATCAGCCGTGATCGAGGTCAAGAGCTAGTCCATTTCTTAATAAAACGTAAACGGTTTTAGAGATACTAAAACTGAAAAAAAGATACCTTTTAAAAGAGATTTTTAATATGTTCATCTGGACACCTCAAAGAATAACTGTATATAATACCAATTTTCAAAACTACACGAGTTATTCTGTTTGGTCTGATCGATGATTTTTGAGCAAATTTTCAGGTCATTTGCATTTCTTAAGTGAGACAGGTAAGCACGATTGATGTTAACCTTCATTCAAAAGGTGTCAAAATTTATAAAAAATAACAAATTTTATAAATGGCTCGATCTACAGTGTCATTGTGACATTGTGATTTCGTTATATTTGTTGTTAATGTTATTTTCATTTGTGTTCTAATCCAAAATCCTAGTGCTATGTGATCTCATGGTATATTCAATATTTTATCTTTTTCCTATTTGACTTCAATGTTAATAAGCATATTTCTACAACTTTGATTCTTACAACTTTGACCAGACACAATATAAGATTCTTGGTGCTTTAGGATGCTCTTCTACCAGAGATGTGCGAGGTAGCGTGCACCGCGCGATGATCTACCAATGTGTTCACTTTATTTTCATAGTTTGGCTTAGCGCAGTTCTGGGCTGAAAAGAGGCCACTACGCATCTTCGCACCGCCGCGCTTAGCTATACACCGATTCATAGTTTCTCTACGCAACCTTGCACCGCACTGCAAGTGCTGCTAAAATTCCTCGCACCGCCTAGCTAGTTGACGCATCTCTAATCAAAAGCCTTTTATTCAAACAGGGGTTTTGTGTGTCAGTTTTTATATATATTCCCCCAAAACGCCATCTAGTGGAAAAACAACCCTGTGTAAAGATCATTTTTAACCGACTTAAAAAAAGGAGGAGGTTCTCGATTCGATTGTATTTTTTTTTGTGTTTGTTACCTCCTAACTCCGTCATTTATGAACCGATTTGAAAAATTCTATCTATCTATGTAAAAGGATATACTTCTCTATTGGTCCCATTGAAATTTTATCAAAATCGGTTCAGCAGTTTGGTTTTAAATCCAAATAGCTGTAGAAAATACCTTGTATACGAAATTGCGTATTTTTGCTTTCCTGTGGCTTTCCAGTGGTGTTGTTAGGTGTGGGGTACCACTAAAAAGTGAAAAAAAAAACTTAAAAAAAAAACCGACTACCAAAAAAAAACACTGCAAAGTACAAAATAACTTTAATTTCGGAAGTCGGTGTCAAATAACAAAAAGCAGAAGAAAAACACTGACTTCCGTAATTAAAGTTATTTTGTACAGCTCGCGTCAAATAACTTTGCCCCTCTGAAGTTAGCCATTTGCAAAGATCGCGCAGGTGCAGTCACGTAGAAAAGTGTTTGAACAAAATAAATATATGTTTTTAAAAGAAGGGTAACGTACTTTTGAACTCAGGTGAAATGAAAGAAACAAGAAAGAAAACATGTTTATTTGGCACAACAAGTGCACAACAAAAATAAAAATGATTCAGTCACTATCACTGTCGATTGGTAAAACTCCTTCGATGAAACTCTTAGTGCAGCAGGACCCTTCAAGGTGCTCGTGCTAGGTAGGTCTTCCAATTGATCCGAGTCAGTATCCGTCACAATAGATTTTTTTCCCTTCATCCCTATATTTTTTTATTTGCTTAAAGGTACTGGATCCTCTTGAGTTTTATGTCGCTTTTCTCTATAAGCACCTTTCTATTATTTTCCGTTTTCCGCCATTTAAACCCCAATTCTTTAATTATTCTGCTAAGGCTACTTGCCCTTAAAATCTATATCGCGTTGTAGCTTCTCGAGTAAACGTGTTAAAGTTGGCATCGCTTTTTCCGTTAAATGAAAGTTGTGTATGCAACGTTTAATTACGCCCTTTTTTTCCCAGGAGTACGGAAAACCAAAATCATGTCCGTTTTTTTGGCTTCACTTACAATGTTTTTGACGTTGCACCTGTGCAACATTATGCACGCCTTCGTCTTTCTCCTTTTGCATATAATTGACCACATTGTGAATTATTTTTCTCGCCTAACGGCGTAACACAGTATTCCGTTTAGGCATTTTAGCCAAAACACTTTAACACACAAAACTAAGTAATAATGTCAACAAGAAATAACAAGATAACAAAACAAAAATGACTAATAACAAAAACAAATAACAACACGTACAATAACGCAACACTTGTGGCATCGAATGTCTATCGTACGGAGCAAGCGGGACGCAAGCATGCATCGAACGTAAACGAGCGATTGAGACATAAAATCGCGCTGCCATAATCCCTGCCCCCATGTCTCGCGCATGCGCAGTTGCAGTTTTGTTCGTAATTTTGACTACTACGCACCCACTCGTAGCCAACTTCAGAGGGACACAGTTATTTGACGCGAGCTGTACTTTGTAGTGTTTGTTTGGTAGTCGTTTTTTTTTGTGAAAACGTTTTTATTGATCATTTGGATTTCATTTATTTCTGTAAAATCTTTTTTAAAAATAAATATGTTTGGCTTTTATAAAGGTACCCTACACCTAGGTAGATAAAGTAGAAGAAGTATGTAGATAATGTACATAAAATCCACTGAAAACCTGTGTAAAAAACAAAACAAATTAGAGTATGAGACCAAAGTAAAATCCTGAAGATTTATAACGTTTTTACCGTTAGCTGCCACATGATAAACTGTTTCAGAAGGCTGTAATGACTGAAGCTCCAGTTGGTGTGTCGTCTGGTATCTGCCACAGGGCCCGCGGGTGTCCTGGGCCCATTAGCCCTAAGCTTAATGGCCTACAAGGCATTCAGCCCAGCAGCCCTGCAGCCTCTGCAGTTGGGCCCCTTTGTTCTAAGCAGACTAGCCTTATATCCAGTGGCCCTGTGTCTACGGGCCCTGTGTCGAATTGCTCTAGGCCCACTGGCCCCGGGGCCACTTGCACAGGGCCCACTGGCTGTGGCGGTTCTGAGGAGGATGACCACGTCGTCTGCAAGCGAAAATGTGGCTGTACGCGGACCAGTGACAAGCTCAAGCAAATCCTACAGACATTCCCCACTCCACAACCGCCTGAGGCTATTCAGACTTTCATGGCAAGAAAAGTAATGACATTGATGATGCACCTTAATTAAGTAAAACTTAAACCCGACTAAAAAAACATTACTGATAGTTTAGTACGGTCGGTAGTTAGCGCTAGTAGAACTCATAAATGCTGTTTACCTATATTCTAAGATTATTTTCTACTATTTTCTGATTATTTTCTACTATGGTGGGTCATGCCAGTGTCAGTCACACTTCGATGGAAAATTCGCAAATGCATACTTTCATAGACTGCTGAAAACTAACCTAACCTTTCATTTTTGGCTTTACCGTAGTCGGGTCAAAAAAGCCCGACAAGTCCGAGTATGACTCGCGCAACGAGGGTTCCGTGCAAACTCGTATCTAGATTTAATTTATCGATTAAAGATAGAATCGTGTCTCAATTTTTTCCGAGTAGGTATACCTTCTGAAGTTATATGTCCTATGAGCCATGAAAACACTCTCATTACTCTGAAAAATCTATGAGTACAATTGAAGGACAAACTTAACTTTGTAGTTGAAAAACATGATCTATGATCAAAGTATGAGAGATCATTGTGACGTACATAAGTCACGGTAAGTAATTTTTTCAACTGCAAATATAAGTTTGGTATCACAAAATATATTTTTTTTATGTGATAAAACTACAAATGACAATATTTTTGGCTTTTTCCATTAATTGTGTTGTCAAGACCTTGCTTCCTGCCAAATTTCATGATTAACGTGTGTGGTAAACGGGAAGTACCCCTCAGGTTTTGATTAACTTGCTAGTACCAAAATATGTCGCAAAATGATGCATAAATAACCGTATATTTTTTTTTCGTTTTCTTAGAAGCTTGATTTTTGAGCTCTAAGGTACCATCAAATTTCAACATTATACCTCCACGAGTTCCTGAGAAAAACGGTTGACAACGGGTGAAAGACCGACAGTGTAATTACATTTATGGGTTCCATTTTCCCTTTTGAGGTACCCTAAAAAAAGAAGTAGGTGTTGTACGTTAATTAATTATAGTTTTCTTTTCTAAATAGTATGACGGGTCCGGTTATGGGCAGTCCGAAAAGCATGCTTGTCGTACTTGCCATAAGTCCAAGGAAGAGGAGCGCAGTACCACTGCCGTTGTGCCAGTGAAAAATGATAAAAGGGATAAAAACGTGGTAAATAGGCGAAAATTAACTCCTTTAGTGGTACAATAGAGTAAAATATCGTTTATTAACTCTTTGGGTGATAAGATGGCTGCAAATAGTTGAATAATAGAACAACAATGTCGCTCACTATATTTTTAAATGATAAGAGGGTGGCAAAAAGGTGATTAATAGCGCTTTGAACTCTAATATAGATCCACAAAAGCCATAAAAACGGCCTCAAGTGCATTTTTAGCATTTAAGGATATATTTTTTTTTCAATAACTTTTTGTTTGCGAACAGGCTTATGTTAATAATACTCGTATGTCGGATCCAAAACGCCGCCATGATTCGTTTTTGAAAGTGAAATTAGTTTATTTGGTTTTTGTGCTAGTTTTTTAACGTAGGTACTCGATCGTGTTAATCTAAACGTTCGCTTATGTCAAATTGTATGAAAAAAAAGGTTTTCCTTTATTGTCACCAGATGAAGCTTATTCAATTTCAATACAAATTGACGTTTACGCTAACCCGATCGAGAACGGTAAAAAAATCGCACTAAAGCCACAGCCGATGGTCGGAAGCGAGAAAGACGTCGCCTCTTTTTTGAGAAGCTGATGCATGCAAAGGAGGTGGCAGAGAGGGAGAGAGAGTGCAATACACAAACTCCACCCAATCAGAAGAGTATAGGCTATAAACAGGAGTTGAAGGGCTCTGTACGATCTCCAGCTAGTCAGGCCTAAAGAGCCGGTGTGCAGTTGTTCCATGCGCACCTTAACGGGAGTACAGTTCGCGTCAAATAACTATGCCCCTCTGAAGTTGGCTACGAGTTGCAGCGTAGTAGTCAAAATTACGAACAAACTGCAACTGCGCATGCGCGGGGCGGGGATTATGGCGGCGCGATTTTATGTCTCAGTCGCTCGTTTACGTTCGATGCATGCTTGCGTCCCGCTTGCTCCCGTCTACGTGATTGCACCTGCGCGATCTTTGCAAATGGCTAACTTCAGAGGGGCACAGTTATTTGACGCGAAGTGGATATGCGGTTTTTAGATCAGTCTCAGGGCCCGCTAGTAGTGGGGGCCGATACCTGGCGGGGTACGCGTGAATTTAATTGTATCCCGGAGTCCACGACTCGTGGTAGCGGTAGGAGTTGTGGGGTTTTTAGTCGGTAGAAGTCCGACCTAATACTCTGTTTTCTGAGACAGAAAGGTAGGTACTTTCCGTACTTAAGAAAAACACTAGGATCTGCTCACACTATGTCGATCGTGTAGTTTCTAGGTTGGGCTAGATTTTTAGATTGCGTACGTAATTGTTGACTACAGCTCTAATAATATTTAATGTAACTTGTCAAGTGTTGGCACTAATATGTTTATAAAACATGACAGTTAAAACATAACTATCGTAATAAATTGTTGTCTGCTTTACATTTACGATGTAAATGTCGATTTATTTAACGTATTAAAAAAATGTTATTTCAATAAGCTCAGTTCTATTCTAAAATCTTATTTCCATGCATTATTCCCGCTCCACCCAGAGCGGCAAGAGTCATTTGATGATTTCCCACCCATAAAAAAATGCATTATAAGCACCTAGGTACAGTCCGTTGTCAACATTTTCTCATCCACCCTAAAAACAAACGAATTTAGACCCTGTACTTGTAACAATTGGGTTTATTCAATTTATACGAGCTTACCAGACAAGTGCTCGTGGACTCGAACAAATACAACAATCAATCAATCAATTAATTCTGGTCTCGTGGTCTGTGTATAAGACTGAGAAAAATAAGTTGCGAGATCAAATCCTGCGATAAAGATGTTGTTTTGCTTTTCATTTAGAATTTATATCAAAACTATTTCTTGTATTATTGTAAAGAACCATAGACGGATAATCTTTAAATATAAACTTTCTAAAATGAAAAAAATTTCGCATAACTTATATAATGTGGGTAGTTCAAAAATAAATATTCGTATTCATTGTTCACTGTAATATTTTCGCAAATCTTGTAATAAGTGGATAGTTGAAAAATGAATATTCGTTTTCATTATAAAACTGGTATTCAAATGCTACTAAGGGTGACTACCTACGCGCAAACATATTTTACCTTGCCTTACTTAATTGCAAAAACAACGTCTCTTACAATTTTTTATTTTCTATTTTAAAGGTAGTTTTTTTATATAATCTAATAATCTATTTGCACGAGAAGGTTGACTGCTTGTGCTGTGCAAGAATAAACTTTATGAAAGCATACAATATGGTTCAAATTCTTTAGAATATTGCGTCTAACATTGCAACTAAGATCAAATTTCAATACGGTTGAAAAGAGTTGAGTTGGTCTTGTGGTCACTAAGGTAGTCTGGCATTCATAGTTGTCTGCGTTCGAAACCAAGTTTAACCCAAATATAGTTTTTTGCTCAGCTGTTTTTTTTTGTTAATTATTTTATTACACTTTTTTTTTTCTTTAATAGATGACGTAGGGTCTTGTCTTTTTAAACAGGCAGTTTGTATAGAAATAAAACTAAATAGTTGCATGTTTAAAATGTTTATTATTTCATTAAAACGCTTAGGTAAAATAAAGAAGTAAATGCTCATATAATTCCAAATTAATATACATTTTATATTAGTATGTCATAATCAAATCTAACCATTTATTAACATTAAAAAAGGCATGCTTATGCTTAAAAGTTTGTTATCGAGAAAATTAATTCATCTATGAAATGCTTTACAGATTTATAGCTGCCTATATGTAGTGAATAAACATGTTATTTAAATAGAAAAAATCTATTTATAACAATAACATCACCACATAATCTGCAACATTTTAATGGTTCAACAATCAATCCATTGAGCATTTACTCACATGGTGTGTTTTAAAATACCTACTAGCAAATAATAACAGAGAATTAATAGCAGAGTGGCGCACCGTCCCATGCAATAACTTGCTGTAAGCGTTAAAATTTAAATATTCCTGGGCAAAACGGACCCTTTCTTCGCGATGAGCAGGTTTCAATGCAATTTTCTTTGCCGATTTTAATTCTTTATCCCAGCAGCGTGTAAATGCCTTCTCACTGTTTCCACTAAAATATTGTGGTTTATTACGGTTACACGAATGGGCAAAAATGGATTTTCAACATGGCTTGAAACAATGGCCCGGTGGCGTTCGAATTCGGGAGTATACTTGATGGCTTTTGCTCCTGGACGAATCCGTTGAATATTTCCATTGTCTCCATAACGTCTTAGCCATAGTCTGACCGTATTTCTCTAAAACAAAAAAAATACATTTTTGGAACCGTGTATGTAATTTGTAAGGAGTGACTGTAATGGTAAAATAGCCAACTACGCGTTCATTAATCAAAATCAATTAAATGATATAGGTATAAAAAAAACACTTACTGCTATATTAAGTCGACGACCAATCTCTCTAATTCCAACATTCTGCTCATGTAAAAATATGATTTTATATTTGGTATAGTCATTAAGTTGCGACATGATGCTTTTTTACACCAAATTACTTAAAAATATTTATGATATTACGAGTTATGTGAAACGATTTACAATTAATGTGTGTGCGCAGTCACTGCTATTAGGCGCGCGTATCTTTGTCACTTATTTATGATCTACCTCACGAAGCAAATGTATGTTTTACTTCGTATCCAACCATTCTTGGTAAATATGAATTCTGTGAACTTAGTTTTTTAATTTACCCACCTGTTTACAAGAAAAGTTATTAGGCTTAAATCATATCGGTCGTTCTTTAATAATGCAAGCAATATTGTAGAAATAGAAACAAATTAAAAAAGAAACTGATGTGTGTACTGTGTTTCGACCCCACACGTTGTTCGTCGCCAATCCAGCATCAAACCGCTAAGCGCCGCTAACCGCTAACTTGTTGGAATTACGCGAAATTAAGTTTTCAACTTTAACGTCAACGAGTAAATGATTAAAATAGCTTAACAAAATGATATATAATGCCGGTGGCTCCGACAATGTTGGCGAGCACTTGTCTGGTAAGCTCGTATAAATTGAATAAACCTTATTGTTACAAGAAGAGGGTCTAAATTCGTTTGTTTTTAGGATGGATGAGAAAATGTTGACAACGGACTGTACTATAGTTATGAACAATATTTTATAATGTCAAAAAAAAAACCTTTAAATGAGCTAGACATCATCGTCATCCGTAATGATTAGTAGTCTTAAAGAGTGAAACTGACTGTCTTTTCCTTATAATAGCTTGTAAATAAAAGAGAGCTCACATTGCAACATCCTTATTGAGACTCATTAATTTTGGTAAGTACGCGATTGTGCATTAATCAGGGTTGTTGTCTTAGTGAATAATGTTTCTATTTACGCCACCTTTTGAAATAAATTTTTGGTTTCAACCCTGGCCGCTAATATTTTTTTAATCCCAAAACTGAAAAATGGTTGATGTCCCTTTCAACATTATACCTCCACGAGTTCCTGAGAAAAATGGTCGTGAGTAGTCGTGACAGACCGACAGAGTAGTTAAATGTAAGGGTTCCGTTGAGGTACAGATCCCTAAAAAAAGAAGCATCGTCCGATATATATGTAGTACCTACGCAAGTCTTGAGGTAGGTATCTCCCCGACGGCAACGACGCTTACTAAAAATAAACTGAGTAATGACTGTTGTAGGTTTAATTATAGTTTTCTTTTGCAAATAGTTGGACAAGGCATCCGGGGCCAGTTATGGGCAGCCCGAAAAGCATGAAAAGCATGCTTGCCGTACTTGCCATAAGCCCAAGGATGAGGAGCGCAATGCCACTGCCATTGTGCCAGTGACAGGTGATAAAATGGTAAGACAAACCTGTTAAGTATTACCAGCCTACTGCAGGATTATGATCATAGCACTACATACATGTAGACCCCAATCAAGTCGCATTCCCAGTTTTTTCTTGGTCATCATCATCATAATTTTAGCCACAAGACATCTGCTGGAAATAGCCTCCCCCAAGTGTCGCTACGACGACCAGTTTTGGCCGTCTCGCATCCAGCAGGTCATCAGTCCACTTTGGGGGAGGCCTTCCAACGCTGTATCTTCCGGTACGTGGTCACCACTCAAGAACAACGAAACTTTTCTGCATTTTGTTGCCTCCAAAACAGCGGAACTTTTCGATCCCATCAACTATCTATTCTGCAATCAATGTCCGCAGTGGGCGGGCACATTGCTCACAGAACAGAACTGATTATTCGGACTATGTCGGTAACTTGGTTCTTCTGCTATCCCGGACATCAATCAACATTTCATTTGTCTTCATTGTCTTGGTATTTGGAAGAATTTTGATAAAGTGATAATTCATGTTTGTTTTGCATCCCATAGGATCCGTGTCTTCGCTGCATTCTTCATCGACGAAGGTTGCGCCAGGCGGAAGAAGAAGGTGAACTAAAACAGGTAAGCTAAGGTTTTGTAAGTTGGGGAGGTTGCCTGTCTGATTTTTATAAATCAAAGTGTGGAGTTAGGCAAGGGGGATTGAGCTCTTCTTTGTTATTTAATACATATGTAAGGGAGCTGGTTCCTGAAACGCATTGATTTACATATTACGTCAAAAAAAGCGAGTTGCTGGTGTTCCGGGCGGGGCAGATGAATCCTTCATACCTATGTACCGCCCGTGACACTAGGTGGGGTTGCGCTAAAACGAGTCTCTCAGTTTGTTTATTTAGGACAAGTTGTGAATGAGAATCTCACTGATGACATAGACGTGGAACGGGAACGCAGGGGACTCGCGATTCGCTGTAATATGCTGGCTCGCAGGTTTGCCAAGTGTTCAAAGGCAGTCAAAACTACATTGTTTAGGGCCTTCTGCCAATCATTTTATACTTGCAACCTGTGGGCCAACAGCACGCGGCGGGTCGTGAGCTCTCTGAGAGTTCAGTGCATCAATGCCTGCAGGGTGTTGATGGGGCTACCTCGCTATTGCAGTGCGTCAGCGATGTTTGCAGAATCACAAGTGGATGGGGTATTATGCCGTAATTAGAAAAAGAGCAGTATCGTTGACGCGCAGAGTGGGAGATAGTCCTAACAGCTACCTGAGGGTCATTGCTGGACATATTGAGAGTCCTATCTGGAATAGCATAATTATTAATGTTTATTTTTGTATGTGTGTATTACTAACATAGTTAAGTTTCAGTGTGCTTCTAACACTCTATGGACAACCTAGTCTGAAAAATATATAATAATAAGAATGCAATTACAATTGCAAAATATTGTTTAAAAACCACATAATTATCTTCATAAACCCGCTTTGCCTTTATGGGAAGTTTAAAGTTGGTACCTAAAAACTTTTGGGCAAAACGAGTAGATACCTATGGTGACTAAAACAGGTTACCTCAGTATTCCAAACATAATCAACTAGTTATGAACACTAATTAATTCAGTCTTACTAATAAGTTTCACAAGACTTAAATTTATTGAAGTACGAGTAAGTATATATTATTTTGTTTGAGAGTTACTCCCCCAACCCCAATAAATATCCAAACATTATTCAAATAGACTCAATCATAATTTGCGCAGACGGCTCATTCCTGGCACTAATCGTAAAAATAAGAACCTCCCTTAATAATTGTTACAAGCCAGTCTATACTCGCTTTGCCCTACCGGCTTTGCCCAATAGCGTAATTTGTTGTTCATGAAAAGTTACCTAATAACCTATAGTTTATTATTTCAAACGTTTTATCTTGCTCCATAAGCTGTGTCATATGGTAATATGCACGTTAAGGTTGTAAGTTTTAGAAAAATCAAGTTTTAAATCAACGTGAAACAACATGTCTCTTAAGTTCAAAATTGTTAAGAGCGGTTACGCACTGCATTGCATCCGATCCGAATCCGTGAAAATACGTTCCGAAGTAGTCATAGAACTATTTGTATGGTAGGTTACGCACTAGATCCGACTTCCGTCATCCGATTTTTCATCGTTATCCGTGAGTCTCCAATTCGGAAGAAATATTGAAGGACCGAAGTACCCGTAGTACCTACTGTTTATATGAACGATTTCGCAATACCTCGGATTCAAATCGGACTTATCCAAAGATGGCCCTGAATAGCTTGGATTTGGATCAGAGATCGGATGAGTGTATGAGCAATATCCGAATTCGATCCGTATTTTTACGAATTCGATTCGATGATGAGAACGTTGCTTCCTGTTGTGCAGTCATTCACGTTTCACATTCGTTTTTAATTAATTACATTTTTTCCGACCCACGTGCAGCTTAAAAATTTTGTTATGATAATCAGGGGATTTTTTTCCTGAATATTGGTATATTTTCATTCCCTGCAAATCTATAATGACTCGACTATTAGTACCTACATTTGATCACAATAACTCTTCGGAAACATGTATTTATTTCATGTTGTAGAAGTGTATAGAAAAGATGTTCCTTACTAGTCGAAAAAGGTAAACTAGTAGCTTTTTTTTCAGGACTATTTCTCCGTCGAGTGCGAGAGACATTGCCATGATTGTTTCATTTGAAGGAACACCTGCCCTTTGGTCGGAACACCGACCTTCCGCTACCTTCCCGTTCATACAAGCCCGTCTGTTAACATAACAGTGTATCAAAGCGAAGTGACGGCTTGCCTAATTAGCTGTCGGATAAGATCATCATAAGTTCGGCGTCGGCGGCGCTGGCGCGCGTCGTGAGCGAGGTGGTTGGTTCGTGCGCGCTGTATCGGCCATCGCTCCTGCAGTCCTGCTCGATGCATCGCCTGTCGTTATTCAGGAATGTCTTGCTCTTGTCTTGTTACAACACGGACACGCTGCGACCTGCCCTTTGACTAGCCGCGAGGAACCAGGAAATTCTGTCAATTGGATCTTGGATTCCTGTCTGGGTGTTTTGGTTTGTTTGTGGGATTCTTCTCATTCATCCTGATGGTTAGTTAGGTTAGATTTACTTACTTTTTCCGTCCAAAATATTTCCAATGCTTCCAGCGAAGTCTTATCTACACCTCATCCATGACTTCACTACATTCAGTCTCGACAACATCAGCAAAAGAGTCATGTTCACCGTCAAGTCACTAAAATATTTCACATTGATGTCCAAGGACTAGCACTCTTCAAGAATTCTCCTAACTTATCAAAGTACGATCAGTGTGGTGATAACAATATACATAAACGTGGCGATTCGGTCGGGGTCGGCGTAGGAGTGTTGGAGCGCCGTAATGGATGCTCGTGCGCACAGATAGCATCGAGACTAGGATCGTGACACGGCGTGGCCTGCGACAGCGGCGCTTCCCACTACAAGGTGGAATGGTCATTTTTTAATGTTTACGTAATAACATTTTTATGGGCTTCTAATTTTTTTTTCAAGATTGGCGTTATAAAATGCATTCCAAAAGATGAGGTCGCTAATTCAATATTCTGGTGGAAATAATTAGTTGATTTAAATATTGAAAACTGACAGTTTATCAAACAAGGTTGTCGTTAATACGCAATACCCGTAGAAATCAAAAGTTGTTGAGGCGGAAAAGCCCTGCGTGCATGTCTATGCACGCAGGGCTACGCTGCGTCAACGTATAGAACATTTTCCTTTTCCGTAAACAAGTAATATCCAGTAGTTTCTATCAGCTTCGCTCGCGCTTTCTGGCATAATTTTCCGTTATCGTTTTTAATTGTAGGTGTTGTCAGTTATTCCCACTTACACTAGCTTTTTCCGTGGGTTCGCTCCCGTGGCCAGGTTCAGGAACCGTTGCTTACGTTTTGCCCGGATTGATTAAAAGTAGCAAAACTACATATGACTGTAGCTTTCTATTAGTAAAACATACATACATATAGATAGCTAAAATCATAACCCTCCCTTTTGGCTTTGCCGTAGTGGGGTAAAAAAGGTATCGTAACCAGGGAGTCTACTCTCTAAGCCACGGATTACGGTTAGTCTCGAGCCCGAACTAAGAATGAATGACAACACGAATTGACAGTTGTTCTTAGTTCGGGTTCGGGATTAGTCCCGAGCCCGAAGTCTAAGTCTGTAGGTGACACGGAGTAGGAAACGCCCATAACTAAGTCCGAAACTACGGACTTAAACAGAACAGTAGGTACTTAGGTAAAAAAATGTTTAGATATGTATTTTTTTTTCCTGCTGTGCAAAGGCCTCCCTTCTCTTTCCAAATCTCTCTGTCTTGGGCGAACTCTGGCCAAGTTTGCCACGCAGACATGATGAGATCGTCACACCAACTTCGCCGCGGTCGACCTCGACGACGACGTCGTTCCTCGAGCGTCCAGTAAGTGACGATCTTCACCCACCTCTTCGGGTGCATCCGTGCGACATGGCCAGCCCACTCCCACAAAGATATATCTAAAAAAACAAATTGAGGTTTTAGGATAGGAGGCTTTATTGAATATTATTATTAACTTGCTGTGCCCGCGACTTCGTTCCCATGGATGTCGGAAAAAATTGTACGTACATAGGAATGAGGAGACTGGTTGCTCGTGACTTAATAGTAACAGCTGCACGGGTCGATATTAAGGCGCTTACCTGATCAAATGACCTTGAGCATTCGTTCCCTCTTTGCCGCACCCTACCTCTACAATACTTCGTTAAACACTACAAGCGCCATCTGGTGAACAATTTACGAATACAAGTAAAAGTC
Organism: Melanchra persicariae; assembly: GCA_947386135.1. NCBI lineage: Eukaryota > Metazoa > Arthropoda > Insecta > Lepidoptera > Noctuidae > Melanchra > Melanchra persicariae. Next base: position 8,939,713 of record OX376659.1, read on the forward strand.
ACAGACCTTAGAATTCACAGACACGGCGAAGCAAAAAGGAGGGTTATGAATTTGACCGGTATGTATGTGTATGTTCATCTGTTCACTCACAACTTCTAAAACATCAACCATTCGATAGATGATGATCGTGATGGGTCGTGATCGATATCTGAAAGAATGAATGTGGCGAATTTGGTCAAAATGAAAATCCAAGATTGCGGCTGCAAAAACTTTCATAATTTTTCGTCATGGGTGTCGTTTTCATGATTTTTGAGGCTGTTAAAGCTGATAGTGAAGTAAAAATGAAAATTCAATATGGCGGCTGCGAAAGTTTTGTTTTTTATTTAAATCACCGTGGAAGAAGGAACTTCGTTTCTGACATTTCTAGTTTACGTATCCCCAAAATCTAAATAACGGGTACATGTAAGTGTGTTTACGTCCGAAGGTTCGTTAACTACACTTCTATCTATAACTGCTGTCAACTCAATCTCTTTATTTAATTGAGGTTCAACATTTTCTTTATTTTTTTTTCTTACTCCTCATTGCCTTCTCGATGAATTAAGGATTTCTTATATTCATACCTCGAGGGTACCGGGGGTCGAGTAATTCTGGCAACAAACAATCTACATAAAATGATGAAAGGTTTTCATTCATATTCTCCTTCCAGAATTTATCGTCTCTATCGATGTATTCCGTTTTTAGCGGAAGGTTCTGATTTGATCAAACTGCAAATAAGCACTTTGATCGTTTAGTAACGTGTAGTTGCCCCTGCACTTGAACTATCAAGTGCAGGGGCAACTACAAGGGCTAAAAATCAATAAAAACCACCAATGGTACTAACGATTGGTGGTTTTTATTGATTTCCGGTCCTTTTTTGTGATTTTCCAAAAGCTCACTTTTCTTTTTTTATGGCTTCTTCTAAACCCAATTTGAATGCCGTTATCGGGCATTTTATTTCAACAATAGTGTCGTCGCTACATAAGCCATCTGGAGTGGTACCTAAAAATGGCAACTCTTCGTCAATAAATAGACCACAAGGTTCAATTTTAATATTTTCTTGCCTTTCTAATTGCTTGATAGTAATGTTTTCATTGTCTTTGCCATGTTTAATTGACGATATAGGTCAATGTTGGTTTTGTACAATAAGTCTCTTACAAAGTTATGACAACGTGTATCATTTCGCCGTTTGACAACTTTTCCAAAGTTGGAAGCGGTTAATAGCGACCTACGCAACTCTGGCCAGTCGCTGCATTCACATTGTAAAACGGTTGTCCGTTTGATTAAACTTCTTTCCTCATCAGTTTTCTTTAAATTTTCCATAACATTTTCTTTAATTTTATTGAAAACATCGATTGGCATGTCAGGTTTTGTGCAGTCTTGATCATAATTGTGGTCCTGTTTCGATTTTTCTAAGAACAAGGCACGCTTTTTTGGTTTCCTATTTAGCTTCATTTTCGCATTTTTGTTTATTCTTTTACTTTCTAGCCGTTATATTTTGCCTTGAGGGTTGTTTCCTTTATTAATAGATTTATATAGGAGGGAAATTTAAAAATTTAATTACAAAGCTAGGCATTTAGCGGAATAAAAGTAGGTAAACTTTGCATAATGCATCAAATTACTTACAGAATGTCATTCATCTAGAGCTGTAGCTTACTTGATAATAAAATGCTTCTTATGACAATACACAATCCGCACAATAAAAGACGCTACGTCTTTTCGCAGTAAAAAACAACGGTTGATAAGTAGGTACATATACTCTATGGTAGGTACTCATATAATATTAAACATTTTTGAAAACAAAACACGGAGGGAAGACGACGAGAGCGACACGGCCTCCTCGTACGAAAGCGCGCAGCGCACTGCCGCCCGCACCCCGCACATGCCTTTTTATCATAGAATTCACACAATTATCTTAATAAAAAAAGAAAAGCGATCTTTTAAAATTAAATGAAACGTGAATAATTTAGATTTTTAAATTACCTATCCATTAGTCTAATCCTCAAATGATTAGAACGTTGCCTTTAGCAACAGATACAAGAAATCAATAATTTTAGTCATTTTTAAAAGTCTATTTTAAATGTATTTATAACACATAAAAACAAATTAAAACGTGGAATGTGATGATAGGATATCAAAAATTAATAATGTGCTTTTAGATGTAGTTTATTTCTCTTATCTAATGAGTTAATAGCCTCTGAATAACGAAGAAAAACGCACTAGCGCAAGGTTTTGGTCGGGGTAAAGCCTTAAGATGAAGCAACGTTTGCCGAGGTCGGCCTGTAGATGGGTGACCATTTTAGCATACCGAGACTCCTTGGTGCCTCGGATAACATGTTAAGTCATTGGTCCGGCTGTCATTTGTAGGTCTTTGGTAGACGTTACGGATTGCCAGAAGCCAGAAAATCTGACGCTAGTTTGCCAAGAGGTACCTACCGTGTTTCCCAGTTATTAGGTTATGAAGGTCAAACACGAAGTCTCTTCACGTACCTAAAACAATGGTATTCAGCTGAATCCGGTTTGACTGGAAACCGACCCCAGCGTAGTTGGTGAAAGGCTAGGCAGGTGATGATAATATTTTAGTACTGAATGAATCGATCCAGTGAATCGTTATATCACCCTAGAAAATCGAAATTTGTTTTTTTTTTGTTTCGATATGTACTAAAACCTTGTTTGAATGTGCTCAAAACCATTATTGATAATAAGAATTATTAAATACAATTTAACACTTATTTACTGAAAAAGTCGCGAAACTTGTGAAGGAAATTAAATGTAGGTATTCAATAACTTGACAGTTCAGATTTTGCCAAAAAAAACTACTGCCCCATAGATTTCTGTGCGCATAACTCGACAAAATGTACTGAACAGCTGATTTTTTTCGCGATTTCATTGTTGGTCTAATAGTAAAAGTGGTTCATAATGATGAGTACAATGACCCCTTAAGATGTATTGCGGAGGAGGAGGATAGATGTAGATATAGATAGATATGGATATGAATATAGATATGGATATAGATACAGATACAGATATAGATATAGAAGATTGATATACTCGTGATCTTAGATTTCTTGTACTTTTATTCTCTAATTGCCTGAAACATTCAAAACAGACGAACACAAGTACACAATACAAGCAAAGAATTTCAAGCGATATTTAATAAAAACAACTTAATTATAAAAATTAAACAATACATAATATTGATAAACATTTACCGGATGATAAAGCGGATGGCCCGAAGGTTTCCGACACTAACTTGATGTACCTACTAGTATTAAATTAATTCTTATCTTGGCCATTACTGTCTGTGTTAATTCGGGGACACTATACTATATTACACATTGTTTTGTAATTGCGTGGATGTTGTATATCTTCAAGCTTAAGTTTCCTTCCGGGATTACCAGGGCCCTTATCGACACAAAGATAAATAGGTCCTTAAAGGCACTACATTGGTGCTCATATATTTGTTTTTCTTAGATAGTGTATAGCCACCGGTACATGGTGGACATCCCACCCATTCGCACAAAACGTATTGGATAGCCTTTAATTCTGCGTATAGCTAATGAGTGGAACTCCCTGCCGGTGTCGTGTGTTTCCTGATAGCTACAAGCTGACACAATACAAACTAGGCGCGCTTGCTTCATCATTGACCACATCATTTTCATCTGTTAGTTTGAACAGACCTGAGAAAATGGTGATTAAGTAATTAGCATATTAATTGTGCAAATAGTTTAAAATACCTGACATCGCATTTATCGCTTCTCACCTTTTGCCTTGTATGCCAATCTCCTGTCAAGATTCAGGAACCACAAAGAAACAAGAACACTGAAATGTCTATAATTGCAGTAAATACGTATTCAATTAACAAAAAAACTCGATATGGATGCAAATTAAAATTAATTTACCAAACTCGACTAAATTTAAACATACGAAAATTAGAAATCTACATTTCAAAGGGGAAAAAGGAAGCAAGTAGTTATTAAAAGTGTTTTATTTACTTTACGTACTAAATGAAACCTTGTTTGATGAACCCAATTGAGGTTGCGAGCGCGTAATGTTTGTTAAAAGTGTAATTAAAGCTGAAGATAGTGATCTCTCTAGGTTAAGACCAAGAACAGTAAAGCGTTCGTCTGTCGACCGCTAAATAAGCCTGGTCCGGCCATTCATTCACCTGGTAGATAAGGTTACTCGCAACTTTAACGCCTTTACACAAGCTTCAGGTGAAAAAACACATTAATAATCTAATGTAAGCAAATCGGTGCTAAAGCTAATCGTTTGATCTACTAACTGTAATGCTAATGACTAACAAATTCAGACTGAAATGTCAGGAATATTTGCGTATTGTATGGAGAATCATTTACATTTATCCAAAAGTATACAGAGCTAGTCTTTGAGGAAAAAAATTGTAAGCTACCTAGATGTTTTAGTAATTTTCCATTGCCTGTTGCAAAGGCACGACTACGATTATAATGGTGCTAACAATTTGAAACTGACCACGAAATCCCACTAATATTATGAATGTAAAATTTAAATTGTCTGTCCGCTTGTAACTTTTCTGGCTAGGCCGAATCAATCTTGTAATGGGCTTCCTTGGAAAGCATAACAAATATTATCAGAATGTTTTGTGAAAATATTTTCAAAACAAATGAGGGAAAATGCTCCTGGAAAATGAGCTATGGTTCCGCAGAGCTTTCAACAGACCTTTTTCACATAGGTATGCCTTTTGTTCATTTCTACTCATTCTGATTCACATTGAGGAAAAATATTCCCATATTTTACTACTCCATTTTTTAGATATTCTGTATTTCGTGAAAAAGCAACATTGATCTTAACGGTTACAGCACAAATTGACGAGTTAAGTATAAGATAAGAGAAATAAGTAAGCATTGTTGGAAAGGTCAGGCATACTAGTAACTAGCTTTTGCCCACGACTTCGTACGCGCATATCCCGTTTTTCTCGTTCCCGTACGAATTTTTCGTTCCCGTATAACCTATATAGCCTTCCTCATAAATTTGGCTATCATATACAAAAATAATTTTTCAAATCCGACTGGAAGTTCCAGTGATTAGCGCGTTCAAACAAACAAACAAAATCTTCAGCTTTATTATTAGTATACACAGGGTTACTGGTAACTCGACGTATTCCTTGCGACGTAGTTATTGACGCCCCATAAATCAAATTCTGAAATTTCAGTTAATATCATAGTTGACGCCATAGCAGATCTTTATTAATAATTAAAATGTCAAAAATATCTAAAACTTTAGCAAAGATCACTAATGAAAATTTTTTTTTTTTGGTAATTTTTGCTATTGCTTCATAAAAATTGTTGTCTAGTGCAAAAAAAAAATACTACGCCCGATGTAAAAATTACTAGGAAAATATCCTTGTCTTATCAGCTATTCAAAAAGGTATGAGGGTAGGTTACTTCTGCTCGTGTGACAGGAAAGAGAAGAGTATTTTGGGATGCATGAAAGAGCCTCCTCGCGCAATTTGTTCCATCAGGCGCCTGCGCCCCCGTTCTCGCCCGCCCCTCGTCCGCTCGCGCCCGTGCCCCGTCGTTTCTGTATGTTTTACAATAGGGCGCAGACGAGTAAGCGTCGCGTCCGCGCTCTGTCCTTCCTAAATGTTTTGCATCGCGACGCTTATATACATTTTGTATGAAAGGGACGCGGAAGAGACATAATATATGTCCGCGCCCTGTCCTTGTCTTACGTCTTTTCTGTGTGTCCAACGCCTTAGTAAATATTTCAGTAACAAATCTATTTCATAGAAATTAATTCGTTTTGTGATTCCGTATTTTCCAGTTGGTTATTCCATTACTTCATAAATTGAGAATCGTAAAGAGCAGAATATTTCAAATCCATCATCATTTCAAAAAAAAGAATGTACTTCCCAGAAAACTATCACCAGCTATTTATTGAACATTGACGGCGGACAAACCCAAATTCTTTGGCGTGCCACCAGAGGGTCAATTCTTCTATCGCATCTCATTCGCAATCTGTCAAAAAGCCTTAATTTCCGTCCATTTTGGACAGATTGCGACTGACATGGGAATGCAAATGTTGTTTATAAATTAGTAGAATTGGCACTCTGATAGATCGCGGGCGTGGCGTGGGGCGGTCTTGGTTTGGACCAAACGAGTAAATGGAAATTTTATCGCATCTCCAAAATTCATCTTTAAATTTTTATTCTTGCGTTCGTCCATCATTTTGACTCTATCTATACTAAAACGTCAGGAATATCAAGAGATGAATGCTTTTGTTCTACGCTCATTTAGACTAAACTCATCTTAATAAGTATATCCAAAATTTTCAGACATTCGAAGGAAAGACTACCAGCAGGTCATGGCAGATCGTGTCGGAGCTTGTGTCCCTGGTGCAGCTATCGGTGACGGCTACGGCTCTGGCGCTGTACTACCTCATCTACTGCTACATGCAACTGGTATACTACACCCTCAGGAGCGCGTTGTACTTCCATAACGCTGATGGGTATGTCTTGAGTAATGTGCTCATCATCATCATCAACCTTAGGCGTCGTCCCAATTCAAAGCAATCCTCGCGAGAATACGCGATCGTCGTTTTTGTACGGCAAACCAATAGAACCGACCGACCTTCCGATTTGCCGAACAAATTTGCTCCCACGACATTCATCTGGATTCTCCCAACCACTCATCCAGCTACTACCAGCCATAATGTGTTGCTTGCTCATAAACCACTACTAAAATGTCAAATGTTATGTCAATCAATATCAAATCATTTTTGATTGATGCTCCAATAAAACCATACTAATAATCTAGTCCGTTAATCGGACATTTAGTGCATTCTTGACCGAAAACAGTAGCAGACCGGAGTCCGGAATTGAGACCAATTAATGGCTGTGGGCTCTATTAAATGGTACTTAAAAATACCCAACTGACAAATTGCACATGTACATATCTACTTCCACTGTAAGGTGGTGTACCTTACTTTTTTTTTTTTTTTTTTTACGGGGGGAAATCCTCATGGATGTCCTCCTCCCTGGGGCGGGCGGAGGGGTCTGTCAGACTCTTACTGACTAAAACCACCCCGGTGTTCCATCTTCCACCTACGCCGGGGATCGCGGGAACATAGCGACTTCCGTAATCCCCGGCTGGTGCCGGCACATCTCGTATGCGGGGGGAGTGAGGTGTTTAACTCCCCCCGCGACGTCAGAGGGGCGCACGGGAACACCACGCGCCGACACCTCGGGTCCGGATGAATGGGGGGCAACGGACATCCCCAAGTCCGCCGCCCCTGGACCCAATTAGGGGGGCCGAAGGAGGGCAGCGTACGCCCTCCTCCGACGCCCGGTGCGCCCGCTGCGGGCCGGAAGAGCACTCGACATCTCCCTCTCCCTTTCCGCAGCCTCCTTCTGCGCGATGACAGTTTCGCAGAAGGAGACCACCGCGTCCCAGGACACCTCACCGCCGACCATAGAACGGACTACAGCCGGAAGCGAGAGGTCACTGCCTACCACAGAGACGAGGGCACGGCGTGGCTCCTCCCAAGCGGCACACTCTGCCAGCGTATGCCGCGCCGTGTCCTCCCGACAGTCGACGCAGTGGTGACACCGAGCGTCCGGCTCCCTGCCTATGCGACACAGGAACCTCCCAAAGCAGCCATGCCCCGTGAGGACCTGTGTCGCACGAAACGACAGGGAGCCGTGCCTTCTCCCGAGCCACAGGTCGAGCACTGGCCGGATGGCCTCGATAGTGACGAGGCCGGCGGTAGGGCGTGAAAGCCTGTTCCGCCATTCCGCCACCAGGACCTCGCGCAGCTGCGACCGACGCAGCTCAAAATGTCGCTGCGTCAGTCGCTCCCCGCGCGCCCGCGCGTCCTCGCGCCACCGATTGGTGTACCTTACCTTGTACCAACTTAAATTTCGGAGAGTACAGGAGTGATGTTACCTACGTTATGAAATACAATATTAACAGACCCCTTTCTGTTCCAGACCTATGAAGATCACGATTGGAGTGGTAACTCTGACGTCGCTGATCGTCGGGTTCAATATACTGATGCGGATGGAAGGAATCATCGGAATCGTTTACTGAATTATTTATTTTTACATTTATTAACCAAAATGTCCTTCATAAAACGAAATCGCTTGCTGACTAAATTCAAATAAGTTAAAGTAACAAAACAAAGTTAAGAAAAAATTGAAAAAAATAGCTTAGAAACTTAAAAGCCGTTTTGTTACTTTGTAACAAAATAATCAAGTCACTATAAACTTACAATTTAGTGAAAGAACATGGTTTTGTAAATTAAATATGTCTTGAATAAACGTGTTTCGTTAAAGCCTTGTTTTCAGTCGATTCATTAAGCGGAGTAATTACCTTTGAACTTTGTCATTAGTGGGGTCAGATTGAGCGTGACTGAGTTCGCACCTGGACATTGTTTCCTCAAATGGTTTTGGAAGTGATTAAGGCCCCCCTCGCTCGCGGCAGCGGGAAGCTTGACGCGGATGAGGAGGCACGCTGGAGGCTGCGGCGACGACCACCACTTGATGGTCAGACACCGCGAGAGGCGGCCGCGCAACACTACCTCCTCCTAACTCCGATTGTTACGATCGACCGCGAACTCACGCTCGCGCAGTCACGCGGAGTGATTACAATTAAAGCTTGACTAGTGGCAGTGTTTTAGAATCGAATGAACCAGTGTGAAGCGTGTATCGCTTAGTGCAAAATGGTGCTAAGTGTCAGGTAACTAGAGTATGGAAATGTGAAATGTTTTCATGTTTTCTATTTAATGTTTTGAATTACATGTTCTTTGTGTATTTAGGTAATAGATCGCAAACTAAGTAAATGAGGTAAAGTAAACACAAAAGGCACGGAAAATGGGAAAATTATGCGGAAAAGGGGTTTCATTCTTAATCGCCGCGCACCACTCAGCTCTAGGGAGAATATTTCGCCTTAGGGCTGATAATGGTGTATTATATTGTTAGGTGGGCGGTAAAGGTACTGATTGGATCTCTAAACCATCGATATCAAGATAATACTTTCTGTTACATAACAAACTTACTAAGGAACTTGCGGAAAATATTTTAAGTAACTAATATATGTGATGAATGAAATTCTAGATCACAGGGACCCAAAACAATTTAATTCAAATCCTAACAGCCGTCAAACAATCAATTTCATTGCCAAGAATGTACAGTTGTCAAATAAATCAATAGAAATAAGTAAATTCGCGACGCTACAACAAAATTATATTTGTACTAGTTCTGTGACCCGGCTACGCTTGAACGGAATAAAAGGCATAGCTTATTTGCATCGGAGCTTCTTAAACGAACGTTAAGCAGCTGCCGCAGGTTTAAGGCCGCCATTTTTACCTATAGATTTGGCAGTTTACCGCAAGACAATTTATTGTGGTATTGTTCTCATTTCTAGTTACGTTGCATTTATTCAGGGCCAGTGTTACTCTTCCAATGCAACGATTCATGTTGGATGAGGTTTGCGAAGATTTAATAGCTCAGATGATAATATTTTGAATTATTGGAATGAATTCTGTTTGTTGTGACGCTGAAACTGTGGACTAATTGATTTATTATCATTATCCGTTCCTTTTTCAGTTCCTTAAAACATACTTTTTAATAACTGAATATTGTCTCAGTTTCTGAACTAAGGATTTGAATGTTGAAAACGTGCCTACCCACCTACTTTAGCATAAAGATCTGTTAAACTCTGGCATCAAAGATGAGTCCGACACGTTTTTAAGTTTAAATACCAAATTCAGAAACTCAGGTGTAAATTATTCAAACAGAAACAAGAGGACCTAGTCTGGATCATATCACTAGGTAAATCAATATGTATAAAATTCTTCTGTGACTGAGTGAGTGACTGACTGACAGACAGCAACGCACAGTCGAAACTACTAGTCGTAGAAAGCTGAAACTTGGCATGTAGTTACCTTCGGGAGTGTAGGACAGCACTAAGAGAGGATTTCCCTAAAGTCCTACGGGAACGAGAAAAAACTGGATATACGCGTACGAAGTCGCGGGCAAAAGCTAGGTACTCTATGTATTTTCATAATTAGTTAGTAGGCCGAATCAAGCTCCATCCTTTCCTCACAAGTCGTGTGTAGCACGTCAAGTGGGGCGATATCATCGGTATATCATCATTGTTCGTCACATTTGTTTCTAACACAGGTCAGAGCGCACCTGCAGTTTTTTATTACTTCAGGCGCTTGAAAGATGATCCATGCTTTTGGTACGTGAGTTAGTCAAGTCAAGCCTTTGTGTTATGAGTGACCGTTGTCTTGTGTACTTTTGTGTGTATGTCGGGACTGTATTGGGAAGGCACTGAAGTTTGGGGATGATTGAGATCTTTCTTAGCTCTTTTTTGCGTTTGCCAATAGTCTTTAGGTGCTTTCAGAGCAATAAAAAAAAATTGTATTAATCAAGAATCTTCAGCCACAAACTGGTGGTCAGTTTGTGGCATCCTAGTGGTCATAATCGATGTTACCTCTCCGTCTCGTTATCTACGAGCTCCTCAAATCAAGTTCTCTAGGAAGTGAGTGGACAGTTAAACAAGCGATTTTGATTACATGTAACAAAAATATTCGTCTCTCCACTACACTACTAGTCAGTAGGTATTTTTATTTTTATTGAGCACGTAGCATACAATTCAATCCATTCAGCCTATCGCAGTCTGCTGCTGGACGTAGCTATCTCTGAAGCTGAGAAATAACACCTGTGTTATTATTTTCCACCCCCAGCCCCACTCCACCAGGGTCCTCCCCCCCTTCTTACTGATTTTCTGCCGACTGGTGTTCGCCATTGGTCGTGTCGTGGAGTGCCTAGGGATTTTGACTTTTGTTACAGTGAATTAAATTGAAAAATTGAAAATGGAATGTTTAGCTAATAATAAGTAAAAAAAGTTTACCTATCAAAAATTGTATTAAAAAACGTAAATATAAGTAGCGTATTATTTATATAGACACAGTATACAGAAAAAAACAGGCCAAGTTACGCAGTTATCTGTTTCGGAAGCATGACAGGAAATTAAGGTTTTCGAATAAATTTTTGTTATGAGCGACACTGCCTCAAAAACGAACACACACACACATATTAACTATTAGCTAAAAATTCAATTTTGAATTTTTAAATTTTATTCACTGTTACCGAAATTCTTGGTTTTCACGTTTTTAACGCCACATTGCAGGCACTCCATTATTGGGATAGACTTGGCCAACCCTCTGCCGATTCCACTTGCGAACTTGAAAAGTAACTTCCGACTGCTTTTCCAGATAAAAGAGAAATGAAATATAATTAAATACTCTGCCACAGTCACAACATTGTTCCTAAGTATTTGCAAATTAAATACCTCCCTGTATCCCACAGAGCACGTTATCACAGCGCCGGTAGCGTCTAGAGTGCATAGCTAGCCGAAAGTTCATTGAGTGCACAATCTAACTTTTCAGTTTGTATACGTCAATTATATCATAGTACCAGAAGTTAGTGGGGCTAGTTCATATGTTCATAGAAAGTGTTGACAACGCCGCCGGCGCCGCAAGGTATCTCCGTACTCTGTCCTGTATACCAAACAGCTTGCTCGACTGTACGCAGCACATAATCAGTGGCGGCGTGCACAGGTCACGGCGCGGGTTACGGTGACGTCGCTGTTGTGGGCCGCATGTCACACCAGCCGTGTAGTAACGGTGCGTTCCGCAGGGCGCCCCCACTTAACACTCGCATGTGTGAAACTGACTTACTATCACGTCTGATACCCTTGCTTTCAAATGTGATGCTGATTGTGGCTTTAGCTTTGTGGTATACCTTGGCTTTTCAATAAGGAGAGTAATCAGTAGGGTTTCAAGTGGGTTCGCCCGCGTGAATGTCGGAAATTATTTCAAGAGAAAATATTCCCGGGATAAAAACCAGACCCGGGATAAAAATCTGTGTGCCAAATTTCACCCAGAGCCGTTCTTCCATTCTGGCCGTAAGATTAGAGACCATGAATTCGCACCAAACATTTTTAAATGTAAAGTCGTATTTAATATCGTCATTTTTTAAGTCGTCAAACTGCAGGTCGATTCTGTAAACCTCACACCGTGAAAACTCGGGTGGAGTGAGTTCGAAGTTAACTGTCATTACGTCTTGATAACATGGATTGACAGCTCACTTCGTGATCACTTCACCCAAGCCTTGACGGTGAGATGATATAGTCGCACCGCTGAGATCCTGTTCGATATTTAGTGTAGAATCTGTCAAAACGTCAAAGCTACAATTTGCGAAGCGATGAACCATCAGTTTTGTTGATTATCGTCTGCATCAGGCTGTATTGTGAATGATATCAAGACCTAGAAAAAACCGGCGATTCTGGGATCGATAGATATTAATGTCATGGAAGATTCAAGAGTTCCAGCATCCTGTGGTGCGGTGTGCCTTTGGATCATGTCAACATTACTCGTTTAATATTAAACTGTTTCTGTTTACTCTTGATAGGTAGGTATATCATGATACCTATGTATGTTTGTGTGATATGACATTGTGCCATTTCTTTGAGCCTACCAGGCTGCCTTTATTCTCAATTTACTTAGTACCTACCTAATTTTATATGGATTCCCTAAATACAGGCATGCCTAACTTGGGAATCCAGTAACTCAATAATTAATTTACTGCAGATGTTTCGAGGTAATGTTTCTAGTGATATGATGAAGCGGCCCTAGTGTCCGTAATACAGGTTAATTCCTAGCACGGAACTGGGTTCTGCTTTGTTATCCACTGTGATATTTCTATCCGTCACTCATGATGTAGTATTTAAGTTAACCTGTACTCTAAGTTCTAGATATAAAGATACATTTGTCGGTCTAGTTCAGATATTCCATGTTGTACAAATTGAATCCCTACTATTAATATTATAAATGAGAAAGTAACTGTCTGTCTGTCTTTCACGCTAAAACGGCTGAACTGATCGTAATGAAATTTGGCAGATTCAGCCTGGGATATGGAGAAGGACATGGGCTATTATTATTTTTTTTTACGCGGTAACCGACATCCACGCGGGCGGAGCTACGGGCAACAGCTAGTTATCTATATGACAAAATTTTGTGCGTTTGTTAACTGCCCACTTCAGGGCCTAAACCACCAACTCTTAAAGCAGTATTACTTTAATATTACTCCCAGTGGAAAAGAGACGGAGCTATAAGTCCTGTATAGCTCCGTCTCTTTCCTACTGGAAGTAATATTAAAGTAATACTGCTTTAAGAGTTGGTGGTTGGGCCCCAGGTCAAAGTCAGGTTTTTTCTAAATAGACAAGGCACTACTGTTGACCAGCACGGGTTCTCATTGCCCTGTGCAGTTGATAAAAGTTCAGTTTTTCATACGATGTTTTCTTTCAACGTATTTAAAAAAAAACGATTAAATAACGTGTATTACTAATACGTAACGTGTATTAATAATACGTAACGTGTATTAATAATACGTAACGTGTATTAATAATACGTAACGTGTATTAATAATAGACACTGAAAGTATTAAATTTGTGCTTGTCAGGTTTTCATCTGAAAATGTTTAAATAATAATAAGTACGTGGTAATTAAATCAATCAGGTGATTGAATCTGCAACTTTTTCTACAAACCGGAGAGTTGACAAAACATCGCAGCATGAAATTAACTAATCAAAAATGTTTTGTAGAAAATCGTATGAAATCATCCATGAAAGTCTAGTTTGAGTAGCAATCGTCTGAAATTACCTAAAAATTGTTGTTTTTGAATTTCAATTGCATTGCATTTTTTCAGAAATTGTTTACAGTTAGGTATTTAGCAAATGAGTTTAATTTATTAATCATTTTTTTTAGATAAAACCAATCCATACAATTACAAATTATGAAAATATAGAGAAATAAATTATTACAATTAAAGGTAGTACCTATTGTGTTATTGTACCGTGTTACCCAGTTAATGGGTTGTGGAGGTCTGGTAGGCAGCCGCTCCAGGTAAAATACTAATTGCTGAATCCGGTTTGACTGGGAGCCGACTCCAATTTGGTTGGGAAAAGGCTAGGCAGATGATGACCTATTGTGTTGTTGGGTAGGTTCTAGTTTATCCCGCGCCTTCGCTACCGTGGCTTATTCCATAACAACCGTGCATTTTCCGAGATGAAAAGTAGCCTGCGAGACATAGGCCCGGTTTCCACCAAAGCGGAGAGGAGAGGAGATGTGTTGAATAAACCAATCCGATTTTGTTATTTACACATCTCTTCTCCGCTTAGCTTATCGGATTGGTTTATTCAACACATCTCTCCTCTCTGCTTTTGTGGAAACCGGGCCTTAGTAGTAGTTGAAGCCTTCTTTGATTAACTTTTATTAGAAATCAGATCACTACTTTCACACATTACCTTCTACAAACAAACAAAAAAAATATCTCTTTATATTTTGTATGTATGGGTTTTTGTAACCTGAAAATAAATGGATTATTATTATTATAGTTATGTCTTGAACAATCTCGGGACCCTGGGGTCCCGCCCGGTCCTTTGGTAGACGTATGAGGGGTCGAAGCCAACTCGCAGAGGCCCCGTTAGATATTTTAATGGAATGAGGCGCTATTATTAAACAATAAACAATATTTATAACATAAGTTTAGGTCATGAACCCCGTTTGATGCGATTAATAGACATAATTATAAAAATTGTTGTGTGGCTTTAGGCAGCAACTTACTTTCGGTCAAAGTCAAAGTCAAAGTCAAAGTCAAAACGTTTATTTCAATTAGGCCATTAAACGGCACTTTTTTTTTGCCGCTACACTAACGTGGTGAAAACATTATTCCTACCAACGTGCAAAGTGGTAGTTACTTTTTTACCCGACTGCTTCAAAGGAAGGGTTTGATTAAGTTTTATTGATAGGGTCGCCTTCGTCCACTATCACACCCGAGTGCCAATTTTACTAATTTTCAAGCAAATATGTCAAAAATGTGTTAAAATTAAGGCTTTTTCGACAGTTTGCGACTGACGTGCCAATGCGAACATTGTTTAAAAATGAGTAGAATTGGCCCTCTGATGGTAGGCAATGATGTGGTCGACCGAGGAACACACTTCCATAAAAGTAAGATAATTTCTCAGGAATGCCTGAAGTCTCCTGAAAAAAAAAACTTACTCCGTATAAAAGGGATAGGCAACGTCCTTGAGCTTACATTATAACCTAGTTATAACTGAGCATCACGTGAATGTGAGTGAGGAAGCGGAAATGAGGCCATTACGATAGGAGATGTAGGAAGCCGAGCGAGGCCGAGTGGTTCCGAACCGAGCCGAACTGAACCGAACCGAGATTAAATGAGCGCGCGCACTTGCTGTGAAAATTATGCAATTTAAATGAATGAATTTAATAGAGGAACTAAAATATGATATAATAAGCATCCGTTTTTGTTTCGCAATTCGACCGTCACCTTTCAGTTATGTGCGATGTTATGTAGAAAATGCGGCGCTTTTTTTTGTTCCTATTTGTGATAACTATCTGCCCTTGGTTATTTTGTTATATGGTTGTCGTAGTCCCAAGATAAATATTCGTAACCTAGGCTTTAAACTTTTCTCAAGGGCTGTTTCCAATGAGAGCCGAGTGTCAATTCTAACAACGTTCGCATTCGCATGTCAGTCGCAATCTGTCAAAAAAGCCTCAAAATTGTTTCGTAACCTAGGAAAGCTTCTGTGGGAAAAACTGACAAAAGTCAAAATTATTTCTCAGATGTGAAAAGTCAGTCCTTATTCAAGTTAAGATAAAAAGGTTGAATTTCCATAAAACTAAGAAATTCTTATGTTCTGTAACAAACGAACACTAGAAAATACCAAAAAATATATTATACGTGTAGAAAAATAGTATCATTGTCTATGGATGCGCAGTCATACGCTATGAGAATACCCACCATACCACATTTTTTTACGTGGCCATGAGTTTGGAATAAACTATTTTTCCTGCATTTGACATTAATTCTAACTGAAAGAGTTTTAATGATTATAGTTCTATAAATACATACTTACTAATACATACTGCAAATTGCAAAAAACGTAAGAAAACTTGGATTTCGCGGGCTACCTTGAAGCTTCCACTTTAAGTCAATGAGCCCGCGCCAATAAATTAAAAAGTAAAAGTGTGCTATAAAAATTACAAAGTTATTTTATGATGCAGTTGTTTGAAAATCGAAGGAAAATGTTGAACAGTTATGGTTTTTTTTTTAATTTTATCTATCCACGAAAAAAAAGTACATGTTCAAACAATCGTTTTTGAACTCATATTTGGAACATTACGTTGTGAGTGTAGATAAACTTCTATTATAAATCGTTTCACAAAGGTGAAACGATTGATAATAGAAGTAACACTCGGTAGAAATATGCTTGTGTATAAAGATACACAAGCATATTTCTACCGAATGTTAAGTAAAAACGGTTGTGATGTGTTACGCAAAGACGCGTGAACAAAAGACATCAACGACTAAAAGTGCTACGAACTCGCTACGAGATTCATTGGTATCTTTCAATGTAACTCACGCACGCTTGTAACTTGCTTTATTATTGTGTTATATTTATAAAATAACTTCAAATCAGTTCCCAATGATTGCTAAAACATATATTTTATATAAATGTTTTTTTAAATATTTCTTGTGTGAAACAGAAAAGTTGAAATAAAATTAAATATTTTTGAGGAAAGGAACTCTTGTGACATGAGGAGACATCTATAAATGTAATGTAAAACTTGGATCGAATTTGAATATGGATGAATGGAAGCGGGGTGACAGCCCAAAACAAAGATTGATAGAGGTGTTGTTGATGAAAGAAAAAGGAGTCAGCGTGTTGTGAGGGCGGAATGGAAGAAAAATTGTTTTGCGAAAACCCCTAAGCATTAAAAAAAAAAGAAATCGAAACATTTCGAGCAAATACAGTTTCTAAACAGGCTTCACAAAATTACAAAATTGCGTCCTCACAAAAACACAGCAATCCAATTCGATTAAGCTCGATCCCGCTATTCTTAACCCTAGAATCGAGTGACCCCTCGTGCCTTTCAGTCATCTAGCCCCCTCAGGCTCCATACACAACGGAGTATTACGCCATGTCGCCCCCTGGTCGTACACGAATAACGGACTCGATTCTCGATCACGAAATCAAGCGATTATGACAATTATAACTCGGCTAACGATGATCGCAACGTTTGGTCTTCGATTAATTGCGAACAATATCACGAACTGTTGGAGTTTATCATTTCGTTCCCATATAATGAAATGGTAAGCTTGTGATGTAATGCTAGTGGAACTATGCAGTAGGATATATCAAGGGTTGTGTTATTGTAATGTAGTTACAAATTCATGCTATATAAAAGTAATCAGCTCTGACGCAGGCACACTAGGTATTCACCAGTGCTATTTCGTCGCCGTGAAAATTTTGGTAAACTGCCGGTCGATTCTGTCGACATCTCACGGTGTTCACCTAGACGGAGTGAACGACAATAGAGCTGTCATTCCATCTTATTTGTATAGTTTGACAACTTACCTGTCGTGCGCCCCGCCAGGGTGTTCACTTCGACATGTTTACAGAATCGCACTGCTGAGCTTTAGGTGATTTGACACTTCACTTCACGCTGACTGCATCTAAGTTTTCACGGTGACATTTGAACAGTAATGGTTGATTCACACATAGCCGTGCCGTGGCCGTGCAGGGACCGAGCATCCGTATCTGCACGTCCGTGCGTCGGCCCGCGCCTGCCCGGACACGGACGTGTGTGAACGAGTTTATACAAAATGTATGCAACTACCGACTATGTGCAACTACTGAGCTCCGGACGGACCACGGCCCGGCCACGTCCCGGACACGGCTCGACTATGTGTGAATCCACCTTAAATGGGATTCTGTAAAAACTTACCGTGTAAACTAAGGTGAAGTGAACCAGCCGTCAATCCAAACAAAGTAGAACGACAGATCGCTTCAAGCTCGCTCCACCCAAATTTTAATTCTAAAGGTGAGCACTGACCGGTGTTACGGACCGTAATGTACCATTCGCAGCGAGCATATTACGATACGCCGTGTCCTAAAATCCGAGTAACATGCGCGTGTTCGTGTTCGTTTCCTGATTCTGACTGCACGAATGCTCGCTTTGCAACATGTTACATTACACCCCGTAACAGCGGTCAGTACCAAGCTTTATATGTTAACAGAATAGACTGGTTGGTGACCATTTTATCGAAGACCTTACTTTTTAGTGAATCAGGCATTTTTTTGGCTATATTAGATGTGATACGCAAACGCACGCCTTTTTTCTTTCGCTTGGTTTTTTGATTAATAATAAATCATAAAGAAAGATCGTTTTCTACTCTACTCTGAGTAAAATCTTTGGTATGCTTCTCAATGGTACTGGAAAGATTATCCGTGTTAGCTCTCTTCAATACCTAAATTTATACAGGTCACTACATCACATCATTTTAAGACGTATACGTGAATATTGACAACTTACCTGTCGTGCGCCCCGCCAGGGTGTTCACTTCGACATGTTTACAGAATCGCACTGCTGAGCTTTAGGTGATTTGACACTTCACTTCACGCTGACTGCATCTAAGTTTTCACGGTGACATTTGAACAGTAATGGTTGATTCACACATAGCCGTGCCGTGGCCGTGCAGGGACCGAGCATCCGTATCTGCACGTCCGTGCGTCGGCCCGCGCCTGCCCGGACACGGACGTGTGTGAACGAGTTTATACAAAATGTATGCAACTACCGACTATGTGCAACTACTGAGCTCCGGACGGACCACGGCCCGGCCACGTCCCGGACACGGCTCGACTATGTGTGAATCCACCTTAAATGGGATTCTGTAAAAACTTACCGTGTAAACTAAGGTGAAGTGAACCAGCCGTCAATCCAAACAAAGTAGAACGACAGATCGCTTCAAGCTCGCTCCACCCAAATTTTAATTCTAAAGGTGAGCACTGACCGGTGTTACGGACCGTAATGTACCATTCGCAGCGAGCATATTACGATACGCCGTGTCCTAAAATCCGAGTAACATGCGCGTGTTCGTGTTCGTTTCCTGATTCTGACTGCACGAATGCTCGCTTTGCAACATGTTACATTACACCCCGTAACAGCGGTCAGTACCAAGCTTTATATGTTAACAGAATAGACTGGTTGGTGACCATTTTATCGAAGACCTTACTTTTTAGTGAATCAGGCATTTTTTTGGCTATATTAGATGTGATACGCAAACGCACGCCTTTTTTCTTTCGCTTGGTTTTTTGATTAATAATAAATCATAAAGAAAGATCGTTTTCTACTCTACTCTGAGTAAAATCTTTGGTATGCTTCTCAATGGTACTGGAAAGATTATCCGTGTTAGCTCTCTTCAATACCTAAATTTATACAGGTCACTACATCACATCATTTTAAGACGTATACGTGAATATACGAGTACATTTTGGGGCGTAGCTCTTCTAAATATAAAACGATGGTAGGCGCCACCTTTCCTTAATATCCCTCCGTAGTACCCGTAGAATAAATTATGAACAGGGGCCCTATCATGACGTGTTAAAGCGTGAGTCGTTCGAGCGAGAAGGAAGGATGGAGCTATATAGAGTGTCTAGCTCCATCCCTCTTTCTCGCTCGAACGACTCATGCTTTAACACGTGATGGTAGGGCCGCTGTTTTTCATTACTAGAGAACGATAAAATTCGATTCAGGACAGCTTTATGTCTTCATTTCTGTTTTTGATATTGAAAGTCAATAAATGTATGTGTGTCAAGGACCGTTATTGCACATTTCTCTGGCGCCTACCATAATATATCACTAAACCTTTTTCAGTGAAAACTCTTCGGTTTAACCTTTTCTTATTGCTTTTTTAAACCAACTAAGCTAGTTCCTTCATTCAATCAAAGCGGCCAAAGACTGCACATTTTTTCTCATTCCTCTGTCAAGATAGCACAGCATGATAATATGATCAATGATTCACCGATTTCGATTAGTTTATCGAATCTGAAGGACACCAGAGGTCACGGTTCGATGGCAGGGTCACTGACTGAGGCACATTACTCCAACATTATTAGAACTGTAGCGATCGAAACAATAGGCAATAGTAGACGAATAATTCGAGTTTGAAAGAGGAAAACTTACAATGTAACTGTTTATCAAAAAATTGTTTCTTAATAAAATAATAGCATTGATGTACAAGAGTGGTGGACTCCTCCTGATGAAATTCTTGTCGTGTGAATCCGTGTTTACAGTATGATGATTAAAGAAAAACATGTCACTGAAAACTCTCGATATCTTTTCCTTTAAGCTTCTGTGACAATTATTAAGAGCGTTTACGCCGTACGGCATTTCATACAAACTTTCAAGTCCTTATTTTTCAATATGAATGAACTATTTTAAATGAAACTTGGTATGCATAGGTATCAATGGTTGGTTCATTCATTCGAAAAATAAGGACTTGAAAGTTTGTATGAAATGCCGTAGGGCCGTTAACGCTTATAACAGATAAAAAGCATTTTTTTTATCGATAACAGAAAAAGGCTTAGTAGTTTTGCAGCAGGGTATTCTGTCGCTTCGCCAAGTCACAACACATAAACTCACACGTTTTCCCATGTTGAAACATCGGAGCAATGGAGTTACATGCACAACTTGGGAAATCGTATAGAGTCTATGAGTGTGTAGGTATTCAGTGGAATGTTTGTAGCGATGCATAAGTCTACTAACCTTTAATTCTATACCGATTCGTGAAACTAAACTTTCGCATGTTGACTAACAGTTTGTGCACCGTCTCCAAAGGCGATGCAGTCAAAATACATGATTCATTGAATAAGAATACACTTTATCATCACTGAACTCCGAATTTACAGTTCCACATTTAATAGACTTCTTACGAACAGAGTGAACCGTAAATATCACGCAAAGATTCGTTCACCTTTAACTTTTACAGAAAACATTCACAGTCCAACATGAAACGAAAATTGAAATTGTGTAATATATAATATTTACATCGCAAACTGTACGTGGTTCAACAATTTTGTTGGCAAAGGTAATTGATATTGATTCTCTGGGATCAATCCAATCCCGGAGCCTGTCATTACCGGGCCGTGTCTTTTGACCCGTCATTAGGTGGTAGCATTACTTGGAACAATGCGCCTGCGCCGACAGTATAAGCGTATCACGAAAATAAGTTTAGCCACGTTTACTTACATTTGTTTGCGAATATAAGTGATCATTAGAATGTATCACGATTCAATTCGGTCTGCCCGCAACATGTTATTGAATAAATTTCTTTATTTAATCTCGCGGATCATCTACGAGTATTTCGATCAAACATATTGTGCTGCACATGTAAGGGTATAATTGACAATTTTGTTGCAGATTCCTCATCGTGTGCAGTTATCTTATTATCTCCAGAGTAAGTATTCATTGTATTTGTACTCTTTTTGTTAAGCCATTCAATTTCAATATGAATCATGGATAATGGATTTTTAAAAATCACTGACCTTATTTCTTTTCTAAGAATACATTGTTCAAGATTAACTGGATTTAGTATTACGGAGAGAATCTTTCTAAATTGAAAAGTTCTTTGTATTTCTAGCTGCTAAGAGATGAGCGTCTATACTCTCTTTTGTCGCATAAGGTCAAAGCAATTTCTTAATCTGTGTATTTATTTACGTCTAACTAATCATTATTTTCTATTATGTAGTTTTTGTATGAATTGTATTACCTTTACCTCATCTACGTTGAATAGATTATTTTATAATCATCGGTCGTTGACTTCCAATGCTATACTTTTCGACTGAAATAGAGTCATTCATTATTTGCCTTTCCTTGACCCAAGTCAAATAACACGAAACAGCGTTAAACGTTTTCCATAATTCTTTAATTCAGTCATATCAAATGTCACGCTGTGTGCTATTCCGAGTTAATTTTAAATCAGATTGGTGTCTTGGTGTATAAAGTCTTTTTCTTTCTTTCTTTTTCTTTTCTTTCTTTCTTGTAGCTTGTCTAAATACAACGAATGCAACTTACCCTACCAGGCACTTGGTTAACGCAAGTATTTGAATGAGTCATTCCGACAGTTAATACAGCAGTTAGAGTTTGACAATATGTTTCTGGGGCCTAACCACCAACTCTTAAAGCAGTAATACTTCAATATTACTTCCAGTGGGAAAGAGACGGAGCTATACGTCCTTTATAGCTCCGTCTCTTTCCCACTGGAAGTAATATTAAAGTAATACTGCTTTAAGAGTTGGTGGTTTAGGCCCTGTTCTATTGATTGGTCTTCAACATCCAGGTCCACCTAGGTATTATGCAGATCTTTATTTAGGCGTAGCAAATTTAGGTTTTATTAAAAATAATGAAAATAATCTTACGTATGACCCAATAATATTTCATTCAACGTTTCAAACTTCACCAGCAGGTCCACTCGGCGTCTCAGCACCTGGACTCGGCGGAGTACTCGGACTCCACAGAAGTGTCCGTGGTGTCGGTCTCATCTTCAGCGTCTGCCTCGTCGGAACTTCACGAGGGGTCGGGAGAAGATCCTCCTGATCCTGTACTTTCGAGTAATCTAAAGGTTAGTACATGTATTGATTGTTCTTCTTGATGAAGGGATGAGAATACCTCAAGCCATGTTGAAGATGTTGGTCGGTAAGAAGACGCGTGCAGGTGAGAGCGGGGCACAGATATAGTAGAGATACTTCGATCAGACATAGCATGATTGCCCAGAATGGGACAAATTTTGCCATTCGTAGAAATTATCGTATTTTTTTTTATTCATCAAATGCTCAGCCTTTTCCAAACTATATTGGGGTCGGCTTCCAGTCAAACCGGATTCAGCTGAATACCAGTATTTTAAGTGGAGCGGCTGCCTACCAGACCTCCACAACCAATTAACTGAGTAACACAGTAATTGTTGGCAAGACGAGTCATTTCTTTCTGGAGTTTTTTCTATTCTTTTATTTTAATAAAAGAAACTTTAATTAGCTTATGGATTGAAGAGCATCTCTTCTTTGTGCAGTCAGAGATAGTATTATGTACCTACAAACGGGGTGAATAGGAATGCAGGGGTGAATCGGTGCAAAACTTTGAAGGGGATTTTTACGTTATTTAAATCTGGTTTGCAGCATTTGCGGTCTCCAATTTTATTGAATTGATATAAATAAAACAGCTTTCTTAGACAAACAATATTCACCCCTCGGTTTCTATTCACCCCGTTTGACGATAGATGATGAAATGCATCATGTCTGTTAGTTCTTTGAATGTATATTGTTGACTGAATGTTTTTTTGATGCTTCATCGAACTGTTTTGAAGATTTGCTAGAAATACCAATATGTACCCCAAAAATGACAACTATTAGCGGGACTGAGTACTGCTGAGTGATATTTTTTTGTTTGCTTCTGCATTGTGTACCGCTTATATTATTATGTACTTTCTTTTTGCAGAATGAAACAAGAGAAGCACTCAAAAGTGATGGCAGTGAACAGGACCCGGTGAGTTACCAATATTCAACTTTATTACCATATACCATTCAGTGCAGACCAATTTTGCCTGGGTGGAAAATGTCTGCGTCTAATTGAACTGATTTGAGTTAAAATGTAATAGCGATAAACGTGATTTTAATACTTTTGATATTCAGATGAAGTCATTCAAAAGTTGCACATGAGTTAGGTACTTATTAAATTGTTGAGTAATTTGTGGGTGCACCTAGTAAAGGGAATCACGCTGTTTTGTTGAGGAAGCGTTAAATCTAACATAACCATTCAAGTTTCACTTTCTTGTACAGTTCACGATTCGGCCTTGAAGTAGCAACATTTATTACATACTCGCGTATGTACTGCCAGTAATGTAGGATCGTAACCGAACAATGAGCCATTTCTTGATATAAAAGAATCCATGCACCGGCCAGCCCTGTCTCTTTCATCGTGCTTAATGGCTCTGAAAATAGCGAGATTTGTTAACTACGATTTATAACTCAATTATTTACTAGATTTTTAGATTGTTGAGTCTTTTTGTTTGCGGTGACTGCGGCCATTGAATTGTGGACAGTCGAAAACGATTGTGTTTCTTACGGTAACAAACATCTTTGTCAATCTAACTGATGCGTTTTAAAGGATAATAGAAAAGAAACTACTAACTAGTTTCGTTAACCTTCGCGGATTACGCAGAAGAAATAAATTAAAAGAGGTTTCACTAGTCAAAATACAAACAGCGGGTATAATGCCTGAAATTCGCTCCGACGCGACGCACGGTTTCACTATCTACCTAATTATTTATTTTCACTTTTACAACAGCCTTACCCATGTTCATTTACGATAGGCGTATTTCGGGGGCGCAAAATAAAAGAGTCATTGTTCAAATAATCGTCACAGCCATCACCCAATTACTCGCGGGCATGAACACAGAAATGGGTGAAAGGTACGCCATAATGGTCACTAATTTACACCCATTTGAACGACCATTGATGGATTGATTGAAAGAATTCTTCTAAGAATACACGATTCGACACAGTCCATCTTTTCCTTTCGTTTTGCAGAATTGCTGCACTTATTTGTGACATTGGTTTTACGGTCAATTTGTTGAACGAACGAATGGTATGAAGCTTAGTTTGATATGTAAGTGGACCTACTTTTGAGGAGTGCAATTAAAATCTAACAATGCATACGCAACGGTTGCATCTTGCAGATTTCGGATTCAAAACTTATTTTAATTTCACAGTAAAATGTTGCTGGAAAATAGTAATTTCTTCGTTGGTGGATCGAAAGCCATGAAATGAATGTTTGGTGTGATGAAAAGGGTAAATTGAAAGATCAAATAGAGTGGTTAGGGGGCTATTATTTGTGGCACGCGTGAGTGCCCGCGTGCTACGCGCACGGTGGCAGTGGGCACGTTGCTCAACGCATGCTACTCTAGTGACCAACTGAATGGAGCAGTAGGAGGCCACCGCAGCCTCAGGTGCTTGTGCAATATACAATATTGAAGTTGCGAAGGGCTTCTCTAATCTGATTAGGTTATCATCTGTAGTTCCGTTCTTGGTTTATGATGTTTTACGTACGTTTAATTTTTTACGAAGGAAGGCGAGCAATGCTTTAATACTACGAAGGCACTACGACTATTTTAAACCATTGAAGGATTTTTAATGTAATACCTACTATACCTTTGCTTGAAATAGTGGAAAAGGATTTTTTAATGCTAATTTTTTAACTCATGCATGTGAAATCATCAATGTTGTTCAATAAAAGAAAGTTAACACGACCTGAGGGCTAGTTCTATTAAGCAACGTTCACATTCGCATTTCCGTCGCAATCTGTCAAAAAAGCCTCTTTTTCCTTACATGTTTGACAGATTGTGACTGACATGCGCATGCGAACGAATGTATCAATTTTCATCTCACTCATAGAACACAGACACAAAATAATCAACGTAATCGAATTAACTAATTAAGTCGTGAGAAACTGAATCTGCTACCGTTTCGCGCATTGTGGGCTTCTAAGAAGGTCGTATATGTGTTAGTTCAGCGATATCCATCTCTGACCTGGTGTAAATGGCTGGTAGCTGTAGTTTGACTCACATTGCATTTAAACCATGAACGACAGCGAACGGTCACAAACCGCGTGACCCACAAACGAGAACATCCCTTGGAAATGCGTTATTAAAATTTGAAGAAAATTTTAGCGAGATTATCATTTACAAAAGTGTGTTTGTCGTTTGACAAAAGTGTATGTAGTCTCTTTTTACGTTACTTGTTGGAATATAATAGATGGGCCGGTATATCTATTAAAGATACCAGCCATTAGAACCTAAGCTGCCAATACATAAACCTAATAGTCGCTTTAGTTTCCCGCACCAATGACGGCTGCATACTTTATGGGACCGGCGATGAATGATTGTCAATATTTATTTTTAATTGTAATTGTGCCGTGAAATACAAACTTGTTACGGCTCGACCGACATTATTTAAATTGGATAACAGTTACAGGTATTCGTCGAATTCTTTGTTATGTTGTTCTTCTGCGAAAGTCTATTAATGAATTGCTTAGAAGACTAATAAACCACATGAAAACCGAATGAAAGTGTTCCCAATTCTTGGCATTTCTATTTCTACGGATAAGCTATGCCTTGACGCGCCGTGATGTGGCCCCAATAGCTTTATTTGTTGTTTTATATTGGAATCAATTTGTCAAAGTGATGTGGCGACGGCGTTTACTCCGGCACTCCACTGGCCCAATTTTATAATGCGTAGGTACTGCCGCCGGCGTGCGAACTGCCCTGGCATACTTACTGCCATTTACGTCTTTTTTGTGCAAAACTTTCAAGGGGTCGTGACTGTGAAATGGTGAATTACCGACGCCGTAATTCGTTAGTTTGTTTTGAATTTTTTCTTTGGTCAGGTAATGGTTGCAATCTAGTTGCAGTGCTCGGTCACAATCAAGCTAACGGTTATACTTTCGTGGTGCTTGTTTGAAGTTAACAGTCGTTTAAGGCGCTAATTAGCGGAGGTTGTGTTATTTGTTGAAGGCAGTCAAAAGTCGCGTGTGCCGGAAGAAGGTAGTTAGGCTTATGTTATCTCAGGGCTATCAGATTGCGAAACCTCCACGGAGTGCTACCTCCTCGAATGCAATGCTCTTCATGTAAAGAATGTAATATACAAAATGAGTCATTTCAATTAAATATTGTAACAATGTAATGCAGCATATAAATGTTGCGTCGGTTTTAAACGTCTCTAAGGGTCAGTTTCGCAATTTCCGAAAGATGAGCAGCGATCTATGAAGTTGAATAATTATGTTGTTTAAACTTGCTACCATTAAATTAATAGTTGATGGGATCTTTACTCAAGATATAACCATAGCATTATATGATCGGTAGACGCACCAACTGACTCTGGATCAACGATATCTACAGAATGCTACTTGGTTGATAAAATAGCGGAAACTGCATGGTTAAAACCGCTCTAGTTGCTCATGGTTTCAACTTAACAATTAACCTAAAAGTGGTTCATATATACCTATGTTAAGACAGCTGTCAGGAATGCCATTTGCAGGTCCAGGTAAAGACACAGAGATGAATTTTCGTAAACTTATGCTTCGATTCGTCAAAATATGCGCATTTTGATACAATTTTAGCAAATCGACACGTAAGCTTACGCTGCGCTTCGTCTGTGTCTTACCCTTCATCATCATCCCGACACGCGACATCGCTAACTGCTGGGGACCGTCGCCTTTTTTCTTGTTTTATCCTAAGGCCGAATTTCCAATTTATAGTGATTCCTCTTGATCATAATTTAGACTGGTTTCATTGCTGAAATTCGCCCCTAGCATCACCTTACTCATCATTCAAATTATTGTCTAGGTGGTGTTCATATCAGAGAAGAACAGCTACATTCCAGTGAGCATCAAGCCCCGCTCGCCTGCAGTGGACACGGCGTGGCGGGAACCACCAGCCTGGGAGCGCGAGTATAGGAGACATCGGACCAACGGCAGTCGAGTGCAATGTGAGTATGGCAGTCTATACAGAAAACTGGTCTTCATGATACAGGAATTTAATAGTTTCAAGGACAGGGGTCTTACTCGATTTAGTAAAAGTCATACCTATTAATTTTTCGTAGTAACAACACTTGTAACGCTAATCTTTCTGCTTAATAAATGATTACTTACTTATTGTCAACCTAATTTAGTGAGGTGCAGTCCGAAGCTGCCAAGATTGTTTAATACTGGCAAAGGACCAAAGTTGGTGATGTCGTCGACTTGATGACGATGTCGTCTCTTCCTCGTTGCATTTAATTTTTAGTTGTTGATCTTTCCGTGTCAGCAGAAAACAGAACTATAGTGATTTACTGCTTAAGCGGAATGAACACTCAAATAACCAAAGACATTGTCACGAGCATTGTATTGGTGGTTTGACCTTTAGATACTATCTCATTTTAGTGCAAAAGTCTCCGGGAACAGTCCTTTTGTCCCTTGTGTATTTCGCGATCCCTTTCTTCTTACAGTTTTGAGGGAATTTATCTAGTTTGTCTCGCTCTATCTCCTTTGAGGCCTGGTGCGACTCTTCAGTGCCTATAAAAAAATTAATTTGGTTTCTAAAAGTATCATATAAACAACAAACATTGTCTACCTAATGTTGTGAAACCGGACAAATTGAGATGCTATCGTACGGAGCGCGTGGCGCCGCGCTTGCGCAAGCCTTTGTGCGGCTTTCTATTAGTTTTTACTGAACTATTCATGTGATGCAGGATACACGGATTATAATGGGTGCGTATCAAGATACTATTGTCCTCGCGACATTACAGACATTACTATGGAGTGCGATAGTTTTGACTTGTACTTGACGTGAAATACCGGTCTGAGAAAAGGCTTGCGGACGAGAACAAATAAAGATGTTTGATTGGATTTTAGGAGTATTTAGTTGTACCTACCTACTTTCACAGAATGTGGACCCATACATATTAATGTTTTCTTATGATTAACAGATATTGAAGCAGAATGCCAAGATGACTTCATGAAAATCAGAGTCGGGTTCAACGGCTCTTTCGCAGGCTTGGTTTATTCAGCAGGTGAGAATGTTCTTAACACTTAAGTAGATACAAAATTATGCGTAGCCGCTCACTAAGCCCCGGTTTCATTAATGAAATTAAAACAAATCAAATATGAAGCAAGTCAGTTTTCGTTCCAGAATCTGTTTCTTCATTTTCTCTAACACTCATTAATATGTCAAAATCTAAAAGATCCGCAAAAAAATAAACCGGAGATTAATTTAAACTTTAAGTCGTAATAAAGCAATGCTTCCAGCTTGCTCATTGTCCACAAATCATAAAGGTTTAACCGACCGTTATTTCCGTTACCTAGAGAAGTTCTGCGGTGTAATCGGTCATCAGGCTCTAACCCTACGTATTGTGATAGCTGGACAATTAGGCGTGTAGACTAGACGAGTGTCATTACTGCGGTATTGTTGCTTATGTCGCGTCGCCGCCGCCAGTGTTACGAACTCCCACATTGTGTCGGTACGTCCCTTTGTTCGTGGTCTTAGAGTAAGAAGTGAATGGAGATCTGAGGGAATCATACGGATATTTCAGTATGGTGAATCATTTGCCTATTTTGAATTTTGATTTTTTTTTGAATTTTGGTGAGGGTTTGAGAGAGAAAGCATACCCGTGAGGCACGCCCTCACGTCTGATAAAATTTTCAAAAAGTTTTAACGCGACGCTTACAAGACTGAGAGTGCCGTGAGTTTTCTACGTTAATTTTTCCAGCGATTCTACCTAACTGTACTAAGTACCTACGTAGTTTGTTTCCATGATCATTTCTGAAATAATTTAATTGATTAAATCCAGCAGTCACAAAAACTTTTTTAAGTTTATCAACAATCTGTGTAGGTACGTTATAAAATAGAGCTCGCAATTTTTCGCACGGTACTTCCCACATTAGCGCTCCAAGTGCTTGCTATTCTATGTCTGTTCCACATCTCCTATCGCGCTTGTCAAAGGGCATGTGCGTTGGATGAGAGATTTGATAATTTCGCGACGTGGTTATCGTTAATCAAGTGCAGCATCACTGGAATGAAATGTTCCCATAAAGACTGAGAACATTGTACGAACTGTTTTATTTATCTTTAGATGATCTGTGAAGAGCTAAAGAACTGAAGGAGGTAGTCTATAAAGTAATGGCTTATTAAGAATTCTAGATCTTTATTCTAAAATGTAGGCACAAAATCGGCTTTTGTGCTTAAATCATATTTCCCAATAGGTCGATTTTGTGTGGTCATCTGATCTTTTATCTCCCTTTTCTAGCTAGGCGTACGCTGTTCTATAAAAGATATTTTATTTTACCTGCCGAGCGTTTCTGGTCTTATGCTGGAATAATTAGTTAAGTTGAAATAATTACTGACGTGTTAGTCGACATGAATAATTGGAATACCAACCTACCTCGGGCTTTTTCATCCGTAATTATTTGACAAGACCTAAATGACGTCAAAAGTAACAAGAAAACTAGATTATAGAAAGTGATCCATCTCGATAAAACCTAAGTGTCAGTAAGTGGTTCACAAAGTCACGGGAACCGTTTACCATAAACCCATAGCACGGTCTATTAGTGGGAAGATTACTAGATATTAAATTGTACAGTACTATAAAATTATACGATTTTCCTTTTAGCTGCATTGTTTATGATTCGTGGGACAGCCGCTTAGCTGATTCACACTACCGTTAGTCGTTTGAAGGAACTTTAAATGACTACCTTGGTATCTCTTTAAAAGTTTTCATTTAGCTTATTGCTTTTTTATGCCTATTAATTTGTTAATTTGCAAATCGATTTTGACATAGTTCCTGCTACAGATACAGGAGAAAATTGTGCACAGCGCGATATAATATCCTGTAACTGCTGTGCTTGGTCTCCTACCTGAAGATCAGTCAGAGAGGAAATCTGCGGGATCGCGAAAAATTGTATTTTTTTTTTCGATTAGATAATTCTAGGACCGCTCATCCCATGACACCTATCCCATGAGATTTAACTGGAACACATTGTTGGAACCCTACCGCCTAGCCCTCGGTCTATAGGACATTATGTTTATCCGTAAGAAAAGTGAAAATATTGCCAAATAAAAGCTCCCGAAGCAGCCAATTATGCAAAGTAACTGCGCAATAGTATTCCTAAGTACCTCAACACGAAGTAAATTACTGTTAAAAAGTAATTAAGTAAAGTCAGGTGACACAGTTAGTTTCGGTGAACTATGTCACCCTTTTACCTAGATATTATCTGCGTTTAGAAGGAATTTGAGTGCGGTTTCGGTTTCTAAGCACTTTCTTTGAAACGTTTTATTGCGGTGGCTAGGTCAACACTGTGCGTTATTATTATGTTTTATTTTATTTTTTTAACCGACTTATAAAAAAGGAGGAGGTTCTCAATTCGGATGTTTGTAGTTTTTGTCAGACAAGCGTTTTTTAGTGTAAGTTTTTATTTGCTTCATGCTTTGAGTGATAATCTAAAGACTTTTTTTCTGTGAGTATAAAGTGCCTAAATTAGCGGAAAAGCTCAATTCGTGATGATTGTGTTTTTTGAGAATAAGTCTCTATTTTGGTTAGGGAAGATTAATTTATAGAAATTGGCATAATGAAAAGAACTAATGCTTGTGCCCAATCAGTTTGTTCTCCTCGCACTTTTTATACTGATTTACATTTTTTTATCTGCTTTTATTTTATTTGGGAAAACAAACAATCGTACATTGTATTTATACATCAATATGGTTTAAACTATAGATAAATGTACAATACATGACGTTTCCACATCTTACTTATGTAGGATACAATGCAGACACATGCAATTAATATATGTATGTATACTTAACTAAAAAATAAAAAACTAATCCTCAAATACATGATTAACTGATTAATATTTATTACTTAAACTATTTACTCTGACTCAGAAACCAGAAGGCATTTAATTATTTCTTTCTTAAATCAAATTTTTGTTAGGTTAAATATGTCTATATTATTAAAGTGATTATTGTAAATAGTGACTAATCTCTGCAGAGGAGCCCTCCGGCCCGCATTTGTACGACAGCGGGTCGTGGCAAACAACGGGTAAGAGCGAACCTCTCGTCTCATAACCGCTCTCGGCACAAAGTAACAATTATATTGTTAATTAGTTCTGAGCAATCGAATCTACTATGCACTAGTCCATGAAGCATCATGGCTTGGAGCAACTGGCGCCTTGAATGCCTATTTTATACCTACCTAGCTAGCTACTATGATTGTAATATTTTTCGTAGAGATTGAGAATAGTTTTATTACACCAAGTAAATCCAGCCCATTGAAGTACTCATCATCTGCCTAGCCTTTTTCCCAACTATTTTGGGGTCGGCTACCAGTCAAACCGGATTCAGCTGAATACCAGTATTTTACGTGGAGCGCCTGCCTACCAGAACTCTACAACCCATTTACTGGGTAACACGGTACTTCTCTTGGCAAGACTGGTGTCAGATTTTTAGGCTTCTGACAATACGTAATAACTGCCAAAGATCTCCAAATGACAGCCGGGTACAACGGCTTAACGTGCTTTCCGAGGCACGGAGGAGTCTCGGTATGTTAAGATGGTCACCCATCCACAGGCCAACCTCGGCAAGCGTTGCTTAACCTTGAAGCGGCCTGTGCGGCTGTTATAATTTAGCCACGAGCTCTTCGGGCTATTGAAGTACTATTACAATATAAACTTATCCCTTGCCCAGGCTACTCGTACGATCCAGACTGCATGTACATCAACGGCACCGGACGAGACTATTACGAGTTCTACATCCAGCTCAACAGATGCGGCACACTAGGCAGGAATGGGCAGCATGACGACAGCAGGAAACATCCTACTGTGAGTACCTAGCCTAGACGAACAATATAAATGACTGGCTTTTTCCTTGGCTTCGCTCAGGTTCCTCTCCTACCGTACCGTGCATTCTTTCTTTCGAGTTAAAAAGCAGAGATAGTGCTTTCTATCAGTGAAAGATATTTCGTAATCGGATCAGTTCTTCTAGAGATTAATCTTTTTTTTATTTTTGATAGATTTGGGTTTGGCCAACAAACTATTACAAACAAATATCTTTCTAATTATAGTTCGACTTTTAATTGTATTCATGACAATAAAAAGACAGTGAGTTGGTGTAAGAATGAACGAAA
Source organism: Melanchra persicariae (assembly GCA_947386135.1). Taxonomy (NCBI): domain Eukaryota; kingdom Metazoa; phylum Arthropoda; class Insecta; order Lepidoptera; family Noctuidae; genus Melanchra; species Melanchra persicariae. The sequence goes on from OX376659.1 coordinate 8,972,301, forward strand.
CTGACTGGCTTGAATTTTTTAACATAAATAATGTAGGTAAGTAGGTACTTATTTATGCAAACTTTTTATTTTAAATTAGATAACTTGTCTTAGCCTAGAATAATGTCAACAACTGAATAAAGATCTAGGTACAACGAGCGATCTCTAGGTAATATTCCATTCTGAGTTTAGAAGACAGATGTAATCTCATTTGGCATGATATTGTTAGGGAAACAGTATATGAAATAGCTATTATTTTACCAAGTACTGTAGTCTATACGTTGCAAAATAAGATAAACGGAGCACGCACTTTAAGATTTTCATTATTATGATATCATGTGTGGTCATCTCACTCCATATAAGGTATCCTATGATATTTAGATTCATAGATATTCTCATGGCAGTCGGAACCTAGCTTTATGTACATTCCGTGACATACAGCAAATGACTGAATGCGTGCGTAGTGGCGTAGCATGTGTAGGCATTTTGCTACGAGGATTTCGCAAATTCCACTGATATTTTGTCGTAGACCCTATGAATGGCCCTTCTGGAGCATACCTCGTGTTTTCAGGGAACGTTTTTTGAATCTTTTTTAGTACCTACCTACCTACAAGATTGGCCTTCATCGTCTGCTGGCCTACAATAGATGATTGTTAGGGAGTCCCCTATCCAGTCAGATACCAATAAACACCCATAGGCTTCGTTTACGGAGACGCAGGATTCGCGCGGTGCGTTCAGCGACGCGGCCCGCACTAAATTAAAACATAATTATGGCGTTGTATGAGGGCGTTTAAGGAAAAGCGATTTTACACGCGGTTTTGCTTGAAATGCAAGCTGAGCCCGCGGATGGCATCGCCGCGTTGCACGCGGCGGGTCTGCGGCGGAGCCCGCGGCAATATGAACATACGGCGACCCACCACCGCGAACGAAGCGGTCGCCTGCGGCGGGCACCGCTACTTTTCAATCAAGCCCTTAGCCACGCGCCGTGACACGCCCCGCATCTTCTTAAACAACATCGTACATTGCCATGTTTATATTTGCGCGTGTGATGATACTGGGCGCACGCGCCGCCTCTGTCTGTAAACTGAAAAAACGTCGCCGCGAGAAGCCACGCCGCAAGAGATGTGCGAAACGCTCAGCGTTTCCGTAAACGAGGCCTTAGCCGCGTTAGCCAGGGGCTCTGTTAACATTCACAGTAAAATTGTTGTCTTTATCAAATTATATCGCGTACTTCGCTCTAAATGTCCGTTTGTTCGTGTGACAGAAGAACCTGATGTGGAACACGATAACGGTGCAGTACAACTCGCTGATCGAGGAGGAGCTGGACGAGCACTTCAAGGTCACCTGCGAGTACGGATACGACTTCTGGAAGACTGTTACATTCCCTTTTTTGGACGTAGAGTGAGTATCCTCAAGTCTTTAATTCTAAGAAGGTTTTGTTACTCCTCTCCTGATGTTGTTTGTCCAATAATTCATTATTACCCTTACCTATACCTATGTATATGTCACGGGAAAAAAGCAAACTCCGTAAGATTATAAAATATCTTGAGAGAACCGAACCTAACCTATCCGTGTCGGGGTGCCCTGTGCCCTATGTTCCGCTACTTGGCTAGGGGTAAAAAAGGAATACAAATGTTCAGGTGACAATTTATCGAGTTTTGAATCTCTCAAGATATTTTATAATCTTTCGGAGTTTGCAATTATCCGGTGACATATATATTATCCTCTCTAAAAGTTTCTGTTAAAAAAAATGTATCTCTCTGATATAGGTATTTACAGGTTTCAACTGCATCCGGTATGACTGGAAACCGATCTTTACATAGTTGGGGTTATTTTAAACTTGGGAAGGTACCTACTATACGATGGTATGAGGATATTGCTGCTCATCCATCCGAATAATCATTTCATCTGTGCCATATCCGGCCCGTTCTGGATCAGTGATCATTGCTTAGAGTGAAATATGGGAAAAGATTTCTGCCAAAACCGTATCTACCTATTTGTTAAAATGATAGAAATAAGATTTGGCGCAGCTGTGGTTTATCCAAAGCTATGATCTACTTTAAATCGATAAAATGCGTGAGTCGAGGTATTCCAAGAATGTTGGTTTTCAATTCAGTTAACAACTTAAAAGTGAAAATTCATTTTTATTTGTTGAAAACCACAGAATTTTTGCGAACCATGGCAGATCAGACTGGCCGTCAAGGCGTCGCGCACGCATGATCTTGTTGACATAGATCGGCAAGCGATTATCTGTGACGATGGCTGATAAATGCATTATCATAACCATAACTGCTTGTAATCGGGAAACCGGATCAGTTGATGGACCGGGACATTGGGGACCCTCATCTCTTATCTGGTTCATACCTATTTTAAAATTAGAATATCTTTAATAGCGGGATAAAGTTAGAGAGTTCATGTCTGCACTAGCCTTGGTTGACTGGTAGAGAATGTCTAAGGCATTAAGTCCACCACTGTACCATTGTGCATGAAATTTCAAATACCTAAAAGCGAAGATCCGGTCAACCTAGGAATTTATTCTGGCTTGGTCTCCCCTCCTCGTTAAATTATAAAAATTGGGACTTAAGTGATCATATAAAAAAACTACTTCGCATTAATTAAATCAATTTGTATAAAACGTATGTTCAGATCAACCAGATCCTGTTGCTTTTAATATAATACGTAAGTAAGTAGGTATATCTACTTTTATCTAAATTGTCATAAAATGGTTTGATATCCATTTTTTTGAATTTCGAATCATAGAGAATGAAACGGTTCATAGTTTTTAAAATATTACTTCAGTTCCGATTATAACTAAATATTTCGCTCAATACCTTTGAATTTATAAAACCAGTGTTAATCTATTGTCGTCGCTAAATGTAGTAAACTTTCAACCCACATTAGAAAGAGAGCAAAAGACTGTTGATAACCCACATTTTGTGTTGCCAGGGTGGCGACAGGAAATCCGGTCGTGTTCACGCTGCAGCCACCTGAGTGCTACATGGAGATTCGATCGGGCTACGGAGCGAATGGGGCGCGCGTGTCGGGGCCAGTCCGCGTCGGGGATCCACTCACTCTGCTTATCTATATGAGGAGCGCTTATGGTAAGGACTTTTCTTTTTAACCGGTCAAGCTCCCGACATGTCAAACTTCAACATCATTGATATTTACCTAAACAAAAGAAAGTAAATGTGAGAGATTAGGATTGTCAGTCTTTGTCTGCCTAACCGTGTTAGTTTGTCGTTGTATGTTTAAGCAGATAAATATTATCTTATCTTATCCTAACCTTTTCCGAACTATGTATGTTAACGGTCAGCTCCTGCCAGGGTTGCGAAATTTGTTCGAATGAGTCACCGCGGCCCTGGAACGCAAAGGGCATGGGAAGAACACGGATGGGTTTAAGTCAGTAAGAGTCTGACACTCCCTCCCGCTGCGCCCAGAGCGGAAGGAGTCATTTGATGATTTCCCATCTTTGAATAAAATAGGGTCAGCTTCCTGTCTAACCGGGTGCAGCTGAGCACCCGCATTTTACATGGAACGACTGCAAATCTGCAGTGCGATTCTGTAAACATATCACTGTGAAAATTTAGGTGAAGTGAGCGTGAAGTGGACAGCAGTGCGATTCTGTAAACATGTCGAAGTGAACACCCGGGCGGGGCGCACGACGGGTGAGTTGTCAAACCATACAAATAAGATGGAATGACAGCTCTATTGTCGTTCACTCCGCCTAGGTGAACACCGTGAGATGTCGACAGAATCGACCGGCTGTAATTCTAATTAAAGCTATGTCTTGACAGCTGTCTTGACGGTGTGATGTTTAGGGAATTGACTAGCTGCCCACCACAACCCAGTAACTGGGTAACATAATACAATGGTTTGATTGAATTGTACACTAAAAAACATGGATTATCATAAAAAAAAATACAAAACAAAAGCACTCGAATAACCATTTTTTTTAATTTTTATAAAATCTATTGTGAAGTCAAACCTAAATGCTTACTTACATCCAAATAAATCGCATGTTGGTGCGCTTAGATTCCTATCACGAAGTATCGATGCGATTAATTGAATTAAAAGTTAACTTCAAAGGAATCTCAACCGGTTTTTGTCACAATTCTTCTATTAATTGGCAGTTATTTTACCGTAGTACAACTGAACTAAATATACCAATAACAATTAAATACCGTAAGTCTAAGGGCGAGAATAGTAACGGTTGGACTGTTGGAGATCGCATGTCTGAGCGCAATGCCGCTCCAGAAATATTTCAAGCAATTTGACTTTAATCAAGATCTTGCGTTTTCGGTAAATTTTATTATATGGAACGGTATGGGAGCAATGACGTTAGACTATGTGTGTCAGAATATTTATAAAATATAAGAACATTTTCATGGGATATAGATACAGTCAACCATATATTATGATAATGAAGTAGGACAATACTTGAATTACGAAAAGTGCAACATAATAAAGGCATTGACAAAGTAAAGACTGCCCCTACCTATAAAAAAGTGTGTTTGGTACCACAACGACCATACAGTTTTTCAATTTCGTCTGGTGGTCATGGTCTGGTAAAAGTGAAGTTGATACAAGTTTTGATCCATTATGAATTAATTGTTTTCAGATGGATTCGACATCGTCGTGAACGACTGCTTTGCTCACAATGGAGCCACGAAGCGGATACAACTTATTGATGAATACGGGTGAGTTCTATCTGATTTTAAAAATAAAATTCGAAACGACCAAGTTATGATGCGCAAGCGCAAGCGTGCAAGTAAAAGATTCGAGGGGTTTAACCTAGGCCTACTTATGTCTTTTGGCTAAATTGATTATGAACTAAGTCTCTGGGACACGAATCTATGAGCAGGTCAAGCGAAAGGGTCGTTAGTTTGTTTGCAAACGAAGTTGCCACTAATACTGCATCATTCTATTCCAGCTGCCCAGTAGACGACAAGCTGATTTCCCGTTTTCGCGGCTCATGGTCAGAGTCGGGCGTGTTCGAGACGCAGGTGTACGCCTACATGAAGACGTTCCGCTTCACCGGCTCGCCTGCGCTGTATATCGAGTGTGACGTCAGGATGTGCCATGGGAGATGTCCTGTAAGTATTTAGATTACAGAATTAGCGGCATTGATACCGCCACAAAAATTAAAGTAGCAGAATCTACATCGTAACAATGAGACTCGCAACGCCACAATGCTGTTGACTGAAAACCGTTAGTAGACCTTCTTTAGACAACTAAAGCGAAAGATTTTGAGGAAACAAGAGACTGTAGATGTCGAAGTAGAAATTATGTTTTTCTAACTCCTCCGGTGTTCTATTCTGATCAGTTCCGTTGCGGGATCCAATATAGGTAAGTCGTTTCTCTGGGCCTCGTCGAGCTTTATTGACTCGGCGTTTTGCTGGAGTTCGCCACTACTGATTCTGGATCTTTGGTGTTGCAGAGTTTGGGAAAAGTGTGACGGATTTGTCCCAAAAAGAACTGTCGATGTAACCTGTTTAGCTAAGACACAAAGTTACAAACATGATCTACATATTTACGTTGCGACTAGCGGCTAGTTTAAGCGTCTACTGCGGCACCGACTGCTTTGTTCTAGACAATTTCGCCTTAAGCTTCCGAGTGCAAGACTGAAAGACTAACGTATGTAAAGGGCCATCCCTTCGATGCGTCCCATGCAATGTAAATGTGTCTGTTGTAATGTGCATTCTATGACGTAACGAAGAAGTCATACCTTTTTAAATTAGATTTTCAAGTTTTTTTTATTGCTGACTATTGAGCCATTCTATTAAATCTGTTCCTTCTCATCCACAGTCCCAACCTTGCCACTGGCGCAACATGAAGAGCGTGAAGCGACGTTCGATTGACAGCAAGCCCGGCTTGGACCCAGCCTCCAGCGTAGCGCCGCGACTCTCCGAGAACATATCACTGTTCCAGTCGCTCAGAGTCTTGCAGGAAGGGGAAGAGGACTCAGAGCTAGCTGCCAGCACTGGTGGTAAGTACCTTCATTATTTTTAGATCTAGAAGAAGCCCGCCTTTGACCGGGCCTCCAGCGTGGCGCCGTGCCTCTCCGAGAACATGTCGCTGTTCCAGTCGCTCAGGGTCTTGCAGGAGGGCGAGGACGCCTCTGAACTAGCTGCCAGCACTAGCGGTAAGTCATACTGGCTACTCTTCTTCAACAGACGGAAACACTCGAAAATAAGAATGAAATATTGTTTATGGTTGGTAATTTCTAACAATACTGCTTGTTTATTATTTAACGGAACGATAAAGATGATGAAGGTTTCCTGAAATGACGTACTTACACCAGTTGGCAGCACTGAGGCGTCAGCCGGTCGATTCTGTCGACATCTCACGGTATTCACCTAGGCGGAGTGAACGACAATAGAGCTGTCATTGCATCTTATTTGTATGGTTTGAAAACTGACCCGTCGTGCGCTCCGCCTAAGTGTTCACTTCGACATGTTTACAGCCGGTCGATTCTGTCGACATCTCACGGTGTTCACCTAGGCGGAGTGAACGACAATAGAGCTGTCATTCCATCTTATTTGTATGGTTTGACAACTCACCTGTCGTGCGCCCCGCCCGGGTGTTCACTTCGACATGTTTACAGAATCGCACTGCAGAATCGCATTGCAGGTCCAGGAACTTATCAAACCGCTTATATTTTACGAAATTAGTTAAACTGACGTTAACGTCATGTTTTCGTCAAAGTTCCGTTTTCTATGACCTCTCGTTTTAGTGGCGTCAACTGGTGGCATGAATTTTTCTGTAAACCCTCGTTGAGTGTTAAAATTATACGAGCCCCAAGGTAACGTGTTCTAACTTAGAATTTTTTGCATAAAACTCTGTAGAAACTAACAGCCTGAATCCATCTGGATGCCAATGTACTAAAACATTATTTTCCTTCCAGTCGCTCCAGAAGGCACGACCTGCATGAAGACATCAGCACTATCCGCCATCATGGTATCATGTGGCGTATTGATCGCCGCACTCTGCGGAGGAGTCTTAGCAGCCGCCCGTGGCTTCAGACGCGGTGAACCAAGGACGCCCCTCCACGCATATGTCCCACATAAAGGACGGATAAAATAGGTCTAGAATATCGTAGGTTACATTATTTTGATAGTTGCTGAGTAACATGACTGTTGAGACTATTTTAAGGTAGTGTTGATCATTGATGAGAGATATGGTCATAGCTAGAATTAGCGTAAATTTGATGATGAAACTCGGGTCTGGAACTCTGGATACGCCTAGATAGTGTAACCATGGCTTGATGATTTGATATTTAAGCAGACGGGACTCACGATTGTGACGTGATTCTGATTAAGATTAAGCTAACTCGGGCAGTTTATAAGACCGCCTGGCATGCGGGATTAACTGCTGAAATAAGCGGGGCGAAGCTCCAAGCTGCTGTAGTACCTTACAGCAGCTCGGGACTTAAACGTACCATTCAAAGGCTGGCAATATTGCCAGACTTCGAATACCGTTTCAATTCTCTCATTTGTGTATTTTTATATGATTTTGTGAAAACGAAAGTAATGAACCACTGCATAGAATAAGAATTTTGAGTAACTGAAGGCTCGTTTCCACTAGGCAACATTTGACGCGCAACGCGTGATGCCCAACATGTTCAGCAACGTTGCACAATAACGCGCGACGTTGCCAGCAGGCGCGTAACAGTGACAATGTTACTCAATAAAAATTACTCGTTGCCGTTAAACATGAAGCGCAACATGTTGTGCGCCTTTAGGTTCTCGTACCAAAACGTAAAGTAAAGATGGTGCCTTTTAAAACTTAAAAAAAACAGTTTTGTATCTGTCACCGGAAAATTGCAGACTCCGTAAGATTGTAATAAATCTTTATTAGGTTATAATTTCTCGATACAATATGAAACAATCATTTTGAATACAATAAATCCCATCCGAATTCAATAGTTTCTAATAAGTATATCCGTGTCTTATCGAGGAAAATTAGTTTACAATTTCACGTGAAATTTTACAATCTTACGGTGTTTGCTATTTTCCGGTGATATATCCAAGTTATAAATTAAGAATCACATTACGAATAATTAGATGTATAAATTAGATTAAGTAGTTATTTAATTAATTTATGCTCGTTATAATACTTGGACAAATAGCGAGGATCTATATTTTTGTGTAAAATATGCCTCCTCCGTTTGTCTGGCACTATTTATGTATGCAGTTCTCAAAGTTGTGATAAAATAAGTATTAAATAGAGTTAACTACATGATAAATTGATTTGTTATACAACGATGCTTATTTTAAATTATGTTTAGGGTAGGTATATCGTATTCAGTATTGCCAACCTAATAATATTTTCCTTTTGTTTTACCATCTTTTGAGAGATTTCATTTAAATCTGATGGTCTTTAAATACTTAGGTGGATTCAATATTTCTAGATAGTGATGTAGATTAACATATGTTATTGAAGTATAATTTTTAATTACGATCGAGAATAAACCACATCAATATAAAATTTAACAACACAATTGAACAATTTTATGTTTCATTAATTTATTTTCTTTCAGAATAACTTATTTTTTTAATCTGTAAATATTAATGTAGGATTTATTTATAATAAATCTTAGTTAGGAATATTTATAAATAGTACTTTCTTCTTCCGACTATATATACGGCGAATGAATGAAATGGATCTACGAGTATATGTTCTTAGGTATATGTAGGTATACTTGTTTAGACTTTACATTTTAAAAGGAAAAATAAATAATTTTATAAACAACCTTGTTGAATTTATGTAAACCCCGCCCCAAATTCTAAACCTGAAATCTCGACTAATATTCCGTTGTTATTTCGCATAGCAACTGCAGCAGGTCCTTAAGGTAAATAATTATAATATATTATTACTATTATATAGTTATTATGGAAAGCTTGCGAGACTATGGATGTAATACGCATAATAATGAGTTACCTGAAGGAATACGGTCGGATTAGGTTAGGAGTGGACACAGTCTTGTTAGTCTTAATATTAACTTGGATATCGTAATATTATTTGTTTTTTTTTACATCCACGAGAATGTACTCACTATAAACTGCTTGCAGATATTATGTTAACATTAATTATTTTTTTAAGTATACAGTGTAAATTATAAATAACGACACTCAAGGGTTACCAGGGTTGCGGATTTTGTCCGAAAAAGTTAACGCGGCCCTGGAACGCAAAGGGCACTAGGAGGAGCATGGATGGGTTTTAGTCAGTAAGTGTCGACACTCCCTGCCGCTCTGAGTTGAGCGGAAGGACCTTTGATGATTTCCCATCCTTAAAAAAAAGGACTGTGCATATTTTGACGTTATAGTTGCCATTACATGGAGAGAAGAAAAATCTGTATTAGAAAAAGAAAAAGTTTATTTCAGACTAGTGTTAGTAATTACATAAAAAAACAATTCTTATTTGAACGCTATTGCGTAGGTATATTATTTTCGTCTGACGTCTTTTGCTGCACCAGTAATTTTTTTGTATTTTTTTTACTGAAAGTTTGAAGATTTTCTGTGAATTTTCCTGCCATGTTGAACTGTTGAATCCACTCAGTTAATGGAAGGCCGTCGTCGCTATCAAACTCCGGTTCCGGTTTCCATCTCATCCCTACGCAAAAAATAATAGACGCAGAAAGATTATTATCGGATTTTTAGTTTCTAACCTTGATTTCTTATATTATATTGACAGGTTTGCATTTGACCACCATATCACGTGATGGTACGCAATGATGGTCGATGATGCACGCTTGTTTTTAGGGTTCCGTACCCAAAAGGTAAAAACGGGACCCTATTACTAAGACTCCGCTATCCGTCTGTCTGTCTGTCACCAGGCGGTATCTCATGAACCGTGATAGCTAGACAGTTGAACTTTTCAGATGATGTATTTCTGTTGCGCTATAAATACTAAAAACAGAATAAAATAAATATTTATTAACCATAAAACAAACGTGATTTTTTTGCCGTTTTTTTGTTGATAAATTTTAGTACGGAACCCTTCGTGCGCGAGTCCGACTCGCACTTGGCCTGTTTTTTTTATCTACTGTTAGGTGGTCGAACGAATGTGATCTTGCCGGAGTTGGTTAGCAAAGGAATGTTCGCGCTCCGTGCTTGCTAGCTGTTAACTTATAGGCGCCATTTAATCTTTTACATTGGTATTAGAATTTACCGCACCCGGTCTTTAAAGGTTTTCTTTTTTGGGTAACTGTTTAAAGTTAATGGGAAACCTTATCGACAAGTGTTAATAATGAAATGGGAATTCGACTCTAAAAAGGGTTATTTTGTCAACCAATTTAAATAAAAGATTGAGAATAGGTTTCTTATACAAATAAAAAAATATTATAAGAACACAAATTAAGTATATTAAATAATAAGAATTGCACGCAAATCGTAAGTAGGTACATTACAACTAGAAAACAATAATAAACACAAACAATATAACAAAGAAATCCCAGTAGTTGAAAATCGTTGTACGTTTAAAATATATTTAAGTAAACTAAACATATTAAAAATTAAAATCGACAAGGTCATAAAATACCAATACTGTCATGATTTGTTCATAAGATAAAATTATTAATTATATTTTCTACATCTTGCAGATTTTTTTATTTAGTAAGTTGGCGAGACAAAACAATATTCGTCTTATTGCAAAACTAGAGATATGGTAGGCTCCAGATAAACTTGCAATAAAAAACATTGACCTTTCCGTTTTTCATTATTAGAAAACGTAAAGGATCACTATAAAAGTCGACTAAGGAAAGCTTTAAGTCTTTATTTCTATTTGATATTGAGAAAGTCAATAAAAATTATTATGTATGTGGGTCAATGACCGTTTTTGCACATTTATCTGGTGTCTACCAAAGTTTTGGTCCAAACCAAAACTTAGAGTAACGTTCGCCGGAATAAAGTTGGTATCTAGATACCAACTTTATTCCGGCGAACGTAACTCTAAGTTTATGTTCTTAATGCAAAATTGACGTTGAATCGTGAACCGAGAGTATTGTATTTTGTTGTTATAATAATAATAAGAATAGTATCCGGCTCGAAGGACCGGGTTTGGACTAAAGTTAGGCTCTCGTTTTTTTATAGAACGGTATTTGTCTATTTTCACTGGATTGCATAAGATTTAGTTAGATTTCTCTTCAGCGGCGGGTAGTTTACGTAAAGTCTCTTCCAAATACTTCATGGTAAGCTGTAGTATTTGCATTTCACCTTTCTTCAGCAGCTTCACGTTTGTCCTAAAATAAAGTGTATGGTTTATTTATATACTCCAAAATAGTTCTATAGTTCGGCCGAGAAACAGTTTTCATTAATATTTATTTCCTTTTTCCTCTCATTGTTGAGCAGTTTTGTTGCATTTATTTTAAAATAAGCTACAACCGCTAGACAGAGAGAATAGAAGTTCTCAAAAACAAAACGATTTCACAAATGATAATATTGTGAGTAATTCTAATCTGTAAATGGTATAAAAAGTCACTGTTTGTTTCTATGTGTTTCTGTATGTTTCCCCGTTTACTTCTTCTAAACCACGCAACTGACCGGCCACAGACCTGCCGATTATATTCCGTTACATATCAGAACAGAATTGAAACAGGGATCATGGTCACACACACCGGGCGCCCTCGATTACTCTGAAACGTACTAGTATACCTTTATGTTAATTAAAGTAAAAAATCGTAATGGACGATAATGAACTGCAGTGCGATTCTATGAACATGTCGAAGTGATGGCTTGGGTGAAGTGATCACGAAGTTAACTGTCAATCTATTTAATCACGATGGAATGACAGTTCACTTCGTGATCACCTCACCCAAGCCTACATTTCGACATGTTTACAGAATCGACCAGCTGATCTGCATTGATTCTTGCCTCCTTCTGATTTGTTCTATGTAGAATAGAAAAGAATCGGCAGGTCTGTGGCCGCGCTTAGACAGGGTTTTTATTAATAGAAAGAGCGATAAACGAGAAAGGTTTGTGTATATAATTTGCATCTGCGCGAAACCAGGGCGACTTGCAAGTTATTATAAATGCAATAACAACGATGACAACCACAAACATTTCAGTGTTCCACCGGCTGACATTTTTATTTTCGGCATTCCGGCCTTAAAAGGCAAACAGAACTTTAAAAAAAAATATTATTCTTTTTTGTCTGTTCAAACTTTTTTCCACAATTAACTGAACATTTGTGTTAAGGGCAGCTTACCCCGAATTGTAGGTGTACTACTTCAATCTTCAATCCTACGAACAAACACAAGTTACATACCTATGCAGTGAATCATCTTCACCGTCAGCAATATCTTTGTAAGAAGCATAGAGCAGCTTGCATCTAGTTAGCAGGTAGGTGTGTGCGCGCCGCTCGAGGTGTGCGCCCACGGCGTCAGCGCTCGCCTGCTCCCACGACACCAGCTCCCCGGGCATGCCTTGGCTTGACCACTTCGTTAGTTCCTCTGAAATTGAAGAATGTGGATTTTTATTTCTAGTTTTATTTTTTATTTTTTTCCCGACATAGCCCGCAGGATCGCCAAACTAAAGTAGCAGTAGGCAGGACACATTGCTCGCAAGACAGATGGTCGATGGGGTCGAAAATTTCTGGAATGGCGACCGACCGATGACCTGGTGAGGGTCGCGGGTAGCCGATGGATGCGAGACGCACAGGACCGGTTGTTGTGGCGACACGCGCGGGGAGGCCTATGTCCAGCAGTGGTAGTCTTCCGGATGAGATGACGATAATGAAAAGAACTAACACCTAAAGAGTAGCTCACGAAACGAACTCACGGAAGGTTGGTATGGGAGGTTTCGTATGTCCAAATGAAACAAACCGGAACCTTTATACTTGTTGGATCACCTGTGTTCTGTCTCCGTCTGCCACAACTAATTTTCTCCGAATCTATAACATCGATTTAGCTGAAATTGGGTACATATTTGAACTACTTTGGACCAAACCCGAACGTGGAGCGTAAATAGATAATTTACTATGAATATGAGTGACATTAGAGGGTGGAGGGGGAGGGGAGGTTACAACGGAAATAAAAATATTCATTTCAAATAATTTATAGAAATGATCCCGTATGGTGTCGGGACGCAAAAGAATAGCATCATCCCATCACTTCCCGTGGGTGACGTAAGAGGCGACTAAGGGACTCACCAGAGAATGGGCAGCAGCATTCTTTCGGTACATTGCAACAGCTACACTGCGATCGCCAACCCGCCTGCCAAGCGTGGCGATTAGGGCAACACCCCCCCAAATGATAAGCACAACAAAAAAATGGCCCCTAGTGCCCGGCAGCGCGTCTACCCTTGACTCCGGTAGCGGTCAAGGTTATGACGATGCAAGGGGTGCTAAGAATCCCCGGAGTGGATACGGCTACCGTAAAAAACACCGACGACTGGACCTGGCAACATTAAACACTAGAACACTCCGGACCGACGAGAAGATCACCGAACTTGAGGAGGAATTGAGCAGGTTGCGATGGAGTGTTGTGGGATTGTCTTAAGTCCGAAGAGAGGGGGAGGACACGACAATTCTCAAATCCGGCAACCTGTTCTATTTCCGGGAGGGTGACAGACCAGGTGGTGTCGGGTTTTTCGTCCACAGGTCCCTCGTGTCCAATGTTGTGAGACCTTATACTCAGAACATCGTCAAGATATTCGTTGAAGATCGTACAGGTTTACGCCCCAACCTCAACACACCCCGACGACGAAATAGAGACCATGTATGAGGATATATCCAGAGCCATGCATGGTCATAAAACTCATTTCACCGTGGTCATGGGGGACTTCAACGCGAAACTGGGCAAACGTGACGGTGACGAGCTGCGAGTGGGGCAATTTGGATATGGACGTCGGAACCACCGGGGACACCTACTGGCCAGTTTTATGGAGAAGGAGGGCCTCTATATGATGAACTCCTTCTTCAAAAAACGTGAGCACAGGAAGTGGACCTGGCAGAGCCCCGACGGTGCAACTAAAAATGAGATTGACTTCATCATGTCGACGAAGAAGCAGATATTCAATGATGTCTCTGTGATCAACGCGGTGAAAACCGGAAGTGATCACCGCATGGTAAGAGGCACATTGAATCTAAATATCAAGCTGGAAAGGTCTCGACTGATGAAGTCTACGCTCCGTCCAGCACAGATCTAGATCCAAAACTCCGAAAGCTTTCAGCTCGAACTTCAAAATCGTTTCGAGTGCCTAGGGAGCTCCATGGACGAATACAACGATGGGTTCATGGAAACTGTTCATACGGTCGGGTCTAAGTTCTTCAAGACTCGCCGTACAGATAAGACAAGAGGCTCTCTGATCCTACTCTCAAGCTCATGAAGGAGAGGCGGGAGATGATTCTGCAGTCTTCAGACGATGCGTGCAAATACCAGCAGCTCTATAGACGGATCTCCAAGTCCTTGAAAAGCGACCTCCGCCGCTTTAATACTGAAAAGATTAAAGACGCGATAGAGTGGAATAAGGGCTCCAAGGTCTTCGAAAGAGATTTGTCTATTGGGCAGAGCCAGCTCACAAAACTGAAGACCGACGATGGCAAAACCATATCCGCCAAATCGGAGCTTCTGAGGTAGATCGAGACATTCTATGGACAATTATACACGTCAATGACCAAACCCGCAGCAAATCTAGCGAACGACCCAAGAGCTAGATTGACTCGGCATTATACCGAAGACATCCCGGACGTCAGCCTGTATGAGATTAGGATGGCTCTGAAGCAGCTTAAACAATTAGTAGAAATTGAATATTTCGACAAGAACACACACGAAATAATTAAAACGAGATCTGACAGTAAATCAGTCAACGCGTCAATTCCCCAAGGGAGTGTAATAGGCTGCTTGTTGTTCCTTATCTACATAAATGACCTTCCTAAAATTATAAATGGACCATGTGTTCTATTTGCGGACGATATCTCTCTGCTTACCTCATGCCAGAACAATGACAATATAAACGCCAAATTAAACTCCCTTCTTTCCACAGCTGCAAACTGGATGGATAACCATAATTTAGAAATTAACTTCACCAAAACAAAATTAATTACATTTCATCCCCATCAAAAACCCCCTTTGAAACTAAATTTTACTTTTAAAAATGCAAAAATGGAACAAGTAAATGAATTCAATCTCCTCGGTTTATATATAGATTCTCATATAAATTGGAAATCCCACATACAGAAAATAAGAGCAAAACTTTCAAAATATTCTCATATGCCCTACGCGAAATCAAAAAAACTACCAACTTGAAAACTGCACTTGTCACCTACTATGCATATGCCCAGGCATGGCTCAGCTATGGGGTCATGCTGTGGGGTAACAGTACAGACTCACAATCCATTTTTATATTGCAAAAGAAATTAATTCGAATAATAATCAACATAGATCAAACAGATAGTTGCAAACCACACTTCCAAAAACTGAAAATACTCACACTTCCCTGCTTATATATTTTAGAATTATGTAAATTTGTCAAAAAACACCCAGACTTTTATACAACTTGTGAAGAAACACAAACCAGATACACTTTCCGACACAACAAAAACAAATTAAATAAACCTCAATCCCGACTCAAAATACATTCAACCAGTCCTTTAATTATGTCCATAAAAATTTACAATAAGCTGCCTAATTACATTAGAGAAATAAGCAATACAAATATATTTATTAATAAATTGAAACAATTCCTGGAATCAAAGTCATACTACTCAGTAAATGAGTTTTTAGATGACAAGTCGTTTGCAAAATAAAATTATTCTCCCTCTTTTTACCAAACATTATAAAATATATAACATAATAAGGAATATTAAAAATCAAATATAATTATGAATACACAAATAATAATTGAAATAATTTAATAACAATGCCCGTAAGCCCGTATGGTGCCGGGGCGCAAAAGAATAGCACCATCCCATCGCTTCCTGTGGGTGTCGTATGAGGCGACTAAGGGACTCACCAGAGAATGGGCAGCAGCATTCTTTCGGTACATTGCAACAGCTATACTGCGATCGCCAACCCGCCTGCCAAGCGTGGCGATTAGGGCAAACCCCCCCTAAATGAAGAGCACAACAAAAAAATGGCCCCTAGTGCCCGGCAGCGCGTCTACCCTTGACTCCGGTAGCGGTCAAGGTTATGACGATGCAAGGGGTGCTAAGAATCCCCGGAGTGGATACGGCTACCGTAAAAAACACCGACGACTGGACCTGGCAACATTTAACACGAGAACACTCCGGACCGACGAGAAGATCACCGAACTTGAGGAGGAATTGAGCAGGTTGCGATGGAGTGTTGTGGGATTGTCTGAAGTCCGAAGAGAGGGGGAGGACACGACAATTCTCAAATCCGGCAACCTGTTCTATTTCCGGGAGGGTGACCAGAAGTCCCAGGGTGGTGTCGGGTTTTTCGTCCACAGGTCCCTCGTGTCCAATGTGGTGAGGATCGAGAGTGTGTCGACCAGGGTGGCGTACCTTATACTCAGAATATCGTCAAGATATTCGTTGAAGGTCGTACAGGTTTACGCCCCAACCTCAACACACCCCGACGACGAAATAGAGACCATGTATGAGGATATATCCAGAGCCATGCATGGTCATAAAACTCATTTCACCGTGGTCATGGGGGACTTCAACGCGAAACTGGGCAAACGTGACGGTGACGAGCTGCGAGTGGGGCAATTTGGATATGGACGTCGGAACCACCGGGGACATCTACTGGCCAGTTTTATGGAGAAGGAGGGCCTCTATATGATGAACTCCATCTTCAGAAAACGTGAGCACAGGAAGTGGACCTGGCAGAGCCCCGACGGTGCAACTAAAAATGAGATTGACTTCATCATGTCGACGAAGAAGCAGATATTCAATGATGTCTCTGTGATCAACGCGGTGAAAACCGGAAGTGATCACCGCATGGTAAGAGGCACATTGAATCTAAATATCAAGCTGGAAAGGTCTCGACTGATGAAGTGTACGCTCCGTCCAGCACAGATCCAGATCCAAAACTCCGAAAGCTTTCAGCTCGAACTTCAAAATCGTTTCGAGTGCCTAGGGAGCTCCGTGGACGAATACAACGATGGGTTCGTGGAAACTGTTCATACGGTCGGGTCTAAGTTCTTCAAGACTCGCCGTACAGATAAGACCAAGAGGCTCTCTGATCCGACTCTCAAGCTCATGAAGGAGAGGCGGGAGATGATTCTGCAGTCTTCAGACGATGCGTGCAAATACCGGCAGCTCAATAGACGGATCTCCAAGTCCTTGAAAAGCGACCTCCGCCGCTTTAATACTGAAAAGATTAAAGACGCGATAGAGCGGAATAAGGGCTCCAAGGTCTTTGCAAGAGATTTGTCTATTGGGCAGAGCCAGCTCACAAAACTGAAGACCGACGATGGCAGAACCATATCCGCCAAATCGGAGCTTCTGAGGGAGATCGAGACATTCTATGGACAGTTATACACGTCAATGACCAAACCCGCAGCAAATCTAGCGAACGACCCAAGAGCTAGATTGACCCGGCATTATACCGAAGACATCCCGGACGTCAGCCTGTATGAGATCAGGATGGCTCTGAAGCAGCTTAAAAACAACAAGGCGTCGGGTGAGGACGGAATCACGGCCGAACTCCTGAAGGCGGGTGGAAAATCAGTCCTTAAGGCCCTTCAAAAACTGTTCGATTCCGTCATACTCGAGGGGAAAACGCCACAAGCTTGGAGCAGAGGTGTGGTGGTACTCTTCTTTAAAAAGGGCGACAATGCCCTGCTTAAGAATTACAGGACCATCTCACTTCTGAGCCATGTCTACAAGCTGTTTTCCAGAGTCATCACAAACCGTCTCGCACGCAGGTTTGACGACTTCCAGCCTCCCGAACAAGCCGGATTCCAAAAAGGCTTCAGCACCGTAGACCACATACACACGCTGCGGCAGGTTATACAGAAGACCGAAGAGTATAATCTGCCCCTCTGCTTAGCGTTTGTGGACTACGAGAAAGCCTTCCATTCGATCGAGACTTGGGCTGTACTGCAGTCTCTCCAACGGTGCCAGATCGACTATCGGTACATCGAGGTGCTGAAGTGTTTGTATGAAAACGCCACCATGTCAGTCCGACTTCAGGATCAGACATCAGAACCTATCCTCCTGCAGCGGGGTGTGAGGCAGGGAGACGTAATTTCTCCGAAACTGTTCACGGCCGCAATGGAGGACGTCTTCAAGGTTTTGGATTGGAAAAGGCTAGGCATTAATGTCAATGGCGAGTACATCACTCATCTTCGATTTGCCGACGATATAGTCGTCATGGCTGAGACCACGGAGGACCTCAGTACAATGCTCGATGACCTCAGTAGAGCTTCCGAAAGAGTGGGTCTTAAAATGAACATGGACAAAACCAAGTTCATGGTAAATACCCATGTAGCACCCACTCCTATCAAGATTGGAGGTTCTGCACTCGAAGTTGTTGATGAGTACGTCTACCTGGGACAAACGATCCAGTTAGGTAGGGCTAACTTCGAGGAGGTTAACCGTCGAATCCGACTCGGCTGGGCGGCGTTCGGGAAGTTGCGCGGTATCTTCTCGTCTCACATACCACAGTGTCTCAAGACGAAAGTCTATGACCAGTGCGTGTTGCCGATGATGACCTATGGACTCGAAACGTGGTCGCTCACAATGGGCCTCATCAGACGGCTTAAAGTCACCCAAAGGGCAATGGAGAGGGCAATGCTCGGAGTTTCCTTGCGCGATCGAATAAGGAATGATGATATCCGCAAGAGAACCAAGGTTACCGACATAGCCCGAAGGATCGCCAAATTGAAGTGGGAGTGGGCAGGGCACATTGCTCGCAGAACAGATGGTCGATGGGGCCGAAAAGTTTTGGCGACCACGTACTGGAAGACGCAGCGTTGGAAGGCCTCCCACAGGGTGGACCGATGAGAGGGTCGCGGGTAACCGATGGATGCGAGACGCACAGGATCGGTTGTTGTGGCGACACTTGAG
This sequence comes from Melanchra persicariae, assembly GCA_947386135.1. Lineage (NCBI taxonomy): Eukaryota > Metazoa > Arthropoda > Insecta > Lepidoptera > Noctuidae > Melanchra > Melanchra persicariae. The sequence continues at coordinate 8,991,252 of OX376659.1, forward strand.
GGAGGCCTATGTCCAGCAGTGGACGTCTTTCGGCTGATATGATGATAGAAATGATAATCAAAATAATCTAAAAAGGAAAGAGCTCTCTATGACACTACTTACTGTTTACATTCGTAAAACATGTTTTTCCCTTTTATTCTTTGAAATAACATTGCTTATTATTAAATAAGTGCTTTAGATGAACACTTATTTAATAACAAACAATGTTATCTGTTGTAATGCCTCCAAACAATGATTAAATTGTCTTGCAATTAGGACAAAATCAAAAAAGGCAGCATAATGTATATGTCGCAGCCAACTAGCTTAATCAGCCGTTTCATTAAAAGCCTAGCCTTTTCCGACATAAGTGACATGGGCAAATCATTAAATTATATTAAACAAAAATGTCACTCAGGTCGCTGAAAAATCGGCGCATTTAAACGAAAAGGATAGGCCACCAATTAAACGGTTGATTAAGCTACGGCTGATTCAGCCAGATGGCTGCGACATATATATGTCGCAGCCATCTGGCTGAATCAGCCGTTTCATTAAAAGTCTAGCCTTTTCATTGAACTGTGCCGTTTAATCAGCGACATAAGTGTCATGGGCAAGTCATTAAACGATATTGAACAAAACATGTCACTTATGTCGCTAAAAATTGGCACATTTAAATGAAAAGGCTAGGCCACCAATTAAACGGTTGATTAAGCTAAGGCTGCGACATATATACACTAACATTACAGATTCTATCTATTGGGGTTTGGTTTCCACACTTAGTCCTGGTGCGCTCGCCATAGCGGCCGTCATTCCAACAAGCCTACCTCTTTTCAGAAGCACATTAGCCTCCCGGTTCACAGATTCTATTACTAACATAGTTACGGAGGCAGTCAGCGTAGATAATATATTTTGATAAACATCACCATTGTGAACGTATCTTACTAGGTTTTCTCCATGGAGTTACAAGAAAAAGCAATTTCCCATTTAATTAAAAACAAATACTTTTATATATTCTAAGGTTTTTAGTACAAAGGCAACATCTCGCACGCATTTGGAACACTTTTTAAACGAACTGAACGTGCTCAGCCACAAGCTGGACAGCCCCCTTCTGGGGCACTGGGTTCAAGCACAAGTGCGTGTGTCCGGGGCCCCAGAGGGCGGCAAATACTTAAATTAATTATTTTTTTAAATGTACCTAAAATAGTTTTTAAGTCTTACTACTAACAATATTATGGAACAAGTATGTCTGAAATAAAAAGATTTTATTTTATTTTAAATCAAAAGCTGCTCTCACCGGGAGCATTCGCATGAAATGCAACATTTCAGATTCAATTTTGTCATTATTTGTAGCTGAATGAGTTGGTTGCACAGTATCAGACGAAGTGGTGGATATAATGGTGTTACAAGTTGTTTCAGAATTTTACAAAGTAATGCTCGGTTCTTCTCACTCAATTATGTAATGCTCGAGGGCTCGACCTTCGGTTAGGCAGCTTTTGAATAAAATTTAGTGTTTTGCTCAAATCCAATAGATAGTAATCGGACTTTTAGTAAATGGTATCAAATTATCAGACATTAGGGCACTTATTCAGAGTACTTTTAATTTGAGCTTGCAAAGGTTATTCATATTGAGTTATTGAATTAAATGATTGAATAAATATAATGTAAAGTAATGTAATGTAATGTAATGTAATGTAATGTAATGCAATGTAATGCAATGTAATGTAATGTTATGTAATGAGATGTAATGTAATCTAATGTATTGTAATGTAATGTATTTATTATTATTATCGTTTTGTTTTGTTTTCTTTGTTTTCAATTTTAAATTTAATGTAGTAATTTAATGCAATTTGTATCCTATATGGGTTAAATACCTGAAATAAATGTTTATTATTATTATTAAAGGTGCTTAAAAATAAGCGACATCGACGTAAATCATGGCGGATAACTTGTTTTGCATCGAAATAGGTTACCTACTATATTTTCGGCCATTCGTAAATATATTTTTAAATTTAATATCTACAGCCATCTTCTACTTCTCTGTATGTAAATTAAGGTTCTATATCCTTGAGCCAAATTGGAGAATAAATAAAAATTGTTAAACAAAATTACTCAACTAGCTTATTATTATCAACGGTGAAACGGTGTAACTAAAACTTTAATTAAACTCACCTTTATTCATATTAAATATCCTAATAAAGGCAAGCAGTTCGGCGCTGACAGGGTTGTCTCCTTTGTACAAGTAGAATTGTGCTATGTTTGACAACCCTAACTTCGACAGGAGTGACAGCTTGGTGTCACGGAGCGGGTCGCTTGAACTGACTCCCAGCGATAGAGCCAGATTGTTGTGTTGGTTCTCGGGATACACGAATCTGGAATTAAAAAGAGGAGTAATTTGGTTAAAACAAGCTGGTAAAAGGCAACTAATAAATCAATGACCAAATATAATGACCATGTCTCCTACCTATACGACATTACCCTTCGCCGCTTAAGTTCTAACACCACGTTTGTAAAAAAGCAGCTTTAGAGAAGAGTGAAATTAAATATGGGACAGTTATTTTTTATATATAATTATATTCTAACAACGCATCTTCCGATTCTCTAGCAAATGTCATGAAAAAAATATAATTTAAATGACGCCTTGCAATGTTAGGAAAATGACTTCAACGTTATTACAAGCAATCAAAATAACTTCTATTGCCTAAAAAAATATTTAATAAAACTTTATGGACTTGTAAAACTCACTGTACAAAGGTGGACTTAATACCTTAGGCATTTTCTACCAGTCTACCTTAGGGTGTTGCAAAGACAACATGGCTGGTGCAACTTAAAGGAAGGACAAACACAGAAAAAACATACAATTATAAATACATTACCATAATCTTTTGGTCTCCTCACTCAATCACACATTTCTGTTCTGATTATCATCAGAAAAGTGAGAACAAATCTTTTCTTCTAAGACATCTCAATTTTCTAAGTTTGACCAGGAAATATAAACATCTAACATCTTTCAATTAAGTAACACACAAGTGCGTAATAAATTATACATTGCAGCCCAAGCCAAACAGTCTCATACAACCGTTCCAATTGCCAGAAACAGATGTGTCAATTGAATCCTAAGTGCAAGTCACCCGTAACGAACAGTGCGGCAGCGTGTGATATAACTGGCAAACTAGCCGTAATGACTTGCGCAAGAGTTATGAATCAGGAACATCGGATATCATTGCATGCAGATTTGTTGCTATTCCATTTCAAATGCACGTAACATACCTTTAATGAGTAACACAGGTATGTTAATAAACATACTACGGTTGCTGGTTGTTCAAATAAAGATTTTTACCTATCATTCGTTTGTTCTGACTGACTATCAACGCACTGCCAAAACTACTCAAAGTACGAGGTCTAGAAAGCTAAAATTTGGAATATGGATTTAATATATAAAGAAAGTGTTAAACTAAATTCAACATAAATAATAAACTTAATTTTAAAGATTGTCATTTTAGTAATTTTAATTGTAATCGATTACTATGTCATTTATTAAGTTGCAACATTGTAATCAAGCTTAACATTTTTGATGTCTAGTAACTCTCTCTCGTAATTCAAGCTATAAAATCAACCGGCAAGTCTATCTTTCACTGGTGTAAATTTATTTAAAAGTAATAAATTTCAACCTATTTTCAGTTTTTATTATACAGAAAGCAAATATGAAAATCTTTGTTCTGTGAAGCCTTCATTTAGGCCAGTTAAGACGGGGGAATCAATTAGTAGAATATACACTTCTGGACACATCTATTGGCCCACCTTGTATTTTCAGTTTCGTTTGGTCCTAGCTCAAATTTTATATTAGGTCGAGCAAAAAGTTTTTATGCAGTTTTGAACCTGGCACATTCACAATTTCATTCAATAGTCTTTTTTTGAATTTCGAACACAGAATTTAAAGAAACAAAAGACAATTTGGAGCCTGTTTGTTGATATCAAACAATCGAATACTAAGAAAACTTGGTTTTATTGGTTTACTTGGATTTAATTCTTGAAAAAGTGATTGATATCTTTGGTTTTGCAACAAACATTACTTATTCTTAACATTAAGGTGAGGTTCTATCAATAATCTATGGATACTTCACCTGAAGTCGCCGCCCAAGCTGTGGCACTTATTCAGGCCGGACACAGCCAAAGAAACGTGAGTGCTCAACTTAATTTAAGTCGATCTGCGGTCCGAAATGTTTATCGGAGGTACCTAGAGACTGGCGGCTTTGTTCGTCGCCAAGGAAGGCCACGATCTCTGGTCACAACTGAAAGGCAGGATCGATTCATCGTGACGACCAGCTTGAGAAATCGTCACCTTACCTCCATTGAGATACAAAACCAACTTCGCGACTTCTACGGAGTATCTGTGAGCGCTCGAACTGTTCGGAGAAGGTTAAAAGAACGCGATATGGTACCACACAAGCCAGCTAATGGGCCCAAACTAACGCGAGCCCACCGAACAGCGCGCCTTCATTTCGCACGCAGTCATTTAAATTGGACACAGCAAGATTGGAGCCGTGTACTCTTTTCTGATGAGTCTAAAATTGTGTTACATGGCAATGATGGAAGGAAGAAGGTCTACCGACGTAAGGGAGAGCGTTTCGCACAATGCTGCTTTGAAGAGAGGGTTGCTTATGGCGGTGGCTCATGGACTGTCTGGGGCGGTATATCCGCGAGCGGCAAAACTCAATTTGAGGTTGTTACAGGACCACGGCTGCCAACATTAAATGCTGAAAGGTACATTCGTGAGTGCTTAGAACATCACGTGATACCATACGCGGACTATGTGGGCCCAAATTTCCTTTTTATGCATGATAATGCAAGAGCCCATGCGGCCGGCATCGTCAGGGAATATCTTCGGGATGTGAATATCACAGTTATGGACTGGCCAGCCAGAAGCCCAGACATGAACCCCATTGAGCACATGTGGGACGAGCTAAAAAGACGTGTTAGGGCTCGTCAGCCAGTTGCCCAGACGATGCAGGAGTTGAAAAGTGCCATAGAAGAGGAATGGGAGATGATCCCTCAAAATTTCATAGAGCGGTTGATAAACTCTATGCCTAATCGTATGAGAGCTGTGGTAGATGCCCATGGAGGCAACACGCGTTATTAAATTAAACCTTTATTTGATAAAACATGTTTTTTATTCAAAAATCAATTGCCTTTAACAAGGCGCATATCCGACTTGTTAGGCGTAGCTCCATGTCGTATGGTATTCTGAATTCAAATTTAAAACAATACGATCGAAAAAGATGGTAAAATGTATCAGGTTTAAAACTGCATCAACAGTTTTTGTTCAATCTAGCAATCATATTTCGGTAGGGGCCATCGAAACCTAAACTCTAAGGTGGGCCAATAGATGTGTCCAGAAGTGTATATTTATGTAAGCGCGGTATACCTGCTTAATACCAAAGAATACCAATAACATAGACCATTATGTTTGTATTAAGGCTACGATACAGTCGATACACACAGGCACCGTGTGACCATAGTTATTTTTCTATTTTATAGGGATGCATTCTCCGTTACTAATAAATGCAGCAATTGTCATCCTTCATTGCGACCCTTAAAAGTCCTATGTTCTGAAGTAGGGAAATTTTACGAGGATGGGCAAATCTGAAACTTAATGATGTGTTCATAAGATTCAGTTTGTAAAGATTCGGATTAGATTATTATATAACATCGTTCTTTAGTTGGCATAGAAGGAGTAAGTTAACGATTCAAGACAGAAATAGATAACGTTTACCAATTTACCCATTGTGCAGGAAGAGGTTGGCGTTGGATCTTGCGCCGTAGAATATGAAGATCTGTTCGCCGGGCTTAAAGTCGCGCAGCGCGTAGCATAGCCCGCGGTTCGAGTCTTTGTCGAAGTCTGTTGTGATCTGAAAACGTGCAATAAGATATAGTAAGTTGTAGCCGAAATGAGTTTGTTGGGAGTTCGTAAGGATGTTTCTTCCTGCCCAGCTTTAAAACTTGATAGGGTGAATATCTCCTGGCAGGGTTGCCGAATTTGTTCGAAAGAGTCACCGCGGCCCTGGAACGCAAAGGGCATTAGGAGGAACATGGATGTGTTACGGCTGGCCGCATACACACGATTTCCCGATATGGTTTCCTGATCAGGAATTCAGATTTGGAGTCCTGAATGCTTGTCGTACAAACAAAATGTTCAACTAGGCGCATACGTTCGTTTACTTTCCGAATGGAAAAAAATATTTGATGATGCTTTCGAAAACAAGCTTTATGTTCGGGTCAGAAGAACGGAAAATCGAACGTCTCACGGAATTCCGAATCTGAATTCCTGATCAGAAAACCTAATCAGGAAACCGTGCGTATGCGGCCAGCCTTACAAACCAGAAAAAAAGGGGTGAAGATTTGGGTTTTCAACTCATTACAACTTCAAAAGTATGAGGTTTTCAATTAGTCTGTATGTTTGTGTGTTTCTTCAGCGATATTTTCGCCAAATTATTGTTAACCGATTTAGATTTTTTTTGTTTGAAAGTGTAGGTATTTTCCCGAAATGGTACCATTACTTCCAAATATTTATTTATTTTATTTAAAACTTCATGCACACAAATGTACAGAGGCGGATTTCTGAAGTCTAAGTCAAAAAAAGAAAGAAATAATGGCTGAAACACTTACTTCAAAAATTAAAGATGTATTGTAGGTACCTACTTTGTACTTACTGTTTTTTATTTAAATTCTCGGTATCGAATAAGTAATGACATTTTAAGTTTGGGGTACAAATACTAACTGACCCTGGGCTTTGGAATTAATTTTCATTGGTATTTGAATCCCAGGTTCCTTTTTCGAAATAAGTGTTTGAGGGCGAAGTCAACTGGCTTAATCAGCCGTTTCAATCAATGGCTCCGTATAATCAGCGGCCTAAATGACATCCAACTAATGCGTCTAATACAACATTCAATGAATGGGCTGCCAGATGCTTAGGCCGTACATAAAATAGGGTAACCGTTTGACGAAAACATTTGAAATATTTAATTTTGGGGATTCTATTTAAACAACAATCAATTTCAACACTCTTAGCTCCCAGTGCCCTATCCGTCATTAAACGATATTGAACTGTCTGTATTAAGTCATTTGCCTAGCTATTCACTTAAATTTCGGGATGTCACTTAGACCCCTGATTAAAGGCTAGGCCGCTAATTAAACGGCTGATTAAGCTAGCAGGCTGCGACATATCCATAATAATATGTGCTGCGATAAATGTGACGCAAAAGTGTTGCTTGCATTTGTCATAGCTACTGAGAGCCCTGATCTAATGTAATGTCATCTATTGTTACTGTTTAACCAAAATATAAACATAGTCATACAATAAGACAAGCTACCTATTTCATAACAGAAATTATTGCATCGGACTTTCTAAAAATAAATAAAGTAGCACCTTGAGGGATGCTAATGAGATCAGAGTCATCGGGAATGCAATACACACCTTTTTTATGGATGGGAAATCATCAAATGACTTCTTCCGCTCGGGGTGGAGCGGAAGGGAGTGTCAGACGCTTACTGACTAAAACCCATCCGTGTTCCTTCCTTATGCCCTTTGCGTTCCAGGGCCGCGGTGACTCTTTCGAACAAATTCCACAACCCTGGTAGGATGCAATACATTTACCTACAGTTTAGAAGTCATGTTATAGGAACACTAGCTACAAACAGTCAATTTTAGTTTGGAATTCTAATTTTCTATCTTTCAGTTACGCACAAAGAAACACTGAAAGTTTCTAACAGGTGAAAATTTAATTTTCGTGCACCAACACTACGGCCAATTATTTTAAGTAGACAGTAATTATTTTCTAGCAACTCTTCTTCGTAACATTACTCACGGCTTTTCTTCGCAAAGTTGATGTTTCCAGTATTTTGTTAGAAAGTCTATAAAATGCTCACTTTCAATCAATTTTCTATAAAACACTGTTATTATATTGACACAATGATGAAAGATTTTATTATTTTATAATTGACGAGTATGGCTTATATTAATGATGGATGTGCAATGTTATACGTAACAATTTTACCGTGTAAGCAGAAATAGAGAGTGTCATACTAGATAATGTGACAGGTATGTCAGTCTTCGTTCAAATAAATACGGTCATCGCACACAAGTAAAATGTTGGCCCAATCAGACTTTTACCGATTTAAGGCATCATTTATACTTAACTAGCATTCTTAACTGTTCTATCCCGCGTGAAATTGATCGAATCCCAAGGGAAAGTAACTACAGGGAAAACATATATACTTTGTCCTAATCAAAGTCATGGTCTGCCCGTGGGCCCAATTTAATCCAAATTCCTTCTCCGTTCCAAAGCGTGTTGGCCGCACCTTTGTCCGGGTGAAAAGTTTCTCATCCCACGAGAACTACCGGGATAAAAAGTAAGTCTAGGTATTTGACATAGTCTAGGTCACGGAGCCAAGTTTCATCTAAATCCGTTCAGCCGTTGAGGAGTGATTGATTAACAAGAATATAGATTTTCATATTTATAACTAGCTGAGCGCGCAAATTCGTCTGTCAAATTTTACATTACTGCTCCGCTCCTTTTGGTCGCAGCGTGATGTTATATAGCCTATAGCCTTCCTCGATAAACGGGCTATCCAACAACAGATTTTTTTCAATTCGAACCAGCAGGGTTAAAATTGAAAAAATCTTTTCTTGAGCTTAGCGCGTTAAACCAAACTCTTCAGCTATATAATATTAGTTTAGTATACATTTTGAGATCAGTAATGAGAACAATATAGCCTGATTATTATACTTTATGCTATGCTACCATTTACCTTGCCTTGTTCATGGTTGCACATATCCCAAAGCGGGATGAAAGCAGTGACGTCTTTGTTTGCCAGCTGGATGTTGTTCTGTCTCGTCATCACCGTCGACACCGCCCATCTGTAACAATGGTAATGTTGATAAGTGAATAATGTTGACAAATGAAACATAGTATGTAGTAAGTTCAATGGAAGAATTTCAAATGTTTGTATGACTCAACGGATGAACCAATTCCAACTGAAAATCAGCATAAAATATACCACATAAAAATACCATGGAAAATAAATATATTTCATAAAAAAGCATCGCCCACTATTACACTTTCTCTTAAATTACTGGTAAAATTCGAGTGAGGTACTATCACATTTTCGCCGAACCGTCTGGAAATTCAAAGCCTCCAGCGCAAAATAATCAGCATAATAACATGTAGAGTTTTACGATCTTTATGTAATGCCCGAAAATGCTACACGCAAAAAAAGCAACTCCGAGTTCCAACTAGTGGTGCATTGAACAAATAAATCTTCATTTAAGAATTTGACGCGACCAACAACACTTTGCGGCTGGTTAAGACATTTGTTCGAGAAAAAGTGAAGAATTCTTCTGTAATTGCGGTATAGCTGCTTTGCCTGACTGAAAGATGTTATTTGTGATAATATCGGAACAAATCACGCTACATTGTTTGCGCTGGTAACTCACGCGAATTTCACCGGACGTGCTTTTATTGATTTTAATAAAATTGAGATCGGTAGTAAATATTTTATGTTGTTTATTGGGAAAGACTTCATTTAATATTACGAGAACCAAGTTGATTTCAACCGATATATGTATAAAGGCATTATTTCTGGTAATAATTGGAATGGAATCATTAAAATTACTTAACACAATAATTATACCGCCCTCTGAGTGAAGGTACAGACATAATTTTCATGCATTTCCCCGGCGAGAACAATTTCTCATTAACGAATACGTAACAATTATTTACATATGCATTGCCAGCGTAACTACAAACAATAGGCACCGATTGAAACAGCCTTTTACTTTCAAACAGTTACAATTTTCACTCTTATAACACCTGGTAACCTATTGTCTTAGACTGGTAGTCTATGAGAAAAGACTTTCGGGTTATCTAACTCCACATCTGCACGTACTTAAGTCTTGTATTTTCACATAGAATTATATCCATTATGGGTTTTATTAGCCAGCGGATAGACGCTCGCGACTTTCACAATACAACGTTGTTGGTAATGAAGAATTTACAAACAAGCGGACGCAGAACAATGTGGAAGTCGTAGATAAAACATCCACTGTAAATGCCTAATCGTTATTTAGGGTATGTGATGTAATATTTGTTGGTGACAGAGTTGTTTGTGGGACACGAAAAAAAACAAACAATCAAATGCTATACATGTATCTACTCAACTATTGCTTTTTAAGATATAAGAAATGAGAGGTGCTTATATAACGTATTTATTTGTCATATCAGTACTAGGTATTTAATAATATCTGTGGTCTCTTTCCAACCCAGAACTGCATTTTCAGGTTACAAATTTTACAAAAAATGGGTATCGGTCTAGACATTGTGAACACGAATTGAACTTTCTAATTTCTAAAACAAATGAGTCGTAATACTATCTAATGATAACTTGTATCAGTCTAAGAAAAATAACTGCATTGAAATTAATCAAAAACAAAAAGACACAGAAATGATTACGAAAATCAAGAGAATTGAGTTGTAAATAACTCCAAAGACGATGTCAAAACGCATGCAAATTTGTTGAATGACTCTCATTTGCGAGATTATAATATAAAATAGCAAAATGATCTGCGGTTTACAAATTATAGGAAAACGTACAAAATGAAAGTGCCATCTTCCAAAGAAGCTGGGTTAATGTACTTAATTTATTGCATAAACAATCGTAATAGACTAATAGAATTATTACTTGCCAATGTAAATAGACAGTGGAGACTATAGCAAATTACACAAATGAGTGAAGTTTCCGAATGGAATAAAAGTGAACAAAACAAAGCATTCTTCTTGAGTCAACAATCGAACAATGCAATCGCTAATCATTAATGGACAGATGACAGGTAAAGAAACTGATGTTGGGCCAAAGACGCTATAACAATCGAACGCGATATGATGGAAAGGAAACACGTCATAAAGATAGATCAAATACGAATTACGACTTACCTACACCTAGTTTTAAGATAGAAGGATGAGCAAATGAGCATATTTCTGGGATCAAAGAAAAACATAAGCATATTCTAGAATTTAGGTGGTTGTCAAATGCTAGATCGGTACGTAAGTCTGCTTCGTTGAAAATTCCATGTCCATATGGGACAAATACGGTTTTTGTAATAAATGACCAATGAAGTTTGAATCACAGGATACAAAAAAGTACAACATTAATACATTATCAGGAAAAGATCAAATAACAGGCGACTATAATTTAAAATACTGACAACCTGATTTGGAAATCATTTTAAGACATCCATAACCATAACCTAACAACCTAGTTAAGTTAAGTTTTAAATTGAGTCAAAGATTTACCAGTTAACAAACAAGATTTACCCATAAGAAATCACATAGCTTTAACAATGATAAGGAAAAGTTTAGAAGTAACGGAACCTGGAGTAATCATTTCTACTTTTGCTTTTGCAGCTGTCTTATTCGATATGATCTATAAGTGAGTAAATGCTTAACATATCATCAAGTGTATGACGATCCGCTCGAGTTATCCGATGTAACGAGCTTTTTGTACCGTCGCCGCAGCGATCTCACTAAATCAACGATATTATGCCAGTGATATGGAAAGTAAGAGCGGCGCGTGAGAAACCATGTGACGTTAACAATGACCCATACAACGTGCGATGAGATGAGATTATGTGGATCGGTAAGCTTGGGATAACTTTGATGAAAATTTATATGTAGGAACTCAGACCAACAAAAAAAGGTAGACGGCGCACTGCGAATATCAAAGATGAAGCCATCTTTTTATCTATGTGTGTCTCGAAGGGTTGCCATTTTTTATTTTTTTTCCCTATAACTTGGGAAATAATATTTTATGGGTAAGCTAATTTCGTGCAAGTCAGCACAAGTAAGATATTGTTGAGTATGGTATTGTAACTTAGTTTTTTAGAAAGATCTAAACCTAAAAAACAATTTTTTACATCACACATACCTACATTCAATTATGTAAACTAGTTAAGTTTTAAAAGGTTGTCGAAGCGTAACAAGCGTAAGTCATTATGTAAATTGTTTCAAAATAAAATAGGTAATTACATTTTAAATCAACTTTAATAAATTAAAAAAGACCACCATAACAAAATCACTGACTAAAGAAAAAGTAGGTAATATCAAGATAAAACATAACAAACGAAACAATAACGTGTAAATGTTATGTTAACATGCTTACAAAATAAATATTATTTATCATGAACAAATAAAGTCTTTTTCAACACATTTGCTCAAAAAAATTCATTTACGAAGATTGTATATATTATTCACAAGTTAAATATAACGCAACACACAATGGAACGTGCGGTAAAATAGGTACTCTCACCTAAGTACATATTTTACCGCATACTCCGTTGAATAGCGCCGTACGTATCCTTTACAGTTTTTTTTTTAATTTTCTTATAAGAGTATAAATAAGTATGAGAATAAAATATAAGCTGAATGATTGAACCTACTTGGAAGCGCTTTTGCACAATACGTTTGTCTCAATTTAATACTAAAGAGAAAATGAGACGAAAGATGTAGTTCCATTTGCACATTCGCGCTATTTTCATACTACAAACGTCAAAGATTGTTGCAACTTTCTGACTATCTAAAAACTAAAAGTTTTTTCATTACCTATTGTACTGTTTTCTCGCAAATGTGTTGAAAAACTTCAAATCTAAAATATTTTATACATAAAAAAAAAAGAAAATAGGAACATAACTCGAAGAAAGAAATCATATATATATTTCTTTAATCGAATGGGGAAATATTAAATCGTATAATGGCAACCCTCACACTTAATGTCACTGCTTTCGTTTGTTGACGTTTTTGTTCGAAGTAACCTAAAATTCATAGTTAATTTATAATAAAAACGATGTTATTTCAAGTTCTTACAAGTGAAAAGTGATTCCGTGATACTTTTTATGTGATTTGCTATTGTTTTTACAAATTTTTACTACACAGGAAGGCATAATTATATTTTTCTATTAATGTTTTCTAGACGACGGCTCGTGAAGTACTAAGAGCGATGAGCATGGTTTTAGTGTAGGTGTGTGGGTGAGCTTGTGTATTTACTTGAAGGAGCACGGTTTTGTGGCTTCACTTTTGATGTTCGCGGTGCGCTGTCTACCTTTTTTTGTTGGTCTGAGTGTAGGAATAATTAATATATCAGCATTCGGTCACATGTCTTGGTTTTAGGCAATTCTGTATTCACTTTAACCCAATTGTTCTTTGGTAGACTCATCAAACAATGAAATATACATTTTTGACAATTACAAGGCGAAGTCTAAGCAGATTTTATATTGTTGTATCTATACATGCAGAAATCAGCAATAAAGGATTACGGATTAGGTACGTTTCATAAACTGCACTATTGTCACATTCAAGTTCCCATTGTTTAGTTTTACACAATTTTAAAAGGTGCAAACACATCTCAAGCAGAAATGCTTTCAATGCTCATAACATGTAAGAGAGAAGTGACGAAACGTAATTGTGGTACATACAAAGGTGCAAACCCAACAGCACTCATCACTTTATCAAGACTAGTTACGTCAACTGTGTCATTCATCTTCTATTTGTAGTTACACAACTTTTAGCGGATTATTGCTAGAAAACAGAACGAGAGAAATGCAACTTGCAAGGCGTGAAAAATGCCAATTCTTACTTTGTCACGACTCTACGCGGAACAACTAAGCATAAGTAGTAAAGCATTTAACCAAGACGTTTACTAAAGGAAACGAGTAAACAAAAACAGTTTTCGTACGACACGGAAGTCTTTAAGACAGATAAAGTGTGGACAGTAATCGTTGCGGTAAACTACCGTAAGCAATTTTCTAAAGTAAATAGTGTTGGACGTAAGATGCGTGTAACTATAAGAACGATGGTTTTATAAGCAATTAAATGTTATGCCAGCAGTTTATGTAACTTTTAACTACGCTTGTGGGTACTAGGGTCTATGATCGTGCATGAGCTTTTTCCGAAGCATTGCTTTAACTTATGAAGTGGTTACGGTAGATAGGTACAACTTGCAATAAAATCACGATTTTGTTTTCGAAGACCTCCTTTCATGAGCGTACTTATTATAAATCTCATCAATCACCATGAAAGCTTTAAATTAATTAACTTAGTAATTAGTTGCAAAGAGAAAAGCCTGCCACAAATCCACTCGCTCGTTTATATTGCAGAAAGCTGAAATCAGTTGGCTGGTGGAAGTTAAAGCGATTCGACACTTAGAAGAACCTCATGACTCAAAGTTTTATCGATTCAATTCAATAAATTTATATCTAATGGTAAACTACATGTGTAAGCGCCGTGAGTAAAAAGTTAAATAATATGAGATTAATTTGCTGTAGTAGTAGATGAATTTGTTGGAGTGCCATAAATAAATATATAAAAGTTAATCAAAGAAGGGTCAAATGACTTTTTCTCGCTTTTCTTCTCTTGTTCTTTTGCAGGTCCAATTTTTTGGGATTCGGGTCTCCTCAGTTCCTGCTCCAAGTAGTTTGCAGACAACCCACTAAGGCTAGTTGTCTCCTCCGACAATCGGGCTTGCTTGCGGCCTCTTTCTTTATTGGACTACCAGGTCAATAGCTTTCTTTTGTACTGGTCGGCGCGAAGCGATTTACTGACATGGCCTGAGGACTTCAAAGGAGATTTTTTTTCGCTGTTACTGAACGATAAGAGAAACTTTAAAAACTGCCAAGTATTTTTATACCCATGCATATTATTAGATGCAAGTAATTGATTAACGAACGACGCTAATTCGCGCATGTGATCGTCACGGGCGGCGCGCGCATTCCGCCGGGGAGGCGGCGCGGCGCGTGCGCACATTCCGTTTCACATAATACTGTGATTTGCCATCTTTGCCGCATGGAAATTAAGGGAGCTCAGAATCTATTAGATGATGGATACTGTATTTTTCCTATGAGATTATTGAGATAAACCCGTTGTGTGCATGATTTAATCATTTCAACCCAAAAATATCAATCTATTATCCATGTACCACTGCTGCTGCTTTTCGGGTTCCTGTGGCTTAGAAATTCTGCTCGAAACCTAGTACTTTCGAATTTCGAAGATTTTTGAGTAACCCTTGAATTTCTGCCTTGGTGATATTGTGGAAAGCACCGTCTGAATCAGTTAAGTCTGGTTTTGTCTTAAGGGGTCATTGAATGCTTTCTTTTATCCCTTTCAGAATAACATCTGAATGGATATTAGGTGCATGTGCCTAGTATTCATACAAAGACCATTTTTAAACGTCTTCAGATAAATTAATCAGGAACATTTTTAAACTGAAGATGAGTTAACTTCAACTCATCTTCAGTTTCCGGATTCTCTGCGTCTAAAACTTTTTTAAATTCTTCGGTATATTCGACTGTTGATGATGATTTAGACATATCATGTCCAAAATATATCCTAAAGATAGGCACCAATGAAATACAGAAACGTGGAAACGTATGGTAGGTGTAAAATATTCCTTGTTCTGTACCATAGAGACGGGACAAATGGATATCAATCTTATGCAATATGCATATGCATATTCGAGATGCTTCATGGTAAAAATAACGGCGACATGCCTGAATAGGTTTTATCATTGTTTGATCGAACATTTCAAACGCGAATGTTGAAAAAACACTAAATGCAGTTGTTATTGAAACACAAAAGAAAAGTAAAAATTGCAGGAGCGCATTGCCGGAGCGCTGTGCATTTGCCATTAGCAGAGTTACCACTCGAACGCGCTGAGCCGCCGCGGGCAAACGTGTGCCGCAAACCGCCATCATCACTTTCACGTTCACAAGTAAAAAAGCGCGGGAAACTTGTACGAGAGATCTCACATTTTTCTCAAATACCTAATAACAACCAGTAATATAATTGCCTACCTGTTATTCTATTGCCACGACATCGGATTGTTTACAAATATACAATCATCATGATGTGATAATAAAACGAATTCAATCGTTCAATAGCCAGGGCCGAGTGCACGCGTTTTTGACAAATAGAGAACAGCCGCACGTGAATATTCGCGGTCTTTGTTTTCTTCTGTTTTTCCTTCTTTGTCTTCGACTCTTTCGTCTATTGGTTTCTGAGCTTCGTTTCATTCGTAAAACAATCGTGCCGCGACAATTGCGTGATTTGATACAAACATTTGGAACTCGTTATTAGTGCAGTGTTTGTGCATCAATACGTGGGGACGTACCTACAATAACTACAGTGCGTTCGGAGCTTGCAGTTGCCTATTTGATATAATATGGGTATATTTTGGAGATCCGCCATGCCTCTATTGACCACGTTGGCCGCTTTGGTGATTATAGTTCACTCTGCAGAGGAAGATATGGAGACGGAGTATCGACACGATTTGAGGCCTCGAGTATTGGATACTGGGACGCAAAATTTCGATCAGGTAACAAAAACTACTTTTTTGGACACTTTTAATAATAATAAAAAAATATAACAGTTAGCTGGGAGCGAGGATACAGATTTGTTCCTTGTATCCTCTTTTGAACCTCAATTGAATCAATAATGATAAAACAGGATAAATATCTAGCAAGCTAAAGATTTTTTTAAGCTCAAATTTGGACTGGCTGAAGCAATATAGAAAAGCATGACAATTTAGATAGGTAAAACAACACAGTAAAACTTGAATAAAGCTGAATATGAAGTTTAAATTAGGAGAAAAACAATGGTTTTAACGTCATTTTACTAGTTTAAAAGTTTAGGACAAATATATGAGAAACTCGGAAACATTATCAGGAAATTGAATTAAACCTACGCGTTTTTTTTGCTGTTGTTTCATAACAATGGCTGTGTTCTTTCCTTCTGCGGTTTCTATTTTTACACTTTTCACTTCAAGGTAAAAAAATGCATACCAAACACTGCAGTTGTAAAGTTTAGCTATAAACATTTACATTTCAAGAGCTGGTGCTAACAACTGAACCTATAACCTAACTGTACCTATTCGTAATACTAATATATAGCAAAACCGTATGGTCTGCTATCGACCTATATGCGCAGGCATGGTAACAAATTCATGTTAGCAAAAAAATTAACAAAAAACAGAATCTGCATAAGAATCAGCAAACTCGACTAATGTCGGTACTGTATACTCCGTTGGGTAAGGTAAGAGAGAACAAGAACCAAAATAAATTAAAACATACGTCTTTACTGCATAGGATCAAAAAATATTTTCGTTTGTTTATTGAAATCGCTCCAATTACTTAAGGAATCAAAAGAATTTTAGCCAATACTGTACCTACGTTAACTAAAAAAGTATTGAATTTCTTTACAAAGCCAATGCATCAAAGCGAGTGACTTAAAAAAAAAAACCAAGCAATTTTGTTTCTGCAATTCAAACAATCCAAATCAAGACAATAATAAAGAGAAATCTAGTTATAAAGAAGGGACAGGAAGTGTACGAAGTTTAGATCAAGAGTAGACAAGTCTAGAAACTGGTCTAGAAATCTGGGAGGTGCCTGGAGTAAGTGGAGCGTGGTCGGTTGTCCGCACATCAATTAGACAATTGACGTGTGTAGATTAAA
This sequence comes from Melanchra persicariae, assembly GCA_947386135.1. Taxonomy (NCBI): domain Eukaryota; kingdom Metazoa; phylum Arthropoda; class Insecta; order Lepidoptera; family Noctuidae; genus Melanchra; species Melanchra persicariae. The sequence continues at coordinate 9,008,776 of OX376659.1, forward strand.
GACGTGAGTAGCTTTTCAAAAAGATACCAGGACTTGCATGTCCGTTAGAGGTGATAATAATTGACGGATTGATTGATAGAATCAGTGATAGAAGTCACTGTATGCGTGTTGATAGACGTTTTTTAACTGACGATATACGAATCGAACGCGCTGCAAATTAATGCTTGCAATGCATTAGCTTTTTGTGGTCTCTTCCTATATGGCAGAAATTGCCGCTAAATAAAGTATTGGAATTGATACCTTACAGGGACAAAAAATCGTGAAAGTTTAGACAAATAAAATGAAGAAATTTATTCTGATGACATGCTGTATTAGAATATGGCATACAAAGTTGTTCTAAGGTAGAAACTTAGTTTCAGTTCAGTGTACTTTATGTTATCTCGTAAATTGGTCCAGTGGGTACGGCACGCACCCGGCCGTGATATTATGCGATCATAATTAAAATTCAGCTTTTTTACCAACGACGTCACTGAGGCTAACACAATTAGTCGAATTAATAGCGGGTGAAGCGAAGAGCACGGGGAAACAAATGTTATCTTTTTAAGAGTGGAGATTGTGGGTTACTTACGAGATTACGCTATGAGATTTCGATAGTAAAACGTAATTGGACTTATGGTGCTAGGAGGTCAAGAGGTCAAACGCATTGAACTATTGTGCTGACCCCACAGGCCACACAGAACCATCACGAGAGTGCTCGTTACACAAACAAGTGTATGCTGAAACAGGTCACATTACTAAACATTTATTTAAATTACATAATTGTATGAGATAATGAGAATGTTCTCCAGACAAATGGCAAAAAAAAATTAAGCCTGCATCAAAATTTTTGATAGAAATAAAGAGAAACAAAAAAACGGTCGGGCCACACAGAAAACTGCAAATCAAAAGCTCATCGTTACATCACCAATATCCTTAAAAAAAATCCATATATCGCACTTTCTACGATTAACCATACACTTCACTGATTCATAACATAATATTATATTAGCATATTACGTCTGAACGACCTCCATTAACATAAGTCACATAGTATAGCTGTTGATTCAAGTTCGCAGACCGGTAACACGCTGCTTTCAACTTTCCTCGCGGACCGCGGTTATCTGTGGTTATACCATCATTTTGTAACAGCTTTCTTTATTCAAAGATGAGATAACTAAATTATATTTGAACAGATGTATTTCACGATGATCTGTGACTTTTTGGTCCGAATGAGTTTGACTCTATTAGTATTCCTGGCATGAGCTATACTTTTTCCGCGAGTGTCAATATCTGTTGCGTCATTTGCTAGAGATGTAATGATATCTCTAAATGTGATGCTTCGAACAAAGATGATGTTGTGAATTAATAAATCATTGTTAATAATTTAAAATCGAAATCCTTTCGTCTAGTATTCGAGCTTAATATATTAGCACATCATGACTCAGTTGTTTTAGACGATTATTGTGGCGAAGAAATCAATCAGTGCCAACTGCCATACCGTTTTCTCAGATAGTAATAGCATCTTTAATAAAAGCTCTGTGAGATGAAGAGTAGAAGAAAACGGGATATTTTGCATGTTACCTAGCTTTAGGATCTGTCGTAACCACAGTTAGACAGAACAGTTTCGTCTTGTTTCAAAACGGGATTTTCAGTACATATTGACTAAAAGTCAAGCTTGGCTAAATAATAACAGCCGCACGGGTCGTACTTCAAAGTAATGCTGGGTTTACCGAGGTCGTTCCGTGGATGGGTGATCATCCTTTATTTACGGACTGTGTCTCCTCCTTGCCTCAGAAAGCACGTTAAGGCGTTGGTACCGGCTGTCATTATGAACATCTTTGACAGTCAGACAATCAGAAGCCCGATCTGACACCAGACTTACCAAGGGTATCGTATTACCCAATTGCTGGGTTGTGGAGGTCAGATATGCAATCGCCCTATGTAAAATACTGGTATTCGGCTGCATCCAGCTAGACTGGAAGTCGGCCCCAACATCGTTGTGAAAAGACTAGGCACATTAATTGATAGATTCAAAGGGGATATTTTTAAATGCACATCTGTATAATTTTAATGCATACCAGAAAAAATAATGCTGTGCAAAAAATCCCAATTGATTAGAAAACATGTCTTACAAAAAAAACTAAAAAAATCATCCAAAACGAGATGACCTTTTTATCGAATTCACACCAAAAATGTGGTTCATACATCGGATTTATGATTTATAAAACAAAAATACGAATTGTTTATCAAAAATACTAACTTGCACTCTAAATTGCACTTCCCTGAAATCTGCTATTTCAGGGAAGTGCAAGTGGTGGTTATCATGGTTACAATAGTAGCCGGTCATTGGGCACCCCGACTCGGACAGGTTAGGTTAGAAGGGGATGGCGGGGTCAAGCGAGCGAGCGAAGCGAGCGAACAGACCCCGCCATCCCCTTCGTGGTTATTTTTTTTTAAACCACCCAGAAATATCATTAGCCAAATATTCGTTCAGTAAAACAGTTCTGCAAATACCATTAAACAGTATATCTAATATGATTTATTTAGTGTGCATAATTTGTGTGCAAGTCAGTATTTTTGATTTAACTTTGAAATATTTTGTTCGAAAAAAGGGAAAATACAGATATCGATTTAATTACATGCCGATTCAAAGTCAACGCATTTATTTCAACTATGGTAGGTTAAATAACAACTGCCGCACGGATTGATCTTCAAGGTTGAGCAACGCTTGCCGGGGTCGGCCTGTCGATGGGCATACCAAGATTCCTCCGTACCTCGGAAAGCACGTTAAGCATTTGGACCCGGCTGTCATTTGTAGATCTTTGGCAGTCGTTACGAATTGTCAGGGAATCTGACTCCAGTCTTGCCAAGTACCGTGTTACCCAAGTTACCCAGTTAATGGGTTGTGGAGGTCTGGTAGGCAGCCGCTCCACGTAAAATACTGGTAGTTAGCTGAATCCGGTTTGACTGGGAGCCGACCCCAATATAGTTGGGAGAAGGCTAGGCAGACGATGATGGTAGGCGGCAGATAAATGTGCAATAACGGTCATTAACCCACATTCATTTATTGAAAACAGAAATAAAGACAAAGCTGTCCTGAATCTCCTTCTATCGGATTCTTTACGTTCTAAGTAATGAAAATACAACTGAATTGAGAACATTCTCCTTCTTTTGAAGTCGGTTAAAAAACGGTACGGTACGGTTCATCATTTATTGTTCGGGGAACTACGAAGGGATTTTAGGGAAAGGTCAATGTACTTTATTGCAAGTTTACCTGGCGACTACAACAAACCATTTTAAGTCATGTTTCAATTGACAAGAGGCCCTAGACAATGTGCCATTCAATTAGCGAAGGCACTGTCGAAATGCAAAAATGTAGGGATTTGATCAAGTGACATTTCGATAGCATCTGTCAATCCCATATATTTTTGACGTGTTTTCAATCGCCTTCGCCACGCTACCGTTGACAGAATCTCACTTGTCTTGAGCCCAAGGAGACAAGTTGAAGACTTTGTTGTGTGCGCCATTGTTGTTATAGAGTGAAAACCTACTTAATTTGTTTGATAGTGCAGTATTGCCTCAGTGCGTATAGCTTTAAAATTATCGATACAGGATTAACAACCTACGATAGTTTCAAGAAATGATAATTCGGGCGCTGCGTACCTAATACGGCTCAGTAAAAAAATATATAAATTATTCATCAGCTTCCTTTAAAGTGTGGAATTAACTGGCCGGCATGAACATTTATCTAATAAGGAGTAGTCTGGTTAAAGAACATTAATTTAACTTGAGTTGAAAACGTATGATCTAGCGTAATTGCCGTTTTTAAGTTAATATCTGGGTTTTAACAATGTTAGTGAACTAATTGGATGTTTTGGGAATTGAAGACGCAGATTGTTTGAAACTAGTAACTGCTGTGAATCGGCAGCTCATATTATCATCGAAACTTCCACAGAGATTTAATAACATGTCTCGATGATGTGACGCTTGTGAACACTACGATTAGGTACCCAACTGTAGTATTTGCAATTGCAACTATGAAGTGGGTGTGATGACCCAATCTATAACTCTGAATAATGGCGAAAAATACTCATAGTGATGAAAACTAAACAGAGTCATTGAGTCAAAAAACAATATTCCTAGCCAGGAATCGAACCCATTGATTTAAAAAAAAACACACTCACTGTCCGAAAAAATCGCACACAAACCACATGGCAAATTAAAATTGAAGAAAAGACGTACTTTTCTAACCTTAACTGTCAGATTTAATTTTTATCAAAGAGGGCCTTTCGCTATACTTACCTCATAGTTTCGGATTTGACACCAGTTGAATAATTCACCCTGTAGATGACTTTATGAACTTTATTCTTCGAACCAATAACAACATCTTACATATGGTTTGATACGGAAACAAAACACAAGACTTGAAAAGTAATAACTGTATAAATATCATGCTCAGAAATTGAGAATACTCAATGAGTTAGTTATTTGAAACTGTGCGAATCAGTACTGTGTTCTCCTGACTGGATTTAAGACGAGTTTTCCATTCTTGGAAAATGCTGCAATGCACCTAATAAATTAAATAGGTACCTAATGCGTGGAATTTAATTATCACATTAAAGGTGTTACTATAAAAAGGCAGGGAATGTCAGTGGTTTTAAGTGTAATATGAAGTACCATGTGCAGTTTTATCACTTTTATGTTTGTCCAAGTATTTTTATGGGAAAGCGTGAAACTTAGGTTTTAATTGCACAGTCGATGATCGGAAGACTGATGGGCCATTCTACTTTTCGATGCCTATAAAAAACGTCCGTACATTTTAACGCATAATTTCAACTATTATTTTTTAATTCAGAATTGCATATGCTCACCTGAATGATAACTTTTATCGAAATATGTGGGCTAAGAATAGAAAAAAACAACTTTTTGGTAACGCAGTGGACATTTTATATGAGGCACATGGGGACTGGTAATGCAGTGGCAATTTGAGTAAATAAAGTAATGACACTTTTTGTAATGAAATACTCAGAATATTCAAAAAAATCATAATAAACATTGATGCCCGGTTGAGAACTGACGTAACATTGCTAGGAAAATATTTCAAGTTATTTATAAAAGTGTTCATAAATCATCTCTATTTTATGCACTAAGAAGTAGAATGGCCCTGATAACATTTTCGATATAAATACATCTGGTTTACTTGCAATTTTATCGATCCATATTATGGCAACAAAGATTAAATTCCGCGAGGAAATGAAAGTTGGAATTGCAACACAAAAAAAAATAATTAGGCAGATTTTTCACTAATTTCAGAATTATTCACTATAGCAGCTAAGCGTTCGTTAATTGGTTGCACAATAGTAATTAATTACAGAAACATAGATACTTATATGAATAATGCTTTGGTTTTGGTAAGTATTTATTTTAAAAACTTGGACATTCTCACTGTTAAATAGAAAAACTTTCATTTGCTATTAGTGACGTGACGTGACATTCGTTTTCCTGAATGCACTATAGATACCTGTTTAATGATGGTAGGTACTACGAACCTGTGCCAGGGTTGCGGAAACTGTTCGAAAGAGTCACCGCGGCCCTGGAACGCAAAGGGCATTTGGAGGAACACGGATGGGTTTCAGTCAGTAAGAGTCTGACACTCACTCTCCGCTCCGGAGTCATTTGATGATTTCCCATCCTTAAAAAAGGTACTGCGAATCCGTAGGTACCTAAATTTAATGAACCAGTCACCTACAACCGAATCAATAAAGGCGTATTAGCAAACGTTGCGGTGAATTACCATAAAATTATAATGTGCGTAAATAGAAAACACGTCCAGCAGGTTGAACTATAAATCAGACAAGTTTGACAAATCGTTATTTAAGCAGAATAGAGTTACATCTTCACAAGCGTCTATTCGCTCACTTGACCCACATTACAAGCGTGATATGCAGTTAACACTCTAACATATTCATTTACTCGTTTTATTCTGAACCAACACGGAAGAATATTACATAAATAGAAAAAGCAAACAAAAATTCAAGAGTCAAACTTTATTCGCTCTTACTATGGAAACATTTAATCAATTATAGCGGAAAATAACTTATAGTTTAAGTGAATTGATGGTTTAGTGATAGTTAGTATGAACTGCGCGGTGGAGGCGTAATCAAAGACACTTTCTACGTGTTTGCTGTGTTGGTAGAGGTAGGTACACTGCACACAACGCATCACTCGACCAATCGGTAAAGGTACGGTCACAGTAAAAATAGGTTCGTCACTTTAAGGCATACTTTTTTTCCATCCATAATGGAATCCGCCTCAGTATTTTCCTAATCTCAATGGCAGAAAATGACACTCAGTTTATAATCAAAAACCGGTCAAGTATAATTCGGGCTCAGTGCAAAGGGTGCCGAATGAATAATTTAAGTAATTACAAGCAGGGGGGTTATATAAGTTATAGTAGCTAGTGTACCTACTATCTACTAAGAATACCTACATGTGGAATGCACTAAAAGTATTGAAAATTACATATTTTTTAAACCACCAGACTTCTTATGAGTTTTACTGTTAAATATTTATATTAAGTAAAAAAAATTAGCAGTTTCGGAGACAAGGGGTAAATTGTCATACTTAATATTTAATAACTATTTATTTAAAAAAAAGTGAAGTAGACAATATTCACCTAGACACTGGTGATAGGTTTGTGGTTTATAAAATTTAATATGGGCTGCTCAGTGCCGTAGCTTCTAAAGGTATTGTGTCCTTTTTTTTTTTTTTTTTTTTTTTTTTTTTTTGGATGGGAAATCATCAAATGACCCCTCCCGCTCTGGGTTGAGCGGCAGGGAGTGTCAGACTTCTACTGACTAAAACCCACCCATGCTCCTCTTAGTGCCTTTTACGTTCCAGGGCCGCGGTAACTCTTTCGAACAAATCCGCAACCAGGTATTGTGTCCTGACTTGATCAAGGAAAGAATTAAGAAACTGACGAAGGTATACACGACTGGACTATACAAAACAACGTAACGTTTGTTTTTACTGAAGATTCCATACATATTGTTCTTCAGTTTCACACGAGACTCAACATTTTTTTTATCTCTTATCAAACGCATTATTTAGAGCACGAAGAGTCGCATCGTCTTGAATTTACGTAATGCGTGTGCGCAACCATAAGAAAAATGTGTTAAAATCACAGTGAAAATTAATGTTACGGTCTACGATTTTATATAATGTTGAACAGAGTTATTATTTTACAACTAGCAACCTAATTTCTTAGGTTTACCAACTTTAATTACTATCATGACTAAGATAACATTATGAGTTGGGTATAAAGGCATTATGTTACAAAATCATTAAACTACTGTTACTAGAGTGTAAATACTCATTAACTAAGTGAATACTTATATTTCCTTTTGTTTTCGAAACAAAAACAGATTAACCAATTAACTCATTCAATCTGACAAGATCTGAGATGAACAAAACCACAGGTAAGACGCTCTTTCTTCACTCACGTTGACAGTTGAATGAATGATACAACAAAGTCATTCACCTTCAGTCCAACCAGTGACCTTTCACTACTACATTTTCCAATCGTAGAACGCTGCAACTACCAATGATATTAGTTGAACAATGATAATTATCGAACAAAACAAAAACAAGCGCATTTGTGTCGGAATTACTGTAATTTGTAATTGAATTCATCAGCATTATGAATAAGCAATAATGATAATAGGAACGTACAAGTTTGAACTATGATTCCGTATTTGTAAACCACTAAGCCTTTTTAAGGCGAATGTATTGTACCAAGGTATATGTTGTTTAAGGTTTGTAATTATCTTCTAGGGGTATTGGGCTTCAATTCGTTGGAGGTAAGAAGAGGCTTTGATCAGCTCACGATGGCCTGTAAAACCCTAAGCGGTCGTATTGACTGCCCGGAGCTCCACGGACTTTTCTGCCGCCTATTTGTGCCCGACAAATACCTTGGCCACCGTCAAAGCCGCCGTCATAATCTGTTCGCACTGCCGCCATCTAGATCTGTTGCTAGAGCTGAATCCCCAGTATGTCGAACCCTAAGGATGCTAAACGCCCTCCTGACTGCCAACCCTGAATGTGATGTGTTTGCTGATGAATGGATGAAAATAATGCGTGCTTGTCTGGTGTTCTGTGAGAGGCAATATGCGAGGGTGTCCACTGTTACATGCTAGTTTATGTTACTTTGTGATGTATTTAATTTATTTAACCATTTACTCAAATAATTGTTGATAATTTTATCCAAGAATTGAATATCTTTGAATTTAATTTTGTGCCGTATGTTATTGGAATGCTTATTTAATTTTAATTTTTATAATTCTATGTTAATTAATGTAATTGGACCTGTGCCGTTTTAATTAACTATAAATAAATAAATAAATAAAAATAAATAAGGTTACACTCTTCGATATTTTGTCCATACAAATTTCGGGGGGGTATTACTCCACTGTTTAACATTATAAATTCAAAGTTAAGCATGATATCGTTTTATATCATTATTAATTTTGTCTGTACGGAAACAGGGGGTCTACTCTCTTTCTCTGAAACGAAACTTCGTAAACGAACGAAATATAAACGAAGTTTCGTTAGTGACCCTACTCTGTTTTGTTTTCGGACACGCAGACGAAGTTCGGATCCATAGACTATTTTCGTGAACGAATGACATGAAAAATATTGTGTGGGTCTTTTATGATGTCATTTAAAGTAAATTACGGTTTTTACTTCAACTTTAATTTTATAAACTATTTTGATTTATTTTGAAATTTTACATTTAAAATGTGGTTTAATAAATATTTCTTGTAATATTGATGCAGAATCAATAATTAAACAGTTATTTTTTTATTTTTGGTGAAATTAACCGGGACACTATAAAACACCCTTTCACGGTCATTTTTAACCGACTAAATTAAAGAGTAGGTACTATTTCATGCCACCAAATGGATTTAATATATGACAACCAAAATTGTCTATATATTCACACTCAATCTAATCATAACATGTCAACTTACAATTTTTTGTTTAGATTCTTTTAAAAGTTTTCAGTTTGTTTCTCAAGTACTAACTGTGTTAATAAATCATGTTTTAAAGTGTTTTTTTTTTTACACACATCTCAATCGCGATAGGTACACATTCCGCCAGAAAGTTTCAAGTCGTATTGTGTCGCAGTCTGCATTTTGGGTCTCCACAAGTTTTATTTTGGATTTAAAAAAATTGTAAGTAAATATCTTAAAATATACTGTCGGCGACGAGACTCCGTCCACGTCCCTAGGCGCAAGTAGTGCTAGGGGCGACCATGTGAATAGGGAAATGTTGTCTTAAAGTTTGAAAGAAACTCATTAGAATGTGCTAGATTTTAAATAGTTTAGGTTTAATTATTGTCTAATTAGTTTTATAAGTATTATTTGTGCATGCTAGATCCAATAAGACTCCAATATGATAGTATTTTTAGATTTTGTAAGGAAATTTTTAAGTAGAATTTTTGACGTAACGAAAAAATTACGTAAGTTGAAAATGAGGTTTTTTGTTTGTAGAGATATCGTTTTGAAATTGGTGTTAAAATAAAGGTCTCGACCCAAAACCTATTTTACAAAAAGAATTAAGTCGATAGGACTTGTAGTTTTATAGATACTAAGGAAAATGTATAGTGAAAGTTTGTTATGATGTAAATTTTGCAGTTTTTGTTCTAGAAACTTTTTATTGTGTAAAGTAAGCAATAAAATGTGTGTTAACTTGCTAGTGGTCATACCTAAAAAAAAAATGGCTCAATCGCAGTCGTCGAGCAGCCGTTGAAGAGGCAACATCAAGAAAGGGAGCCGAAACCTGCGGATCAAGAAACCCCAGGAAGAAGCATTTTTTTTTTTTATTTCACCTCCTCCCGGCTGTCCGTCTCAGTCTCCCGAGGTCCCAAGAGTTCAAGTAGAAGCACATACGCATTCAGGGGTGCGTGGCGGCGTACGTAACCAGCGCAAGGGAATTTAAGGGGCGTACGTCGAACTACGTGGGAGATTGTCCCAGGTCGACAGTGCGGACACTGGTCGTGTCCCTGCCGTCCGAAACATATCAGCTCTTTTCCATGACACCTTGCGTTTGGTGGTAATAAAGGCACTATTTCCTGGCACAACTCCTCGAATAATTGCCGACTGAGTCTGTAATTTCCTACAAACTCTAAGTCGGGAATTTCCTTAATATTTAGTTGATTGCGCAGGCGACGTCGGTTCCTTCTACGCTCTAAACGTTCTTCACGTAGAGCAGCCTCGATTAAAAGCATTCTTGCAGCCATTTGAACCAAATTAATAACAAAATCAAATGATCAATAATAAAATGATGAAACGAAAATCAAAAGGTAACACTTTTGGTTTCGTCAATTTGAGGTTAAAATTCCGAACAATCATCTGTCAAATTCAAATTTTCGTTCGCAACATTTATGAATTAGAGTAGGTTTGGAGAATGTAAATGTCAAACAGTTTTCTTTCGAACGAAACTTCGGGAACGAATAGAACTGTAGTAGGAAACACGCGAAATTTCGATCGAAACTTCGTTTTTCGTTGAATAAGAGTAGACCCCCAGAATAGTGAAATGAAAAGCCATTAAAAAGTTATAAGCCCACAAAGATTCGTTTTTTTTTGCCAATTTTAACGCAACTTTGGGCGTAAATAAGTAATAAAAGAAGTGTAAAATCTCAAAAACAAAGTCGGCACCGACAAACCTCAATTGTAGAAGAGTTCAGTAAACTCTTTTGTAATGGATTTATGCAGTGGTTTTTTCATAAAACTCAACCTTCCAATAGACTTTTCGTGCATCGTCTAACGTTGTTTTCGTTCGGAACGGTGTTTTGAGCGTGGAAACTAGACATTGTGCGTTTAGACTAGCATCTAAATGCTCATCACTGATACTGTCTCTGTCGGGCACGATGCCCGGTGAGGTGGATTTTGTTCGAAAAAGTCACTGCGGCCCTGGAACGCAAAGGGCACTAGGAAGAGCACGGATGGGTTTTGGTCAGTAAGAGTCTGACACTCCCTCTCGCTCCACCCAGAGCGGCTTTTGATTATTTCCCAGCCATAAAAAAACGGGGTTCTAAGTTCGATTCCCTGGTCGGGCAAAAAGTGTTACCTAGTGGATTATTTAGGAATTTCTCAGTAATGACCCGGAATTTGGAAGTTGGTGCTGTGACACCCCTGTGTCTCGGAAAGCACGTGACGATGCTGTTCTTGCGCCTGAGTGCCAATTCTACAAATTTTTAAACAACGTTCACGTTCATCTCATTCGCTATCTATCAAAAAAGCCTTAATTTCCATACATTCTTGATCTCTCCCCGGTCGTGTCAGATTACCGTCCCATCGGAATATGAACGTAAAATAATAATAATAATAAATATATTTTTTTTTATATTAGACTATAGTACCTATCCTACTGGAGGGCTATAGAGCAATAATAATAAACCATTTATTATCAGGTAACAAAGATCCATAGATAAATACCTTAACCTAAGTATAATAATAACAATTGTGTTAGTAAATAAAACTAAACACTAACCGTAGTTAAGGAACAGAGAGTGTACCTATGTTTGCACAAATACCCGTGCACTAACATACCTCCCGCGTACTTGGAAAATCTTCGTTGAGGTCGGCCACCGTAGCCGAAATTCGGTCAGGGGGATTATATTGTCTAACCAGAGTTTTTGTTTTGATGGAGAAATAGATATCAGAGAGGCAGTAGCCCCGTGTAAAACCCACCCTCACATTGTTGCAAAAAGGCTGACAGAAGATAATGGTGAAGATATTGACATCTGGCCAAAGCATTCTGGCCGCAATAATTGAAATTTTATGAGGAATCGAAAGGTCTCAGAACCTTGGTTTATCATCAGGAATGTACTAAAATTATTATATAACATAAAAATGGGTTTCCTTTGCATATTTCGTTACGGAATACTAAAATATTAGTTGCAATGTAATGAAACCTGCTCGTTTGCAAATGGACACGAGTGTTTTTTGTATCAAGTTACGCTTTACTTCACAAAAAACAAATGTAGTTGTGATACAGCGAACGTAATAATCTCCTGTAAAATCTTACAAACAGATATATAAGGTGCTATAAAATTATCTGCCATCCTCTTGAGGGGTCATTGTACTCATCATTATGAACAACTTTTACAATGGGATCAACCCCGAAATCGCGAAAAAAAAATCAGCTGTTCAGTACATTTTTTCGAGTTACGCGTGCAGAAATGTATGGAGCAGTCGATTTTTTTTTCGCGATTTCGGGGTTGGTCCCATAGTAAAAGTTGTTCATAATTATGAGTACAATGACCCCTCAAGAGGATGGCAGATAATTTTATAGCACCTTATATACTTAATGTGATATGCGATAAACAATTTGATTTGATTTTTGTGAATTGCTTGACATGTAGGTTATCGATATTCCTGCCAGGGTTGCGAATTTTGTTCGAAAGAGTTACCGCTGCCCTGCTGGAACGCAAAGGGCAATAGGAGGAGCAAGGATGGGTTTTAGTAAGTAAGAGTCTGACACTCCTTCACGCTCCACCCAGAGCGGAAGGGGTCATTTGATGATTTCCAATCCATAAAAAATGAGACCGATGTTAGGCAGCTAGAAGCCATACATCCAAATTAAAAGTATACATAACTAGCTTCTGCCAGTGGCTTCGCTCGCGTGCATGTCAAGTTATCCCAAAACAACATACTTCTGGGGAAAAAGTATCTTGTCTGTATCCCCGTCATTGTCTACACGTGTGCTAGCTGCTAAGTATAAGTAATAAACTACCAATATTTTTAATTTTCCATTCAAACTTTAGCACCCCCTAAATCGTATTTTGGCGGTTGTTGTGAAAAAAAGGCCATCATTATTATTTACATTCGTACCAAGTTTCAAGTATATTAGCCCTTGGGCAAAAATCTTACTCCTTGGAGTAAGATTTTTCATACAAACTTTCATCTCCTACATCACCCCTTTAGGGGATGAACTTCTAAAAATCCTTTCCATCACATAAGAAATAAGACCTCCAAATTTCAAGTCCCTATGACCAGCGGTTTAGGCTGTGCATTGATTCATCAGTCAGGACAAAGCATTTAATATTATAAAGATTAACTATGCCAACTAAGTAAGACACCCAAGCCCAATGTAAAATAGCTCAAACCTGGTGACTTATATAAACACATAGAAATTATGAAGCAGTACATTACCAAGTTTTATTTGATCATTTTCAGCCATGGAGAGCAATGGAAGCAGACCCACCAGTGCAAGAGTTACGAAATACAGAAAATTGGGAAAAAGATATACCAGACGAAATCCCCAAACGTCGCAGACCTGGGCGTAAACGAAAACGTCGTCCACAAGCAGATTCTGACGAAGTGCTCACTCCACAAGAGAGATTTGTATATCCTGACGAACCACATCGACCCTTCATCGATTTAGACTCCGGGAACACCCCCCAAACTACGGAAATGCCTAAACGAAGACGAAAGAAACCAGAAAGTAGACCCATCCGCTGGTCAGACGACGTTGTGGACTTAGGTAGACCAGTGAGAAGAAGAGGTCAACGAAGAAAGCGACCTTCATTAGAAACATGGCCTGAATTAAGCGAATTCACAGTAACAACACAAATACCAGTAGAAGCAAAAACAGAATCAGTTGACCAAATTATCCAAGATGTAATAGAGGAAATGCCACAAGACGTTGTACTTTACGAAGATAAACACGAATCAGCGGTACCAACGCCTAAACATTTGAAACTAGATTTACACCAAAGCACATTAAAAGCCGAATATTTACAAGACTATGAACCAGAACTAAACGTTGAACCTAAAATAGTTGAAGACGAATCTTTATCGGAGTCTTCATCGGAAGTGTTCAACAAAGCGGCACATAAACGAAGCAATAATAATCATAATAACACATCCGCAGTGAACGCCGAATTCAAGAAAGCACAGGTATTTTTTTATAATGAATAAACAAACAGCCTAATATAAGTAAAAGTACTTACCTATCTACATACTTATTACGTATTTATTATTTCTTACTTCAACCTAATAAGTTATATTTCATTTCAATGAAGCATAAGCATCTTTGTTTTAAAGCAGCTTTTAACTTGATACCATTAGGCGTCGTACTAATGGAAAGTGATAGTTGCGCGAATACGAGATTGTCGCGTGAATTTGTTCGGCAAAACTGGAAGGCACCATCTGTTGGCGCGGCGTCGCGATTGGGTTTTACGGTATAAAATAACGCGACGAACGCGTATTCGAGCGATGATCGCTTTCTTTTAGAACAACGCCTTATATTTATTATTATTTTATAGGATAAAACTTTGGCACAATATCACAAAAAGCTAAAAAGGAAGTCTAAAAAAAAGAATAAAATAGTTAAATCCACCACACCACGTACCACTTTAGTTCCGATAAAAGAACAATATACCCAAAATCATAACGCTAGCAAGGTGCCAGTGCAACGCACAATAGAACATGAAAAATCTTATGAGAAGGTCAGAGAACCGATTAGTGAAAAAAAAAATGCGGTGATTAATATTGTAGATAATTCCACAACACCGCGTACCAATTTAGTATCGAAAAACGAACAGCGTAAAGAACATCGTAACATTAGCAAGATAATAATGCATCGCACGCTGGAACAAGAAAAAGCTTATGAAAAGGTCAAAGAATCGATGAGTGCTGAAAAATTATCGGCACTTAATAAGACACAAGTAAATCTGCTGATAGGAAAATGTAAAGATAAACTTCGACGCCATAAGACACGATCTTTAGAAGGATCTCAACCAATTTTGTGGATGGATGAAATTATCACGGTACTCATAGACTTGAATTTATACGGTACTCATAACATTGACTTAACTGCTTCTAAAATTTAGCAGTGTATAACAAATAATACCGTGTAATAGATGATTGTCTTGTTAACTAATTGAAATTGACCAATTTGCAGTGTGGTAGTTTTGAAATCGTGATAACATATAAATACTATAACATTAATCGGTTCTTAATAAATAAATCGTATTGTAATAAATTGTGTGGCTCTTATACACAAATTACAAATATTTTCTTATCATTTTCAGGATGGTTACCTCATGGATCCACTGACGTTAAAAGATATACTGAAGAGGTCCAATGGGACAAGTTTAAGTGAAATACTGCAACAGCATAATCTATCGTTGACGGACTTGCTACATGGAAAACATCACGCAGTGTCAATATTCAAGCCCCATGTTTCCCTAGAAGATAAAAATAGAAATCCATCGGAGCCTAGAAACGATATATCCGAGGTAAGACATGACTTACAAGATAAAGAATCAGAAGAGCAAAGTTTAATTAATTTAGAAACAAATTATGCTACTGAACCTGCAGTGGAATATCCTACACCGGTTGAAATTCAAACTGAAGATAATATAAAAGATGATGAATCAACAACAACCGTTAAACCTGTGGAAAAGACTCCCAAAATATCCACAAGACGCCGCTTCCCACTCGGACCACGTAAGAAACTACGAATGAGACCCATGTTAAACAACACATATAAGGGGCAAATAAGTAGAGATTTAGTGACATTAAATTCGAGAAAGTATTCACATCATAGACGAAATATTACTAAATCTAAAGAATGGAGAGATGTACTCCCATCTACGATGCAGAATACCACACAAGTCGAAAAGAACACCACAGTGGAACGTGAAACAACTACAACTGCTTTTATACCAGAAGAAACCACCATTACTGTTGAAATTTCTCAAAATATCACATCATCTGAGGAAATTAATTTAGAAGATAATCTTAACAGTAAACTTGACGACATTAATATGGACCAGACGGAAACTACAGTTAATCCTATAAAAGAGATCATAAACGAAACTCCAAAACCCTCGACAGAAAAACCGACAGTAGTGTCTATGTTGAGACCAACTGCGAATTCATCAGGTCTGAGACGACAAGCATTTAACAACAGACTGAAACGGAAACGTCTTAAACATAAGAATGCTACGACTGAGCCTCCGCCAGACGACCTTATAAAACACCTGTTAGGGCTGGGTGGCTTAGTTTCCTCTTCTGAGTTCATTGCGAGAACGCAAGAGCCTAAGTCCGTTGAAGATGATGCTACTGACCCAACTACACTGGAAGACTTCATTACGACGGAAAGTACGCACAGAACAGAAACTAGCGCAGAACAGTCCACAGCGAAAGTTACTAAATCTGTGACCATACAACCCAGTGCAACAGAAGAATCTGCTAAAATAGAGATCGAAGAAATTCTTAATGACACTCGAAGTAAGTACCTACACCAAATTTTTGTTAACAAGTCTCATTGCTTACGGCGAAAGTACTTGCTACCTTACCAATATTTGGAATTTTATCTTTAATTTTGGAAATGAACATCGTGCGACACTATTTTTTTTTGGTATAAGCGATCGAACCTTGGTATCGAAAACAAAAATTTGGCTAAGCATTATTATGGAACATAGTTTTACTAATTTCTGAATTTATTTTCAGCGAGTGCCAAATTATCCAAGATATTGATGGAACGAAACATGACACTAAGCGAATTAGTAGAACACAGAGAGCGTGGATCCAGCCATGTGCATCTGGCTGACATATTCCACAACGCATCCCGAGAACCCAACCCTGCCGAGCCGTTCTTATCTAAGTCTCTTTTAGAGCCGATATCCAAAGAGACTTATCCATTAAGGGCTCTATTAGACGCTAATTTGCATGACCCAAGAGTAACAACAGATGAACCAAGCATGATAAACAATGTTAACATTCCTGTTGTAATGGATTTCCGCAATAATGTTAACGAAAATGCTGAAAACATGGGTATAATGTCCTTGTTCAATAATTTTACCAAGCCAGCCAACAGAAGTACTTTATTGAAAGACTCTGAAGGGCGCGCTTATAAGACTACTATACTTGCCGTTACTATTACAAATGATACTAACATAAATGAAGCCAACGAGAGTGAAACAGTTAGAGAGAGCCGAGTTTTAAGCGAAAGTCCAGACGATGTCGTCAGCTGGAATGAAATATTCTCATTGATGGGAAGGAATCACAATAATGATTCATCATCAAATAACATAGAAGGTATTAAACATCACTACTACTTAAATCCTCACAAACACACAACTCTTAAAAAGAAAGCAATAAAGAATATTAATATTTTTCCAGGGCTAAATCTGAAACCATTCAAGACAATCAGATTGGACGAAGACGTGGATGGCGACGGTTTAATAGTACTAGAAGATCTACAACATCTCAACGAATTTGAAAACAACATCGCTTCAGGTTCTGAGGAAAAAATAGAAGTGAATACGTACGAAAATAAAGAGACAGCACCTGCATCAGGTATTCTAGATAAGATACCTAGCCAAACTAAATCTGTGACCGTTGCTACTGCTAGCATCGCTGGCTTAGCAATGATTTTATTCTTATTAACATATGCAGCTTTTAAATGGAAACAGCAGAGATCCGTAATGACGAAAAAACGTAGTTTCGGAGATGAAAGGATTCCAACACCGGTATTCGAAAATAGAAAAGGTCACAAGAATAACTGTAGCACTCGCAGTATTAGTCCTATGTTGCAAACATCCAATATTTATACATTGAACACATTAGATTCCCAAAATGGAAAAGATTCACCAGATTACATGTGGGACAGTTTGAGGAAACCATTCCAGTAGGCATTACAAGTTATTGACCGATTTTCACAAATTGGGTAAATTAGTTTAATTAAAATGTAATATAATTAGTTAAATGGGTGTTTTCTGCAATAAAATACTATGTATGAGATTTATTTAAATCGAAAATTGTGGAAAGGGCTTCATAATTTAAACTAGTGACCTGATATTGATTAAGATTTTTATAAAATAGATCAATATTCATAGAAATTCAATTAACTCCACAATGCTGTTTCCCTTCTGTACTAGAGAGATTACTTACTATATTTTTTTCCATCTCATACAGTTACAGTATATTTTATCATTTACTCTAAATAAGTTGGTGCTGCAGTCCAAGCTAAAAACTATTCCTTGCTCAATTTGTATCAAGACGTAATATGTGCGTATATGTTGAGTATAAGTTTAGTATCCTTAATTTATTTGTTTTATTTCAGTATTATGCTTAGTGCAATGTGACATATCAAATTCCTTATTGAGTGTTTCTTATTTTTTATAGCATTGTCTTAAAAATAAAAAAGTAAGATATTAACTGTTTATCAATTTTTGTTTTGCTCACCTGTAGCTGTCGAAAGTGAATATGTCTTGAAGTTTCTTTAGCACTGGTATGTTTGAAGAGTGGATTTTGTTGTAGAAGTAGGCATACTGTCTCGTAATACTTCTATAGAGTTTCAGAGATGACTCAAAGACTGGTGAAGGCTGAAAATGATTGAATACAAATGTTAAAACGTGAGGATGTTAACCGCTCGAGCACTGCCAGCACACTGGTTTGCCGCGAGTTTTCGCGAATTTAATGTTTATTTTACTATTGCGTAAGGTATATTATTTATTTTGGAATTTCTTCTTTCTAAATTAATCGTTTTAAATCTCATGGGTGGCATTCTACTGTATGTTAATTATTCGCATAAACAATAGCAAAGACAAGAGAGTAATAGATGTCAATTAGAGTCTGATTATTAATTTGTATTAATTACCTTGAGTTCTGCTAGCTCCTCCAAGGTGAAATATAGAATAGTAGAATATTTCTCAGGTAGTATGTCAATGTATGGCTTCCAAAATGATTCTGAAAACAGTTTTTTCAAAATAATTAGTATTTTTGTATGTCACACAGTCTACTTTGTTATAAATGGGGCAACCAATAAATGCAGGCAAGTATACTTTTAAAAAAAACCTTGCCCTACACTAGGAATTTCTCCTGTTTCCTGGGTGTGTTTACAAACATAAACTCACAAACACAAACAGCCAGATCTGGATCAACTATCTGTAGGCCATTCAAATATTTGTTAGTTGTGAGACTTGAACCCACGACACTGACCACTGCAGTCAAACACTGGGCCAACTGTTTCTATGACATATAATAGGTTTTGAAAATAGTCGGATACATGGGAGAGGTAGAGAACACTAACCAATCATGGTAGCAATAACTTAGATAACATACCAGATATTTTACATAATTAATGTGAATATTATATATGATTACAGGATTTCCAGTGAACTTTTTTGCACAGTTGTTTCATAAAAATCTGTAAACTTAATTCAAAATCTCTATAGAGTATTATCTAAATGGTTGCTTCTGCATTTCTAAGATTTTAATGAGGCTGACACAATGACTGATTTTCTGGATAACAATGCTAACTTACCAGGATTTTGTTTTTCTAGCAGCAGAAACATCGCTAGAGTTATATTCGGCATGCTCTGCAACAGCGGATCAACAGTTATGAAGCTTCCCAACTCAGACTCTTTTGCATTATTCTCGGTCATCATCACTTTTGTTGGTACAGTCAGAATGAGTGAACCTTCTTTGAATTCTTTTGTTGCTTTCAGACCCATCTCATACCCTTTGAACTCGGAAATTTCAACACCTGTAAAATTATGGAACAACTGTTAAGAATTTTGTACATGGAACATCTATTTCAAATTCTTTTTTTATATAATACATTCAAACAACTATGTCAATGTGTACATGTAACTATGTCAATGTGTACATGTAGAGCAAGAAAACAAGTTGTGCTTATCTTATTTTGTTGCTGTTAAACACAACACAAATTGTTCATAAGCAGACAATAATTTGTGTACCTATTATAAAGTGTGTAAGTAAACTATGACTCATACCTTTATTTCACTCAAGCATTTCAAAACAAAGTTCACATGATTGTTTTTTATGACTTACCATCAAGTTGAACCTCATTTTCATTTAGCCATTTCATATAATTGTCGATATTCGACTGCCTTTGGTTCTGACCACTTTTAGGCTGGGGACCCTCAAGATTCAATATTTCTTTAATCAAAGCGTCGATTTCTAAATGATGTTCCCAACATTTTAACACACTGTTAGAAGCTTGGAATATGCCCGTCAGTCTCAACACTTTATCCACCAAAACCGCCAGTTCTTTCCTCTTTTGCTGTATAAACCTGTTATTTTCCTTCCCTGCATTCTTCTTAGAATTTTGTTTTGAGTGCGACTTGCGGCCCATCTCGTATACGTAACTTGCACTTCAAAAGTAAAACCGACTAAAAATACATAAGTAACTTAATCTAAAACGTGGGAAAACGCTAAAAATAGGTCTCCAAAATTTTGAAACCAATGTTTTCCTTTCAAAAGTCAAAAGTGAAAGATCAAATGAAATGCAGTGACATAAAGTCACGTATACACTACTGGACTTTAGATACAAGCTACCACCAGGAGGTTACCACACCACAAAAGTTTATTTACGATTCTATTCTGTTCATGTTTTCTGCTATAGCAAATTGCAATAATTGTAACTTTCGTTCGTGGGGTGAATCGTCACGTGACATCGTGTGCTGAGAATAATTAAAAATAATCGTTGAAGATAATTGAAAAAGTTTCTTTATCATTTTAATCACAAATGTGATATGATAAAACTTTTGCACAAAAAAAATAACCGACTTGCAAAAAAACACCACAAAGTTTAAAATAACTTTCGGAAGTCGGTGTTTTTGGTTGCTTCTTCGTTATTTGACACCGACTCCCGAAATTAAAGTTATTTTAAACTTTGTAGTGTTTTTTGGAAGTCGGTTTTTTTTTTGTGAAAAAGTTTTTTTATTTTTCACTTTTTAGTGGTACCCTACACCTAACAACAACACTGGAAAGTCACAGGAAAGCAAAAATACGCAATTTCGTATACATGGATGATTTTTACACATATTTTTTTCCAGCTATTTGGATAAACCAAACTACTTAACCGATTTTGATAAAATTTCAATGAGACCATTTGGGAAGTTTACCCTTTTCAACAAAAAAAGAATTTTCAAATCGGTTGGCAAGCGACGGAGATATGCGCGAACAAACATAAAAAAAAATACAAACATCCGAATTGATAACCTCCCCCTTTTTTAGAAGTCGATTAAAAGAAGTACAAAAGAAACGCCGCTGCAACGTTTATTGGTTTTTGAGCAATAATTATGAACTAAAATAACGTGAAACGGGACGTATTTACGAACAACAATCAGCGTCCAGTAACGTCATCTATGAGTTGAGTCATGACCAGAGAAAGACAGGAGTGACGTCATCGTCCGTATTCCCGCGAAAATTTAAACAGTCAGTTTAAAATTGCAATGTTTCCAATAAATGAACGCGTTTGAATTTTTTTAATTTTTGTAGTCTATTTTACATGAAATTCGTCAAATTGAAAGCAAAATGAAAATATTGCATGTTCCATAATTCATCATTGTAATACTCAAAAGGCAATAAAAAAACTGAAAAAGTTATTATCAGGTACAGTTCGCGTCAAGTAACTGTGCCCGTCTGAAGTTAGCCATTTGCAAAGATCGCGCAGGTGCAGTCACGTAGACGGGAGCAAGCGGGACGCAAGCATGCATCGAACGAAAACTTACGAGCGACTGAGACACAAAATCGCGCCGCCATAATCCCCGCCCCGCGCATGCGCAGTTGCAGTTTGTTCGTAATTTTGACTAATACGCAGCCACTCGTAGCCAACTTCAGAGGGGCACAGTTATTTGACGCAAACTGTACACACCGTGTCTAAACAAAGGTACACATAAAATATTAAAAACTTGTTACTCGCAAATGACTTACAAAGTGGTAATTTCACAAAATAATAATTTCAAATCACTTCTTTAGTGCAAAGATGCTAATAATAGTACTTACTATTTTATATAGCAGTTACTATTAGGCTATACAATACATCTATTGTATTAAAACATTTTTTAGGATTTTGTTGAATATTATTAGTGTAGACTTTGCCTTATAACCCTGTTCCAGATTACGTCAAACGAAATTAGTCACATTTTAAACATTTGTATTAGAAACATATATAAGAGTATCAGAAATGTCTTCAGGATCAGCCATAGCGTTGGCGCGGGTATTTATGGGCGTAGTTTTAATCAAAGTCTTGTAAGATGTCACACAATCAATTTCTTATAATTGGTCCTCCAAATAATTATAACATTAACATCTCAGTAGCATTACGAGTAACAATGAATCAAACTAATCACGAAACATTAAACGATTACACCGAATATTAGCGATTCGTCGTATTCATGGTGAACCGTCGCCGTTGCCAGACGAGAATCCCCCCGTCCCCGTCTCAACATGGCCGCTTCACCAACCAATCGACGCTCCGCTAGACCGACCGTTGTCAGTCTTGTTCGGTAGTAATTCGATAGACGGCGCTAGTCAATACGCCGTCAACCAATCAACGCTCTGCTGGACCAACCGCTGTCAGTCTTGTTCGAAAGTAATTTCATAGATGGCGCTAGTCGATGCGCCGTCACATACAAATGATTAAAAACACACACAACAACACAGTAGGTCAGGAGTTACTCTCCATTGTAGGTTTGTTATACGAATTACTTAATTTAAAATAAAAAAGTTACCTACAACAAACATTTATTTATGTCAGAAATACCTAGTAAAGATTGTTTCAATACTTAGGTATGTGTGCCATGAATGAAACGAAAAGCACAAGGCATCTAATGGCGGGAATTTGAAAAACTTGTTTAGCTATGTTGGGCCCGTTATTATTCTACGGTTGGGTTATAGGAGATTTTGTGGAGAATCAGTACCTAGTAGTACCTACCTAGATTTTTGTCCTCGGAAATGTGACTTAGATTTTCGGGGAATTTGATGAATTGGTGTAAGTAGGTACTTATATGTTTATATGGTTTTCGGAAAATTTAATCAAGTGTTGATTACCGCTACAAGATAATAAAGGAACAGCGGGAGAGTAGGTATAAAGAAAATAAGAAAAACATAGTTTGAACTACTTACCTATAATCTTTATCAAGCAAGAGACAAAAAAGAGCTGGGCCAATAGTCACAAAGAAACTTTTACAACTGGGTTAAGCCCAGTTGCCAAGCACCAGATCAGGATTAAAATTAACATAAGTAAGTGCCTATTGGGTCCTAAATTGTGAGCTGTTCGGTATAGGTACCGAACGTTAGGACATTTGATTAAAATAGCATGTGGCAAAAATGCTCGAACTCACGTAGGTACCTAAGTTTCTATTAGCTTGGGTGTACCTACCTACGTGTATTATAATACAGTCTGCGCGGCAGGCAGGAACTAAGTATTTCATTGTGGGTTCAGTTCCGGTTCACGCAATTTCAGTTTGAATCTTTGAACAGGTACTGGAATTTGGATAATCCCACTCGTGGTAAATTAGCAATAACGAAAATAGGTAGGCTTCCTTGAGTCATGTATGAGGCAATGGAAAACGGTCCTTCGATATCCAGGATGTCGACCGATTCAAGGGAACGTACCTACCTACCTATTCGTAGAGTCGGGCGGGGCTACCGTCACTGCTAAGTAAAAGGTTGTTATTAATAATTTTATACCTACCTACTTACTTATTGTTGAAAAAAATATTTATGGAATTAAATTAATCATCGATAGAAGACATCCGTTCAGCGACAGCAGTAGGTACATATCTACTTATTGGGACTATGGATTGATCATAATTATCTAATTTATCTTGTTAACTTAAATCTTATTAATTTTTTTAACAGCTACTTTCAAGAATTATTAAACTTTAAGCAGGTAGGTTTAGGATAGCTCAGAGCGGAAGGAGTCATTACCTACCTAGATGATTTCCCACTCTATCAACAACAACTCCTATCTTATAGATCTATACCTTTTTATGTAAAAAAGGTACCTATAGATAATTTAAATTTTCAATATTATTTATTTCTTTTACACCTGATAAAGTGTAGTCTTTGGTTGACTAGTAGGTATACTTAGATAAGATAAGAAATATTTATTTTGCAAATATAGGTACAAAACACGGTGACAAAAAATGTTATTACCTACCTACTTAGCAACAGCCATATTTGACCAGAATGTATGCAAAAATGTAAAATAGGTACACTAAAGATTCTAAGTACATAATAATAAAGATGCCTTGTTGCATTAAGTCCGCCTACGTAGGTAAGTACCAAAGCTGTAACAACATGAAGTTTAATTTTATTATATAATAAATCATAGCCGTAAGATCTAACACTAAAAAATAAAATAGCAACAATTTATGAACGCCACGGTCGATTAGGCATTGATAACTAAACTTTGCCTGGCAATGACAGTGGTGCACCGAGCACTTGGCATCGTACCGGTCAGTTCCCAGAAAAGTTATTTGAAACCGCCCCACTTTTGGGGCCAGAGAAAGAATTGTTCTGCATATTAATCCCGTTGCAGAATGTGGCATAGTTGCAATAAATTATTGAATTCATGGCTGTAGTTGTCACATGAAAGTGTTCCAAAATAATTCTGTGGAAGTTATCACCACACATCGGATGCATGTACCTACCTATTA
This sequence comes from Melanchra persicariae, assembly GCA_947386135.1. Taxonomy (NCBI): domain Eukaryota; kingdom Metazoa; phylum Arthropoda; class Insecta; order Lepidoptera; family Noctuidae; genus Melanchra; species Melanchra persicariae. The sequence goes on from OX376659.1 coordinate 9,033,248, forward strand.
CGTTTAGGTAGGTAATGTGTACAAAACATTGTCATCGATGTTATGGGGATATTTTTTAATAAGTAATGAATTATTGGTTTGACCTAATCACCATCTACAAGGATCTTTGGTCCTGGCCTAAAAAAAAAATAAGTAGATACTTAGTGGGTACCTACAGGTACAGTATTGATTAATTAAACCTAACGCGGTAAATACAGTGCGTAAAAGCACTGTATATGTAGTTATCCCGTCTAGTTAGGTACCTAGGTACCTGCTCTAGTTATGTATTACGGTTGAAATAGGAGGAAAGTAGGTACTTAACTACCTGGGTTTACATATTAGATGATAATGTGGTATAAGTATTACCTACAACTCAGTTGTCAGCAGCTCTGTAAACACGTAAACAGAGCGGGAAAAATTGAGGCAACCGAAAGCTATACCTATGCTGTCTAAGCTACGCCCACCGATAATTGCTAGATGAAGTTATTTATTTTTGCCAGCTTCCCCGTAGCAGCACACTGTTCTTCACACAGCACGGCAGTAAATAGGACATCCAAAAAATTCACGCTAAGGTACACCTGCTAAGCCACATCTGCAGTTCTGCACAGTGCATTGGTAGACCGTGGTGTGTGTAAACGTAGAGTCGTTATAGTGTACGTTTGACTAAGGTTGTTCTTTAGAGTTCTGTAATTCAAAAGGAAAAAACGGAACCATTATAGGATCAATTCGCTGTTCGTTTGTCAGTCTGTCAAGACGCTTTTACTCAGGAACGTCTGGTGGTATCCGGAAATTAATAGCAAATACGTAGGCGACGGTCCCTTGTTATGCCTATCTACTCATGGCATGCTCGTTTTTCATCTGGATCTCGCCTGATGAGAAGCGATGCATGAGGCCAACGATGGAATGAGCGACGCCAGAAGATACTTCTAAGACTTACTGACGGATCTAAGTTGGTGAGCAAAGAAATATAACTAAGTACTTAGATCTATGGTGGTAAGAAACACAGATGCTGGTAGAAACTTCCTCACTGACCGTGCGCTTAATACCTGAATGTGGAGAAGGAGCGCGATAAATCAACGATTGGGGATGGTACCCTAAAACCGTCTGGTAGTCCAGTAGTGGAAAGAGATAGAATCAGGTGTTGGAGCTCCTGCGCACACTCAAAAGTATCTACCTACAATTTGTTGAAGTGCATTACGAATTTATCGACAAGAACATTTCTACTTTTAAATATATACCTAGGTAAACTGAAATGAGTCCGTGTTTAAAGCTTCCGTTGCAAGAAATAAGATCAACAGTATTTATTACGTGGAAATCGGTTGAATCTAGCATCCCACATTACCTATGCAAACAAACATGATGGATTGCCTCCGAACCTGACGCTGAAGCTAGCACTGAGCTATTTATAGCCAACGACATAATGTCTATCAATATGTGTAATTGTTCTAAGTAGGTATCTAAATATGTATTTAGGTACAATCGTCATCTCACAGGGTAATCTCTTACAGATACTTAACACCCAACAAACTATTTTGGAACACTGAGATATATTGGGAGGTGGGTATAATTTTATTTAAATGAATTTAAAGTCTAAGTTTCAGCGCAATGAATTTGGTAGTTAATTCTAACTGTAGGTTCCACTAAATGTAATAAGTACCTACATAAATGAATTATAATTTACTTATCTTCTAATGTGGAACCACCCACGAGGAGGAGAGTTGACCTATCCTAACCTAACTGGGAACCAGGCGGGTAGTTAGAATTTATAGTCAGAGCTTCAGTAGGTAAGTATCTTTTGGGTGATATTAAATAATAGCTATTAACAAAATTTTGACATCATCTTATTCATACCAAAGCATATAGCTACATGTATCTTATTATAATATCAAATGTTAAAATGTTCTTATGTATTGCGTTATATGTAGGGCTGCCATCACCTAATTTGTCGACGGGACAAAAACTTTGAAAACGTCGGACATTCAGTATGAAATTGAGTTTTTTTCCCACAACAGATAATATGATATAAAAAATATCATAGTTCTAAATACAACATCGTTCGTTTCAGTTAAAACCGGATTCAGCTGAATAATAAAACGTGATTTTAACTAAAGCGTAATAAATTAAATATCAACTCCAATTAAATTATACTTACACTCTTCTGTCTCTGAGGTATAATCCAATTATAAAAATAATTAGGAACACTCTTCTCTAGGAAGTAAATTAAAAACACAATTAGAATTATAAGTTTTCGTTCTATCAATCATAGGGATAGCTAAGGTTTTTTGACAGTTTACACAGAAACAGGATATGTGGTAAGGCTACAACAATATAAAGAACTCCAGATACGAGTTCGAACGAAGCAGATTAGATTTACGGATAGGCATTCATATCTTCTTCAATAAAAGTTTATTTGTCAACTTATGCCTAAAACGGGAGTGACAATGTTGTAAGAGCGAGCGAAGCGAGCTCGAAATTTTGACACCCAGTCTTGGGTAGATTCGATTTTTTTACCCGTTACACCTATTTCTAGAAGTTATAGAGTAGAAGACTACTAGAGCTAAAACCGGATTCTTCGGACACAAAAAGTGTCCGGATTTTGCCCGAACCCTTTTTGAAACCCCCGCCCGGACGCTCCCCAAACTAGGACTAATACGGTGAAACCCAGACGCATTGTGGCAGCCCTATATATGCCAATGTGTGCAATTGTATTTGACTACAGACATAATATGCTTGCCTGTATTGAAGATAATGAATCATTTTATAATAACTAGCATAAATATTAGATATAATTATCTCCTTATAGGTACATAAATAAAGCTCAAATGGTTTGAATGGTATAATTATTGTGAATATGTCTTTATCTTAATGATGATAAGAATAATTGTTAGTGTCTGAGAAAAAAATGTAGGAAATGTTTATAGATTGAGTTGCAAGCATTTAAAAATGAATATTAATAGAAGTGCTTTGAATGGTAAGTTTAAAGATAGAGAGATAAAATGAGTGAGTATGATTGAAAGATAGAACGCGGAAAGAGAAATGAAGATGATGGAAAACCAAAAATCTGAAATAAAATTAATTCAATAACGAAACAAGAGGAGTAGATTGTAAGGAACTTAGCAAGTGTCGTTCTGTGATGTGATTCTCGTGCATTGTGATTCTATAAACATCACAAGACAAAGACAAGTGAACTGTCAAACCATACAAACAAGATAGAATGACAGCTCACATGGCATTCACTGGAGTGAATGGCAAGTGAGCTGTCATTCTATCTTGTTAGTACAATAAGGGAACGTGGACCTAAGTGGACACGGTGAGATGTCAGCAGAATAGACCGGCTGTAAACCACTCACCGTGTGAGCTTAGGTGAAGGGAACATGAAGTGAGCTGTCAAACCATACAAACAAGATAGAATGACAGCTCACATGGCATTCACTGGAGTGGATGGCAAGTGAGCTGTCATTCTACCTTGTTTGTACAATAACGGAACGTGGACCTAAGTGGACACGGTGAGATGTCAGCAGAATAGACCGGCTGTAAACCACTCACCGTGTGAGCTTAGGTGAAGGGAACATGAAGTGAGCTGTCAATCCATACAAACAAGATGGAATGACAGTTCTCTTCATGCTCACTCCACCTAAGTTTACACGTTGAGATGTGTTAGTAACAGAATTGACCAGATGTAGTACTTGTTTCTGCCTATTCCCAGGAAAATACAAAGGTATGAAAAGTAAATTCTAAAACTACTTATTTATCACATATATCCTGATTTCGGTTTTATTTATTTATTTATCCTTGCTTGCTTGTATTTGGTTTAATTAAGCAAGTCTTTATACATCCATGTGCTGAGTGTATGTGACATAAATTAGTTATAGTGCAGGAAGACCCACTCTGTGAAAATGTACAATGTTATCATATGTAGGTAAAAGTATATATTTAAAAATACTACTCTTCGAAGGGATGGTCAGCTATAAGGAATAGACTGAAATAGAAGTTGTTAAATATTGTCTGCCCAGATATTAACAATAATAAACCTATCTAATTAGGCACCTACATGAAATCAGATAAAGCCATTTACTGCAGGTCTAGCAAATAACAATGAAATTATTATTTATGACCTACAAATAATTCTCGGAAAGCGTTGTTTATTTATCATGTTAAGTTATTCTAATTAACTCCTTCATGGAGCTATTAAACATCAGCTGTCAACGTGAGCAGCTAAAATAGATACTGCATGCTAGAGATCTGGCTGATGACAATAAATTATTTAAAACTTGCAATTGCAAACCTTGTTTACATAACTATTAGAGGTAATTTAGAATAGTAGGTACAGCAATTACTTACTACTGGTTATTCTTGTCAGAAAGCATCACATAGAATCACATACCTAATATTAAGCATAGATCAGTGTATTGCGTCTCCACCGCTTCTTGTTCTTGTTTTTGGTCGACTATTTAGTCCTTAGATTGTTTGGGCACAGTAGGTCAGCGTCAGCAGATAGGGGCAGCGTCTAAGTGCAGGTGTGGGTATGGGCACTTGGAGTACTTGGCTGCACAAGCACTGTACTCACACTAGGTAACAGACGGGTCTATAAAACTCATTTCGCCAAGTTGTGTTTGTAGCTGCCAACCTGGGTTCGCAACCACAACCTACGTGTTTTGGCGCTTCTCAGAGTCCCCGCTGCTGGGACACAGATACCTACAGAGTCTGTGAAAGGGTGTGGGCCGTTTTCTACCTCTCTGGCCGCACTGGGCCTGGCTGGTGAATGTCAGGTCTTTAAATTTTTTTAGTTCTAGGAATATCCAACAGCATAAATTTCGAAGGCACCGTTTTCTCAAGACGCTTTCAAGTCATGCTGGCTTTTCCACGATGTTTTGCAAGAGCATCACATTGGACTTCTACGTTGTCGTTTAAAACTTACTGAAAATCCCGAAAAGAGCAGCTGTAATATGCGGAGCCATGTGAATCCTTTGTCCAGCAGCGGACATCTGGAGGTAAATTGTGGGTATATATGTATTTAGTACTAGTAAGTACTATAAGAACATGAAAACGTAAAGTTACTAGGCCACAATTGGTTGGTATTGTAACAATTGACGGTCTTATCGCCAAATGTAATTTTTCAGATTCTACCTATGGTTGGATTATGTATAGAAAAAACGCTAAGACTCATGAAGCAGTTAAGGCCAGGTTTTCTGGAAAAACGTTGTTTTGCATTGTGTAAAATTGTGTTTTATTCGTAAACAACACGGATTTAAATTTTGAAAAAAATATATTACATATTTCACACTTCGATCTTGCGATTTCGGCCGTGCGATACACGATTACTTGCACTTTACTGCATCCAATTAAATCGCAAAGACAAGTCAAAATCAAGATGTAATTATCATTTCATTTGAGTTATATAAGGTTTTGAGTAATAAAACTTATACCACAATAAAGGTCGTAAAAAATGTGATATAAATCGGCCGTCATAATGTGAAATATGAAAATACGTATCCCACTAATTCCAAAATCAAGTGATTTTGTCGTTTCATGAGCGCGCCCCGTGTCATTTAGTCCCGAGCGGAACGTGTTGGAGGTCGGACGTGTGCCAAATTTTTGCGATCCCGCCACCCCCGCTAAGTTCTGTTACTGGCTAAGCCTAAATTGATTACCGCTCTAGCACTGCCGGCACACCAGTGTGCCGCGAATTTAATGTTTATGTTTATGTTTATTTACGTAAGATTTATTTTTTATTTTGGAATTTTCACGTGTCGAGTGGTTAAATAATAATACTTGTATACAATTTAGTGTTCAAACAGTTGTAATATAGTTAGTTTTTATTAGATGTAGCTATAATTTTGTAAAAAAAAATGGGGGAAAAAAAAGTTGTCACGGCTCTTCGTTGCAGCGGTGACTACTTTTTTTTATAAACTTTGGCTGAATAAACAAAAAGGTATATAGGTATATACATAATTTACTTTACTAACTAGGTAAGTACCGACACGAAACAGATAAATTTCCACACCGCAAACATGTGTGTAAACAGTTTAATTTAAACCTTATTTCAGTACGCATAAAGACGTGCGCTTTAGTGGTTTAGTTTTCGCGCGGAATAGATTTACCAACCGCATCGAGTATGTAAAACAATTGAATTTGAACCCTATTTCAGAGTGCATAAAGCCACCTCGCGCGCACATGATACAATGATTTACTGTTTTCAAATGTCAAATAGGTAGTTCACCCCGCTACGTTAGTCTTGATGGTTTCGGAGAGTTTGTATAAGTCTTATAATATTTGTTATTTATTAGAAATGTCCGTTTTCACTTATCTTACTCCTAAACAAATGCAAAAATAATAGCTCGTATTTCCTACATGAGAGTTGAATATCGGTGCAATAATGTTGTGGTGTTCATGTAGAGAAGAAATATAAGTGTAGTTATACGCTTGGTGGGTACCTACTCACAGCCACCACAACACAACAAATAATAATATTTATGGTGTCCGCAACGTTTGTGTAGGTCTCGTCTATGCCAAACAATACGCGCAGCGCACTCGTGAGTCGCGTGCCATAGTGTAAAAGTGTTACAGTATGACCATTTCCTATGAAAATATTATAATAACATACTTTTGGTAACGTTTAGGCTACCGGACCAGCTCATTTATGCGCTGTACACTAGAGTCCATCCTCTTACTAATTACTAACAATGTATCAAGTTATGACAAGACATACAAAAAACTATGTGGTCAGTTTGGATAGTTTTTCCAATCCAATGCGTTACTTTATCGGTGTTTATTGGCAAGAGGAAAAATGTATAGAAATTATAAATTACATACACTAAACTGTTTTTAATTGACTATTGTATTGTATATTATTAACCGACTTCCAAAAAAGAAGAGGTTCTCAAATCGACTGTTTTTTTTTGTTGTATGTTTGCTCAGCAATATTTTCGCCAATTGTCAATCGATTTTGATGATTCTATTTTTTTTGGAAGTGTATCTTCCCGGACTGATCCCATTTCAATTTGGTGAAGATCTGATGAAGAACTTCGGAGACAGGTAACGGAACTCTTCATTCCCGTAGGAATTCCCGTTCCCGTATAGCCGTACAGCCTTCCCCATGAATGTAACTATCATAAATTCATAATCATAATACAAAAAAGAATTTCTTGCACCGCGTCGCACGCAGTCACGCAGGCTCGACGCGTTCTCGTTTGGTGGCCGCGTCTCGCGCACCGCCCGTTCGATTTAATAATATTGTTGAATTATTTTAATTTTACATTATCTCCTAAACGGTGAGTTCAAATAACATGCTGTAAAAGACAAAGTTTATCTTCATAAAATTATCTTGATGATGAAGTAACTTTCGCTAGTAAGGATTAATATGCCTGCCTAATATTAATGCTGAAAAACCACCTTTAATTTTTAAATAAATTATTTGACATAAAATGCCTTAGTGTGGCATATTTATAAGAGATAGATATAGGTCTAACGTCGCGGACTTTTTTTTAGATCGAATGAAAAACAATATCTTTGTTGTACATGGTACTTACGTATAATTAGCTATTACCACAGCGCACTTAGCGCACTTCCACTTTATAATATTATTTAGTATAGATTTGAATAAAGTAGTATCTCATTATCATTATTGTAACACCATAAAATACATAAAGAAATTAAACACACACCATATTACAATTCTATCCTATTTATTTATAACGGTTTGCTATCTATGTTTCTGTGTACGTGCGTCTGTGTGCCTGTGTATCTGTCTTTGGCACTGTAGCTCCGTTATCTTTATTGAACAGGGATATTTTGTAAGTTTTTAAAATTTTACTTGTTAATTACCAACAAATCAAAATCAAAATTTGCGTTACAGGGCAATAGAGCATGCGGAAGGGCGTGACTTGTCTCCAAAATAATACTCATTTATTGGGGTTACCCCCGACGGTATAGTTGGGAACGACACCATTGTTGAAATTAAATGTCCAATAACGGCATTTAGAAAAGGGAAATGCTGCTATTGAAGAAAGTAAAATACATATATTTAAATTCGATAGAATAAAACATACCAGGGTTATAAACAAAAAAAGTAATTGGTATTACCAAGTGCAGGGTCAACTTCATGTAACAGAAAGGAACCAATGCATTTTTGGAATATGGTTCGGTGAAAACTAGTAGTAGAAAATATTTCAAGAGATGACGAATTTTGGCGGGTGCATATGGAGAAAAAAATTATAGATTTTTATTTGAAATGTATATTGCCAGAGATTGTGGATCCGCGCCAAAATCGCGGTATGCCAATACGAGACATAATATTGAAAGAAAACAAAGAAAATGTTAATGATAAGCCTGTGCAGCCAGGTCCAAGCAAATCCAAGGACCATATTCCGTGTCAATCTCATACTCAGCTAGGTCCATGCAAACCGAGACAGCTACAGTTCAACGAATTTTAGCCAGTTGCATTGGTAACTTTTATTATGTTAACTATTTGATTAAAAAATATAAAAACGTTTTTGTTTTTTTTTAAATAGCATCTAGGCAAATTCCAAACCATTTATACTTCTAAGCTTTCTTGAATTATAATATTCAAGAATTGTAACATAATTTTCCTAAAGTAAGTGTGCCTACCTACTACTTGATTTTTACGAAGGTATCGCACCAAAGCCAAATAGCGCGCGACGCGTATTTTTGTATCGTACTCGTATTCATAATTTTCGTGTCAGTCAGATTTTAAATCCACCATATACTCTAAAATAAATAAGTATTATTACTGATTTTTAATGATTAGTAATTGGATTCAAGTTTGTACAATACGTACTTAATCCATCTATAACCTTAAAAATACTTAATAGAAAAATAAAACAAAATAAACATATACTAATCAATTCAAGTTGATCTACTGCATTACTTTATCCTGTGACGGAACTTAGTACCTACCCGAGTCCGTGAACTCATAAGCGAGCGGTGCGCTTGGTGCGCGCGTCTCCCGCGCATCGTAACTTATTACGTATTGCTACTCCTTGCGGGGCCTGGGGTAAGCGTTAGATGCCTACGCGCTCAAGTCAGGCTCGCCTTAATAGGTTGTTTTACTTATAGCACATTGGCTTATATTAGTCACACTCGCCATGCTTACATCCTTGTGTAAACGGACAAAAAATACAGTACACGACAAAAGTTAGATCATCTTAGCGTTTCTTTTTTAAGTCCCAGATGATCCTCTTATTTAGATTTTAAGTCGGACGACATCCAATAAAATTGTAGTGTTAGTCATAAATTTACCATCGATGACTAGTTTGATTTCCATTCCAACTAGAAGAAGCAGTAAGGGATCACGTCATTTCGAAAAATCGGTTTTGTTAGTCGACAGGTGATCTTTCCTCATGGCCTCAGTCATCTTAGGTCTCGAAAGTACTTGTTATGTTTTAAAGATGGCATTCGACTTTCGAGGTTTAAACAGATCAAGTACTTACACGCCGAGAGTGCAGATGCTGAAATCGCGCCAAGTCAATTTCAAGGCATTCGTGGTGCGTGTACCAACATGTTTTCTGCACCTCGTCCTGGATGACTTTTGACCGCAGGACGTGGTGTTTCGTCTCTTCCGCGTATAAGTGCAACTGGATCGCTAAGTGCGTTTTTACAAACATAGGTTTTAGTTGCTATAAACTAACACAAACTGTGTTATAATAATATATGATGACCATCTTGGTTCGTGAGGGCTATTAGCCCTGCACCTATAGTACCTATTACCATTGAACCGGTATCTCATATTCATTACTTAGTTAAAATTACAAAATAAAGCGTTGATTTAACCTATTTTAAAGTACCTACCTGCCTCCTCTTCTTAAATGCCGACTAATACCAAACTCTGATCAAATGTCGAGCGGCCGCACCCAGAAGTAGCTGTTGTTGCTGCCAGTTTAAGCCACGTGTCATTTGCGAGTGTTACTTACTCCTCAAACTTTAATTTATCACACGAACTACTATGGATTCTGAAATTCTATGACTGAACACGAAAAACCTGTAGAAATTACTAACGAGCACTTATGACTTTTCAAAATCTTAAAACGACGACACAAATCGCTGTCTTAACCTACCCATTTATTCAAAAAGGAATGTCCATTTCAGCGCCGAACCCTATGCCCCAAACCCCAAACCCCAAAGGTTACTAATTCCTACTAATTCATACTTTGCATTCAAATCTCAATTGGCATAGGTGACGCGTACAATAATTGTAGAGTTTCTATCGGAATTCCTGAGCGACACACCTTTCATTACGAAGTCAGCGCTAGCCCTAGGTTCTGTTCGAAAGTTGCTCGCTCTTGTCTAATGTGTATAATACAGTCGAAACATTTATGTTGATTGAGAATTCTAATAAAGGCTATGAGCTCAGCGATCGTGGAATACATTAGCGAAGCGTGAACTTTATGCAAAGCTCGGTGCGTAACGTTAAACGCAGTAACGGCTTCAACTGTTTAATTTATAATAGCTATCCTGATTTTCAATTAAGCTTAATGTCCACATTATCATGCACTTATTATCTAAGCAAATTGAATTTTGTTGAGTGACTAGCCCAGTAATCGCTTGGGGCGCTTTGAATGAGGTCTTTAGGATCCTAGCTTATATTTAGACATGATGTCAGACTGTGAACATGTTAAATATTGAATAAGTTGCGGTAGTACGGGTTTTTCTGGATTAGCAAACAAGTAGGTAGTTTATACAAGCGATTACAGGAAATAAACCGTTGAATATTCAAAAATTAAGATACAAACTACCTACTACCTGCAATTGTGTGGAGTTCAGGTTGAGAACATTATAGGTAATTTAAAAAAAAAAATATCGATAAACCCAGATAAAGAAATCTGAAAACGAATTCTATGAAACTTAAGAGTCAAGACATGACTATTTACCACACTTCTTACCTGCTACCAAAGTAGGTATACCTACTTAACACTTATAAAGTCTGTGGAATTTCAACGCAAAATGTACTTACCTAAGTATTTTTCTGGATTTTCTAGTTGCAAAACAGAATTGTGTATATTAGAGGCGGACTACAGAGATTAATTAACTAAACTAATTAAAAGCATCACGCGTATATCATTTAATTTTCTGACTCGGAAGACCAAACATTTAATTAGTATGCCTTGGCATTTTGCGAAGATGTCCCTAGCATCATATTTATTCGTTAATAAATAATGTAATGCGGAACTTCTAAAAATGTAGGTAATGACGCGTCTTAAGAACGCGCATAAAATGACAAACATCATTTATTTATACAACTCGTCTTATGCATATGCGTAGTAGCAAGGAAGCTATAATTCATAACTTAATCGATCACTGATTCATTAAGACTTTATTAATTACGACTACACTGTCGGATTACATTTATTTCATTAAGAAATCCGCCTTCTGTTCACTCGAATTACGTCCAAGTTCGAGTACGTAAGTTAACTTTATGGGTGCGGATTGTGCGGAACAATAACTCAAGTGGCAGGTTGCACGATGCGTCCACTGCATAGCAATTAATGAATGACATTGTGTTTTCTATTGTGAAATTTAATGTTGCGTTTCAGCGGTTTCATATTTATAAATGACCTCAATTGCCAAGGTCGTGTCAGTCGTAAATATACCTAATTATATGTTAGATAGGATAACAAACTCCATAACCAATGTGACGTAGGTATCTATTGTGTATACCTAGTTTATGCATGCTTACAAACGAATGTAGTTCTAAAAAAAATCCGACCAGGAGTCGAGGACTCACACAATTCCGCCAAACGGAATTACATATAGCGATGCACGTATTTAATATAAGTCACTTTCTATGACATCTCCATTCGGTAACAGTTGTGATGTCACGAGTGACGAACACTCATTACAACTGACGTGCTAACTCTGCGGTTAGCGATTAAAGTGATGTACCACGCTTTTATAACTTGTCGATATCGAGTTTCTCGTATGTTCTATGCGCAAGAGTCATCATACATTTACATGCTGTGGAATATGACTCAAAGCTGTACTCTAGGTAATTGGTGTTAGTTATCACTTGTTGCAATCCCGTCTGTTTTCTTAACGATATGAGCTCGGGTTTCAGGTGAGTCGATTTATCAGTTATCTGAATTAACATCCGAGGGTTCTGCTCTACAATCATTCTAGGCATTGTCTTGTCAAGCCTATTAATGTTATCTTCTTAATAAAATAAACAAATTGTGATATAAGCGAATAAACAATAACGGCTTTGGGCGAAGAAGCTCTCATCATCACAGGAGCGGCGCAACATTTTGAAATACTTACTTGTAAATACTTAAATGTTAAACGTTTGGCAAAACCTTGTATCGCCTAGAAATTTCGACAAAACCCCATATGCGAAGGACACTGACCTGGTTTTACAACTAGGAGGGCCAAAAGTCATACCCATTTGGCGATAAAATCTAATGTTCATGGTAAATCTGTGCGCAAATCTCGTAGGCAATCAAATCGCACGTACCTATTGGGTTACACAATCATTATTCTAACTACCTAAGTACTCTATTGTCATCAACAATTGACACTAAACACTAATGGAAGCATCGTCGACAGAAATCGTGTTCTTAATTAACGGAGATTGACATGATTTAAATATTGTTCAGTTGTTCGCACCTGAAACTTGGCAAGATAGCAACTCATTAACATAATCTACTGAAGTGGAAGGACTACATTGAATAAATACAATTTGAATCATGAGCAATGACTGGCATGGAAATCTGGTGAGATCATAACCCAGATAGGATTTGTCAATTGGAAACTGTAACATTTCGTCACTCATCGATGCTAACAAATCATAACTTGAGCAAATCTCAAATCCGTAAAGCAGAAGATCATGGGATCACCAGGAAACATTAATTTATCCGTCGCTGAAATTATTATAGACTCGAAGGACTCAACAAAACTATCGATAAATTATATATAGCCCAACGTCCAAGCACTATACAAACGAATCATCGAATCAATTACGAAGGCTTACATCATCGAAGGATTGAGTCATGGTCACGACCTGCTCCGACCAGGTCCTTTTGTCCGTGGGTTGGTCCTTAGTTTAGTCATCTTGTGATACATCCAACTTACTACTGACCGATGCAAAATTTTGTAAACAGTCATGTTGTGTGCTATGACGTCCACGTTTATAAGTGATTGTAAAGTTGAACTGCATTCATGTTACGCCGGAATACTGCCTCCGCATTCTAGATAGTGTTTCGTTCACAATGTTGAGTAGTGTTGGGATAACTTTAGGCAATTGAATAAGCCGAATATTCGACTGTTGATATCTGTCAGCGCCGCACTCTATCCACTTGGTAGAGTGACCGTTGATCACATAATGGAAAAAAGCCGTTGGCAAATCTAAAATTAGTCGCGATTCTCAGGATCAGGGAGCTATTTGGAAGAACGCTACGGTATAGATGTGCTGAAGAGTTTTGGCATGTAGACGAGGCTTCAGCTGGAAGGAAAACTTAAAATTATGTTGGAATGTCGAACACCTCCCTACTTTTTGCCTCTATTTACCTATAAACCTTCCTACCTACTTTATGTTGAGGACTATAAACTCTTAATTAGCTTCTATATCTGTAACAGTTTCTTTTTAAGGATGGGAAATCATGAAATGACTACTTCAGTTCTGGGCGGAGCGGAAAGGAGTGTCAGACACTTACTGACTGAAACAAACAACAACAAATTCTGCAACCCAGGCAGGCTCTGGCCCTAGCGAGCCCCGTCTTGGTACTATGCTGACATCTCTTTGAGGTGCGCGTGGTATACAACGCGCCTTCGACCCTTGCTGTTTGCTGCTGTTTTATGAAGATAAAACAGCTTAAAACAGATTGTTCTACGTCGCTGCGCTAAAACTAGAAGTAGTTTTAGCGCAGCGACGTAGAACAATCTGCCCGCTACAATGACGTGCCAATGCCATCATGATATCGTTGTGAGGGACAGACGGAGCAGGTCAAGACGAATAGCACAATCCCTTTTTCAGAACGGACTCCTGATGTCAATTGCACGTCATAGCCTACACCATGAATCCCCGTTCGTATCATATAGTTAACAGGATATTATGCTTTCCCATTAATTCCTACTCGAAAGATAATTACAATAATTTTCATATAAACTTACGATAAATACCTAATTAAGAAATATTCCGTATTCAAGAGCGATCGAGTAATGTGATAGCACACAACTTAAAGAGCTTTGTATTTACTTTATTGAATTGAAGGCTCTTATAGTGCATGCTTAACATTGAAGTCGGCACGAAGTGTTCGACGCCATTTTATTTTAAGCTAGGAGATCCGTATAATGATTTCAAAGTTTATTTTTTTAACAGCTGATTTCGCTGGTTCAGATGAAGTCCCTTGTCGGGTGATGGGGCATGGCTACAGGGGATAGCCCATTGCCATCAATCGGCCATGAGTCCAAACTCCGGGCTGCTACTGAGTTTTTTTCAGTTCTTCCAGTTGTTATACTTTGCTCCACCCGGGAATCCAACCCTGATCACTAGACCAACAACGTTGATTTCCCAACTTATTTTGCTCTAAAGTTACGTTGGTCCATAAAATGCTACTTACTTAGTTCATACATCTACAAGCATTTATGGACCAACATTAAATATTTTGTACAAAAGCTTTAAAGTTTCTGTCTGTTCTGTCAACATACCGCTTTTAGACATGTCTCACGAATTTTGTGTTCGTCAAGTCTCCCGTCAGTATTGTTCGACAAATTCCATGACAAAGTACGGCTAGCCAGCTGCTGTAATATCTTTTAGAGACAAGGGAACATAGGTTCACTTAAATTGAAAGTATAATTCCGCTGCTTGTTTTGGCTAAACCCGTAGCACACAGAGTCTCCTCCGTGTCTCGATAAGTCGTTGGTCCGAGCTGTTATTTGTAGATTTTAACACTCTTTGCAGAGAGTCAGAAGTCGGAATATCTGGCACTAGTGTTGCCAAGGGTCGTGCTTTTCTTAAGATTGGGTAATATCAAATGACTGCATCCGCTTTGGGCGGAGCGGAAGGGAGTGTCAGATTGTTACTGACTAAAACCTATCAATGTTCCACGTGATGCCCTTTGCGTTCCAGGGCCGCGGTGACTCTTTCGAACAAACTCGGCAGCCCTAACAAATTCCGCAGCCCTAAGGGATGGTGCTACCCAGTTACCGGGTTGTGGAGGTTATCTAACCTACACAACCCGGTAACTGGGTAGCATCATTCCACCACCTAGCACATGGGCAGCACCTGGGTGGCAGTCGCTCCGTGTCAAATAGGTACTGATATTCACCTGCATCCAGTTGAAGTCTTGAAGCCGCCCCATTACACTAAGTTGTGAAAAACCTAGGCAGATTGATTTATCGGGACAGAAGAACAGACTTAAACTGATAGTCATGAAATCCTACTTTGATAAACTAAGTACTGTAAAAGCCTCTTTGCACAGCATCTGGCTGTTCATACCTCCTTTGGAAGAATTAGAATATTCGAATTCGGTAGAACGGTTTTTGTTTAAGTAGTCAGATGTTATTCGACTCTCCGAGCCATGGTGCTCCATTATACTGATAAATAGTTAATACAGGAGTTTTATTTATAATATTTGGTAAGTAGACCGCAGGCCATAGTCTTGTGGTCTACAGTACCTGGAGCATTTGTAGGTTGTTTACTTGTTGAAATGTCGATCTCTCCGGGGCCTATTAATAAATATGACATCATTATAATCTCGTGTTTATGTATTGTGCAGATTTTATTATAACTAATCTATCAAGTGTTCGGCGCCACTAATGATATCATCTCCTTATAGGTACATAAGGTCAATTTTAGAGTAAAAAAAAAGTCGTTCAGAACCAGCTGAGTTTGAATTTGAAAACCGATTCTGAAAACCGGGGCTACGGCATTTCTGCGAAGTTAATTATTACCTGGAAGCACTTAAAATATCAAGAAAAGGATCAAAAGAGTACCTACTTGGGGTCAAAAGGACCTTCCAAAGGTATAGATAATTGGAACGGTAGAAATCAATACCTAGTTTTTTTCTTCATGACCAAAGATCGTAGCGTCGTGCTACGGCCTACGACACTGGCTACGGAAATTCGATAAACAGAGAACACCTATCTATAACAGAGTAAATAGTAGGGAACTTCTCTATTAATATGAATATTTTGTTTATTCATTTAAATATAAATACGTTAAAAAGTAGAAATAAAATACCCCACCGATATTATCGGAAATGGGATTCAAGCTACCGGGAGGCGCCGGTGGTCAAGCCTCAACAGTGAGAAACCTACAAATTACGAGCCGTGTGCAGAAGTACCGCTTTTGAATCAGGCCCTTGATCCAGCCGCCTAACGAGAGCCTCCTAAGGTGTCGGTCGAGGCTCGTGGCTATTAAGCCAATGTATCGATATTATTTTCATCATCATAAATTAGTAAATTAATTACGTAGGTATATATTTCCTCTGCCAATTGAAATTGAAAATGCCACTAGCGTTTTTTTATGAATGGGTAGTCATCAAATGACTCCTCCCGCTCTGGGCGGAGCGGAAGGGACTGTCAGACTCTTACTGACTAAAACCCATCCGTGCTCCTCCTAGTGCCCTTTGCTTTCAAGGGCCGCGACAACTCTTTCGAACAAAATCTGCAACCCTGACAGGACCACCAACTAGCCTAGGCAGGCATATCTGATTACAGCTCATTAACACAAGACCCTTGAAACTTGACAACAAAATCAATCAATTAGTAACCTTTCTACTTCTTCTAAATACCAGTTTTACAGAGTATCATTAATTAAAGTAGCTGTTCAAAGGACACTGCGTGGGCGTTAATTTTGTTCACGTTTAACATAATTTGTTAGGTCATTCATCTTTTTCTTGGACAGCAATAGGTATATTATTAAGCTCACAGACAGATTCGGCTTGACAGCCCATGTTGTGTAGCTGTTTAGCCAAAGTATAGGTATCCCACAAAGCCTAACTATAAGCCCATGGTAGGCGCCAGATAAACTTGCAATACCTAAAGTACAATGACCTTTTCCTATTTATCCCTTCGTAGGTACCGTAACGTTATCACGATAGAAGTCGATTCAGGACTGCTTTAAGTATGTCTTTATTTCTGTTTTTGATATTAAGAAAGTCAATAAACGTAGGTATATGGGTTAATGACCGTTATTGCACATTTATCTGGTGTCTACCATATGTAAGTAAACTTACTAATGTTACTGATATTTTGTTCACTGATATTTTGTTCACCTCTTACGACCTATTGACGCTGTAACATGGAAAATTTGTAAAAAAAGTTTTTTTTTAAGAGGGATCGTCGAGCTTCTAGTCTGTTCTTTTCCATAGGAAACAACCCATTCGAACCGTGCCCAGCCTTCTGACGATGTATAAGTGCCCACGTAACCCTATGTGGCATAAAAAGTATTAAATTTAATTGAGTAGGTACCTATGCTTCTTACTTCGTGCTGGTGCTTCGTCGACCACGTACGTAAGTAACTACTACTTACCATCTTTATTTATGATTTTTATTCAGTTTCGTAATTCCTTAAACGGCTTATTGGATTTTAATGATTGCTTTAACACACGTTACAATCCTGTTTAGCCGTGCCTACCGCGGACCTAATGTGTCGTATCTTCGCTCACATTTAAATGCCAAGGCTCAACGCGTTGAAAATTCATTTCCAAGGTAATGTTAACTGAAAGTAAAAGCTTAGTTCCTTAATTCGTGGCAAATTGCTTATTGATTGCTGAATGAAGTGAATAAGTTGTTAGTGGGATGTGGTACCACGGCTAGGTGTGATTTCTTGGAACAGTTATATTAGGCTAAGTTCATATGACCGCGCGGTACACCGCGCGGAATTACTAACCGCGCGGTACAAGATCAAATTAAACAGAGTTTATCGTCTACATTACATTAGTTCTATAAACCTGTATCGACTGGTTCAGTTGACCCGCTCGGTGCCGCGCCGTCATGTGAACTTAGCTTTAATCTGACAGAACTCGATACCGAACTCACTCTTTTCTGACGAAAATAAAGCTCCCTACAGTCAGCTAACATCGTAGTCGCAAAAACGATTTTTTAACCGACTTCAAAAAAAGGAAGTGGTCATCAATTTGGATTTTTTTATAAATATATTTTTTTTATGTACCTTAACTTCAGGCGTAACTTCGTCATATATTTAGACGGCTTTGCAAAATTCTTTTTTCGAAAGAGGTTTGTTCCGAAATGGTCTCATTTTAATTTCGTAAAGATGTGATGAAGCACTTTGGAGATAGGCAATTAAATTGAAATGGACAGGTTGGATTTTTTTAAAATGGATTGGTTTGTTAAAACCACTACAATGTACAAAATAACTTTAATTTTGGAACACAGTGTCTAAAAACTAATAAGAATAAATTTTGGTTTTTATTTGAAAGTCGTTTTTTTGGAAAAAAGTTTTTTTGTAAGACCCGGTAGCACCAGCTACAGTTATCGTTATTAAACCTCGTGTTAGCAACTATCTCTGAGTTAAGTTTTTATCGTGATTGGACCTGAGTGAGTTTTACAGCATGATCGACATTCGGAGTGTTCCAAGTGTCCATACGCTTGTAGATACCACGGTAACTCGGCCGGCCGCATATAAGCATAGCTGTCCACTGAGTTTTGAATCTGACTTCTGATTGGTCGTTAAACTCCCATAATGGACTTTAGTCTTCAAAATCCACCAATTGAGTTTGAAAAAACTAATCAGCGCGCTCGATGTTTTACTATGGGTGCAAGAGCATGCGAAGCGAGCTCGGGACTTTGGGCACCCCGACTCGGACAGGTTAGGTTAGAAGAGGATAGCGAGGTCTGAAAAATCCGAAGGCACATTCAAAACTAAGTTGGTAGACTCTGCTTATATGCCTGGGTTGTGGAATTTTATTTAATTATTATTATTTTTTTTTATTTGTTCGAAAGAGTCACCGTGGCCCTGGAACGCAAGGAGGAACACGAATGGGTTTTAGTCAGTAAGAGTCTGACACGCCCTTCCGCTCCACCCAGAGCGGAACGAAGTCATTTGATGATTTCCCATCTATAAAAAAAGACTGCTTAGGTATATGCAACCCGGCCACATACTGGGCTCAACTTATGTAAATAGTTAATGATCCACTCGAAAAGAAGAAGTCAGGGTAATTGCTGTAAGTAACTACAATTTATCTAAAATTTATCAGTAAAATAATGTTTACAAAACTAATTCATACGACTTCCGTGTAACATCAAAAGCAAATAGTCTTGTTGATTGATTTGCTTAATTGAGTTAAATAGGTAAACGTTTAGCAAAACATTTAATATTTACTTACCTCATTTGAAACTCTTTCAAGGATTTACAATTGCTTATGATTGATTGATTAGGTAGGTATCCAAATTTTTTGACCGATAGACATCTGTCTGACTGATGGATGATTTGTCCTCACAGAAAAGACATCACAAATTGCTTGAGGCCTCCGGGTCAATTAGGTGTTTTTAAGGTAAGTTTTCACTTTGAAGCTTTATTATTGACAACTTCTAAGTCCGTTCCAAGATTAAAAGGAAATAACCAAGTCAAAGAGCATGATCTCTCTACTATACAGCCGGTCGATTCCGTCGACATCTCACGGTGTTCACCTAGGCGGAGTGAACGACAATAGACATGCTTACAGAATCGCACTGCTGTCATTCCATCTTATTTGTATGGTTTGACAACTCACCTGTCGTGCGCCCCGCCCGGGTGTTCACTTCCACATGTTTACAGAATAGCACTGCTGTGATCTTCTGATTATTCGTATTGTAGGTAAACTGCCGGCCAAAACATGATCAAGCAGTATTTGAAAATTAAAATATCCCACTCTGTATTTAATAATTTTTTTACTAATCTTAGCGAGCAATCAATTTATTGATTGTCGCTAGTGAAATATAAGTGATATTCTTTCAGTACCGCTTGCGCAGTAAATGAGTGGGAGTAAAGAACGGTAGAGTGGGGAGGGGATTTAAGGAGATTTCTAAGATGCGACTTGCAAGGCGCATCAGAAGGACGGGAATAGGAAAAACGTTCTCGCAGGTAGGAAGGCGTATTAGGGTTGTGAAGGATGTTAAGTAGCAAACACAATATCCTATAGTTCCTACGAAGTCGAATCACGAGCCACTTGAGTATCTTGCGAAATCCTGAAACATGATCGTATTTTAAAGGGTGAACGCAAAACGAATACAAATATTTTGCAAACGGTCAAGTTTATTTAAAAGCTCCTCGGTGGCATCCAAATAACAGGCATCAGCGTAGTCTATGATGGGCTGAATGAGAGTTTGGGCTAGGGAAATTTTGGTTTTTAAGGGCAAAAAACTCTGGAGGCATTTCAGCGAGTGAACCGTGTAGTGCGCCTTCCAACTGACTTCAGCGATAAGGTTAGTCCACGATAAATAGGAGTCCATGATAACCCCTAGGTTTTTAGCCGACTTTGCATATTCTCTTTCATATTCTCTATCTGAACTCCATTCAACCAAAGTGGAGACAGCGTTCAAGTAATGTCTGCCGCTGATAACAAAGGTCTGAGATTTGTTAGGGTTGTTTTGCAGCCCAAAGGACTGCAACCACTCTCCAATCAACATCAGGTCATGGTTCACGACGGGCACAGCGGCTTCCGCATCTTGACTCAGAAAATGATGGTAAAGTTGCAGGTCATCGGCATAGATATGGAAGTTAGAGAAAATAACTTTAGTGACAAAGTTAATAAAAATAGCAAAGAGAAGAGGAGAGAGTACGCCACCTTGGGGCTAACCCGCAGCAAGGGAGCACCAATCCGAAGATTATCAAGGCGCACCCGCTGCGAGCGGCCTCGAAGATAGGAGTCGAACCATCTAATAAGAGCATTGCCCAGCGGATGACATAAGTAACCTTTATAACAGCTGTGACAGTGCTGTGACCAGACTGAAAGCCGGATTGGAAAGGACTAAGAATATCATTGCTATAAAAAAACAGGGAAAGTTGCCGATGGACAATGTGCTCAAGAACTTTGATGAGATAAGGGATGATGGAAATTAGTCTGAAATCGGTCAGAGAGACCGGGTTAGGGATTTTAGGTAACGGATGATATGGGCTTGTTTCCAAACATCAGGAACTGTGCAAGAAATTAAAGATAAGTTAAAAATGTGGATCAAAACAGGAAGTATAGCAGGGAGAATAGGAGATATCATTCTTGAGCATAGATTGTCATTGCCAACAGCGGAAGAGGAGATAGCGAAATAGATTTTTTGACATCATTTTCAGTCACTGGACTGAAATCGAAAGAGGTACACCGCGGCAATGGGAAACAGGAAGATTAGATGTGTGGATCTAAAATAACAGGAGGAAGAGATAAATATTGGTTTAGAGCACAAACGTCAGTGTCTTTGCTAGAAACGGCAGATGTCTTGCCAATACCGATAGTTTTCAGAAACTTCCAGACTTCAGAGGAGTTCTGGTTGTCAAGAGAATTATGAAAGTAGCGTATTTTTGCATCTCTACACATACGACTGCAGCGATTACGTAGCTCTCTGTAAAAACTCAAGTTGCACTCGGAAGGACAACGCTTTAGTCTCCTTTTAACTCAATCTCTACTGACCAGGAGTTAGCCAGGGACTCGGAACATACTTTACTTTAACTCGACGCATTGGGGCGTGTTGATCATATAATATGTAGACTTAGAATTTTGCTGTTGAAAATTTGAACCATATATCGTTGATAGAGGAACTCTCGAAAATTTCTGTTCAAACATGCTACCAGCATCACGCAGCAATGCTTCCAGAACCATGCCCTTGTATTTCGGAAGGAAAATATATTGCAGCCTGCGCTTAGGAGGGCGAATCTTGCATGAAATAAATATTAATTCGTGATAGGAAAAACAAGTAGTAAGCTGACCGTGAACAGATACATTATTTGGTTTAGAAACAATTCTAGGATCCAAAAGAGAAGGGGTGCAATTGGGGAAATGATGAGAAGCGGAGAGAGGCAGTCTTTTTTTGTGTTCGTTCTACAAATTGGATTAGTTCTACAATTTTTCTACAACTTCTACTAAATCCTGATAGCAATAGTTTTTCAATTCAAGAGCGGGGCCCTAAATCCTGACGCACACTCGTAATTATATTTCTTCTTGTTTAATTGCAAACACAATCAAGATTATGTTTTACAATTAATCAGCAATATGAAAATCCAAATACGGGGTTATATTTTAATGACCGGCCATATTTTCACTGGGTGTACTACTTTTGTATGAAACAGCTGATTTTTTTTTCGTGATTTCAGAGTTGGTCCCGTAGTGAAAGTTGTTCATATTCATGGGTAAAAACCCTGTGAAAATTAGGCAGGTCATTAAAAAATAACCCTGTATGCTCATATCAGTTAGTTCTTCAGGGGCGGTCGCTTTGATCAATAAATAAATACTAAGATATATGAAACCAAGGTTCTGATCAATAACATAGTTATCTCGGGTTTATTACGAGTGAGGCTAAGTGCTTAGAATTAATTATATTAGCTTTAGGTATGGTCCGTTCATGGTGTATTTTACTATCGGAGTTAATTGATAGCTTTTAGTCGTTATTAGGTTTACATTTTATTGATTTGTTAATGAGGATTGAATAAGCAACGTATAAGAAGTTGTAGGTAGACTCCTTGTGATAGATAAGGCTAGTCAAAGGAAGACACATACCCTCTTACTAATAAATACAGAATAAAGTTATTCCAAGTTTAAACCTATGAAAATGTATGGTTATTCCTTTGTTATTCCTGGTGTAACTTTATTCCGTGTTTATTAGTAAGAGGGTATGTTTTTATTTCTGTAGGCAAGCAGCGGTGCTATAGTTTGATTGTTTGCTATAGACTTATTATAAGTTCTTTACTATTGTGAATTTTGATATTTTAA
This sequence comes from Melanchra persicariae, assembly GCA_947386135.1. Lineage (NCBI taxonomy): Eukaryota > Metazoa > Arthropoda > Insecta > Lepidoptera > Noctuidae > Melanchra > Melanchra persicariae. The sequence continues at coordinate 9,056,095 of OX376659.1, forward strand.
CTGCAATAGGTTTTCTCTGCTCTGGTTTCCAAGGGCAAATCTTTTGTAAATTGATAAATCTGCATAGCTTTTTTGTAACTTTTTTGGGGTTGGCTTCCAGTGTAACTATGTAGATCGAGCTGAATACCAGTATTTTATATGGAGCTGCTACCTACCTGATCTTCACAACCCAGTAACTAGGTACCTTTCATGTGAAGTTGTCATGAATCGTACCAACGACGCTTTAATGTAGGTACTTGTTAATTTTATCTTGACTGCGGTTCTAGCCGTTTTCAGTCTACCTGTAAACAAAATATTATGCCCTAATTGGTATTAACTACAAACAATACTCGGATGTAGGTAATATTCAAGTATTGTTTACAGCTACGTTCGGTAAGATACCTGCACACAATTTTACAAGCTTGTATTTAACTTGCACTGTTCGTATATTTGTAATTTGTCCGTCAAAATTAGCAAACCATTTTTCGACCATTTGTTGGTATTCGATTGAGCTGAAATTTTGCAAACACCTTCAGTTCTGGTGATATGATAATATAATGTGCAATACTCAATATTGTAACAATTTCAATATGGCTGCCGCTCCAAGATGGCGGACTACATTTTTTTCAACCCTCTTAACATGGGTATCAAACGAAAGGGCTTAAAGAGTAGAAAACAATAAAGTTAATAACATTACACGAAATTCAATATGGCAGCTGAGCTTGTTTTTAAAGTAAAGTTTAGGTATATACCTAACATCTGTGAGTAATTCTTAGCCACGCCTCCCCAGTCGTATCGACATGCAAGATGATCTACAGTGTGCGGGCAACTTGTTTATGTGCGATTTAGTATTAAGATAATGTGGAATAATTATAAGATACAGACGTTTTAATGCGTCTTGTTAATGATCTATGAATTTAAGTGTCGGAGTATTTGAAGACTCTCGTATCTAGATGCTCAAATCATTGCTACCATTAATCATTATCAGCTGGAAAAGTTCTGAAAGGGAAAACCTCTTTATAGTTGTAGGCGTGTAACAAGGTGGGCAAAATATTATTATACTGTAGTTGTTGTATTGCAATTACTTACCTACTATTCTAAAGTATTGTTTTTCAATAGAACTCAGGTCCACAAGATACGTAGTTTATCACGGTGAAACGGCTGGTTCTACCCAGTTTGTGGGCCCGGCCATCCACAAAATAACTGATTTCTAAATAGTGACAGATTTAATTATTATGTAAGTATGTATGTTGGTTGTAAGGTCATTGCTGTAACAATGATCGAGTAGGTACTGAATTATTAATACTTTAATAAAGCTTGAGCCATTCATTAGCTGTTACTAAAGAATGTCTACAAAGCGGAAGTTTCCAAAGCTCGAGTTCTTAAAAACCAGTCCCTTCGCCAGGTCAAAAGGCCGGACGCATCATCTCAAATGTCGCAACAGTCACAAGAAACTCAATCAATAAGTGTTAATTTCTTCACGATTACCGAAGTTTAATGTGTAAGCTAGATTCAACATTTATCAAAAAATTACCACTTTATCTTGACTTATCAGGACGGCGTCACTTGCAAAGACGATAGTTAAAACTCTGACAAAAATTATTTGTTCCAAATATGACCGTCTGCCAAGTTTAACTGGTTGTTTTGAAGACAATAAGCCTTGGTACTTACACACTAAAAAATTAACACCTTAGTCGATGAAGGTTGAGAAACTTGAATCATTTTGTCACACATCACATGTTTTATTTGTTTATAAAGGTGTGAAGATTTGATTAGCCGATTACGCGGAAAACATAATGCTTTTATCAAATTAAAGTGTAAATTAATCATTGCATTATCGAATCGTTCTGTTTAGGTGCATTTGCCTGATTTTGTTTTAAGGGGCAATTCTGGGTGTGGATTACGACTATCTAAGGACCTACCTGTACAGGCTGTACCTAAGTGCTAGATTTTCGTAGGAAGGTCTCGTTATGTTTTGATTAGACTTAACTTTTTGCGTAACAACGTACAATTTTGAACAGAAATCGACTAAGAACTGCACGCCTGTCACACTACAGTTCTCGTCAAATAACTTTGCCCCTCTGAAGTTGGCTACGAGTGGTTGCGTAGTAGTGAAAATTACGAACAAACTGCAACTGCGCATGCGCGGGGCGGGGATTATGGCGGCGCGATTTTATGGCTCAGTTGCTTGTTTACGTTCCATGCATGCTTGCGACCCGCTTGCTCCCGTCTACGTGACTGCACCTGCGCGATTTTTGCAAATGGCTAACTTCAGAGGGGCAAAGTTATTTGACGAGAACTGTACTTTCAATTACGTAGCGACCACCACGTTTCCCTTCTATATAAGTAGGAAGTGTAGTTCGCATTCCGCTGCGCAGTACCCACCCCTCAGCCTGTGACATGAATTTGATACTGCGTAGCGACTCGGGGTGTTCCGAGCTCCCATTATTTTGTCCCGTACCTAACGTACTTTCTTATTTTTCTTTCACCAGATAAACGATGCTCAACGCTATCAACCATCACCACCTGACAGGCCGAAATTTCTGAATTTACCAACCTACTAATACCGACAAGGCATTTTGTAACTAACGTAGGTAATGTGCTATGTTTGTGGTATAAATATAAATTGATTATTAAAGTTAAAGTTAATACTTTCTGTGGTTTCTTAAATTGGTAATAGCAGGTGCAGGTGATACTTATAACAATAATTTTAGATTTCTAAACGGAACTTTGTGTTAGTTATACACCTGCTTCCCTTCTAGATCATTGATAAAGTGACGTTGCTTTCAAAAAAAGGTCATTAAGGGCATTAACTTACAATGTATGCGCCAGCGCGGAGCGGCCATCAATTTCATTTAGATATTCTTAGTTGTACCTAAAATAATGTTTGATTTGTGCATATTTTTCGTAGGTATTGTAAAAGCAGGATAAAATTGCAAAAACAATATAGCTCTCATCAGTCCCTCTTAAGGGGTCATTGTACTCATAATTATAAACAACTACTTATTACTATGGGGCCAATCCCGAAATCGCGAAAGGAAATCAGGTGTTCAGTAGGTACCTACACTTTGCCGAGTTATGCGCACAGAAATGTATGGGGCGATTTCAGTGTAGGTCCCATAGTGAAAGTTATTCATAATAATCAGTAAGTACAATGACCCCTTAAGAGTTATTGCGTTTATTCTGTTACACGTTGAATTTGCAATGAGTTTTACTGATGTACAGGAGGACTTAAAATTTGATAATGTTTGTTTTTTTATTAATACTTTGTGCAACACAATGCCGAGATGAACGACTGTCATTTACATCAAAAATATTCTAATCCTAGACATACTAGAACAGTTAAGCAAAAGACAGTTCTCAGAACACATCTCATCTCCGTACCAACAAAATTGATCGCGCAGTTGTTTCTGAAAACTTCATTACAAAAATCATTAATAACTTTCACGTTTTCAGTGGCATCGTTACTCTAAAATGGCAGCTACTCATTAATATTTTCAAACACCATATAATCTTAATGTCTCCCCATTATCAATGTTGCACGTGTGATGGTTCCAGTGAGGAATTCCCGACGCCATACTGCGCCCACAGCAGAAGGGGAGCATCGGCGGTTTTAGGCAAAATTGAGTTATTTAGTTCAGAACCAAGAAAACATGGTGTATGCATGATCCTATAAGTAGTATACTCTAAGTGCATCGACCTCACTTATATTAAAATTAATTTTTGTACTCCAAATATTGTAAAACATTGATTTGAAAAGAGTAACTATGGAGTTTCTTTTCCGTTCTTCTCCATAAGAATGTACCCTTGCGAAAGGACAGTAGAGTCACTTTATATTATTTTAAATGTAAATGATGACGTTCAAAAGTGCTGTTTAATGGCCTAATTGAAATAAACGTTTTGACTTTGACATGGCGCGTCTATTTATGGTTTTAATATTTTACTATGAACTTTACTTTTATAAAATGTCTAGATACGACAGACGTATGTTATGTAGGCAAAAATAGGGGCATTTCCCGTATTTTTTGAGGATTTGCAGGATTCTCTTCGTATTTGTAATCTGTCAAAATGTTTGGACATTGAAGGGAATCTAGACGTGTAATTGACAGATTGCGACAGGAATACGGGATTTGGGGCTCTAAACTTTGATAAGTACTTATTTTCTGCATTTCGAGTTTCTGTCGGATGCCCTCTTTTGTTTATGACGGCAGTATAAACGATGACCGCAGTAGTCAACCCTCTGTCTGCGCCAGATTTACTACTACAGAACAAAGGACATCAATTTTAATAGTGACATGTGAACTATGGGGCTCGAGTGATGTGACTCTCTGCGGAAATGGTGCGGACGTTAGAATAGAATGGATGATACCAAAGAACAAATCTCTTATTTAAATAAATGTCCAAATTTAAATCCCAGTAGCTTCTCAGCTAAAAAACTTGACAAAAATAGAGGATAATATAGTGAAAAATAAAATAAGTAAAATATTTTTTAAAATTTTACACAAATGCAGGACAATGAGGAACGTTTGTACAGTCAGCGTCAAAAATATCGGAACTTCGGAACGAACAGACTGTTCAAAATGATCTCAACAACTATGAAAATTAAACTTTATCTCAATTGTCGGAAATTATCTATGAATGTGGATGGTCTATGATGTTATGAGGTAGAGGACAGTCATCATCTTTTGCAGAATCCAACTACATGTATATCCTTTAGATTTAGCGAAAGATGATATTAGAGGTGACTATAGAAACAACGTCAGATGATGAAAACATGCTGCACTAAATAATTTGGTTTGGCAGAAGGATGATGATTATTGAGATGATAGATGACATTTGAGGATGTAAGAAATTAGCACACCTGTTCATTTACGGATTAGAATGTAGATAAAAAATATGTCTGTGCACAGCTTGTGATTATGGTTAATTACATTTATGTTTACATTCATACGAAATAAAATATTTTGCTATAAAATAATTAAATTCTTCCGTTAGGGGAAAAATATGTTTCAGATGTTTGCGTAACAAACGTAGTCAGGTTGACAAATTCCTAACTAATGAGCGCGCAATGGATACTTCAGCGAGTAACCTGTCTATACCTACATTATAGAATTAATGTTTTCCTTATTTGACACATAGTACGTAACACAACACTCAGTTTATCATGACATTGAAAATATTATTACGTTCATTTCATGGAAAACACAAATATTTTGAATGGAGAATCTGAAGAATCTTAAAGGGCACATGTCGCGTATTTTATAAAACAAAAATCTTTATAATAGCTTATTTTGCTCAAAAAGAGTGCAGCTTTAGTATTAATACTACATTTGACATCACGCGGTGTGTACGTAAATGTTTTCAAAAAGGGCACATTTCCTCACACCTTCTAAGGAGATGTGCCCTTTTCTATGTTATCTTTTTGCGTGTCTGCAAAAGAATTTTCTTGGTTTGTCTTTGCTCAATACATTAGGACATCTCAAATATTTCTTTAATTACCTTTTTTAGTTCTCAAAACGTACCTAACTCATTTTTATTATTCACACAGTACTCTAAGAACTTTACTTGCACGTTCTTCTCCATAGAGATCTACGCATTGGAACGTGCAAATAGCTTCATCTATTGGACAGACCGACCTTGACTTGACTTGAATTGAATTTAGAAAATATTCGTTTTTATTATTCCCTGTAAGTAGGTACAATCTAAGTTTTCAGTATTTTTTCAGAATGTAAGTTTTAAATTTTTAGAATTGAACTTTTGTTTTCTGCTTTTGACTGATTAAATACTCATTGACGTTATGTAAGTTTTCGGTATTATCACATCACACAACGAATTAGGTTCATAAAATGAAAAAAAAAAAATTGGAATGCAAGATAAAATAAACGTATTGTTATAAGTACGTCATATTATTCTAATGAGCTAGCAACTAGATAGTGGAAGTGAATTATCATTTTACTACGAAGTAGTAGGTATGTATACCTACCTACTGGGTGATTTAGAGGCGTGGCACTTAAGAGGAAGCGGGTTCATTTTGTCCCACGTTTAGAATTCATTTAATGTTCTTTTCAAAAAAAAGTTGTCAAAAGGAAAGGAAAAATTAAGGAAAGATGAAATTATGAAGTGATGTTGGTTTGGGAAATAAGTAGGTAGTTGGTATGAGAACAAAACCCGTAGCATACCTAGCGCTTTTTACAGGTTTTTCACAGCATACCTAAGCAGGACCATTTCATAAGGAGTTGATTGAATATTTTTTAGTTATCAATGACAATCCATTGATAACTAAAAAATATTCAATCAACTCCTTATGAAATGGGTTAGAAACAGAATGAAAAATTTAAAAATGCAGTTTGACACTACTGAATTTTAACTTTTTCGAAATTTTTTTTTTGTTAGCCTACTTTAATTTGTGTCCCACTGCTAGGCAAAGACCTTTCTCCTTCCAAATCTCTCCGTCTTGGGCGATGTTTGACCAAGTTTTTTGAAAAAACCTTTGTTTTTTGTTTAAAAAATGATTAAGTGCCCTGTCAACAGATTATTTAACTTCACACAATAAATAATAGATATCTACTTACTAAAAATATCGATTCAAACAGCACTTTTCTAACCCCGTCATTTAACACTACAATACCGGGTGGCCCATCAGATTTCTGACATTCGTCCACCCACATACCACATGTGAAACACACGGAAGAATAGCAACACTATTCTCTCTAGCGTCGTTCGCTACGGCAGATAAATTACGGACATGCGCCATCTCTTTGTCCTGTCAATATGTCAAGTGTGGGCCTCCTCACTTCTTCGGGCGCTGACATAATAATACCTTTTACTCTGAGCTTTAATTACGACACAAGAATTTGGTCATTCATTCAAGACGTTCTTGTTGGGAATGAAAGGGTGATTTGTTTTGTTTTCGGAGATGTTGAGAGTACTAATGTTGTAAAGGCACATCAGAATTTGTTCTACGGGTGTAGGTATTATCTGTAAAAAAAAATCACAGTGGTCGTCACATTCTCATCATTCTCGCATTGTGTCACGACACAATGCGAGAATGATGAGACTCATTACACACGTGTACTGAGCCTTAAATCTGCAGATCGTATCTTTTGCAGCTTTTCTGGACCGTTTGTCAAAGAACTTGTTCCCCTTCTTTCTTTAATTAACTTTTTAGCAGGTGCCGTTTAGTATCCAGCTTGAAGGACCATATTGTCTCACTGCTTCTTACTAATATTAGGTTGGGGAAAAAGTCTTTTCGCATTATAGTATGTATGAACTATTTGTATCTGGCTGGTTTTGGTATCATTGAAAGTTTAAATTTTAAAGAACATAATTCCAAATTCAAGTTAGGAAAATGTGTGATTTTCATTTGTTTTTTGTACTGTCAAGATGAGTGAATCTAATGAAGAAATTCGATACATTTTAAAATTGTACTACAAAAAAGGTAAAACAACGCAAGCCGCGAAAACAAATTGCGATGTTTATGGACCTAGTGCAGTGTCTGTGAGAGTAGCACAAATTTGGTTTAAGCGTTTTCAATCCGGAAATTTTGATGTCAAAGATGCACGTCGCTCTGGTCGCCCTACCACGGATAAAACGGATGCCATTTTTGAAAAAGTGGAGCAAGATCGTCATATCAGTAGTTACGACGTAGCTGAAGAACTGGGAATTGACCACAAAACAGTTTTGGCGCATTTGAAAAAAACTGGGTACACAAAAAAGCTCGATATTTGGGTACCTCACGAGCTCACTGAAAGAAACCTAATGAACCGTGTACTCTTTTGTGATTCTTTATTACGACGTAATGAAACCAAACCATTTTTGAAGAAGCTGATAACTGGTGATGAAAAGTGGATCACGTACGACAAGAACGTGCGAAAAAGGTCGTGGTCAAAGGCCGGTCAGGCTTCACAGACTGTGGCGAAACCCGGGTTAACTGCAACAAGGTGATGCTGTATGTGTGGTGGGATTGGAAGGGCATTATTCATTATGAGCTGTTACCACCAGGCAGGACCATCGATTCTGAACTCTACTGCGAACAACTGATGAGATTAAAGCAAGAAGTTGAAGAAAGCGGCCGGAATTAATCAACAGAAGGGGTGTGGTTTTTCATCATGATAACGCTAGACCTCACACATCTTTAGCCACTCAGCAAAAATTAAGAGAGTTTGGCTGGGAGGTGTTAATGCATTCGCCGTATAGTCCTGACCTTGCACCTTCAGATTTTCACCTCTTTCGGTCTCTTCAGAATTCTTTAGGCAGTGTCAGGTTAACATCACGAGAGGATTGCCAAAACCACTTGTCATTTTCCACTGGTATTTTGATCAGAAGTCCCAAAATTTCTATAACAATGGGATCATGTCCCTACCTACAAGATGGCAAAAAGTTATCGAACAAAATGGTACCTACATACTTTAGTTAAATGTAAATAAACGATATTAAAAAATGTTTTGAATTTTCTTAAAAATGCGAAGAAACTTTTTCCCCAACCTATTATTAGCTACCCTATATAAAATTTTATGTAATATATACCTACCTAAATTAGAGACGATTCATCGAACAGTTTTTCTTACATATACCTACGTGTAACAGAATAAACGCAATACCTGAAAAGGAGTCACTGTACTCATCATCATCATTATGAACAGCTTTCACTATGGGACTAAAACTGAAATCCTGAACAAGACTGTTTGTCAAGTTACGCGCACATAAATGTATGGGGCAGTCGATTTTATTTCAGGTACATATTGCGTTTATTCAATATACACATTGTATTATTGTCTAGGTTTTAATATTTTTATCACAACAGTTTACTAGGTTTTTAGATGAGTCAAGCGATGCAGGCTGTAGTTCAGAAAATTGTATTACGTATCGTTTTGCATTAAGGAAATCTATTCCAGGAATAAATTGAATATCCTATATCCTATGAATGTAAATGGAAATACAATACATAAGGAGGAAAACACAGATGAATATATAATTAAGGAAGTAATTCAAAAACGCTGAAAGATTTGCTGAAGTTTACTTGAGTATTAATTAGCCTTATTAAAACCAAAAGTTACAACGGGAACACAAAGGATCAGTTAATCACCGAAGTGGATTATTTCAAGACATTATCATGATACGAGACATGACATTTCCGTCGTCGAGAACAAAAAGTTTGCTCACTAAAGCACTACACATAATCGAAGGTTAGACAAATTTAAACACGACATATAAAATGAATCATCTAATGCAGTTATTGTTGGCAAAAACCACTGTGTAAATAACTTCATTAGAGTCTTGACAAGCAATGTCCTATGCGAATGACAAATGTGTTGTGAAAATAAACTTAATGTTCTTTCTAGGTGGTCTCTGTGCTTGCAGATCGAAGGGTATGCGACAAGATGCCAGTGCGTTAATTTCTGGCTTGCGATTGGGCTTCCAGTAATCTAGGTAGATGCTTTTCATTGATGTTCACTTCCTTGAAGTCATTTCTAAGTCAAATCTTTTGATTTGATTGATTCTTTTTCTTATCGTGTGGACAGTAAGGTCTAACGACCCCACACACCCTAGTGTCAGAGTTTCTAAACCGCCACAAGGGCCTCTGACATGGTTTATTTGACGACCGCCATTGATTGATTGATTTATGATCTGTTTGATTTTTGAAGAATGAAATTTCATGACTATCTTCGGGCAAATGAATTAGAAAATCTACTTTTACTTTTTAAAATGTGCTTACTACTCCTATTTACCGATATTCGTTCTTACGTATTTTTGTTCAACTAGATATTAAGATGTTATCTTTTCCTAACAACTAATTCTGATCTCCTCGATTCATTAGGAAGGTACTAAGTGGTACCGATTCTTGTAAAACTGCATGCTGCAGGGTTCCGATTTTTTACGAACGGTCGTGTCGATCCTCCATACAGGGAAAATGCAACTTCATAGACACTGAATAAACCTTTCGAATAATGAATGACCTAATGTTGATGCAAGAAACGTCTGCAATTAAATGGACAGTTTACCCACGATGCATCCCTAATACTTAGAATATGTGGCTATTAGGACAAAAGATAACTTAGTGATCTGGTAATTTGTATGATCATTGTTAGACTTTGTGGTATTTCCGATAGCCGTATTGTTCATAGTTACTTATCCATTGCGCCTGCGCTGACTCGAATCACGTAGTCGTAGTAGCGTAGCATTATCTTACGTAGGTTTCGCAACTTCACTTATCATTTTCAAACTTGATCTTATTTTCTGTAATTGCTGTTTTCGTTTTAGGACTAGAATTTAAATTATGAATTACAATATTTGTAGTTAAATCAATGAGTTATGAATTAAAACTTCAGTTGATGATTAGGTACCTACATACATTAACAATAATATTATTTTCTTAAATTGTGCTTCAAGTCAAGTAAGTACCTAATTATACCTAGTAATAAATGGACTTGCTCTAATTAACTTACAAGTTATAACCCACTGTTATTGTCAGCCTGTATGCTGTAATAATTTAACTAGCTTTTAACTTGTCAACTAGCTGAATTCATGGTTATTTTTCTGGAGTACTTAGGCGGTCCCTATTGCTTAGCGTTTGATCAAGAAAATGCTTTCTTTAAATTAATTATTTTGCATGATAAACCAAATACACTTTTTGCTGAGGGTGTTCTAATAGGATTAGAAAAAAAACTGCAATACGACGCAGATACTGTTGTGTTATGATTACTTTTATTGATATTGTATAATTTATTATTTTGTTGCTACGTTATTTTAGCTATAAGTTGATTGCTGCGCCCTAACAGGGTAATATAGGTATCCATCCTAAGTTAAGGATTGTCTGTAACTGCGTATATGTTGCCAACTAGCTTAATCAGCCGTTTCATTAAAAGCCTAGCCTTTACATTGAACTGCACCGTTTAATCGGCGTCAAGTGACATGGGCAAGTCATTATACGATATTGAACAAAAGATCGTTGAAAAATTGGCGCATTTAAACGAAAAGGTTAGGTTAATTAAACGGCTGATTAAGCTAATTGGCTGCGACGTATACTCGTATACATTGTGTGCAATATAATTAATAAATAAATCTGTATTATTTTAACACAATAAATCTAGATACGGATATTTTGCGGTTTGGTTAGAATTTATCATAATAATAAAATATAAGTCACTTATTTTTGTTTAAAAAACGTTGCCCCACACTAGGAAAATGAGTAGGTAGGTATAGTCTTTTAAATTAATGACCAGCCAAAAAAAATATCCGACATGGCTCTGAACTTACAGCAAACTCAAGCTGAAACTGCCACACTGCACGTTAATTGGGAGGAACACGAGAAAAATCTAAATATACATTTACGTAAGTACTTACCTATACAATTTTTTCATGGATGGGAAATCATCAAATGACTGTCAGACTGAGTGTCAGACTCTTACTGACTAAAACCCATCCGTGCTCCTCGTACATCCCTTTGCTTTCCAGGGCGCGGTAACTCTTTCGAACAAAATCTGCAACCCTGGCATAACCTGTACACTGAAACGAAAACTGCGAACTTAGTTTTCTAGATCAGAAACTAAAACTAAATTAAAAGTGAGGTCTATAGTAAGTGTATATTTTCATGTTCAGTGTTTTTCAGGGGTGTTTTTAGCACCATTCAAAATATTACTTACTCAAAAACACTAAGAAATACTTACAAGCAAATCCCAAGTCTAAGGAGAGTGTGAGTGAATCTAACACGGTAATATTCCCGACACATCGTAAGTTTTTCGATAAGAATATTATGACTTAGATATTTACGTAATTGATCGAATCCGCTTCGAATTTCAACAAAAACATTTATAAAAAGCGGAACTTCATTTTGATTGGTCGATGTTATGAAGTATCTATGAGATTAATGCGGATATTACCAATAGTCAACCTACGTGTGTAATCAATTTAGATTTAGGTATTGATATGGAGATACCTGTGGGGATTAAATAAACCTAGGTGTTGGATAATAAAGAGGACATCCGTCTGAAATCAAAGCCTAAAGACGAGGCCATTATTATCTATTGTCGCATTGATGATAATCTAATAAACGAAAATTATCGGGACATGCATAGACAAATTATTTGTTTTTGCACGTGCATGATGACAAAACCGCTAAATTAGTAGGCCAGGGGCCCTACCATGACGTGTTAAAACGTGAATCGTTCGAGCGAGAAGGAGGGCTGGAGCTATACACCCTATATAGCTCCATCCCTCCTTCCCGCTCGACTCACGCTCTAACACGTCATGGTAGGGCCGCTGTATTTATTAAATCGTCAAACTGTCAGAATCTTGCACCTGCTTAAAATGTAGACTCGATTAGCTGTTGAAAGTTTTTTCTACAATCACAGAAGCCAACTCGCATTTGACAATTTGTGCGATCATTTTCGATTCAGACACTGGGGCCTCAGTCATTAGTTCATGACAATCTTAGCCAGGGATGAAGATCATGATTACAGAATGAGAGCATTAACAAAAGAAGCAGGCAAAATAAATACCTCGTGAAAGAATAAAAACAATCGGGTAGGTTCGATTTTCTGTCACCAGCGGCCCTACCATGACGTGTTAAAGCGTGAGTAGTTCGAGCGAGAAGGAGGGATGGAGCTATATAGGGTGTATAGCTCCATCTCTCCTTCTCGCTCGAACTACTCACGCTTTAACACGTCATGGTAGGGCCGCAGAAAATCGAACCTACCCGAAGCAGAGTGGTAAAATTTTTCAAGCTGGCTTCGCTCGCTCTTGCATCCTTGGTTTTTCTTTTATCACCGTCATCATCATTTCAGCTGATAGAGATCCTTTTCTCTCTCTTGATTTAGACGATTTTCTGCGTTGTAAACTTACTCTGGTCACGTAAACAATCTCAGAATCTAATATTCTCTGGCATAAAATGCTTTTCTCTTAATCACGTTTTATCATTAGGTACCATAACTGCATAGATAACTATTTAATATAATATTAAGAATTTACATGAGCATAGTTTCATAAACAATAAAACTAGCGAGGTACCAGCTACTTTACGTATTGCTAATAAATGGCTAATAATTCATTTTTGACGTAGCTTCAAAGAAGTATATTATAGGTACTTTTCGCAGAAATTGCATTTGACACAAATTCCCCGTGTGTTCAGAAATGTGCTTTTCGAAATTCCAGTGTCCCAAATATTTGTGTCAATTGATTTTTCAGAATGTTTTTCCAAACTCTATCTCTTGAAGTTCGATTTTGGTTTAACAAAAAGCCAAAAAATGAAAGAAGAAAAGTTCTATATAGTTATTTTTTCTTTCTTAGCTTTTCTTCATTTCTTTCAGCTGCTTACACTAACTTTGCAGAATACTTACTGCAGATGTGTTTACGCAGGATAAAAATATTGTAAACTGATTTTCACTTAGCAATCCCAATGTGGCAGACTAGAAAAGCTGTGATGGAAAATTAGACACACGCCTTCGCGAAGCTAAAATTTAAAGTAGAGCTCACTAATGAAATCAATAGTTTTTCAGATAACACAAGAGATAGACCTTTTAAAAATAGTTTTATTATCCACCAGAATTAGAAATTGGTTCCTTTGTATTTTTTGTCGATCTCATAATACCGTAACATAGTGAGGAACCAAATTCATTCAGTCTAATCCGGAAAACGCATTATTACCATCAGAAAAAAATTCAATAGTATTTTTTGCAGTGTGTGCCAAGTCAATTGCTATGAAAAGAAGTCTTACACGTGTTTCGAAAACGTGCTATAACGAATTCTTTACATTTCTTGCTACTTATTAAAATACTGCATTAGACGTGCACGAATTTCACGCCAAGACACCGAAAAAATGCCTAGTTATACTTTGCTACGGTCAAAGAAAATAGCATTTCTATTGTTCTGACGTCTGATACGCAAATTTCGGTGCTACGAATTTAAATTACAAGTTACAAAAGCTCACGGAACCAAACTCAGAGTTAATAGTCCTTCAACATTCAAAGCTGCGCACGCATACATACACAATAGTCATAATAATCTATTAGCCACCACACCATTACATAAGATTTTAGGTCTCCTGCTTTTCGAATATCAACTCTATCATCAACAACTACAGATTCTTTTCCATCACTACTATCGGGTAAAGACGGGTGATCGTGACCCCTGATTTCAATATACAAGCAAAACACTGTTTCTACGTGTGTATTGCTCGAAACTTGATTCCAAACCATTAATGAAATAAAACGCCATAAACTTTTATTTGGTTTTGTTTAAGTACGAGTATAAGCATAAAACTTTGAATGGATGAACTTGAAATTAATGTAGAGCACTAGAAATAGGTATTATTTAACATCCTGGAAGTGGAAATTGTTCGCTACAATTTTAAGTGTTGCTGACACGAAAAGATTCTATTCAAGTCTAGAATTTTCTCAAACGAAGATATTTTTACCAGACGACACCATTTAATTAGAGCCGTAATCTAAAACAAGTGGGTAACGATTATTTTGTTTCAAATTCGCGCCAAAATGTATTGCGTTGAGAGTTCCGCGCAGGTGCTCTCTGATCTCTGGCCTCGCTATCACCCAAGTGCACCAAAACATTTTTATGATTTCAAAGATTACGTCGATAATTCCAACCGTTAAGATTTCCTATCACTTAAGTTTTATCAAAAACTTTCAGTTAATCGCGAATTGAAACGCCTTGTGGTAGCCAATCTATCAATGGAGGCTCAACCGATCAGAAGTGAGTATGGCGTGATGGAGCTGGCTCGTGATTGGTCGGAGTTGACGCGACATCTATTTCTGTCTGGAGCCAGAATGCGCGCGCTGTGGCCGGTGCGCATGTGTGCGAGCGATACGTACGCGGTGGGTGTGTGCGTCTGTTGTGAGGCGCGCTCTGTGTTTACAGCGCTTTGGTGCGGCCGGCGAGCGCACGCGTTCGACACTGTTTAACGTGCGAAATCGAGTTTTCCGGCGGCTCTCGTGCTGCTTTAGCGTCTATGGTGTTTTCCTCACAGTTTGTTGGTGCTATTACATGTCGGACGTAACGAAAACATTCGGGATCCGAGTCCATACTCAGTTCCGAGCGTACTTTCAGTGCAGCTCATAAAAATTATACGTGTTTTCGGCGGATGCGATGAATAAATTTTGCAAATCGAGTCTGTGTGTCGAAAAGGTTCGTGAGAGCTATGTTTTGATCGGTCGGCGTGTAGTGGAAGTGCCGGGCGGTGCGGACGCGATACGACTCGCGCTCCTGCTCTTGATCTCAGTGAGACTGAGGCTGTGCTGCAGGTTGTCCTCGCTGCGGACCCTGGGACTTGGAGGAAGTGTCGCCAGGAACATCCAGAGGGACTTGCTGGAGTACACAGTGCCCGGCACGTGCTGAGGTAGGCTCAACAACGCGTGACCTTGGCTTTTTCGCTTCGCTTTTAAAACGTCGAAATGGTACAAGATCCAGATGCTAATGTATTAATTTTTCTTCTCATGTTGTCTGCTAACCGCTTCAAGCTATCCTCTTCTGATTAGCACCACTGTGGTACACCACGGATGTTCTTTCGCACGCTGCTGCTAATCGTTTATATTTGTTGATCATTAAAGTACACACACATTTTAGTTTGTACATATGGCACTTTCCGGGAACATATGATTTGATTACATAATTATACACAGTGCTTATAATGTGTTTGATTTATGTCTGATCAGTTCAGCAGATTTAGTTAGATTTTCTCCAGTTGTCTCTACATTTTGCTTTGGTTCATCAATAACAGCTTGTGTATTAAAGGCAGTAAGTTTACCTAACAAGATTAAGGACACTCAATATTTTGAAAAATCTATATTTGAGAGGTTATTTTGCATGTCATACCATATCCCTCATGAATACTCTGATTTTGAATTTTTCGCCCATGTTGTTTGCCACCAACAACCGTTGTTTGCCATAGCCAAAATTACTACCGAAACTGTGTTGCCATACAAAATGCATTTGCCACAAGATAACATCAGATAAATTCATCACATACCTACGAAGCTAGATAACAAATTGTCACATTCCGTACATTTTTGCGAACACATGGTACACCATTGATATCAGAGGAATGTGTAAATTGCATGCAATTAAATGTTTTTCTAACACCATGTTTTATTGTAGCTAGCACCTAGCCGTCGATAAGTTTTTACACGCATTACTCGTTTTATTTCTGTTGCTAATCTTTTCAAAACAATTCATTTGTAAATTTTTGAAAGAATAATACAAATTTAGGTCTTAACCTAAATTATAATATTGTTGTATTCATGGTTAAAGTCTTACAAGAATCATATAAGTACGTACCCACCTTAAAGTCCTGAAACTATGTGTTTCAGGACTTTCAGGAATGATTTAACAACAAAACTTCTTTCAGTATTTGAACAAAAATGTTTGTTTTTATGATAAGATATTTGTACAAAAATTTTGTATGTTGTGTGTGATTTTCTTGCTATCAAGTAGCTCATACGGAACTCGTACACTTTAATAAACACAAACATTTCAGGAATAAAAGTCAAAGCCAATTATATTTGTGTTTAATGAAGTCTCAGAATTATAAAGTTCTCTAAAACACAAAAGTAAAGATAGATAAAAATATAAGCGTGCCGTCGGCTACATTTATTATAGCCTAAAACAATACACTGAATGCAACAATATAATGCCGCTTAATATTGCTTTATCGCTCAAAAACGAACGTAAAGTTCTGGGAAAACCTGAAACAACGGAAAAAGGGGGACTATTAAATAGTGCATTTTACATACCTTTACCTATTGATAAACATAACAAGTTTATTACCAGCACGAGCCTTCAGGATAGTTTTTATTTATTGAATTAGTCGTAACTAAGGATACGGATTTCGGATTAACCCCAAAAATGTAGAACATTTTTTTTCCTATTTTAATTTGGCAGTAATAGGTACTTCATTGAATGGACATTAATTATTTCTGTGGAATTTTAACTTTGTGGTTGATTACAGAATTTATTAATATTGATTCATTCTGACGTAGCAAAAGTTCCAGGGGGAATATAACCTAAAGTAATCGAAAAAGTACCTAGCAATAAAGTAAAACAAAAGAAGGATTTGGGTATATTTCGCTTAAGCTGAAGAGAATAAAACATCTCTTAAACCTAAAGATTGTATCATACATTAAAAAGGCCAAGAACATTAATTTAACTTACTTCATAATTTCGTAACTTTTGGGCACAACCTTATTCCGAGTAATCGTTTCGTAGTTAAACATATTTATTGATCGTTAAGTTAACCTAATATCAAGTTGCGACGCGTACTTACTGGCGCCTAGCAGGCGACTGAACAATACCCCGGAGGACAATGGAGGAATTAACGAATTTTCGACTGATGAATAAGGTACATAAGGATAGGTACTAAAGTCAATACAGCAAGCCTTAAATACTCTATAGGCATACATCAGTTCTGTTCTATCACATTAATTTCGGATGTAGGCAATGCAATACTTTGAACTCTTTGGCAAGCAGTACTGCTAGCATCTTGTTGTTCAAGGAAATAATTTATAAGTATCATCAAATCCAATCATAATTCAATATTGAATTTCAATTTTATGATCACCTTAAGTGTGATATTGATGTGGCAACGAATTACCTAGATTTTACCCATTGTACACTGCACATAATGTCAACTATTTAATAGGTATGATCAAACAATTTTAATAGCATTGCCATTAAAAAGCAAATAAACGTCCCGATGAATAAAATATGAATGTACAAGCAAATACCTCATTACTTTATTACATAAAAACTCGATAATATTATGGAACACAATATTATAAATAATAAATTATGAATTTAATGCAAAAATTCTGCATTGCAAAACTTTGCCATTTAAAATGTTTTTGACACTGAAGGCTGAAGCATGAATGAATGCAACAAAAGGAGTGGAACGAATGCTGTTACAAGTACCAGTTTAAAATAACTTGATTAATTAATTCAAAAAGAAACTTGTAATCTCATTCACAAGAAGAAATGCATCGAAATACATATAGTGGGTGGTGGATTTATAACTTTTATGATTTGCATGAACCCAAACAAGGTATCCAATAAAATACAACCATAAAATAGACATATCGGAGTATTAACATCAAGCATATCTATTCTCCTTATACAGGTAATGAAGCATGGAACCAAATCATTTTCCAGTTCGGAAATAATAACGCTTAGCTTTATAAAGAAGAAGATACCAAATATGTCACAGCAAAACGTTACTTGGGAACCAATGAAATAATGTTATTAGGGCACGATACAAGCGTTCGCATTCGAATCGCGAAGCAATTTACAAGATAATATGGAGAGTTCTCGAGATAATAACACAAGAGGAGAGAGTTATAAAGATATTGCACAACGTCCAGACTCAACGTCCAGAATACTTATTATTTCTCACGTACGCAGCCTGGTTCCCGCCGCTCGTCGGGATCATAAAGACAGTTTTGTATTACATAAAGCATAAATAATACACTATATTATGGGCAAGCCTTCCTTCAGTATAGCTTTTCATTTCTTAGCACACAACCATCTGTGCTCGTGTTGTCTAAATCCAGATTAACAATATTGCCAGCCACCACATTATGTAATTTTCAGACACTGTTGAACAATACGATGTTATCATTATCTCTTTTAACCATAGCTATAACATAAACACGTAGGTAATATAGACGCATAAGTGCTATTACAAAACTGGACTCATGAATGGTCCTCCGCCCACGCGGCCAATGATTTTTTTATAGCGACCGTACATCAAAAATAATCGTTTTAACAATGCTCCATCCTCAAAAGAGGTCACTAGATCTGTTTTATCTTCCACATCATTGGACAATGCAACAGGCAAGTTTAATAAGAGATCTCGACAAATATATGGATATATCCGAAAACAAGATTGTTGTGACACAATTTCGGAACAAAGGAAAACATACCTACGTAGTTGGAATGGAATATTGGATGTTAAAACTTATTTCGAAGCATTCAATACGGTGACTTGAATACCATATTGCACTTAACGCTAAGAGTGCACACATCCGTGATAAGAACATTCAAGCAGCACACATGAATCAACGTGGCCTCCACACATCTGAATGGATGTTAATTAGTACGTTTGTTTTAACGCTTCAATATTCAAAACGCACACAGACACACATGCACGTGCTGTACTCGCACCATGTATAATGAACCTTCGCATTTAACTGCTGCTGATTGGAAAATACGTAAACAAATTAGACAAATGAACGATGAAAAATATTTTTCCCATAACTTCGACGATAATGTGCATCTACGAGTAGGTGAGCCGTCACACGTCCCACAAGATCAGTAGGTAGCGCAAACAAACGACCAAGTTGGAAGCTGCAAGAAATATTGATCAACACTAACCCTATAAAGATTATTTTACCTTCACACATTTGTTTGGTTGGTGCTATTTGATCGTGAGAATAGTATGTTCAAACTTTTGTTATTTTTTATATCGCAACAGTACTTAATCACTTCCTACAGCTCAAAGGGCGGAAGTCATGCGTTTACAGAAATAATAAATTAACACCTTTGGTGTTTCAATTCGATGTTTCTTTAGCTTGCCCTTGACAGAAGGTCGATTCGGCTTCTACGTTTAGGAGGAGCACTGTTGCGACACCAGCATTCAAACTTTAACATGAGTCTGTTTGTTTTCGTTTTGTGTATTCGGTAATTTTCGAGTGGACGTCGATCACTTGAAGCGGGCAACGAAGGACGAACGTCGACACCCACGCATATTAATACATCAACAACGTCAAATTCTTGATTGAAGCGTCTGACCCTATGTTAATAGTTATTATTAAGTAATATTGCGTGGACAGACGTAATGATTGTTGATGTTAATACTGCTCATGTGGTATACAGCTTCTATACTTCTGGTAAATACAATTCTGTATTGATACACAATTTATCTTCCGTCCTCGATGAAGCTGTATCGGTTTAAGATAGAATGTTAAGATTAAATTAATGTAAAAAGCATTAAATTCTCATACTAGTATAATATTGTATACATAGTAGTCACTTGACTTTGGTTACAGTTATAATTTTGTTGAATATAACAGCCTTACAATATCATTCCATCTTCCTATACTCGTGTGTTAAATAAAACATGAAGTTGTATTAAACAAAATACATTTATTGAAATAACATTGGACTTCTTCTTAAGGAAAAATTGTGATCGTCTTAGACACAAAGCCGCCCATCTTGATGTACTTGAAAAAAATATAAATTATTCTTTGATTAAGCCCTTATAAAGCAAATTCAATAAACAATTATGCCGTGACTCATCCATAAAGTTAATCGTTGTTAAAGTTAATTCTTATTTATTTTCATTACGGCCAACGATTTATACTCGTAGTCAATGGCTCTAGGATAGGAATATGTTAAACAAATTACTTTGAATAATTTCAGACGTGGGTAGAGAAATGGGAACTAAAGATCTTTAAATATTTTTTTATCGATAAACTTGATAGATGAATTAGTGGATTAGGTAACTAAAATAAATATTTGATATGTAAACAAAATTATTTATAATGCAAGGCGAAGGGCTGCCTACATCGTAACTTTTTATGGTGACTCTATTATAAAATTATCGTTATTTATTAGTCGCCATATTGGTTGTGTTGCTCAATGCTTTATTGTAGGTACTCTGATGTTTGTGATCATCATGCTCTTCTGCAAAGGCTGTTTCCCTACACCGCTACTTCTTCAGCATTTTTTAATGCAGAAGTGCAAGTGTACTTATTCATAAATCATCATTACAAACACGCTTGATTGGCAGCCCATTTCCTTTTTTCATCCTAACAATCTTACCAGTAAACAGTTTATGATCTACCGCATAACACATGATATTCCAATCTTCTTTCTTAATTTGAAAAACCTTGAAGTAAGCTATTCTAGGATCACTCGGCCTGAAATACACACATTTATAAAGTTCTTGCTTGATCAAACAAAATTGAATACTCTTTTAAATTAACGTCCGGTACTGTATACATAAGTATAAAGGCAGTGGAAGCACGTACCCCTATATGTAGAGCCAAGTAAACGGACGCACGGATAAGATTGTTTGCACGTAGCCAATATTTGACATCTCACAAACGGGTCAGGCGGAGACGACTCGGACGGCCATTTGCAATTGCAAATTTTCCAAGATAAAAATAATCTAGGAGGGCTTAATTAAGATTAAGTGATAAAGATACGACCAATAAATTAACTGCTTCGTGCAGGCTGAAGGTTTTATGCACGTATTTAAGGACTTAATGGTATATAACATGTAAAGTGATATTGGAAAACAGATTCGAATATAATACGCTTTAATCGATTTTATCTTACATAATTATGATGAGATTTTTATCATGATTCATGATTTGATAATCTTCGTGCCCAATCGCTCCAAGATTATCCATAGCCCAATCAATGGTTTGTTGGTATTTCTTTAAATAAACATATGAAAAAGATGATACTACGTATCTATTTCTCAATACTGTATTAAGAAGACGACCAAAAATTTAATTATGCACACTAAAAGTCAAGTTAGCGTTTCTGAGTGTCCCAAAATTCCACTGGCCATTTTACATTTTGCGCAAACTGTCATGAAAAAGTATACATTTGTAATGAGATAACAATGGCACACTAACCGAAGAAACACTTCGGAACTCCATTAATCATTGTTTACGTTTACAGCCAGTACGTTATTTCCACCATTACGACTGCTGAACGATTCTGGTTCGCCGGCAGATGGTGACTGGCGCAAACAAACAACACCACTTTCGTTTTGCCACTGGCGCGTAATATAGCGCGTGTGTACGCTCCAATGACAATAACGTCTTCAATTTGTTAATTCAACTCTTTTATCCAAACTTATTTGCATTTAATGGTTATTTAAGCGAGCTGGCTTGTTGGAGATCTGTTTCAATTTATCGATCAGGCCACCAACCTAAGCTAAGTATGCTACTGTTCAGAAAATGATATCGCTTAACATTTCCTTCGCAAATACAGTGAAGAGCTATAAAATCAGCACTGTTTGCATTAAAAGTGTGAGCATCAAAGGCACCGCATAGATAAAGAAAGGAGTGTCATTGCCACGCGACCCGAGACTGTGTACTCAGTAATCAGGTTACAGGTCGCTCTAGGAATGTCTGCTTCTTATTGACGCCTTTAATGTACCTACTGCAACACATTAACCTTGCGTGCTATTTAGGCGTTCCATTTTTGCCTCGCACATATACCCAACTGTTTCTAATGAAAAACGAGGTTTTATTTGCTAAGTGGATATTTGCAACGTAAATAAAAAAAAAGGGCGAACTGAAGGTCCAATTAGAGTGATTAATGCCGCTTATGGAGATCTGGAACGAGCGGACTCCAAGCGTTTAGTTAGTTGCTATTATCATTCTACTGTTGGTAGTTGAGGAATAAATTTGAAAACGTTTCGATTGCGGAAGAATAGGCTAAGGTTCATGAAATAAAAATGTTGCAATCTCTCTTCAGTTTTGGTACTCGCTAAAAACTAAGCGCAAGCAAATTGCTCAGTTCTCTCCAAGGTTGGGTATACTTGTGAATTAGTGCAGCGTTGTGTAACGCAACTGGGTCGATCGATAGCGCACTCTTAATTGCGATAAAAACTGCTTCTCTGTATCAGGCCATTAATTCTGTAATTATCGCGCCGTCCGCACATCAAACGCACCGACGACGTACGTCGCGACAAATTTGTACAGACTCTTGAAGCATGTCACTAATGAGGTGAATATTATAGACCTGTACAATGTATCATGCTTTTAGTTTACTCTATAACGTTATTACCACCTGCAGTCAACCGCTCTGTTTGCACTGAACAATGTTTTCTTACAGAACGTGAACTGAATTGTTTATTACAAGTGCTATCAGAAATGTTTTATTTTTTTTACCCCTTGATAATTTTAATGAGAGACTGAACACTATCGTATGAACCAGTTGAATCTAGTATTGTGTGCTTAAGATGCTTTTTATGTCATTTAGTAAATGTAGTTGTGTTGTAAAATGTAGGTCAGTGGAAGCATCGTCAAAGCACTCATTGTTTTAAAGGGTCATGTCCATTAGGCTTCGTGTTGACTTTTGTGTCAAATGTGTTTTAATTGGAAAGTTTACGGGTACCTACATTTAGGTTGATAAGAAAGCTCCTTGTATTGACCGTGGGGTCGCAGTATCGCGCCGGGTACGGATCAATAACAATTTGTCGGCGAACGTCGGCCACCGGTGACTGATAGTGATAACGACGTCGTTTTCCAACTAAACTCGAGTCGAAGGAAACCGTTTGAACCTGTTAACCTTGTGATACAGATACCATTTGTCAGGATGTTGGGTTTTGAGCTGTTAAGACAAAGAATAGATGTACTAATAGCTTTGAAGTAAGGAATCATGGATATTTCTAATAATGCAGGAGATATAGGCCAGCAACGGAGAGTATAAACTGTCAGTGTTTGATGCTGTTTGGTGGTTACATACAATGCGCAGGCATTTCTACAATCTACAGAAATGCTACAGTTCTGACAAGCCATAAATAACAGTCTTATAAACGATTTTCTTTAAAAAATATTGTAATGTTAGGCGTAACAAATTCTTAACAACGAAGCGTGGAACGAAAACCATTTATCCATTGTTGTTAACGATCATTAGAACCAAATGACGTGCAGACGTCACTCAAGAATGGTGTAAAAAATATAAGATTAGGCAGCTAAGCACTTGAAGTTAACGCTTCAAAGTGTCAGTGTAACCTCAAATCGTGTGAGGTCGAAAATCTCCAACTGATTGATAACTACTCAGCGAATTATGAAGTAATATAAAAATAAGAGGCTCATAAATTAGGAATATATTCATAAAAAGTTGACTGCTGTCCTCAACCTCTTGCACAGGTGTGGCCAATCACGAGCTTGGCCTCATTTGTTAAGGCATTCACACATGTGTTATTACATGGACCGTTTAATTTGCCAACGTGTATCTTGCTGCGATTTATGATATCCTGATACCAATGATTTCTATAATTTGTGACTTGTATGACTATTAGCCGGACTTTGATGACTATTTAGCCGGTTTATTAATCTGGCGGTTAGCTTGATATGAAAAATATCGACTAATCAATTCTAACTGTCGTTGCCAACTATTTAATTTAAAATGCTTTACTTTAAGTATAAAAAAACAGAAACCCTAAAACTGTTTTTTTTACCAACGTCTCTAAAATTAGCCTGAAATTCAGCTGTCAAAAGCTGCAGCTAAGGCAGCTAAAGATGACGCTAATTCGACGATCGAAAAATTTACTTCTGACTTTATTTAATATGTTCCCACCCTAATTTACATTTACACATAACAAATCATCTGTCTGATAAAGTTGACGTGCGTATAATTTCAGTCCCAGCTGATTTGCGAAGGTTATTAGGAGCACGTTTAAATTCAGTTTGAAAGTGCTCGAGCTGGTCTAGGTATTAGCGACGTGAAGGTTGCGTGTGGGCAGACATATTGTTTTTATGGATCTTCTCATGTTGCCTGTTGCTGTTGATTCAGAGGTGGCGACTGAAAATGAGAAATGCATTAAAATTTATAATAGTTGGTTGTTTTTCATGATAATGGGAGCGTGTTTTGTAAGAGACTGGATAGCGTTGAAAGCGATGTTCAGACGCCAGCACATCAAGCTACCTGAAACTGACAAATTTTCTTAATCAACCTTGAACCTAATGCTGTAGTGATAAAGTTGAAAATCTATAAATACACTGGCTATACATATACCTTTCTCAACATATTTTTTTTTAAGTTACGGCGTAGGCTATTTTTGATTAAAAAGATAATAGAAATCGAAGTCGTCAAATCCATTTAGCTTGCCTGACTTGAACAGTTTTTACCTTAATTGTATACCTGTCTACCGTCAATTTCAGTTATGTCGTAAAGAAGAATTAATTGAATCCCAATTCACGCAATAGAAATAAATCCTTAATCTGCCTAATCCTCGATACCGGCTACAATAAACTTTTGTCAATTCAATCAATAAATATCACTCAAAATGAAATGTCATTTAGTGAATTATGATTGAATACAACAAATCTATTGAAAATAATAGGTCTGTCGTCGTTCCGCACAGATATATTGGATATAAAACTAGGCGCGCCCTACGGTAAGGCCATTCTATTTTATATTTCGTCCGTAACTGTACCATTAGGATGAAAATAATGACCATAATGTGGGTATTCGAGAGCTTAAGTTATTCTTATGGTCACTAAAAACATAAAATATGCAAATTGTTTCGTGTATTGAGCAGTATTTACGTGAGTTATGAAGTGTGGAACACGTCAATTAATTAGAAAAAACATTTTTCAATTTAGAAAATTTATAAAAACGTTGTCCTTTTATGCATAGCCGGGGAAGTTATGGAAATGTTTGAGTGATAATTAGGTAAAGTTGAACGCTTGCTTCTTTTTGTGTTTTCGTTTAGGTAGGTACCGCTGAACTTTGTATATATTCTTTCGATGAATTTATTGACTTAGGTCAATGTGGTTAGATGTTTTGGCAGTTAGGTTATATCAATGAATTTCTGCATAAATCAATATCTCTCTATTTCTGCGAAATACAAATCAGCAGTTCCCTTTTCATGATGATTCTTCTAAAACTTCTTAGGTATATACAATAGTCTTATTTTAAACATGATGCCTATCACGCAGAACGTTGACACTGCCAATTTGGAACAAATGTTTTATTTTAAGCTGATAAGGCGTCAGGAAAGTAAAATAGACATGGCACTTTCTACTTTTATTGTCGTTTATGTGTGCCACTGTTTTTACAAACGATTTTGTAGTGGGTGTGGTGTCCAACATGTGCCTGACTAATCAGAGAGTTGGCATTTTAAAATCCAATAGATAAATGATTTGAATAAATAAATAAACAAGAACGAATGACATAAAAGTCAAATCAAATAACCACATTTTATAATTTCATGAAAAATGTTCCACTTGTAGGTAGTAGCTAGATATAATTTTATAGGTGAGAGAAGGAAAACAGAGAATTAGGTCGATTTTTATTAAAAACGTATTTCAGCCTTAGTTATGACAGCTAACGAGCCCAATTCATTATCATCGGTCTGTAGGGAGAGCCGGCGGCTTTTGACTTAGTACACACAAACACGCTATTTGCTATACTAATTACTCGTCATTAATTCCAATTTGTTTATAGGGACGAATATTTGCAATTGAACTGAAACGCCTGTATGATAAATTGTGAAAACTGTGTCGTGTTGACAGTTATGTTTCTTTTCTTGTTAAAATTTTCTGTTGTGATGCCATATCTTTATCAACATGAGACTAAATAATTAAGATAATGAGTTGGAACGACATTTAGGTAGTTTCCTGAGTTTACTGGAGAGTTGACAAGAATTAGCTAATAAACGAAAATGTGGTGAAACTGTATTGAACGATCATTTGCTGTCACATGTGCGGATATAGGTTAACACCACGGATCGCATCCTCATAAATATGTCATGGTTTCCTCGCTATTGTACCATGAACCACTTCGTGGAACCAACAAAATATGCCATAAAGCACACAGTACACAGATTTTATTGCTCCAAATTACATGTTCCGAAACGTTGAACTCATTAACTAAATGTTACGTAATCATAGACCGCCCACAACACGTTCTGAAAAACTTCAATAGAATAAATGTTTCAATGAATGAATTCAAATTAGAGCATTCGTAAAATATAATACTGTTGAACCATGTCATAACATGTCAGCGCATACCTACGCTAAACAATTTACGCGACGAATTAAAAACCAGCGCCAATGAAAACGCCAAGATGCCAATTTAAATTATTTTCGGCAGATCGAATAATTGGAAAATGTTTATTTTGTGCACGTTCATCTTTATTGCTACGACCTCTAAACTTGGCTGTAAAAACCCCTATTTCTCATATAAAAACACAGTCAAGATGCGTCATGTAAAAATCTTGGTTCATTCTTCATAATTTTATGAAACGGCACTGGGCAGTCGTACTAGTAAAGTAAAAGTAAACAGCTGAAAAAAAATCGCAAGATAATATGGCGACATAATAAAAGAGAGTTTTCCTGGGCGAAACGCAAAACAAAACACATCGTTCAATACCTAACAATGCTTATAAATCACAGCCTTTTCTTTCCAATTAAACACTTAATCAATCACCCGTTTCTATTTAGAGTCGGATAATGCGACGGCGTGATGAATATGCGACCTAAGGATTCTAACACATGCTGCGTATGGCAAGTTGCCTGCTAGCGTGAATAAAAACCGCGATCAACGCGAGGCGGAAAGCTGCCGTTGTATTAAAACGAAAATAACAGTAGGCCTTGAGCTATTATTTAATTTTAATGTGTATATTGGGTGTGAACGCTATTCGTGACACGCACGTGCGCTCATACACTGGTTATTGCTTATGTACGCAGAAACAGCGAAAATTTTGCTAAATTGTAGCTTTGCCAGTGCTGCTTAAGCATTGCTAAAAATAAATATTTCAACATCAGCAAATTATAAGTCTTTGATCTACGACTGTAACTTGAAGCTTGAAGAAATGTGTTTTAGCATCCTTTTTTACACTTGTCTGAAAACTGCAGACCTTTGCAATGGTTTCTACTGCTAATGATAAACCCACCTAAATATGCACCTACAACAATGCAATGAAATATAGATGTCATCGGAAGATTGCAGACTATGTGGGATTGTAATAATAATAATCTTGATTAGAATATAATTTCTCGATATATTATAAAAAGATCGTTTGTTTA
Organism: Melanchra persicariae; assembly: GCA_947386135.1. Lineage (NCBI taxonomy): Eukaryota > Metazoa > Arthropoda > Insecta > Lepidoptera > Noctuidae > Melanchra > Melanchra persicariae. Next base: position 9,083,853 of record OX376659.1, read on the forward strand.
TGTCACCGGAAAATTGCAAACGCCGTGAGATTGTAAAATATCGCGTGAAATTGTAAAATATTTTTTCTCAATAAGTCACGGATATATTGTAAACTATTGAATTTGGATGGGATTTATTGTATTAAAAATTTTTCTTCCATAATTATATACCTATCGAGAAATTATAATCTAATATTTTTTTTTTCCAATCATACGAAGTTTGCAATTTTCCGGTGACAAATACAATAAATTTAATCCAAATCCAACATATCCGTCTCATTTATAAAAAGTAGTTTACAATTTCACGCGATATTTTACAATTTTACGGCGTTTGCCATTTTCCGGTGACATACCTAGACACAAATAAGTCTGGTGTCTTCAGGTGACGTCAGAATCGTAAAAGTCTATTTTTCATTCTCAACCAATTCATTATTTCCTAAATTATTGTACTACGTAATCCTCCTTTTCGTTGTGTTGTACTTTCTCACTTAGCAAAACATTGACTTTTGGCAGCCGGCCAAGTGTCAAGCTCAGGTTGATTTAAAAAAAAAACTACTCTTGTATAATGTAATACATGCAATATAAACAGTTTGGTTTGTTTATATTCTAGTAGACAATACATAAACTGGGATTATTTTTACTTCGTTGATTTTGATCTTTGCTAACGAAGGAGTTGATAACTATATAATATATCTACATACATCATACATACAACCCTACATAACTATGTGTCCACCAGTAGGTACTTACTTACTTTATATTTTAGAAATAGTTTCGATAATTTAATTTATATTTTTACTCTGAAAGTAAGTTAAGCAAGTTCTTAGCAGATCACACTCTAACAAAATTAAGCGTTAAACATTACATTTGAATGATGCAACTGGTAAATATACACATTTTATTAAGAATGTAGCCGTACTAACACTTTCATGAAGGATTTGATTTGTTGTAGGCTTAAATATTTAGATAAATATTTATAAAAAATCTCTAAATATTTACGTATGTATAAGCTACCGAATCTTGTAGCTGGCTTCATAAATCTTCGTCAAATCGTTCCGAAAACAGATGTTTTATGATATGTATTGTGTAAAGTACAAAAGCATTTTAATTTTACAATTTGTTTGGTCGTATAAACGAAATTGTAATGTGGTTGGAAAATATATTTAGGAAGTTTTATTGAGTTGAAGATTTTTTATAAATCTTCGTACTTAGATGTATACTTCGTAGATAGTCTGTAGAACTCAAAAGGACGATAAACTTGGCAGTTCAGTCCAGACCAAATGAATTAAAAAACAAACTTATCTGAAGAGTAGCCCTGTCAACCCAGCCTTGTGGCCTGTCTGTCAATCTGTCAGGAGCTGTGCAAACCTTTCATCAGTACAAGATAGTGGCTTCAAATGCTTTCAAAGCAAAGTAACCTGAAACCATACTGTCAAATATTTTCTTTGACATGAAAATAAAAAGCTTTGAATATTGGGCTTCAGAAAATCAGATTCAGTTTATTGTAGGTAGGTAATCATTTTATAAATAATTTAGATAAACTTCTGATCAGATTTTTCATATTGAATACAGACGTATCCGATCATAAATTATCGACTTTTGGCAGTGTCCCATATTCAACAACGTAACAGAAAATGTGTATAAATTATAATAAATTTAAACTCGCCAGGGACCCATCGAGAAGAACTACACGATTCCTATGAAACATACGTACACACGCCGACTATATTAGCATGATATTAGAAGTTCAATGATCATAAAGCGTCAGATAGTTTGGGTGGTCCTGTTTGGCGTTCAGCCAATTAGTTAAGGTGCGAATGAGCATAGCGTTCGAATATGAAGAATTGAGACGCCAGCTAGACAGATTGATCTAATATTTATTCCTGAAGTATGAGGTGGACAAATGAGAAATGAACTACATGACACAGATAAATTAAGGACAGAATTGCTGCTCCTAAGGTCACGACAATCCAAAAGAAAATTAGTGAGACATGGAAAATAGAAACAACGCGTCATTTTTGGCAAAGCAAACAAAAGTCGGAGTGATTTTGAAAGGACGAAACACAAATAAAACTGACTAACATAGGTTGATGCTTATTCGTTTCGACAGGAAGCATTTGTTAAGAAAAAGAGTAAAGAATAGCAACGGATCAGTAAAATTAGGTCAGACTATAACAGATGAAGTAGAAATTCTAAGAATAAAAGACAACATCATAAACCACTGAGTATTGTAGAAACTACAAAGGAACAATAATATTGAAGTGAAATGAATAACGATAAAATAGGACGCGACGTAGAACGGATAAAAGTCGGTGAAGCGGGTACTCCCGATGTTGGGGAATGCACACTTCCAGACAAAGCGTAGTTAGATAAAATGAATGCCTCGACATCCTGAACGAATGGGGACTATACGAACCAGTAACTAGGTCAATATTTATGCAATTCTCTTGAGATTTTTATTACCACGTTAACGTTAATAGTGTCATTGTTAGCATCTTTGGTTCACGGAGACTTTATTAATAGTAAATATAAACATGTAGCTAAATCGTGAGTGATTGATTAAGAACCAATGTTAAATATAATGAAATACGATTTAATAATGAGCAAGTGTTAGGTAAAGTGGGAAAAGTTGAAGCAATCATTCAAATAACTTAAAGGGTAACAGTCCAAGGATATTGAATGAACTTTGGACCAAATTATGTAATTAACGCTTTAGTTTTTCAACCAACCCATTAACAAGAAATGGCTTCTGTTTTCGTTTGAGAGCATAATAGGCACCCGGGCATTACGCCAACCCGAAACACTACAAATATATTTTAAAATATTGCTGTTAACACTGAATTTGTTTTTATTTACTGTTTGTGTTTTTTACAATGTATTTAAGTTAACAAGTTAATCATTCTGTCGCTTTAATGGGCTACTCGTGCGTTAATTTGATCAATGGTGGACAATTTGAGTTTTCTGTTGCTCTCCAAACAAAATGTGGCTGCGGTTTTTAATATTTTTAGGCTCATTCTACTTTGAAACTGTATTGATAACACATGAGTAAATTGATAAAGCTTTATTCGTAGCAGAACAAATCGTACCTCCCAGCAATATTTATCTGCCTAGCCACTTTCCAACTTTATTGGGGTCGGCTTCCATGCAAACCGTCACCCATCCACATACCGACCCCGGCAAGCGTTGCTTAACCTTGAAGATCGACCCGTGCGACTGTTATTATTTAGAGCTTCTCCTAGCAATATTGGTATCGTAAAATGAGACCGTAGGTATGTTTATTTAAAAGTGCACGCGAATGCCATTGCAACTATTCTAAAAGTGGCAGGTCTTGTATAAACTTAGAAAGGGTAATGCCCTGTCGACTCATCAAAACATAATATTTTGTTTTGTTTGCTGGTCAGGTAGTCATGTGCTGAGAATGCGTCCATATGCAGCTGTGGACCGCGTTGTTTAGATTTCTATGAACGCTCTCAGGTTTCTCTATACAATAAATGTTGTAAGTAAAGTTTCACGTAGCTGCTGAAAAATTCGCTACGTCGTCGGTCCTATATTTCTGAGAAAATTAAAAGCTGCGTCAATTAGTTGAAATTGAGGTCTCTGGTTACACTTCATTTCAAGTGATTGCGTTTTTTCCATTCGATCATTTTCAGCTACAACATTTGAAATGATGTACTGTTTAAAAATGCTAATACCTAGATCGATTGCATTTTATTGCTATCTGAAAACGTGTTTTGCAAAATTTGCGCCACCTCCACCTAACCCTTTGAGGATTGCAAAGTCATAAAAGACATAAATTAGAAGCCAGTGGTTACTCTTGTTGGCAGGGGTACGCTACATAAATGTCACTATCGTGTATCGGTCGTGTACCGACATGTTTTTCAAACGTGTGTGCATAATTTAGAAGCAGCAGAGCAAAAGGTGAAGGAAACTATTGTAAGCACAATATATTTTTGAGATAAAATACTGTCTGAATTTGAATAATAATTATATTGAATCGTTTTTGCAACTAATATTTCTAATTATACGTATACCTAAACGACAGATAGGACAAAAACAAATACTTATTCAGCCTCTTTCCTGAATTTTACATCTACTGATTTTTACCTCCTTGTCACTAACCCCTCTGCCGTATCAACCGTATACTTTAAAAATCAGTTTCTACAGCAACTTTTCCCTCCGATTAATACACAAAACGACGTTTTACTATTAAAATCATATTAAAGAAGTGACGACGCCAAAATGAAACGCTGTTTTTATGCAATTAACACTACCGGCCATCATATCGCCATTAGCACGGCATTGCACGGCTGCATATCGATTTACCTCGTTCAAGGTCACTTTTATAACAAATTCATGGTCTGCCACTGCTAATATTAAAAAACTTTGTAGGCATACAATATTTACTTGCTAATGTGTTGATTAGAAGCTGAGATTGAATAAAGTAGGTAGGTTCTGTGTTTTTAGCGTCAGCTTGCGATTTTGTTGGTTTCATAATTAGTCAACATGTAACAGCCAAATATATTTGTTTAGTTAGATACTTAGTCATTATTTTTGTCCTGTTTCATTATTACTACCTTGAAGAATTTTATCAATGACGTTGAAATTTTTCTGAGTTCAGCATGCGGGAAAAACGTTATGAAATCTAAAGGTATGATGCTACTTATCGCTGATTTAGAAAAATACTGTTGCAACTAGTATTTTTAAGGAGAGCTAATTGAAGTGTACTATTATATTATTTCCTACTATTATATAACTTTTGGTTGGTTGGTTTCGCCTCAAAGTCGTAACTGTTGAAACACCACTGTCAAATAAAAATGGCGACCAATCCACCAACGGCATAAAGTATTTTTGTGGCGCCACAGTTTCATCGCATGGTCTCACTATCTCGAAATTGTAGTATTTTGTAATAATACAGTGTTCTTCCAAAGCAGCGATAATTATATTCAACCGTGCTTTCATTATAGTCTGTTGTGAATCACTAGGTATGCCTTTGCCTTATATTTCACACGTACATTCTAGGTACCATAGAAATAATAGGTCACTTAGTGGACAGTGCAATTTTAATGAAAATCATCAAAAACATGCATTCGCTTCCTAATCCGACCAAATGGTATAATTTGGCTACTTTTATGTATTACTTATTTAATGCATTCGCGAACCTCAACATGTCTAGATCCGTTACCTACCGACTGAAAGAAAAAAGGTGCTTGTTTTAAAATAACACCATTCTAACTAGGTATACGTGGATGCTTGTCAATCGCAAGAGAACGTTGTTTAGACACGACAGAAAATATTCATAGCGAGTGTTTGTTTTGAATTTATTCTATTCTCTATTGAAACCCTTTGTTCTAGTCGTTTGTCTATGATTTGTCTCATTGTCAACCGAAAACATTGCTCTTGTATTTTTGTCGCCGCATAGAACGTATTATATGTGGCTGTTGTTGTTATTTTGCTTGTTAAACCGAGGACTCGTTGTGCAACGGCCCTAGATGTATTTGATCATCTTCATTTTGAGATCTTGCACCTTATGATTGCAATTTGCTATAATTTTGCATTGTTGCACTAATCTTTATCAACCTGAAAAACGTTAACATGTTTAACGTCATTTTATGTTGCTTAGTCATCAATTCATTATCCTCTTTAACAGTTTAATCGATCACGTCGACCTGTCAAAAATGACTGTTCTAGATGAGAAACAGCAGTGCGATTCTGTAAACATGTTGAAGTGAACACTTGGGCGGGGCGCACGACGGGTGAGTTGTCAAACCATACAAATAAGATAGAATGACAGCTCTATTGTCGTTCACTCCGCCTAGGTGAACACCGAAGAGATGTCGACAGAATCGACCGGCTGCTATACTCAGACCGCATTAGCAAGTGATTTGAAAGAAATATTGCCGTAATCATAAGGTAGACAGATCTAGGTCGGGATGTGTTGTTAGAACTCAGGAAGTTTCCTGCCCATCATGATAGTTATTTACAGATAGCAGATCTCCTTGCTATGAACGAATATTGAAGACAAAGGAATAGTTTTTGATTTGAAGGCCTTCCAACACCTAATCTTGCAGTGATAGAGAGGAGAGGATTAAAAGAGTATTGGTACCTATGAGTGTTATTGAACAATTGAATAGCACAGTACTAAAATGTTGTATTTCATCATTCATACATAGGCAATATTACACGTGCTAGTATCCAGTGCTGTTAATAAAACCTATAGTTTTGTAATAACTATTATCGTTTTTTCATTAGACTGAAAACATACCATAGAAACGGTAAAATCAGTTCAGCAGGGATAACAGTTACCTACCTACAATTACAGGAAAGCCATAACATTGAATTCCACGAAGAATGGTTTTCCTGTGTTCAAAATAATCGGAGGTACATACCTGAAGCGGGAGGTATATTAGTCGATAATATTGACTATTATTGTACGTGTTTAGTTATGTTTGGGTCTACTGTCAATGCAATGATAAAGACTTCGTAGGCACTTGTAGATTATTTATCATTACAGATAGCGACGGACATTTTACACATTACTTTAATAAGATATGAATTTACGTAAAATCATGCGTTAAATCGTCATAGATTAACGAATTCTGCTAAATTAATAAATAATATCATCGTTACACGTTATTTAAACATTGTTGGGGTTGGTAATGATTTTGTTGATTTAACTACAGTTATAAGTAAACCACTTCATGATACAAATGAAAATGAAGTCGTAAAGTTAGTAAATTTTTTTTTTTTTTTTTTTTTTATTTATGAATGGGCTAGCTCTTGACCTCGATCACGCCTGATGGAAAGCGATAGATGAGGTCCATGATGAAAGCGAGCGTGCCCAGAAGATGCCCTGAGGCACTGGTACTTCCACGCGTCGACGAACCACAGCAGGCTGCTTGACGCCGAACTCCGGTGGGAGGGTGGTCGCGAACCAGGCGGGTGTTAGCCCTACCACCGCAAGGGAAGTATTGGTCAGTCTTATAAGGTGTTAGGTGAGACTGTCCAGGATGCGCCGAGCGCTCGGTTCAGTTGAGTGTCTGATGGAACAAATTGCGCTACACGAGGAGGCTCCTTCATGCATCCCAAAATGTTAAGGAACAAGCTGTGGGTAGAATTATTGCTTACATTTCAGTTAGGTACCTAGTCTTAGATATATATGATTGAAATGGTATGTTCCACATTATTTCCAGCTTTAGACACCCTTTAGACACGATAACAATCAATGATTGTCAAGAATTAGAAACGTCGCAACAGGAGTACAGGGGCTCGATTCTGCTATTGCAATCGTGTCTCAATGACCGGTCAGTGATCGAATATTTGACAACTTTGACAGTTTTTGTATGGGAAATGTGTCAAAAGTTTGACGTTATACGTCAAAAATCGATCATTGACCGGTCATTGAGACACGATTGCAATAGCAGAATCGACCCCCAGGACTGACGTTCCTAAATCTTGCCAATTGTACCTACCTATTGTTGATAGTATCGTGAGGTAGATTAAGTACTCCGATTCCTCAACGGAAGTGAGGAAAAGGATTGATGATTATAAATAATTATAACGTGTGAACAACATGTTAAAACAGAACGACAACTTGGAACATGTTGGATCAAAGGGATCGGCGTGCTTAATTTTTATTACCCCGTTGAATTAGCTTGGTCTATATCTTTAATAGCTTATTCCTGTTCCGTTATGACTTTTCTAGTATTTCGTTGAACAAAATATTTAGTTTTGTTTTCGGTGTAACATTTGTACTTATGTAGTTTTTTATCATGTCAATTAATCACGTCTCTAAGTTAATCAGGACAAGGAAACATTAACATTTCTGATTTAAATGTTAGCGCGGCGGATAACCAACGTTAGTAAATTAATATCATTTTTAATGATTTGGGTTTTATAAATGACTTCTCATTACCAAAGCTTTGTTCTTTCCCACATCGCTATGCGAGGTGAACGAATCTTTTGTTTTTCTCCGCCTACAATATCAATAATAAAAATTACAAGAGTAGATACTTTTCGCAATGAATGTATCTAAACGTGAATGCGTTAAAAATGCTAATATTAGCGCAAAACGCATAATTTAACTGGCAATGCGTAATTCGAAAAATTAGCCATTTAATTAGCATTCAGAACAAGTACGAAGTGAAATGCAACTGCCTTTTATGTTCCGCCAATCAGAGAGCTAGTGCGCGAACCGAGGCCACGCCTACACTGGATGTGCACTGACCACGGCCGCAGACAACCACACGTTTAGAGGTAACGATCTAAACCTATGCCAGCAGCGCGCTTATTACGTAACTGAATATCTATGAGTTTGCACTGAAGGCAAGCCGAATGCCGCTACAACGCGCCGTCACGACCCATCAAAGCGGATCCGATTTTCACACGCGCCCGCGACTTCTGACTAAACCAACTTGCTCAACTACTTCTAATTTATTTTTTTAATTAAATCGTATAAATACAAAGGTCTCTAAGAAGGTTTTCACACCAATCCTATTAATTAGTGTCAAAGTTAATGTAAATACATTTTTAACGAATAATCACGATCGTGAGCAATATATTAAGAACTTCCCATTAATCAATATCAGGCGAGGTGACTCCGGTGACCTTGTTGATTATTATTTTATCTGCGATCGCGTGGAGATGAAATGAGTTGTAATCGAATTATAGACAGTGTGGTGTTTTCGGATCGTAAACAATGTTGACGTTTCCTGCGAGCGGGTTGTTATATCTGTAAAGTCGCAGTCGCACGACCACGACCGGTAGACCGCAACCAATTCGGAACAACTGGCACAGGAACTGTTGCAAAAACTTGCAAACACGTGGCAACTCCTTATCCACTTCAAAACGCGTTTAATTAATTTGCTTCAACTACTGCAACGACAAATATGAAAGAAGTCAAGCCGCCTCAACTTTTGTTATTTTTTGTGCGTATTTTCACGTCAAATTAATCAGCGTTCCACCTTGTTTATTTCTCTCACACTGTATACAGTTAAGGTCACTCAATTAAATTCGCATTCCCCAATAATCGGTTAACAACGCCAATACAATTAAGTGGCATAAAATCAGCGAGATTAAGAAACCGTCTGCAATTTGTCCGTGAATTTATTAAAGTCAACTTACATAATAGAGCGTTTTGACCCACATCCTCAACGTCTAACGTGCCCTATATAAATCTGTATACGTCGTCGTGGGCGTGCGTTAATGGATTTCCATTACAATAAGCAAATATTACGGATTCATGGATAATAATTTTGTCATAAAAAGGGACGTTGACGAAGTGGTATAAAAGAAAAAAGAATGCCAACTCCTACGCAGTATGGGACAAAGATTATGTTGCAGCTGCGTGGGTTTATTTATTTGTAACGTTAAATATTATATTGGATGGTCATTTTTGTCAACCACAAATTATTATAATAAATTCTTAAATAAAAATAAATAAGAAAACAAAGAAACAGCGAAGCTTTGAAATTTAATCACGTGCACAATGTATAAAATAACAGTTTTGAAATTCCTATAACAAGCTTTTGCAATGAAATGCCTTTGCATGTACAAGTGAAGATTATAATGTAAATCGTATCACATTAGGGTGTAACTTGAGAACAGGCCGACCATAATGTAGCTTGTTTATGGGCAACATACAAGGTAAGTATCTAAACTACGGACATAACGAAACAGTGTTGCTAAAGTTTTATGGACCAGTATTGGATTTCATGACAATATGAAGGTAACATAACTTTACATTGCATGCACTGATAAGGTCGTTTATACAGGTTACATGAAAACTCAGATATAACATTTTATAGGATATAATTATATTGAATATAAACTGGACTAGGTATAATCATCACTATGACTAACAAGTATAAATTAAAGTCTACATTGTGTATTCTGCTCTATGCTTCTTATCTTGTCTATTATTCGGGGAAACCCTCAATCTTTTTAAATCTAATCACGTTGGTATTTACTTGTCTAATTAACAATTATCAATCGCTTAAAAGCAACCTCCTACTGCATTATGTATAATAAACAATTTATGTTTTGCATCAGTTACATAATCGCATGTAAGCATAAATTTATATAACTCGACAGTTTTCCTACGAAAATTTTCTGGAAAAAATTCCCGTTGAAGTTTATTTCGTAAAGTTACCCTCTCTGTGCCGCCCAATTTCCTTTCTAAAATATTAAATGTAAGTAGGAACATTATAACTATGGACAAACAAGTGTTAGCTGCAGTCTGTATCGCGTACTCCAACTACAAAAGAACTTCCCCAAAAAAAAAAACAACACTTCACGCAGTCTGATGCAGTTCGTAGCGTATATTTTGTACTGCATCAGACTGCTTGAAAATTGTTTTTGAAGTGAAAACTTCTTTTGCGGCGTTGTGCACTTTTTTAGATGGGTAAAAATGTTAAAGTCACGTCAGGACACGTGACCTGATCGAAAATTCGTAAGACGGATAATATATTAAGTAATATAAATTGACATGTTTATGTACTATAGCGCAATAAATGAATATTGTATTAATATTGCTTTTATACTGATAAATAAAGCAATTCGTGCGAAATTATTCCCTAACCATTCCAAAATATTCAAAAATGCACAACGTTAATGTTCAAGTTTTCACTTCTGCCGGCACTCACGGAGTGCAACCCGTTGTTTTTTTTAATTTTGATATTGTTTCTTTACTGTAGGTATAGCAGCTACAGAACAGCCTTAAATATAATTCTGGGACACCCTGTTTAAGTAGGTGCGAACAAAATTATCCACAAAACAGATTAAGTTGCTTTCAAGACGCGCCGGGAACGTAATACCGAGAGTGTTGTAGTCTATAAATCTTTGGGAACACATCAAGCCGACGTAGACGGTCGTAAAGAGCCTTAATCGGGCTCTCGCAATTACTGTGTCTTCGGCGAGGCCACTTTATACTGTAAATATCCTAGTTTGTTAATACAATATACGGCGACCTCGAAAACACTGATGCTAGTTTATAACCCAAACAGATTTTTGTCTGGGGCCTGTTAGGAGCAGAATTTACTGGATTCAGCTATTACCTGCTTCGCTGCTTTACCGCGGTACAAGTAATTGGCAAGCTAAACTAAGTCTAGCCAAGAGAATATATCTTCAGCCGCCATAATAGCAGACACAATAGTAAAACAATGGCGCATCGACTCCAGGAATCGTCGTTACAGTTAAAACTATTTTAGTCTTATCCCAAAAAAATTGTACACACTGCGTGTTTACTAGGTACCCACTGTTCTTTTTTGCAGTACCTACCTTCTGCTTCATCAGTCATATTATCTCCCTCTTCAATCATACTACATATTATTCCATTGTCCATATTCACATTTCCTCTGGGAACGAAACAATACCAATACTAATTACATATTGGCACCATTCAAAGACACGATTAGCCGTAAGTGCCCAGTTAAAGATCACATAAGTGCGTACCTATTTAGTTTAATTATAACGACATGTATTTATATCATACAAATACAATATTAGCATCAATATTTCAGGAGCAGTAAACAACGCACTTGAAACATTACATTGAGTTAAAGCCTCCGCAATGGTAGGCAAATGTAATAAGCAATTATAGTTTGGTAACACAGAACACATGACATAGAGTTTGAACATTTCAAATTCTATGTCGGTTAACCCGAGGTGAGATTGCGGTTACATGCGAAATTATCCTAAATAAGATGTGCGGGCAATATGCAATGGACCTCGCCAATTTTCATTCTGAGACTTGTACCGAATATAATAAATTTAAACAAGTGTCCAATATACCTATGAAAAAAAAATAGCTGGTTAGTACATATATATCTATATAGGTATATAAAACAAATACGGGTTTGTTATAACTCGAGAACGGCTGGACCGATTTTCATGGTTTTTGATTTGTTGTATTTGTCTCCGTCCCGCAAAAAATTCATGGGTTTCGTAGGGTAGGTAGGTAGCTAGTTGACGGGAGCGAAGCCGCGGGGGATAGAGTGCTAATATAATTATAACAACGGCCATTGTTCACAGCTAAACAAGGAAATCAGAAACATAATTTTATCAAAAACACAATAAACACATTTGTTCAAATGCAAAGAGCCATGAAATTACAGAATTCAATAACCAAATAGATTAGTAGGTACGTGAGTATTTCTGGCTTGGTTTCCTCAAGTTATCATGCTGTGACATTGAAGCACGCACTGCCAGTGGGCCGCATAGATTAGGACACAGAGCAATATGGGTCACAGCTAGTACTGGTCTGGTACGTGGATACCGCAAATATCTAGTATCTAACTGGAAAATTACTGAAGAGTGGAAATAAGAAAAAATATTTTACGAGGTTTTTGGAAGTTTTCAAATTGAACATAATGAGTCACAGGAGCGTGTATGCCCAACGGTGGGCGAAGTCGGGCTGTGTAAGATGATGAAAGATTGGCAATTATTTAGTCGCAATCTATTAAATTGGATTAGGTTGAAAAAATCTAGTTTATATCTGTAGAAGTTTTGTAAATATACAATATCCTTTGTTTCTTACAAAACAGCGGAAGCTTTCTTTAGATTATCGAGCTTATTCGTTAACATGGGAAGCGTTTGTGAATCACTGAATGAGAATACTGTTTGATCTTCTGTGAAATATTTACAATAATTTATCACAGAATTTCTTGAACGTAAAGCTGATTTCGAATCGTTATTTGGGATAAGCAATATGACCCAAGCTTCATTTTAGAGGATTACGTTACAAAATCTGTTAGATGTATTGATCCTTCTTCGTGATTTAGGTCAGATTAATAATTATTGTATCAATTTCGATATGTAGTGTCGACACCGGGTGTTCGGCACAAGTTAAATAAATCCATAAATCATGCGCTTAAAGCAATATTTACTTTATACGAATCCTAAAATATCACGACCGAAACGGCTTTCTGCTGATCACGATTTTTCTGATATATTTTTTTACGTTTTGTATCTTTTGTGACATCAAAACCGGTTCCACACCCACAAATTCTCGGAACATGAAGCTATATTCGCGAAAGTTTAAAGCTCCTCATATCTCTTTACATTATCTTAGATCATGGCGATTAAGATTATAGGATTAGCTTTGCAAAACTCCGATTTGTGAACAAATTGTAAATCAAGTGAACATTTTAATCCATATTTATGAAGGAAATATGAATTTATATTGGAAATATTAAGTGAAACTTTGGAAAGTTGATTATAAACATTGTAGGAATAACAACTTTTAGTTGCGTTACATCTTTATTATTTTGTTAACAGAGCCTTGCATTCTTCAGTATTTTAATATGCATCAGCTTATGCATTGATATGTTAATTCTTGCATGGTATTATCCTTCCGAATTCTTCTGGTTTCATATTACTAATAACATTTAAGTTGACATTTTTTTGCGCATGACCTCAGTCCGTTGTATTAAAAAGCAGTCATATGGTCAGTTTATTAAAAAGTGGTAGGTACTGTGGTGAGATATGCAGTGACCTACTAAGAGAGCTGTGGTTAAGAATATCTTAATTCAGAGCATTTCTTGAAATTATTTTGTTGAAGTTTTCCTTAAGCTGTTTTAGAAACAAAACAGCTAATAATAGGGCAGGACAATAAAGGAAAATATTCGAATGAGAAACTGAAGTTTTTGCCAAAAGATTGGGCAATCAAAGAAGGTCCGTGTAGTAATATTTCAGATAATTGAAGGCTCTAAATTCTCTTGGCAGCAGACACCAAAAAGAAGAACAATAAAATTATGTTACCAACCATTAGTCTAAATTATCTTTTTGGCGATTCAAACGGGACGCGTCCAAAAATTTTTTTTGTAAAGAAACAACAGTGCATCGGGGTCTCGTAAACATGGCATAATAACGACTCCTGCGCTGCCCAGCATCCTACATTGTAAAGCCATACAAGTCCGTCCCGTTAGAGGACATTGTGCGACGCCTTCTTTCTACAGCTTACTTTTCTTGAACTTGTTTGTCTGTCGGTCTAGCTAGACTAAACGCTAGAAAAGTCTCAAAAGCTTCGATGTGGTTCTTGTATATAGTGCTGCTTGTCGTCTCTCGAAAAAAAATATTAAAAAATTGTATTGTAAAATCTGGGCAAATTTCAGATTAATCAGTTAAGTACTGTAATAAAGTGACAGATTTCACTAAAAGATAGAAACATATTTTACACAAAAAAAAAACACCTTAAAATGTGAAAGATTATTACATGTTTAACGCAGTCGTGATTATAACTTACATTTCCAAGAAACGAGATGTTATCTGTATCTTTACTTGTATCCTTACATAAAATACTAATTAAAACGAGTGATGATGTTTCGAGGAACAAGTAGTATTGTACCTAGTCGCTGTAAATATAAAACTGATTTAAATACCATAGTGTGGAACGACCTTCAGAAGATGATGATGATTAAGTTTAGTTGTGTACCTCCAACAATAACTACGGATGGAATAGGTTTCTACTCAGTAGGCTACACATTTATTCGCATTTAATCGGATTTAGTCCTACTACTTCAGCTAGAAAACTAGACAACTGTTAGTAACTAGATCATGTCAGAGAAAAACAGTTTTTATGTTGAGTAGTTCAAAAAAACAATCGTTTGAAAATTCACTTCTCATGGTTTTTCCATCTATTTAGTTTCAAGCGAGACTGGAGAATGAAAAGAAATTGTAAACTTTTTGGCACACTACCAGTATTATGAATGTATGATTAACGAAGGTTTAGATGACCTAAATAAATGTTGGTGGCTGAATTATATGCGCCGATGAATTTACATTTAGATTTGAAACATGCGGAAAGTCTTCGCAAGGAAAATGCAAACAACCAGCGGCACTGGCAAAGTTGCTTCAAGAGCCTTTTATTTTATATTGATATTGCTGAAGTGTTTCTGTCTGATGTGCAGTCGTTAAACACTGTCCAAGGTTTTCACAGTGCATGGTTTTTTTATTGTATTTTAATGTTGCATACATTAAATCTATAAATAGGTTACAAGTAGGTAAATCTTTTACACGTCAATATTATTTTTGTCAGATAGCTGTGTTTCCTAGCTGACTACCCTGAGAAGAAACACCGAAACGAATTCCGAGGTCATAATCTCGTTTAAAGTCCATACAATAAATGTAATGGCAAAATCATTTGAGATGCATGTAGGTTAATGTCTGAGGTTGTCTTTTAAAGAAAGCACCACTCAGATTCGTGTGGACCTGTTCAAGTCATCAACATCATCATCATATCTTTTGGGAGTCCTTCCAACGCTGCGTTTTCCGGTACACGCTCGCCACTCCAGAACTTCGAACTCAGCCCCATCGACCATCTGTTCTACGAGCAATGAGCCCTGCCCTCTGCCACTTCAGTTTGGCGATCTTTCGGGCTATGTTAACCTTGGTTCTCTTGCGTCTATCATCACTCCTGATTCGACCACGTAAGGAAACTCCGAGCATTACCCTCTCCATTGGCCTTTGGGCAACTTTAAGCCTTCTGATGAGGCCCATTTTAGCGACCACGATTAGGTTCCATAAGGAATTACCGACAACACGCACTGGTCATAGACTTTCGTCTTGAGACACTGTGGTATCTGAGATGAGAAGATACCACGCAACTTCCCCAACACCGCCCAGCCGAGTCGGATTCGCCGGTTGACCTCTTTGCCTATCCAAATAGTGCAAACATTTGTCAGTTATCGTGTAGCTGAATAACTTAGAACGAGTATTGATTTCGCTGTCCTATTTCTATTCAAACGCATGGGCAACAGCACTTACGTAATTAGCCTATGCTTTGTCAGTGTCCAAGCATTATCATTTTATTGGTTTCCTGTCGTAAAATGTTCGAGGTCGTCCAACAAAGTGCAGCTCCTCGTGATCAGTAGAATTGCAGTTTTCCGCATACGAATCGTGTGAGGGTGTAACTTATCTAGACCTTCCGCTACGTGACATTGGTTTTCGATGTTAATCGATGAAATACACGTTTGTTTTCCGTTTATAAATAGTTTTATAGGTACTTAACGGTTCTTTTTGTAATTGTTTTGTTGAGTTTTTCTGTTCATGTTTTAAATTGCAGTAAAGGTGAAGTAGCTGTTTTATTTGGCTTTTAGCGAGAGTTTTATGTAGGTGTTTCTTGAGGTGTTTTGTTTTTATTTTTGGTAGGACGACGTTATTCATGTTTGCTCATAACTGCAGTTCCTTACTGAATAACATATTATGTTTAAGTATAATCTTAATTTTATCTTGAAAAATCTTAATACGCTTTCATGATGCCTTTTTTATAACGTTTATTAAGTTCTTTAACCTCGTAACGTTATTTAGTTGAACAGAAAACTACCAAATGTAAATAATATAACAAAAACATTTTATAAATGTAAATATAAACAATTTACATGTGTCAAATTAAAAACATCAATCGTGAGTGAACACAACGCGCATAAAATGTTAATAATGCCGTATTCTAAGGTATATAATAGTTGTGTATATGTATAATAAAATTGTATATATCTCAGTGAAGGTTATTTTGTGAGGTATCTATGTATCTGCACGGAGATGGATGACTTCTTGAATATATATGAGGAAAATATTAAACCTACAGTTTAATGGTGTGGTTTATTGCATTCTTTTTGTATTGTTTTACGAGTATACGTAGATGGAATATACCTACATGTAATTGTGGTAGGACTATCACTAGCTGGTAGGTTAAGGTCATAAATATTTATGCTCTTTTGACCTTTAAAAAAAGAGATATTGAAGTTATTTTTGAACATATCCTCAGTTCTACTAAAAATATTGAATAGAAGATAACCGAACACAAAGATGACATATATACACATACAATACACACATGCTGATAACATATATGCTTTTGAAGTGCTTAAAATCTTAGAAGAAACGATATTTTATTAACGATGAGTGCTAAGCGCTAACATACGGTCTCACTTCAGGCATCCGACTGAAAAATAAGGTAGCTACGGAATTATGGATCGATGCAGTTCTCATAATTGAATGCGGTCACTGTCTTCATTCAAAGGGCTTTTCAAGTTCATAAAACATGACAATTTACCTACTACATTATTTAATATTTCTGTCATTCATTCTAAAATGATCTGGGACCTATATTATTTACAAGTGTAAACAAATCATATTATTCTCGGTATATTTAATAAATATAAAGTACCTACCTAGATAATAAAATATACGCGTTTACCTGTGTCATGAAGCGTCAATTTTAATTTAATTTAATATTATTGCCCTAGTTTTATTAACATGACGATTGCGATGTATACCGTTACCTAATTTGGAGTGATCAAATCTGGCAATATAATAAGAAATCTAAGTACACCTACCTACTTACTGAAAGGAAACGAAATCATAGTAACATTGAATTTGAAAGACATTAATTTAATTGGAATTAATGAACCTATACCGTGATTGTAATCAACATACAATATATTATGCTCACATGACAAATGAAACGAGATTAGAATTAAAAACAAGGTAAGTGAACTTGTTAAACGCTTAGTTGACACTTCGCGTGACCCAAGGGCTGGCTTTTACTTCGGACAGAGGATAAGCATTGCCATACAACGTGGCAATGCCGCCAGTCTTTTGGGCTCACTTCTAGTCGACAGCGATGCGGATGAATTTTTTGACGCCATATTTTAATTACGAGTTTTCATTTTTTATTTTATTTTAAGTGTTTATAGTTAAATTAGTAAACATAAAAAAGTAATACACTGCAAAGAAGTTCCAGCTCTTTACGTTTACATAGTTACAACGATTTTTAACAAGTGGGCGTCAAATTGTACAGATGTTTGAATTGCAAATTTTCGTCTAGAGATCGCTAGACTCGAAAAGTGTATGAACAATACGTTGCCAAACTTCCTTTGTTCCTTATTCGTGGACATACACACGTATAAGAATATGGCGCCGATGATGTAGTAGAAGATAGGGTAGTGTCAGAACCGACAGCCTTTACTGGGTCTTGCTTTCAACCTACAATGGGCGCTTGTAATACATACATACGCCATTCCACCTGTAGTTTGTTCAAGCAAACAGCTGTTTAGAACCAATATTTATATTTCGTAGTAATGCGTGACTTTCAAATCAAGCATGAAGGATTTTATTAGCAATGTGTGTCTACTTTAAAGGCATTTTAACGTTATTTAAAGATGAGTTTTTGTATGCTTAATCCGCGTTCATTAGCGTGGCATGGTAATGAAAATGGTGATTGTTAATTGACAGAATGATTAAACTGCAATGTACTAATACCTAATGATTAGGAACGTCAAATATTGGTAATCATTCGATCACTGACAATCAATAAAAAGTAGAGGCAAGCTACCTTATTTATTAAAAGCTTGGGTGCTGGGTGTGTGATAATTTTATTCAAGGTTCTCGCGTGTTCGGTAATATATATAGTTTAACACAAACAAGAAGTTATGTTTTTTAACTAAATAATTTGTCGTAGAGGCAGAAAAAAATATAAATTTTCCATGCTTATCGCTAAATTAGTAATAAGTCAATAAAACCTAATTAATTATTCATAGAATGCCGCAGCTCATTTCGTAATATTCCGTTAATGCATTCATTTGTTTTTCATTGTTATTTATGATAATAGAACCGAACCGGTCGTAATGTCTGGATAACTTATTACGTGAATCCATCACACGAAACGTCTTCATCTATCTAAAGAACATAATAAAAACGAATCAGCACAATTTCTTTCTGCAGCAAAAAATACAGATGATTGAAAACACACACACTTGTATCAGCGTTCTATAAAAGCGTATCGTGCCTAGTTAAAAAAGGCGCGTCGATAAAATTATAATCTATGGCATGGGATTATGCTCAGCTTGTGTGCGTCGGCTCGGACGGAACACACCCACCAGTCGACGCGCCGAATTACGAACGATAGTTTTTGCCCGCCGACGAGTGTCAAGGACGAACTTCGGTTGCTATACAGACTATACCTCTAAAACAGTATACGATACCAAACGAACACTTCGGACTGACTTTGGCTTTGACTTTGTGCGAAAAAAGGTATAAATAATTTGCATTTTAAGTCTGCAGGGGTTTTGCACTTTGTGGTTGAATTTTTTTGCCGCTATTATTATTCGCATAGTTAACTTTGCGAATAATAATTTAAGTGTACAGAAGCGGGAAATTGTTTTCATTTTTCTTGATTATGGTTACCTACTTGTATTACTTAACAGTAGACAATTTTACATTGTTAGGTTCTATAAAAAGCTTAATTATAATAGTGCAGTAAAGAAGCAATCAAGATTTTATTGTTACTAAACTTGTAATACTTAATTAAATTCTTGTTTTATAAGTAATAGGTACACTGGTGCGCGTTAGAATACCTGTAAATGACCAACTTGTATTAATAGCTCTATTGCTAAGGGCTATTAGAATTTATTGCTGAAATTATAGTATATAGAACATAAAACAAGACAATAGGTAGGTACTAATATAAATTCTGCATTTAATTTCCATGTCTTGCACTAAACTTAATCATTCAGTAGCCTCTTTATATTCTAGTTTCAAGTACAGAACTCGTGGAATTAATATCTGTCTAACGAATTTTAATAATTGGAAATTAATTATTAAGAGTGCCATTGACCTTAATCAAGTAAATTGTTCAAGCGGACTTTAGGTACAATTGCCAATTAAACCTTAAAAGGAATCGAAAGCGAGTTCAATTTATATTCAATTTTGGATTGCCTTAACCATAACTAATCTTTAAACGTTTGATATACTTTCTTGATTTTTTATGGAGGCGTAGTTGCCTTCTTAAGGTTATTCAGCAAGTTATTCAGCTTCTTAATTGGCCCGTTTATTAATTATTAGTCGATTTGTTTATCTATTTTTCTTGTAATTTGATATCTTCTGATAAGGTATTGAGGTTAATATAACCAACAACATTTAATTTAATAACTGTATGCGTACGTGTATTACGTAAGTTCAATAACTAAATATTTACTCAAATATCTGTTATTTATAGAGTTTAGCTGATGTGTGCAGAAGAAACTTGTTGGGTTAAAGATCACTACTTTGCATGGAGACTAGTAACTATAACTACACTAGTAGACAAACATCATTTGAATGAGTAAAATCCAAGTAGGTAGATACTTGACGGTACCTACTTATCTTTACAGTCACAAAAAGTATGAAAATGACGTATATTTCGACCTTAGTGCCAATAATACTAATTTTTAAAAAAACATTTGCATTCTCATGTCAGTTGCGATCTGTTAAAAAAGCCTTAATTTCCATAGATTTTTGACATGCGAACGTTGCTTAAAAATTTGCAACCGCCATTTTGATTTTTCAGTAAATTCCAACCAAACAACAGTCGATCGAAAATTATCCCATATTTATTCTGTTCAAGAAAACGTATGCAGTTTAATAGAACAGCTTTTCAACTCAGTCCAAGAAGGCACTTAGCCGATATCTTAATGATAAATGAATGAACATTATCTAATAAATAACAAGACATTATACAACACTGACAAGAAATATGACGCGTAGACTGACTGACCGTATACCACCTATCTGAGGTACCATAAATTAAATTAAAATTAATCGGCTCATTCATTGTTGACAGAAGATAATAATGGCCATTAATTTGTGAGTTAATTAGGTTCTGTTCCCGTGGATTTACCCAATGTTATCATCCTTAAAGGCTATGACTGGCAATGTGACTTAGCAGACTGACTTAGGATCTTTAAACAGAAACTGCTAGCTTGGTTTGTGGTGGCGCTTATGGGTTACTGAATCATTGCCTCACCGCAAAAAAAAACGGTTTGTTTTACACCTACAATCTGAAAACTACATTCATAAATACCTACCTTGTCATAGTTCATAATACCTATAGTATAAACTACAGAACGCTACATGCAATGATTCTTACATTATGCTAAATTGCGGACTGTCCGTAGACAAATAGCCATATTCATTCTAGTTAAAAAATATCTAAATAATTAAAAGCAGCCCTACGATGTTACCTATTTGACACAGAATAAATATATACCTACTAACCACCAACTAGTATAAATTCTGAAAAACCTCAAACCATCTAATTAACATAATTTATTAAGATAGTTATGCCTGACCAAGTTAGATAAACATCCGTAATTTAGTAGGTAGGTTAATTTTGATCAAACTATGAGATACCATTGAATGCTATATGTCCTTAGCCTACATATTGGGTCCCATCGACTATAGAAAACGTTGTTCCTACAATGAATTAAAATCATTAACATAATCATTGATATTCTGAGTCTATCGGGTATTGGCTTCGATACTCTATTCAAGTTTATTCAATAGACTGAACCTACCTATTAATAGTATCTGTGTGGCAACGAACGATCAGTCAATTTGGTCAAGACTATTATTAAATAAATTCTAAGTAGATCTAGAAATAAATAATAATATTTTATTTGATTGATTGATGATTTGACTAAAAGTTTTCCTGCCTACGGCGAAACGGCCTACGGGCTACGCCGTAGCTCTGTGATAGTTGTCCTTGAAAATAAAGTTTTAGGTGACACAAATAGTCATTGAAAATGTTAAGGTCTTGCTTGAGTAAAATTCAACTGTTATTGTGATCCATTTTAAAAAACCGGCCAAGTGCGAGTCGGACTCGCGCACGAAAGGAATCACGTTTGTTTTATGGGAGCCCCACTTAAATATTTATTTTATTCTGTGTTGAGTATTTGTTGTTATAGCGGTAACAGAAATACATCATCTGTGATAATTTCAACTGTAATACTAGCTATCACGGTTCATGAGATACAGCCTGGTGACAGACAGACGGACAGCGGAGTCTTAGTAATAGGGTCCCGTTTTTACCCTTTGGGTACGGAACCCTAAAAACACGGCATCTTTTGGCCTGTTAATTTTCTACTAAGTATCTCATTATTTTGGGATGAGTCTTTAACATTTTCTTTATAAAAAAGAACCTTTAACATTTTCATATCAAAATTGCATTACATGTTAGCTATCAGCATATTGACAAAGCCCCGGGTCGTGCGGTGTTTGACAGCATAATTGATGATCGAGCTCACTCGCCTTCAGAGCTGACATTGTCCAACTAATCGTTGCTGGAACAATGGCGCCACTTGTCTCGGATTAGGGTTCAGCTGAATTTTTGTGCCTACTTTATGTGTTTTTGTAGTGCCTGGCGATTAGTTTTGAATATTAAGGTCAGAATGAAGAGATTTGAGAAGATTATCCATATAGAGTGGAATCAATATACTCATAGGTAGAAACGTAGAAAGTAACTAACTAATAGTAAGCGTAGGCGAAATATGAGGGATCCAACTGAATTTGCAAGACAAAAAAATCCTCTTGATCATTAAAAAACTCAACTTACAGAGTATACGGTCGTGGGCGATGAATAAAATACTGACGGAATGTTTTGTACAAAACTTGACTTAGATGCCGAACCAAAATGTTTACAGCTTACTTATGGGAAGAATTCATGCAATTAAACCGTGTTTTGAACTCGATATTATGAATAATAACACAACGCGCTGCAACTGTCACGTGTTTTGTAGGGCACGTGACTCGGACTGTGGTTAATGCAAAAGATGCAGTGAATTCAACGGCAGAAAATACTCATTAATTGGTGTAGTAGTAACGAATAAATACTCATATATATATAGTAAAACTTAACCATAATAAATAACTTACTCATTCACATAAGGAATTTAAAATAGATGTGATGTTATTGGTATTCGCGGACCTGTTAATAGAGACACCTTCATACATTATAGCAAATAAAAGATTGTAAAAGTAGAATTGAACTGATTATTGGACTATGAATAAAATTAGTACAACAACATTGATTAGAACGGTCTAAAAATGTTTTCCTAGTAATTGTTACGCATGCGGAACCACCATGTATAAGAACGCATTTAGCGCCATATCAACTAATTTGGATATCTACGTATAAATTTGTTGTTTCCGCTCCACAGTTGATGTCAGTTGCATTGTTTTGTGTTACCGCGATGTTAAAAAACAGCGTCCTCTACACTTGAATAACAATGAACCCAAAACATTGCAGACAGATTTATTTTATTACTTTATTGTAACTACGGTCGTACAGCACCATCATCAGTTACGCTTGTCAAAGTTGTGTTGTAGGTAACGTTGTATGATCAAGTATTTCCTATTCAAAGTACTTGTGCATTTTTTGTTCGTTAATTATTGTAACTGCGATTTCATCACGTTCTTCTGTTAAGTTTTAATGCAAAATATTCTCAATAGTAATTTCTGCTAAGAAATTTTGACGACCTCGAGACAACGCTGGTATAGCGACAAAGAAACTTATAACTTGCAACAATGTAGTGAAACATTTAGTTATGCAACATTGAAGCGAACATATTTAGGTACATAGAGTGCATATAGAGGCATAATTTATGAACAAAACTGAAGAAACATAAAACAAACACGTACAAAGAAATGATAAAATAAATTAATTTTAATGGCGCATACAATAAATATGTTATATTTATGATTATAAGTAACTTACATACTTACAGTCTATATCAGTTGCATGCTGCTAGCCTCACAGGTGTTTAAGTCTAAAGGACACTGCATTAAACTGTATAAATATGATTGACTGCAGAGCGTAATGAATGTAGTTTTTATCAACTAACATTCATGAAACACGTTTTTTTAAATAATTATTTTCTTGCATTAGACTCCAGATCAAGCAATTTTAGACTTTATTTTTCAATTTTAATTATTACATCTGTTGCATTTGCATTAGCTTTCAGCGCCACTACATACGACATAAATACTTCATCTAGCTTTTAAATCAATCGCATTTCCCTTGGCTTATTTAGACTACCTTGCTCCAATTTTCTTGTCACTTTATTTATATTACCAAAGCTGCTACCAACATTAATGTCATTTAGCGTACAAAGTGGTCTGAAATCTCGTAAAAGTCCTCAAATAGGGACTAGTTGGACGGTCGCCTACGATCGCATTAAAGTCATGTAGGTCGCTACACTGTCCGGTTGATCCTTGGACATCCGATCCCAAAATAGTACAATGAGGATAGAACTGTTTGCTCTAAAAATAACTAGTAGGATAAAACAAAGTACCATTGTTTAACGTGCAAATAATGAAGTTTTTTATATATATTTTTTATATAAAGTCTACAGTGTTTTTTACAAATCTACCTTTTTTGAGCAAGGTAGGTAAGTTAGGTAGATAAATGTGAACATGAAAAATGTGTTAATTATGAATATGTTCAGAGAAATGCAATTAAGTTGACAAGCATTAACGTAGTACGTACGCAGCGGGTGCGGCCGAAACTAGGTTACCCATTTTTCGTTAACTCGGTAGCGCCGCCGGGACAAAGAGCCGTAACGACCTCGCCTTTATTGCACTCCACCGACGTTTTAAACTTATAGAACTCGACCCCTTTGCTTGCAAACTCATGGCAATCCCATCGCCCCTCTCCTTCATCCGTATTTATGTCATCGGCATAAGAAAGAGTGAGGATTTAAGTGCCCCCCCCCCATATAAAACTTTCGAGACGATAACGCGTTAAATGGCGCTGAATTTACGCAGTTATTTCTATAAAACTTGCGATAAACAAGAACCGTAAAAATGTATTTGGGTTTATTACATTAAAATATAGTAGTTTTCTAATAAAACAAAGGGTTGTGAGATGTAATAACAAAAGAATTTGATTATTTATACACGGCGTGTCAGCTGATAAAAACACAAAAACGATTCAGACGGCTTGTTCATAACACACAACGAGCTAATCCGAATCCTACGCAGTCCGGAGCGGATACATTTGTATTATATTTCTTTTCCCTTTTCGGGTACGGACGTCCTACTACCTACCTAATATAATTTGCATATTCGCTTTAAGGCAGTTATTTGAACCCACGCTGCGCTAGCTTCGGTCGACATTATGCAGCCAAGTACTGGGTGACCCTTTGCTGGAACTGTGCGTTTTACATGGCAATTGCAATTTCGCTCGTAAAGGTTTCCCTCAACTTTTCAGTGTTGTCGCTTTCTCCATTAGATTTGTATGTTTATTGTATGAACGTAAAATCTTTGGCAAGTAGCGGTGCTCTTGTTTGTACAGATGTGTTTCGTTTACTCATCAAACACACAGTCATTGCTACTGATGGATCCAAGATTTTCAGATTGCGTAAAGCATTCGACATCGTCCGCCATTTTTTGTTGCATCTTTGCAAGGTTTGTTTGTTTTTCTCGGGGGCTATTATGAAGAAGGTGATACAAGATTGTTTGTTAGTTTGTTGTTGCACGAACATAATGTAGGTACTTCATGACACATCCTGATTGCACAATGGTGTTTAATTAAAATTATTCGCTCTTTACTATCACCGCAGGTTTTTGTATAGGTATTGAATTGGTAATGGTTTTAAAGTCATTATTAGATAAATGATATACCTAACTATGTTAAGTATCGTGAACAGATAAGATTTAATTTTTATCAAATTTCACGTTATTACTATGCTAGTGGAAAAACATTCACAATGCCACCTGTCGAGATTCAAATCTAGAATTAGCACTAGCACGTCGTAAAGCTCAGATTCAAATGATTCATCTGCTACATCATGAAATGAGTCGGTACGTTATGTACTTACATAGTTATGGAAACCTATAACCCAAAAACAATACACGGTTGCGGTTACTGATATCTCCCAACCGACGGGTTGTTTTCCGAGAACGGCGTCGACCTTGGGAATGTCTGTCCATATCTGGCACCTCCATATTTCTCGCGTCGTGGCACATTTTCCTCCACACCGCGAGTAGAATAAGCAAAACCGCCGCAACTAGGTTACACAGACTCCGTGCTTTATTGTGTTTACGTGCCACAGATATGAGATATACAGATATACAGCCCAGGTCAAGGCGCCAGACAGCTTTCGAGTCGACTAGCTGTATATGGACTAGTGTACTTAGCTCCTGTTTGATCATATACGCGGTCGTGTCACGATGCGTGTTCTAATTATGCTGTACACCCTAATCTCCACATATCGTAGTCTCCTAGCGTCGCGATAACATCTACACAGTATTCGTTAATTGCTTAATCCATGCATGTCCTTGCATTAGCCGGTTGGCCGCTAATCCCGCAGATACCGGCCGCACCGTAGTTTGTCGAGCCACGGAACGAACAATAGACGACACGCGGAAGAGCATTAAAATACGTCGTAAAAAAGTGCGCGTAGTTTTAAATTTTATGACTGGCGTTCAATTGGGGCCTGTAAAAAAGCGTTTTATTGGAGTCGCATCCTGGCTGCGAGGTCGCGATGTTCAGATAGCTCTAATTAAAAACCCGCCGCGTGCACTCTTGCGAAAGCGGGGCCTCTCCGAGCTGCCACAGCGTGCCCTTCAGCCCAATACTGGACAGATTTTTAGAACGAGGGTTCACAAGCTCTAGGCGCTTCGCTTGAACATTACGCAACGACGAATAAGATACTATGATGCCTAATAGTTGCACCTTTACCAAGAACAGATTTGTCAGTATAATTTAATTTCTTTAATGACCCGCTTTTATTGTTATGATAGTGTTTACCAAGGGGTCATGGTTCAAGATCCGGTTTAATCGTAGTTATCTTAAATTGTAATACCACATCTGTATCAGAGAATTAATAGCATTTTTTCTTATTTGCAGGTTGCACGAACAGTGAAACGAACGTTACCCGTGAAGACTTCTTGTGGAGAAGACTTAAGTGCCATTCGTAACAAGTTTACCACACGCAGTGATATTTAGTTATATGTTAGTGATAGTGTGTAACCGTGATATAGTCATACTTAATTTAGGTGCTAACCGCTATCGGTAGTTTTTAGTGCAAAAACGTTACCAAAAAGTTACGAAACTGGCTCCTTACAAGGATATAATGAATTCGACGAGCATGAGCTCTACGACGATCCCGACGATCAAGTGCGAGGACACGTCGCCGTCGCCGGCGGCGGCCGTGGCCACGGACGGCGACGCGGGGACCTACAACCTGAGCGTTAACGTCAACCTCAGCGCCGCCATGATCAACATGCTGACGGCCGAGACCGCCGGCCCCACCACCCTGCGGACCCCCGAGATCGTCAACGACGTCATCACCATGACCAACCCTTTAGACCAGTTCAACTACGAGAAAAATTCCAGTTTCAAGGTGAGCGACTTCTACCTTCTTTTTTTCTTTTGTTCACATGTGATAGCTGGATTTTTTATTAACGCACGTGCATGATTAATGTTAATCTCAAATGTACAAAAATGAAACGTTGTATCTAAAGTTAATTAAATAGTGTGCGCGCATGGAATCATGTTGATAAAGTAATGAGATTTCATTATTGCGAGAAAAAGTGATTTCAGCGGAACGTCTTTCAGTCGTTATTGTTGTATTTCGTGTTACTGCTCCAGGAACTAAGACTGTTAGAAATAGGGGGATACTTAATGTGCAAAACACTGTACCTACTTGGAGCTCTCATTATTATTCGTGCTTTCACAGAGCGGCTGGACGCTAACAGTGCACGTAGGATCCTTCCAGTACTTAGGTCACATCCATGCACGCTCGTTAGAATGTAAAATAAGTGTTACAAGTATTCTGAACGGTTGCCAAGAGTTAGTTGCCACGTAACTATGGCCACGTGACCGGCCATCACTCCCCCATTATAAACATTGGATAACACTGGCAACATGCAGTAGCATGAGGTCATGCACCTTATGCAGAGTCCTTATTTACTCAGTTTAACAGCAGACTCGATGGCGCCACGGTAACACTTGATATCGGGTTATCTCTATTTAGGTATCGTGCTGTTAGGTATAGGTAGGTACCTACTATTTGTAGTGTTTATTATCTCGGCTCGGCCGCTGCCGTTTCATGAATGAGTTTCATTACACTGAAATGTGAATGGCGGACAATTTAGAGCGTAAAAACAATGTGACGGTCGCACAATTATTTGATGCTAACCGTTTGATATAACAATTTGGTAGCGTGTGTCATTCAGTTGACATACAGTGTGTTTGTAATTAAATTACTGTCGGAAATATACATTAAAAACTGCAATTTTTCCAGTAGTTTCCATTTTTTATAAATATTTACCCAAATGTGAGTTAAGAACTTCGAGAACCAGTTATGATAAATCTTGGTCAGTTCAAGAAAATCAACATTGGTATGTAAACACAGGTTTTACTAAAAATACCTAGCTTGTTTACTTAAACGGCGTAAGTCATCAACTCATTAAAACACACATTAGAAGTAGCGTAGGCAAGCTACTTCACTTAGTTAAATGTGTTCTTGAATTTGAGGAAAAACTAGGTACATAGGTACAGAAAGTAGCAAATAATAATGGTGTAGGTTACTAACAACCACAAGAAAGCATATTTTGTAAGTAACTAAATGGACATTTCACTGTGATGAAGTCTGATTTACAACCATTATGATTCAGTTGTCGCAGCCAACTAGCTAAATCAGCCGTTTCATTAAAAGTCCAGCCTTTTCATTTAACTGCACCAATTTTTCAGGGACATAAGTGACATGGGCAAGTCATTTAACTATATTGAACCAAAGATGTCACTTAGCTCACTGAAACATTGGCGCAGTTAAATGAAAAGGCTGGGCCACCAACTAAACGGCTGATTAAGCTAGTTGGCTGCGACATATATAGGATACCATACCATAGACAGAGAACCATTCCCACACCCATTAACAAATAGGTTAAGGGGAGACAAGATCATTAGTATTGTTTGACGTTTCAATGAAAGCACAATGAAGTTCTCTCTTTCTCTTCCAGTACAGAGCAATAGACCAACCTACTATTTTATATTACCTACTAGAATCGGAACTCTCTTATGCTACGGCCACACTACCTTACCGATCGCAATTATTATGGCATTAAATTATTGCCTAAATGACCGTGAAGTGGTGTGGTTACACTACAGTTTACCCAGTCCATTTCTATGCCTAGTTCATAGTCATCTATGAACTAGGCATTGAAATGGACTTTTGTGTGATTCTTCTGTCGGGTATTTCAAAGACTTGGTTCCGATTGGAAAGCTTCCCAAAACTCGAGCACCCTTTCATTTGACCACTCCATGTCGGTCGGGACGTGCGTTCGTCGTGCGTTTCCGTTGAGCTCATGTCGCACACCGAACAAACCGTAGTGTGGCCACTTCACGCAAAAATTACCGCGGCTGTCCTCTTTGATATGAGAAAAAAAACCGTCACCGGAGCTATTGCCTGCCGTCATTTTCCATATTGATTGACATAGTAAAATTATGACCATAAATCGTGGCTACACCTAGGTGTTCTTTCAATTATGGTCAATTGCCATATCACGGTAGTGTGGCCGTAGCATTACAAAATGAAGAAGCCAGTGATATCGTGTGGATTTGTGGATTTATGTTATCCGAAATAAGTTTTGTATAAGTTGTGTACTTACTGTAATAAGTAGCATACATAGGGTATAAACCAAATTATGCAGAACAATGTTAACGATCACCAAAAATCGCTAAGGCAAGGATGATAAAACAAGACAAAACACTATCGATGATAACTGCTGGTCCAAGCAAAACGGTAGAAACATAAAACAGACCAATCCCGACCCATCAGTAACTTTCGTGATGTATTGCGTTAACTAATGGCGTTTGCGTGCTAACTGTCCCATATACCATGCTGTCGGCCTCTGACAAAAGGCATCGAGGTGGAAAATGTTCCATTAGCCGTGTTCGGTCAGCGTGCAGTATAGATACGAGGTCTCATTTCCATGTGTCGTTTCAGAGCGGGAGCGGAAATGACTCCAACTCCTCCATGTCCAATGGCTCGTCGGCTACTTCACCAGCCTCTAGCACTCCACCCAGCATACAGAAGGTAAATATCTTTTTCATTGTGTTTTAAAACTTATTTTGTCAGCTTATACTATTTGAGCTCTTTCTAGCTCAAATAGTATAAGCTGAAATATTTTAACATCAAATTCTTTAGGTACTTCAATACTAGTTAAATGTTATTCTTGCCATAATCAATTTACTGGTACCTATCGGAATATAATTTATCTAAAGTCAAAACTAATTATTTATAATTACTTAATCTTTTAGAAGAACGTTTTTGTAAAGACCACTAATTGCAAATTCGTGTATATTTCGAAAGCTCTTACAGTATAGGTAGTGTTTATTTATGAATAAGCGTTATTCTTCATCCTTGCACTTTTATGAAGGATCAAAAAACAAACAAAAAAGTTTCACGGTCATTATTCTTTTTATTTTAAGTCCTCATTTTATAACGTACTACATTATGCCTTTTTCATTTTGGGCTCTCGTGGTACTTAAGAAGATTTGTGGAATTCCTGTGCTCCATGTTTCAAATCGCTTTGTCCTACTCACACTTTAGTGAAGACAGACAGAGTCAATAGTTAGGACATTCTCGGTACTAATGCCTGCCCAAAACCGGGTCTGGAAGCGATTTGGCGGTTATATTTAGACTAATGTATGTAGCTCCAAATGCAGTCCTTATCTAAAACTTTGTTTTTGCACTTTTTACACCAAAGAAGCAACTTGCACACAGGATGTATAGTTTGTAGATTTCCTTTGACCTCGTATTCAAATTAACGTTATTAGTACCAACCTAACTATTGAACGAATCGACCAGTTTTTTCATGAGTAATTTATGTAGGCACAATTCCAAAGGCTAGCTTAGCCGAGTCTAGACAATGGGCGGACGTTGAAAATGTGAGAAAAACAAACCACCTCGATAATTAATAATTGTAATATCAATCGTGTGTTTATTTTTTCTCACAGTTCAATTGAAATTGCACAATTGTATAAAATGGTAATTGCACTTCACTTCAACATTCTCGTAATACTTGACTTAAATAAATGTATTGAGAATACATCTTCAATAGTGACCTTGGTCGTAAGGAGCCGTGAATCATATTCATTGGCGAACAGGTGAAGCGCAACACATTAGAATTCTTTACATTATACTCGTATAATAACTACTACTCGTTAAAACCTTCTTCAAAACTTTAATTGAATTGGAGTCCTTGAAGTTCGTTAAGCTCCCGCAATGTCGTTTCGGACAAATTACTCGTTAGCTAGTCAGTCTCCCCCTCTGTTAAAGTTAAGCGATTATAAATGTAAATAATGGAGGTACGTCTCCTTTTAAGTAAACTTGAAATAATCTTGACGATGCTTTAGATAAAATAGGAGGCATGTGTAACATTCTTCAAACCATGCCATAGTAAGACGCGCAGACCGCGATCCAGTTAAAACTTAGCAGCCAAGATGTTTGTATGGACTACGACGATAACGCTAAACTGAGCAAAGATAATGGAAGAGGATAAGCCTTACAACCTATGAGTTTTTATCACTGCAGGACATTACCATTTCCTTTTAAATAATTAGAACTTCAAAGTTGAAATAAACTTCAGTTTGCAGAAAGAATCAAGTTTTAATTGCTGGAATGTTTTTTCTGCTAAGAGCTCACATATATATTTCTAACTTAAGGCCCCACTGTACGAATGGTGTGACGATCAATTCAACCAAATTCTTAAGCAACGTTTTCATTCGCATCTCAGTCGCATTCTGTCAAAAAAGTAAGGAAATTAAGGTTTTTTCACAGATTGCGAATGACATGCGAATGTTGCTTAAACATTTGTAGAATTGACCCTCAGATTAAGTGAGCATATTTGTGGGTCAAACTTGGCCAGAGATCGCACAGGCAGGACAGAGAGGTATGGAAGAAGAAAGGGGAGGCCTCTTCCAGCAGAGGGACACAAATAAGCTTATTTAAAAAAAAAGTCCTTACAGTAGGTCTATTGTTAGTAGTTTATACCCAGTCAAAAGGATCTCGTCCTCTGTATATCCCTACACTGTTCTCAAACATGTTCTAAACTCTCCAAAGATTTCTGAGCCCCACATTTTCATTTTCCAGACGTGTTCGGAACTAATAAAGGCTGGTCTGAAGTTGTCGATAGAGTCAAAGCGGAAGATGTCCGGCAGCGACACGGACGCCGGCATGAAGCGGATGAAGAAGGAGGAGAGCGACGACGACTACGACAGCAGTCACACTATGACGAATAAATCTGATGGCGTGAGTATACAAAATATACTTTTAGCTTATACTGCTTGTCGAGCCCAGTCCGTAGATGGATCCATTACAGAACGTGACTCTTCTTTACCTCGAAAAGCACGTTAAGCCTTTGGTTCCAGCAGTCATTTGTACATTTTTGACAGTCAGAAGCGTCGTGGTGTTACCTAATAACTGTGTTGTGGAAGTCAGATAAGCCGTTCTATGTTAAATACTAGTATTCGGCTGCATCTGGTAAGATTGGCAGCCGATCCCAATTTACTTGAGAAAAGAAAAGGGAGATTGGTTTACATCTAGGTTAACCTTAGACACCGCTGATTTACGGTTAAGGAAAACATCGTTAGGAAACCTTGATAGTCTGAAACCGTCAACATTTGTACATTGAGCAAGCGTTGTCACTAACTGACTTTTGCTCCGAGTCTGCAGTAGAACGATATTACGGGCTATTTGACTGGCCGTAGGTCAGTACAGAATTCAGGACCAGTCGATGTGGCTACGTTTGTGACCATTGTCAGGACATTGGTCACTTACGTAGCCACATCGACTGTGGACGTCTTGCGGATGAAATGTTGACCATGAAATATTTTATTTATATTAATAAATGGGATAGCTCTTGACCTCAATCAGGCCTGATGAAAAGCAATGGATGAGGTCTATGGTGGAGCGAGTGTGCCCAGAAGATGCCTTCAAGCACTGGTATTCCCACGCGTCGACGAAACACAGTAGGCTGCTTGACACCGGACTCCAGCGTTAGCCCTACCACCGCAAGGGAAAGATTGGCCAGTCTTGCCAGGTGTTAAGTGAGACTGTCCAGGATGCGCCGAGCGTTCGGTTCAGTTGAGTGTCTGATGAAACAAATTGCGCTACGCGAGGAGGCTCTCTCCCTCATGCATTTCAAAAATCATACCTGTCCATCGAGTAGCATCTCTTGCCAAATCTTTAACTTGTGTTTGCGACAAGATAAAAAATGCGTGAATCCCCAAACAATGACAGGGTCAAACCCTCTCTTATCGTAGATGAGTAAGATAAGAGGCACTTCCTTTAAGCGGAAAAGTCTAGTTCGTACACCTAAGTCACGTTACAGCCGGGTTTTAGATTTTCTAAGCTTATTTATTACAATAGTGCTAACCGCAATGATACAGTAAGTCGAATCCTGAGGAAATTGTTGAACTCACCTACCATTCAGTCACGTAGCCATCGGTAAGGAAAATGATGAATACACGAGTTTCAGTACAATGCTTAGATAATTTTTTGGCTCTGATTTAATATAAAGTAATTGAAATTATTCTGATACGAAATGTATTCTAAAAATTTTAAACAACGATATGCATATTAAATAATCGAATAATAAAATCATTAATGCCACTCCCTGAATTGTTTCTATCGTTCAAGGGTCACGTTATTCATTCACTTTGAATCGAGGTATTGCTAGCTGCATATTTTTTATGATCAAGTTTATGACTAGTGCTTCACCGCCCAACGGCTGCACTTCTCATGGTCTGGTAATAAATAAAGATGTGTGCGGAAGATTGCAAATCGTATCTAAACTAACTTTTATTGCGGCTGCGCAGCATTGTAATTCAACGGCTTCATTGAAGTTTTATGAGCTTACGAAGAAGGCATCGCAAATGTGGCGGCAGGCGTGACTTCACTTCCTGATGTTGAAAGGTAACGTTATGGCAATGAGAAATGATCGGCGTATCGAGTGGCCGCACTTAATGGATCGGGCTTTGGATTGAGTATTCTTTTGTTTAGTCATTGTATTATGCAGATTTTTCGGGGACGTGGGCGGTTATGCTTATTAAATATTACGAAGGTCTACGTGACTAAAAGGATCGGTTAAAATACTCTTACGTTTGGTTGACTTTTATCAGTGAGAAAGTCATGCGTTTTTGAAAATATGATGGTTCACGGTGAATTGGTATTTAATGTAGCTCATCTGTATCTAGCCAAATGATGATATGCAACAATAGCAGGATATCTTATCAACTGCCTACATTTTTGAAACCCAACCTAAGAGAGAAACGAGTTTTGATCATTGGAGCTCACTAAAGTTACAGTTTTGTTCCCTTTAACCGTAGCATTTGTTCAAAGATGTCTCAGATGTCTAAACATGGCCAAAATAAACTCATGATTGTTGGAATGTTAAAACGGTTATCAAAACCTGAACCTGAACTGACCCTCTGAGATATTCATCACCGACCAATGCTCGCCTTATTATGCTATCATTGCTCATTTTCAACCAGAAGCTAACCCAATATGTTTATTTCCAGCTAACGCCAGAAGACGAAGAGCGCAGGCGGCGAAGGAGGGAGAGGAATA
The DNA here is from genome assembly GCA_947386135.1 of Melanchra persicariae. NCBI lineage: Eukaryota > Metazoa > Arthropoda > Insecta > Lepidoptera > Noctuidae > Melanchra > Melanchra persicariae. The sequence continues at coordinate 9,118,220 of OX376659.1, forward strand.
AAATAGCGGCAACGAAATGCCGGATGAAGAAACGTGAGAGGACTGTAAACCTGGTCACCGAGAGCGAGGTGTTGGAGAACCAGAACATAGACCTTAAGGCGCAACTTAAGGTAAGGGACGAGATCTGTTTTAAGAAAAAGCAACCCTAGGCTGCTTTGGTTTCCCGAGCATCGGAAGTCGCAGGGCGATTCCCGGCTACGTAGGCGCGGGCCTACGATGACCCAGGCCCGGATCGACGGCGCGTTGTGTTCCACGCACGCCTCAAAGAGATGTCAGCATAGTAGACGGGGCCCACTAGGGCCAGTGCCTGGCAGGGTTGCGGAATTGTTCGAAAGAGCCACCGCGGCCCTGGAACGCAAAGGGCATTTGGAGGAACAGGGATGGGTTTTAGTCAGTAAGAGCCTGACACTCTCTTCCGTTCCACCCAGAGCAGGATTCATTTGATGATTTACCAATATAAAAAAATGGCTACTTTGGATTAAGACAAAATCTTAAATTTATGAGGATTAATGGATGGGTTTTAGTCAGTAAGAGCCTGACACTCTCTTCCGTTCCACCCAGAGCAGGATTCATTTGATGATTTACCAATATAAAAAAATGGCTACTTTGGATTAAGACAAAATCTTAAATTTATGAGGATTAATGGATTCACCAGTACAATTTGTATAAAAAGCCAGAAAAGGGGAACAAAAACCTTGCCATAGGTATGTTTTTTTGGAACAAACAATGTTTATTTAGAATTTCTTCACACTTGTGCTAAGCCATAATCGTTTCTAAGTACAATTTCATCGAAAGGATATCATTATCTGTTATGACTACTCATGACGTTCTGGGCGACGATAACAAACGAAGTCAACCACTTATTAGTGTTAATTGTAGTGGCGACAGAAAGCACGATAAGATGCTCACACTTTAATTTAAAAATAAACAAACATGCTCATAAAATATTCTCTACTTTCTTGCAGGACCTAGAAGTTCAAAAGCGTCGGTTGATGGACATGTTGACAATCCACGCGGCGTCGTGTGTGAAGTCAAACAATCCCAACACGAGGCAGTCTCCGACCACGCCGTACAACATGATCGGGCCGTACGACTCTCCGAGCACATTCCCCGTGTCGTTCGACGCGCATTCGCCCTACATCCGACCTGAGTCGGCCAACATCCTCACGTCCAGCTACACTTGTGTCACCCCACTCAACGGGGACTCGTCTATCGACACCATCTCGTCCCTAGACACCATCTACGTAGCACCTCAGCTCGTAGACCAAGAATACAATCGACCCGATAGTGTTCTCAGTCTGCCACCCACTTCGGATCGCAGTTACGTGACAACAGACGGCTACCTCCCCAAGTCAACGAATCTTCTCGTCCCGATCGACTCCGAACAGGACTATTACGATCCGGATGCGAATTACAACCTGGGGGGCAACCAGCAGTGCCACACGTACCCTACCAACATGCCCGACACGTCGAGCAAACTCAACAACGGCCTAAATGACGGATGCCTTGTGTAGTTAGGAACATCCACATTATCAGTAACCATTTTTTGTCGGGTCCAAATTTATTTTCGACATGTATACGTATAATTTAAGCATTGGAGTTATTAAAATTCGAAATAGAGTGTCACCGTTTATAATAATTCCATACCATCTTTCAGACATAGCTTCATGTTACATAAAAGCTTCCTCTTTTGAATTTTGTTTCATAAAACTTATTTTCAATTCGGTGGCAATTTTTTGAGAATAATTTTTGTAATGTACGAATTACCAAAATATAACATTTTTAAACTTTATTCAATCATCTACGTCCGTCAGATCACTTTATGACTATACACTTTAAAGTTGTGATAAAACATTTAAAAATCTTTTTGTATCTCATAAATAAAGCTTCTTAAAGTGCCAGAAAAACGACAAAGGGCGGGGAAATTTATTTCGAAACGAAATCATATGTCTACTGTGTAGAACAACAACGTAGAGATAGTTTGGTGCCTGTATAACGTAGCTAGTGTGTATGTTAAGAGATGGAGTGACATTTAGAGTCAGGGATGATCAGGTAAAACCTTCTTCAATAGAAAACAGTAAAAAAAATTGTCCATTCTCGATCACATCAAAAAGGCGTATTTTTCTCAATCAAATAAAAAAGGTTACATTTTTTTCAAGTGTTGTGATCCCCCATTCGATTGTATAGTAATGACTACGTTAACACGAAGCTGTAACTGTGAAACAGTTCTTTAGGTAGGTATTTCACATAATATTTTATTTTATCTAAGTGTCTAATTCTAACAATTACCATTTGTTTTAATTTTTTTAAGTTCTATGATTTTGCTTTGATCTGTTTAAAATATTTATTTGTTAAGATCTGATTTTAACGGTGCAATGATATGAAAGAAATTTTGGTATTACCATTGCTGTCTAGTCTACATTGGTAACTCCAAATTATGAATGAAAGTCAAAATACATCACATAGCCTATAACTTCCAGTACAATGATAGATATTAGTAATACAGTACCTCCTGTTGAAATTCCAAAATTATATATTTTTTGTTACAGAAGTATATTCACAGATTATAATATAATATTCCACATATACATGTGTTACAATTCGTGTAAGGTAATATTAGTTAAGGTGCTTTAACTCAGCGTAAGTCGTGATATACCTAATATTATTGTAAGTGCAACAAGCGTTACTTGTTACGACGATAATCAATTAATTTTAAGAATTTGACATTTCTATAATTAAGTATTGTACATGTAACGAATTGTATGTGCACACAAAGCAACATGACGAATTCTACCATTTGTCAAGTTCACGCGTCATGCGACTAAAAACCTTATTGTATATTACACAAAGACAAAATTAATAAAAAATAATGTCAGCATGTGACTTTGACAAATGGACAAAATGTATTTTGTGTACGTTAGGTCGCTTGAAGCGTTCACAAAAAACACAATTGTAAAGTGCCTCTGTATTTTAATTTCGGACTTAAGCGGTTTTGTTGTTCTGTTGATATTTTTATATGGACTTAGTGTTATGATAGGAGTAGACGTCTGGGCGAGATATTTTGGTGTAAATAAAATAAAAATGTAGTGGCCATGGAATTGAAGCGCGATTATTTACGTTACGTAATAACCGGAGTTGTACTGTTGCGTAACAACAGAGTAATGTGCAGAGTTTCCATGCCGTTACGTCGTGTCGCCCGGACAGTTATGCAGACCTATTCAAAGACAGTGCCTTCTGCATACCAGTGATCCTAGTCTATGTGGCTGCCTTACAAAGCAGTCAGTCGCGCGAGCATTTATTTTTATATTGTTGGTAATATTGTGATAGCAAGAAAAAATCTATTTATTAACACAGAGCACAATTCGAACTTAATGTTTATTGTTATTTCTTGTCTAACAAGAATTTCATGTCTCTGATGCAGACAACTGGCTTAATTAGCCGTTTAATTGGCAGCCTGAACTTTTCATTGTACGGCACCGTTTGATCAACGGTCTAAATGACATCCAGCCCATGCTTAGGCCGTTCATATAATAGGGTACATAGCCGTGTTATGAAAATATATGAAATATTTAATTTTGGGCATTCTAAATTCAAACAACTATCATTTTCAACATTCTAAAACGGCGACGGAGCCCCGCTACGCGAGGCATCTATTACTGTCTGCAGGGTTTAAAGGAACATAACATGAATGGTGCCCTAAGCTCCCCATACTATGTTCCTAATAATGACTTGCCTAGCCAAGTAGCGTACTTGGCTAGGCAAGTCATTAAACAATATTGAACCAAGTCATTTGCCCAGCTGATCAATTAAATGCCGGGATGTCACTTAGGCCGCTGATTAGACGGCGCCTTTCATGAAATGGCTAGGCAGCCAATTAAACGACTGATTAAGCTAAGTTGGCTGCGACATCTACACAATCGTTTCTAGAAAGGCCGTCATTGTGCGAAATGTAATGGACTTCCCTTAGATTTGTAGTTTTCTATAATACTTATCTTCGGTCAATGTTATATTTATGAATTTCGATTGTTTGAAAGTTTGTAGTATTTTGTATTTCGCTTTTGTAGTGTGATCGTACCGTCGTAGTAATCTTGCGTATAAGATTAACTTTAGAAGGTATAGTTTAGTGTTTCTGAAAGGTCTGTTTGTAGTCACATCTCAATTGATCATCAATTTATTACAACACGAAAAGGGAATAGTCACTGCCTATTAAAATTCAATTTGATAGTGAGTAAAGTGAAAGTCAAGTCAGATATCGAATATCAACCAGTTCCCATGATAATAACAGTTTCAATGAATAAATATCGCTTCTTAACATTTGCTAATGATTCAGTAATTAATTTGATATCTTGTATTACTGGTTTCCATTTAGGCGTGCATGTAATAAGATTGTTTGATCAATGGGTGATGTCATCTTCTACTTAATTTATCAGTGTATCTCTGCTGGCCCTCGCGGTCGGCTGTGATAGTACATTACTATTGCATAACATTCGGTTGTAAGTTATATAAAACGACTAGTATTACATTTGTTTAACGATTTATTGTTGTTACAAAATAAGATTTATAACTTTATAATTTATATATGAGTATTCGAATCATCTTCTATAATCTGTTGTTATTCTCTTGCTATTTAAGTCTGCTATGTACTAATGCTTTGATATTCAATTTTTATTAAATTTTCTATAGATTTAAAAATAATTTGAACACTCATATTCGTTGTAAACAAAAATTTTAATTAAGTCACAAAGTGATTAAAGTGTAATCATATTGTACCATTCATTTAAGAACCGTTGTTTGTTATAATACCAGAAATAATAATTCGTATTAGGTTTTGTAAGTGTTGTAAACATCACTTGTACCTGCTTCATAATTATAAATATTTTGACAGTCAAAGCAAAATTATTGCGCTTATATATTGAAGAATAAATCATTATATTGCATACAAATATTTTTGATTTTTTTCCTCCTCACTTCCTGATGAAATCCTACGATTTTCAACTAAGTCAAGGCAGCAAAAAGCTGTGAGATTAAAGTAGGTATATGTCTGAGATCATCATTTATGAATAAGGACATATAAACTGTCGAGGACTAAATTGCAAAGCAATAAAACAAGGAAAAATCGAAAACAATGATATTATTTAATATCACAATAAGGGCTTACATTTCGAAATGTATTGAATATCTTACTTGGCTAATGCAGCGAGCATTTTTGAACAAAATTTCAATCATACCACACAATCTCACATATTTTTTTCATTGACATGAACCGGTCAAACTGAGACTAGAAATTATTATCTATAATAACCGCAGTTCTCAAAAAGTGTAACATTAAGGAATGAGCGAATTATTTTAAGATTACAAAGTAAACATTTTATAAATTAATGACATTGCTAATGATTGCAAATATAAATTGAACTAGCCATTGAAATACAGTATTCATGGAAGAGGCTAAAAACAATAGTGCTTATACAAATTATAAGCACTATTGTTTGTAACCACAAACTTTTTAGATGTTTTTTTAGTATAAGACAATCTTGAAACTTCGTAATTGAACCAGCCATTGAAATACAGTATTCATGAAAAAGGCTAAAAACAATAGTGCTTATATTTGTAACCACAAACTTTGTACATGTTTTTTTAGTATTAGAAAATCTTGAAACTTCGTATAAATAAAACAGTATGAGATCGGAACTTTGTCAGAACAAAGACGAAAAGCTTGCTTCCTAATACATCGAGAGTACAAGCCAAAAGAGACATGAAACCCCAAGAAACAACTCATAGATGTATCGTATCAGAAAAAAATATGTACAACTTGATAAATGAAAAACCTACAAGTCTTACGAGGTAGAATACACAATACTTCAATACATTTGTACTACTAAACTAATCATACAATTCTAGCTAAAAACACTTTTTGAGAAATGCCAAATTATTACTATTTATAAGATAACTACAGAGCACAAACATTGTTGAACGAACCGTTTCCATTATACGTTGATCTTCGGTGGCAGCGAACGGGCCCAGGAGTTACCTATAATCGCAGAGAAGAGATATTAGAGAAAGAAAAAAACGGTATCCGGATAGAACGGCAAGTATTTGGAAGCATGTATAGTATACAATTTAGTTTAGTAGGTATAATCTAGAAGGGAAGTTATAGAGCATATATAATTATTTGTGTTTAGATAGATAGTGGGTTTTAAGGACGCGTTTACAAATGGGTAGTCAAATCATTACTTTTCTACATAAAAGTATGTTTATTAAATAAAATGCTTTGCATTCTTAAAATGTTTTTCCCATGAATTGTTGATAGATGTGCATGGTACGATTCTGAACTATTAACATAATTTTAGATACCTAGGTACCTACAGTTTCTCAATATGTGTACCGAAGTGAAAATTTTTACTTCGGTACATTTATTGAGAAAATGTACCTTTGTTGTTGTTGAAAATGTACCAAATGTAACATGGGAAAAACATTTTGAAGATGCATTCTTCAAAATGTTTTTCCCATGTTACAGCATTTCACATTAAGCATTTTATTTAATAAACATACTTTTATGTGAAAAAGTAATGATTTGACTACCCATTTGTAAACGCGGAAAAGTAGTGTCAATGGTTCGTGTTTCGCGTAGTTTCGGCGGTGGAAACGAATATTATCTAAGCTACACGTGCTCATGGTCAATTGTAAACAATCTTTGAGCATGCTCTCGGCTAATATTATGATTCTAGATCATTTGGAAATTGGTTTTAGGGAGGTCATCCACGGTCATCAGTTGCTGGTTTTATACTTTCGGCAACGCAACTACCTTTCAGCATAGCTACTATAGATGAAATCAATCAATATAACAAATATCATAAATCAATGCAAAGTCATCGTGGGAGACCTCCCTTAGCTTTTCGTGTACTTGAGATAATAGAAGCTACCATTGCTCTATACAGGGTGTTCCAGAAGTGCGTGGTCAAGTTTAAGGGTGTTGTTCTGTATCTGCTAGAGTAAAGAAACAATATCAAAATAAAAAAGATTGACTTATAAAAAACTCAATCGCAAAAAACATATATTTTTTTTATTTTTATTTATTATTGATAGGCACGCGCTTGACCACTATCTGACCTGATGGTAAGCAACGATGTGGTCGAAGATGGAGCACGCTTGCCAAGAAGTAACCTATTCTTCATTCTTGACTTAAAGACTCCCAGGTTACAAAAAAAAAAACACTTTTTGATGAGTCTGATGCCGTTGGTGGCGTTTTATTTAGTTCATTCACAGATTCGATGCCAAAAACTGCATCAGACTGCTTGATTTTTATAGAACGTTTTAGTCGAGTTTTGGGGTTGGTTTTTTTAAGTATGTATTTTTTATTTAGATATTGATTCTTTATTGTAAAGCAGATACAAAACACCACCCTTGAATATGACCACGCACTTCTGGAACAGGCTGTAGATCTCTATAGATTTTTTAAATGGTTTATTGATAAGCCATCAGGCTTTTGGCAATTAATTTTCCTATACCTAAAAGCTAAATGCAAAATGTTGGCTCTTCTATTAATGATAATATTTACATAAGTATGCTGAATACAGGGTGCTGATTTTCTTGAATCAGCAAGTTACATGTTGTAATGAAGCCTAGGCGCCACCTCCACGAGCAAATTAATTGCCGAAGTTGACGTTTTGCTCGCGGAATCGCCGCGATAACATTGCCGTGTGGAGACACGTTCTTAGAGTTGTTATAGAATGTGTCAGAACGATAATATCGCCGCGAGACAGTCGCTCCAGGAGATGGCGCATAATAAGCAGATGATGCAAACTTGTGTCTTGATGATGCAAAGTTGCATGTTAGCAATAGAAAGCCTTGCTGCTTGGCCACAAGCAAATGACATGTATGCTATTTCGCTAAGACTGCTATTGTTTCTGAAACCCTTTATCATAATTATTATGTAAAATTGCTATTACGTTTTTAAACGTATTCGATCGCGTTAATGTAAACGTTCACTTATGTCAATTTGTATGAAGATATTTTCTGTTAGTGTCGCCAGGTGGCACTTATCCAGATTCAAAACAAATTGAATTTACGATCGAATACGCAAAGCTCGCACTATACCTACCTTGTCCACCATGTCATTAACTTATCAAAAGATGGCACAACTGAGGGGCAATTCTACTAATTTTAAAAATGTATGAAAATTAAGGCGAACGGCACGGAAAACGACGACACGGTTGGCGCAGTGGTTGAGCGATTGACTGCTGCGCTGCGTGTCGCGGGTTCGATTCCCGCACGGAACAAATATTTGTAAGGCCTACAGATAGTTGTTCCGGGTCTGGCTGTTTGTGTACGTGAATTTATATGTTTGTAAACGCACCCACGATACAGGAGAAATTCCTAGTGTGGGGCAACGTTTTTAAAAAAAAAAAAAAAAGGCTTTTTTGACAGTTTGTGATAGACATGCGAATGTGAACGTTGCTTAAAAATGAGTAGAATTGGCTCTCTGCAGTAACATAACATTCAATCCATCAATCAGTCAATTTATTTGTGAAACATAGGTGTGTTTACATAAATAGGGGGTGCGCTTTCCTTTGGCATTTTAAAATGTCCGAAAATATGAATCCGCAAAGAGTTAATAACATTTATTCGACAGCAAGCAAATACAAGAGCGAGCTCGAAAATTTTTGCACCCCATCTTGGATAAGTTTGATTTTCATTAATTAAGTCATTCACATATTAGTAGAAGTGACTTTTTGAGTCATACGGGATCGTTAAAGAACGGGGAAATTGTAGAATTTAAGAGCGAGCGAAGCTCACTCTTAAGAGTGTCGAATTTAACAGCGAAGCAAACTCGAAAATTTTTGTTTTACTTGTAGCAAGACCCGCCCGCGTAACCTAGGGCCCGACTGGCAAACGCCACTTCGAATGTATGACTAGTCCGACTAGGTACTTCCATCTGACAAATGTTAATAACCTGGTGGTCAAGGCATAAGGCCACATTTAGAAGAGCTACAAACCTTTGAATAGGGGAGATAAGTTAATGTGTTTTCTATCAAGTTATCTACCACAATGTCAATTAGTTGGTATTAATGAGCCAAACACCGTTGTTAATACAACCTCAGCCATAACATCTTATTCTAATAAAATATTGAGTGAGTGAACAGTACACCTTTACGTACCAAGCAAAATAGCTTAACATAACCAAAAAAGTTAATGATTATTACATGAACTAATCCCAAGCTTGTCTGTTAGCATTGACGAATGACTAGAGTGAATAAATGATATTATTATAATGTTTAGAGTTAGATACAAAATTAACAAACTGCGTACGTTTCGGAAGCCAGAGTTAGATAGCTCGCGTCTTCTTTACTCAATGCCTTCAAACACTGGTGACAAAAGAAAATTTATTTACTTCACAGTTTTATCATCACAATGGTGACTGTTGAAGTTTCTTCTTTGTACCTGTATGTTATTTATTAATGATGACATGATTAAGTGATGGCACAGTGTAACTTTTTTGAACTTCATACAATCGATCAAGTCTCGAAGTGGTCTTAGGGTATTGCGTCCCGAGTAGTTATACTATAGCTTGGGACGACCTACCAATGTATTTTTCGTTGGAGCATCCAAGTAACATTGTCTGATAAATTGATGTAATGCATAAATAGCTTGATAGTAACGATACTTCATTTGAAAATATACTGGCTAAATTCAAACAACCCTGTAACTACATCTTGATATGTTTATCGACTGTCAAGAATCCAGGATTAATGTCTTTGACCCACTGTATGGAGTACTCAGTTACACTTTGGTGTTAACTATTGGGGATTGCAACAATATAATCTTACCATTTCGCCCGTTTCGACCAATCTTTCGGCGTCCAATGCAGGCATTTCGGATCGATACGCAGGTTTCTCTTTTCCATTGCTTTTTCGTGTTGCTGTAAGATTTTCAATCGTCACATAGATGTTTCAAATTCAGGAGCATTTTGTTGCTTAATAATAGGAGCATAAAGTATATTTTACCTCGTTCACCGATATGATGTATTGCCCTTTGTAGTAGTTTATCAAGTTGAGGTTCTGTAGTGTACTAATAACATCTTCTTTCTTTATACTGGTCAGCTCACAGATCTCGCTGGAAAGTGGTAAATGGTCCCATTAGTCTATCGTCTTAATCAAAAGTCTCCTTTCGTTGGAATATGACAAGCAAGAATATTGTCGACTGGTCAAAATATGTGCTGGTTGATATGAGAGAAGTAAGGAGGTCGTGCTCCACCTAATATTCAGCGCGGGTTGCTGGTTAAAGTTTGCCGAGTAATAACCTATGATACAACTAGCAAATTTCAGTAGTTCAAACACTTAATTGATTGAACTTACTTCACAAAAAAGCTCGTTGAATTATCTTAAGGTTGAACTAGTCGTGGGCTCGAACTCACTGGTAGGGATTGCCAAAAAGCACGCTGTCTCACCAGGCATCGTGTCCGACTGAGATAGTATCAGTGACGAGCAGTTAGACGCTAGTCTACACGCACAATGTCTAGTTCTACGCACACAAACACCGTTCCGAACGGAAACAACGTTAGACGATGCATGAAAAGTCTATCGGAAGGTTGAGTTTTATGAAAAAACCACTGCATAAATCAATTATAAATAAAGTTTATTGAACTCTTCTATAATTGAGGATTGTCGGTGCCGACTTTGTTTTTGAGATTTTACACATCTTTTATTACTTATTTACGCCCAAAGTTGCGTTAAAGTTAACAAGAAAAACGCGTCTTTGTTGGCTTATAACTTTACTGTTCTGCTTCCGTACAGACAAAATTAATAATGAGATAAAACGATATCATGCTTAACTTTGAATGTAAAATGTCAAACAGTGGAGTAATACACCCCCAGCCCCCCCTCCGAAATTTGTATGGATAAAATATCGATAGTGCAACCTTAAGAAAATTATTTAAATTATGCTGAACTTGTACTTTACCTATAATTAGTATGCTGTTGAAATGCTGAAGCAAGAAAAATGTTATTAGTAAGTATACCATAATCTAATAAATAAATAGGCTTACTTGATGGTAATAATAGGTTTCTCATTATCCCCGATTGGCTTGATGTGCGTGAGTATGTCCAGTATGGTCTGCGCCCAGTAACTCCTGTACGACAGCAACCCAAGATCCGATAGCGGCTTCTCAGGTGACCCTGTCTTGCCTTCAAACTTTGACAATTCGTAACCTGAAAAATTTGTTTACAAATTAAGAATGGCACACATGGCTTAATTCTCATAAATTTTCGAGACACATGGATAGAATAATTTATTCTAAACCAAAATTGTAACGCGACTTATTTACAATATTGCTAATACAATGGCGGTCGGGATAATTTCCCCTCAATTTAACCAGCCTACTATATTCCCACAGCAGGATAAAGACCTTCACTGCGGCCCTGGAACGCAAAAGGCACTAGGAGCACGGATGGGTTTTAGTCAGTAAGAGTCTGACACTCCCTTCCGCTCCAACCAGAGCGGAAGGAGTAATTTAACGACTACCCATCCATAAAAAAAGGATAAAGACAGCCATGAGGGGCTACAAGCCCGACACACTATTCCCAACCACTGCATCTCCTAAAAACCCGTATCAGCAGTGGCTACCACCAGATAAGCACCGAGTCAATGAAGCTCGACGTGTCCCGAAGAAACGATTCAACTGTCTTGGATCCCACAATGATAAAAACTGTCGTATCTGATTTTATGAACGTGTTGCGCTGAACCCAAGTAACATGGGAATAAGGGCAGCAAGATGATGATGTCCTACTCCAGCAAATGGTAAGTATGTGTGCCAAGTTTGATCCAAATCCGTTAAAACGTAACACACAGACAGAGTACCTAACTTTCGCATTCTATACATGGTGTTCCAGAAACCTGTTGTCATAATTAAGGTTAAAAATGACTAAAAACTTCTGAAGGAATGACTTTCATATGTTAAAAAATCATTTTTTTCGTAACTTTTTACTCGATTTTTCTGGTCGAATTTAAAAAAATCATTGCATATTTTCCTTAATTTATAAATAAGCTACCCAACGGTAGCCTTAAGTATGACCACACCTTTCTGAAACATCCTGTGTAAACGTGTAACAGAATAAACGCAATACCTCATAAGGGGTACCTAATTGTACTCATCATTATGAACAACTTTGACTATGAGACTAACACTGAAATCTGGAAAAAAAATCGACTGCCACATACATTTATGTGCGCTTAACTCGTCAAAATGTACTGAACAGCAGATTTTTGGGTACAAATATAGATTTTTGGGATTCTACTGCTGAACAACACGATCCAGTAATAGCATATTTCTGGTTGGTGGCATGCTCTAGTAGCTAGTAATATCTACAGTTTGTTAATCAGTGTTCTATTGAACTTATGTTATTCCGACTATTAAAAAAACGTCAGCAGTATGCTATTAAACTAATTGCAATACTTACTAAATTCTATAAGAAGTTTTCCATAACCTTTTCTTTGGTATGGAGGTAGTGTCAGTATACATGCTACATTGTAGTCTTCTGTACTCTCCTTCTCTTTCGAAAAGTATCCTACTATGTGAAATCCTGAAACGGAGGAAATATAATTTTATGATATGAGTGTATATTGGGATATAGTGGGAGTACCAGTGGCTCAAGGCATCTTCTGGGCACGCTCGCTTTCATCATGGACCTCATTTATCGCTTTCCATCAGGCGTGATCGAGGTCAAGAGCCCATTCATAAATAAAAAAAAACATTGCAACCAAAATAAAGATATTTTGTTGAAAGGAGGACCTTGGCCTATACAAACACAATCAAGAAATAAAAGTTGGGCACCTTTAAGATCAATATTATGTGTACAGTATGAAACTTTAATATTACTACTAATTAACAACTACTTACTATACTAACAACTCTCAAGAAACAAAGCATAAGGAATCGGTATGTATAGATCGCAGCAAGTGACGTTCAGTAGTTTCTTCCTAACCATATGAGAAAACGGCGTGAGGCGTATTGAAGGCAAAAGGTGACAACACATGTGCGCCATGATTAAGAAAAAAAAAATCAAAATGGCGACGGGAGGCTATGCTACAAAGTCTCTATCCCCTTTATTTATTTAAACTTTATGTCCAATAGTAGTACACGGGAGCATTTAATATAAAAAGGCATTCTCTACCTCAATCATTGCGTTAAAAAGACAACACTGGGTTAAAGTTATATTTTATTATTGGATAACTTTTTCGTTCTGCCACTGTATGTAGGTACAACAGAAATATTCAAAAACCGGCCAATTGCGAGTCGGACTCATACACGAAGGGTTCCGTACCGTCTATCCGTATTATCTATAAAAAACCCGAGTCGGACTCATACACGAAGGGTTCCGTACCGTCTATCCGTATTATCTATAAAAAACCCGAGTCGGACTCATACACGAAGGGTTCCGTACCGTCTATCTGTATTAGTTTATTGTAAAAGAGACTCAGCGATCTCACAGTTAAACTACGTAAGCAGTTTTGTGGGGCAATGTACTTAGTTTTAAGATTTCTTAAGTGAATAAAAATCATTCATTCATTCATTCATTCATTATCTATAAAAAACCGGCCAAGTGCGAATCGGACTCGCGCACAAAGGGTTACGTACCAGTATCTATAAAAACGGAAAAAAAAATCACGCCCCACTTAAATATTGTTTTATTCTGTGATAAGTATTTGTTGTTATAGCGGCAACAGAAATACATCATCTGTGAAAATTTGAACTGTCTAGCTATCATGGTTCATGAGATACAACCTGGTGACAGACAGACAGACGGACAGCGGAGTCTTAGTAATAGGGTCCCGTTTTTACCCTTTGGGTACGCAACCCCAAAAATCACAAACCTCTGGCATCAAATTCCGTCATAACATAAAACAGGAAAGGGTCCGTATCGTAGTACAATGTCTTGTGGTCTAAGAACAGTTTGGCTAGTAAGCAGAGATTCTGTGCGTAGCATTTGTTTTTCCGGCCATCTATCTCGAAGAAAGAAATGCTTCCTTTCCTGTATATCTCGTTGCCGGGCGGGTGTTTTAGTTTGCATTTGATCTAGAATTGAAAAAAATAGATGTTACAGTATATATTTTTTCTGTGAGTATACTAATTCAGTTCCAGCAGCCGATATCAACAAATGTGAGGAAATTACTTGTTATACTTACCAAATGTCTTTCTAGGCACTTTTTACTTTTTCTATACTTTAAACAGAATTCACAAATGTAAATACAAGGAAGGTTGACCATTTCCTGAAAGCGAAAAAACAAATATGTTAAAATATAAACATTCTTTTAGCACAAGACACATTTTGAAATACTTGATCCAGCAATTGTTTCCGTCAAATAGTCTTCCATACAAAACATGTGGTCTTAACAGTAAAATGCAGCGCAGGTCTTTTAAAACACTTGGAATTGATAGCACCTTTATGTCATAGCAGTAAGGGTGGTTTTAGTCCAAGTGTGCCACGTGTGTTTGACCTTTTTTTTAAGGGTGGGAAATCATCACATGACTCCTTGCGCTCTGGGCGGAGCGGAAAAAAACCCAAAAACCCATCCATGTTCCTCCAAATGCCCTTTACGTTCCAGGGCCGCGGTGACTCTTTCGAACAAATTCCGCAACTTCGAACAAATTCCGCAACGTGTTTGATCTGCGAACTTTATTTATTCCAATCGCCCGGTAAGAATTGAGTTCGCAGATAAAACTCGTCACGACACGACATTACCATACACTATTCAGTTGAATATTACAGTCGAGCACTGAACTGTCGTAGGGGGCATTATACATAATGAGATTTAAAAGGAGAATGCCAGGGTTTCCTACAAGACTCGGCCAGAACCGACACAGATAAACTATATTTCATGAAAAAGGACAATAATAATAGAATTTAATAGTATAATTAGTTTTCCATTAGAGGTACACCAAAAAAAGTTGTAGTTCTTTGAAGGTGACCACTTAACCTCTCAAATTTTGAGGCCGTAGTTCCGCGCATCGCAGATCTGTGGAGGCCAATTCGGGTGGTCCTGGTTTACGCCGCGTCTGATTAAAACGACGATATCTCGGAAGTTAAGATGGTTAGCCCTCTATCAGTTAAATAATTGGAGTCGTGATTAAATTACTTAAGTAGTTATGCATGGATTTAACAATAAGGTTTTAACGAGGTTTTAACAGTTTTAGTTGTAAAGTGAAACAAAATACCTCTTTCTCTCTTAGACTCTGTGCAAGTTAAACCGCAGTTTAATATTGATATTCTTGTAATCGATTTGCAAGTGCAATTTCGTATCGATATTATTTTATTTTGGTAATGTATCGATATTATTTTGTTTTGGTAATAGGTATGTAATAAACGTAGTTCAACATTGATATTATTGTAATCGATTTGCAAGTGCGATTTCGTATCGATATTATTTTACTTTGGTGATGGCAACATATCTTATTGAAATTGCATCTAGGAATTGTGTTGGTAAATTGTTAAAGTTGAACAACTATTTAAAATGACTTTTCAACGGTGTACTTCTTACTGTTTTCTATTATGAATTATCATTATTGTAGAAAGTCTGTCGGACGCTACATGATTCGAGCCTATTTCTGGCATTGTCCTTTGATTATTGATTTTTGCTTGAGCTACAAACCTGCGGATACGGCGCGAAGTACCACGGCCGTATCCGATTCCTTCCGAGCTCAATCATCTCGATATTTTTCATACGTGTGACCAGGTCATCATGGCCATGCGCGACCATGCTCCCCGACTGCCGTGGCCTAGTAGTAGGTGTGGCAGTACCACTGGCGGTGGTCTCACTGCCTTCAGTTTCAACAGACGGAACTGGTTCCGCCTGAAAAGTTTTAGAACTTTGCTTGGGTTCCTGTAAGAAATTGTTCTTTAATATGACTGGAATGTTTATGCTGTTGTGTTTAGTTGGTGTCTTGTTTTGAAACAGCGGAGCACTGACGATAGTGTTCTGATCTTAATATTATTATTCTAGGTTTTTGGGACTTGCTTGTATTCCTATTTTGGCGAATCAGTAATACTATTGAAAGGTTATCAAAAGATCCCACAAACATGAAAATAATTACGATAAAGTTCCATAAACATTTTACCGTGTTATTTTGTAAGAATCAAACAAAAGATTTTAATATTTTCTTCTTGCGCCAGCTAAAGTGTACAAAAAGTTCATACTTCATTGTCTATGGACGGTGCTTTCCGTTTCCTATTCATCTTCTTCTGCAAGGCGGCGGCCAGGACCGCGCCCCCGTTGACAAGGGAGGACGAGTCATTGCCGAGCGTTGGGCTGGCCGGTCGCGATACCAGCTGACGGGGTTCGCCGGCAATCACACCTTGTAGCAGGGTCAGAAGGAATTATGAGAGAGGTTACTAATACAATAAAGAAAAAAAAAATCGCTTTAAAATTTAGTATACCTAGTGTTTCAAGCTTTGGGATCTGCATTACCAGTAGTAATACGGTTCTACGTTCGGTAAGCGGTTTCTTCGCTTGATTGAATCAAATTTACACATTTTCATCGTGCTATGCTTTAGGAACTTCACTTTTTTCAGCATAAAGCAAAAATATATTGAAAAAAGAAATAAAATTGTTACTTACTAGACAGATTTACCAAAAAATCTATTTAGGTATATTTAAGGGACATCGGAATTATTTTGAATATACTAACTACAAAAAACCTAAATAAAGTCGAACGTTTTCAAAGCATGCACTTCATGGGTGCTCTTGGCTGAGTTCTAGTACCTACAAGAGTGGGGGGATACGGATGACTGTTGAATTAGAGCATTTACGGGGCTCGAAACTTTACAAGTACAAAACTTCAGGTTCCAAATCTTGGAAATGAATAAAACGATGAACCAACTTTATTAAATTAACTGTAGTTAATTTAATAAATTAAGTTTTTATTCATCATCTACAATGAAATTTAACTTGAAATATTATGAATATTTTAATAAAACGTATCTACCTTCTTTTTCAGTTACCATTGTAATCTATACTACATAATTAAATATCTATACTATAATAATAATTTAATATATAATATTATTACTTTTGTATGTAGGGGGTAATCTCTGGAACTTATGATCCAATTCTAAAAATTTTTTCACTGGTAGAAAGCTACATTATTCCTGAGTGCTATAGGCTATAAATTATCTTTATAACATGTATATTAACCGAGCTATCACAACTTTTGTCTAGCAAGTCGGAAAGAAATACCTCAATAAAATAGAATTATTTGCATGCATGTATGTGTAGGGTAGGTGTAGGGTAGCCAGTTGACGGGAGCGAAGCCGCGGGAGACAGCTAGTAATATTATAAAGTGGAAGAGTTTGTTTGTTTGTTTGTACGCGATAATCTCTGGAACTACCAGTCCGACTTGGAAAATTCTTTTTATATGATAGCCACATTCATGAGGAAGACTATAGGCTGTATAGTATTACGCTAAAGCTCTTGGTTAGCCTTAAATATTGATATTTGTAAAGTAAGTCGGAAGAAAAAGCGCTATCGAACGGCTTTATCCGCGTGCGCTGCGGTAATGGCTATAATACGTAAGTACCATGTTCTACAATTTTCAAATTAATGGTGGTTTTTGAGCATTATTATTAGGCAGGCATATTAATCCTTATGAGCGAAAGTTACTTCATCATCAAGATAATTTTAAGAAGATAAGCTTTGTCTTTTACAGTATGTTATTTGGATTCACCGTTTAGGAGATAATGTAAAATTAAAATAATTCAACATAACTTTAAATCGAACGCGCGGCCGCCGAAAGAAAAGCATCGAGCGTGCGTGCGACGGCGACGGTGCGAGAATACTTTTGTTTAAAACCTTCGTCATAAATGTACCTAGCTACTTATCAAAGTAGCTACATTTATGACGAAGTTGTACGGTTATACGGGAAACGGGAATTCTTACGGGAACGGGAATTCTTGCGTAACGTAAATACCTACGGGAACTTGAATTCCAACGGGAATGCGCGTACGAAGTCGCGGGCAACAGCTAGTAATATAATAGAGCTGAAGTTTGTTTGTTTGAACGCGATAATCTCTGGAACTTCCACTCAGATTTGGAAAATTGTTTTTGTATATAATAGCCACATTCATGAGGAAAGCTATAAGTAGGCTATACAGGAATGGGAAATTCCTACGGGAACGGGAAAAAACGGGATATGCGCGCACGAAGTCGCGAGCAAAAGCTAGTAGTATTGTTGTGTATGCCGAGCGCAGGAGTGCGGGCTGCGCCCCGCACCTCCCCGCCGGCCGCGCCTTGCGGGTTACTTATTGAATATATTAGTGTGCAACAGACTAGCGAGTTTGATTGACGTACCACTACCCCTGTCACTTCCGTATCTAACAAGTATAATATGTCTTGATAAGCTCTATGCTATAAAATATTGTATGTAAACTTATATCAAACTCTTGTGAACCCATGCTCTTTCCTGCCATTACCCCGCATCACCGCACCTTTTTTTTTTTGGACCAAATGACTCCTCCCTCTCTGGGCGGAGCGGAAGGGAGTGTCAGACTCTTACTGACTAAAACCCATCCGTGCTCCTCATAGTGCCCTTTGCTTTCCCGGGCCGCGGTAACTCTTTCGAACAAAATCCGCAACCCTGGCAGGCTCTGGCCCTAACAGGCCCCGTCTACTTTGCTGACATCTCTTTGAGGCGCGCGTGGAATACAACGCGCCGTCGGCCCGGGCCTGGCTTTGATGGGACGGCGAGCCACCCAACGCTCGCCGTTCGCAGACCCGCGCCTACGGTGGCCGGGAATCGCCCTGCGACTCCCAACGCCCGAGGCGTCTCCCTATTGGTTGTCTCTCCCTCACGCGTCCCGCCTTCTCCTTCGGTAGCATTACTGCTTTGCAGAAGAAGTTGACGGCTTCCCATGCCTCCTCGCTCCGGGCTTCACCGCACCTTCATAAGGCGCGGTGCAGCGGCCCCGGTCAAACTATAGTCGGCTTTCCCAATTAGTCGGCCCATCTGTTCTAAGTAGAGAACTTTTTCATTGGAGTTATGGGACAAAGAGAGAGCGATCGATCAGAATGGTTTCGTTGCCAAGAATTTTCACTAGTTTGTATGAAATATCGTGCTCCGTAAATGCTCAATGAACTCTTACGCTGGACAATGATAACTACTTATTACAAACATCTATTATCAGGAAGGAATGAAAATCACCTATCATTGTAATATCTGATTTTGAACCCGATAGGCGGCCAGACCACTATATTAGTGATAGTCATAGCCTTTGCGCTCACGGAGTTTGCGCTCAGGTTATTCAACATACAAAGCACTAGTTGAGACAATTACTTTAAATATTTTTCGTGTGTCTCTTGGGAGTAGGCGGGACTTTCCTTTTTATTTATTTTAAACCATTGTAGTCATTGGTGAATAAAAACATCTTGAGGAAGCCTGGTCTTAGGTATAGGTAGCCCACCATGAGCAATTAAGTATACACTTGAGCCTTCTTTTTTAGGAACCTCAGCAGTTATAGGCTGGAACTATGATTAATTATGCCATACAGTGGTAAGCAAGCTGGTGGCAACCTAATACTGCTATCTATTGATACCTGCAATACCAGGGTACAGATGCGTCGTCTACCCTTTTTGAAAGGGAGAGGTCTCGTATGATAAATTACTTGACATACCTGCAGCCACGCCACGCCCCTTATCCACTCCACCTTTGCCTGAACGCAAGTCCTGAACGTTGTTCACGTTAAGAGGTTTGAGGTATCCTGTTCAAATTGTATTGGGTACATAATCAGATATACAATCAATTTTTTTCTGGCATACTTGGGTACAAAAACCTTGATAAATTTGCGACTGCTTTGAAGCTAGTATTCAAACGACATGTTAAAGCTTTTATAAGCATACTTTTACTGCAAAAATAATGTGTTAGTTACTGAACAAAAATCTTATTACCTAAATATTGTTGCAATATTACAATTGAGAGATATGTCAACTTCATACTTAATTGCTTTACCACAATAAGTTTGAATGCCTTGTTAGTCATAAAATTCTGTCTTTTTTTTTGCTTTATGACCAATTTGACAGTACTTTATACATTTATATTCATCATATTTTTTTTAAATAATTTGAAAAGTAATTACGAGGTGGACTATACATATAAAGAGCAATGGGGGACTAAAAACAATAAACAAACATTATTTTTCTATAAACAAACAAACTATTTCAACGCAAAAGGATGCATTTATATTTTTCATATGAGAGAAAATAAATAAGATGCTGTAACGCAAAGCACACAAACAAATTGAATTATAATTTTCAACGTACCAAGTGCATTTTTTGGTGCTGAACCATTGAGTGCATTAAAATGGGCTTTTTCATGAACTTTAGGTTGGGGTGGTAGACTTGGCGGAACTTGTAGGTTCACAATAGTGGGTCTACTCGGTACGGTACTAGACTTCTGACTTTGATCGTTGCAGACAGTATCATCTGCAGACAAAATGTTAAATTTAATGGCCAATCCTCACGATGATGAGTTTTAGTGTGTTATTACGATGGTAAATTGTATTCATGAAAATAAGATTAGTTAGCAAACACAGTTTTTAGCCACTGACACAACATTTACTACACATACTAAAAGTACTAGGTATATCTTGTTTCAATACACATAATTCATTAAAAAGTTTAAAGAAGCCATTTACAGTCAATACACAAATACATGCATGAAGTTGTAATAAAAACCAAAGAGAATTAATAGAACTAACAAAATACCATCATAAACAAAATAATTTTGAAAGTTTGTAAGCCAATTGTAGTCAAAAGGCTAGTAAAAAAAAATAAAGAAACAAGTTTTTTTTTAGGAATTTTCAAAAGCATAGGTAGTTCAACCATGCCTTTATGCTAAAAAAGATTGTCTGCAAAGGAAATTGCAACCGTGATGTAATAAACTGGCCCACATTTAAATGATTTCTAACGGCCGCTTTCTATAATATATCTCAATGCCAATCTTGATCCCGATCCTTGTCTGTGACCAATCAAAGGTGAGGATTGTGTGGTGAAGGACAAACTCGGATGTTGATTGGTTACAGACAAGGATCGGGATCAAGATTGGGATTGCGATATATTATAGAAAGCGGCCGTTAATCAGATCAGTAGGACAGATTACTTCCTGGATTTATCAAGTTTGTATAGAGCTAGAAATCATATATGACTGTCCTTGACAACTGTCTTCAAAATTATATGACCAAACATTTCATTCAACCTACTGAGTGTCAAAGTGTGAATGAGGAACGAAGTAATGAACATCCAATGTCTAATAGCAAAAACACATACTAATAAAACTAGGCATGACGCCACCTCCTGATCCAATATGTGTCTTCTTTGGAGTGGTTGTTCCACCCGTTGACACTCCATCTCTTCTCGGAAACTGTACCTTTCTCGTGTCCAGCCATGACTCACCCACCCACTCGTCCAGACGTTTATTGACTAGAACACAGAATTATTGCCAAAAAGTCAGTAAGTATTCAGTACTTTAATGTCTACTGATATCTCATTGATTTTATCAATTTATTTTGTCATGTAGAGAAGAATATTGGAATATTACCAATCAAAACTTTTAGGATGTGAAATAAAAGTGTCAAGTTTTCATAACATTCGAGATTACTCCTTAGAGCAATTTATTGATGAAACCAGGTAATAATTATGTTTTTGAATCAGATAAACTATCTCGCACTTAGAAAAATAATAATACAGCATACATTTTCAGTCTGAAACTGTACATTGTGTTTTCATGTTTGAATAATTTTGTCTATTTTACTCCAGGCACAGTTTTTAAGAAGATAGTATACCTAGGTACTGTAACTGTTGAAAATGCTCTACAGTTGTCTCTTGGCATCTTGATGTTTCATTGTTTTGATCATGTTATAATTACTCACTTAGTGAAAAAACTTCAAGAAATAGTTTTGCTGCTTCAAATACACACCATACTTGTCTGTTTTATAAGAAATTAAACTTAGAATAAAAATACAATCACTTTCATACTTAGACAACTTGTTGTTTTGAATTTTTTTGCAAGCAAAGTCTTGGGATTACATTTAATTCTTGTTTTGAATCATACTTACAGTCAACATAGTGCACATAATAGCCCCTTTGTCCACGTATTTCTTTAATACTGATAATTTCAGCTAATGGCCAGTCATCTCCTCCCTGCATTCGCACTGGAAGGCGACATCCTTCGACAAGAGATGCCTAAAAAATATCACAATATCGATGTAAAATTATTGTCACGCTTTATTAATTTTATATTTTCTATGGATAAAAGAATTACCGCCGAATCACAAAATGTAGTCAGCTCATCATCGTTGTCGTTCATTTTCTAGAAAAACGTAAATTAGTTTCCAGAAAATAAAAGCTTATTTCTGAACTGTCAATGTCACAATGACTGACTGACTGCTGCCAGAATACGACGCCATTTTAAGCGTTCCATAGACACAATAACTTCATCTGTAGCATGATTTTTTGACTCATGTCATTTCATTCTTTCTTCCTCACTAGAAAGAGATAAATGATGTAAAACCATTGTAAAACCCATAAAAAAGGTTCAGAACTAAATAAGTTTAATTAGCGTTGAATTTTTGTTCAATGTTCTTCTTTTTCCCTTTACACACAATCTTTTTGTGCTTTTACAAACTCAGTAATTTACGGGATGTATTTATTAATAGCACTGTATCAGCACAATTATCACTTTATCACAATTATCACAAACATGAATTAATGGTTTGCACTTTATCTGTGTCGAAAACCAACTGTGCCAACACCGAGGAACTTATATCCAACCTGGAATGCGCACAGGCTGTCGATACGCGGTCCGAGCGAGATAGCTCCGCGAGAGCCCTCTGTCCCTTTCATTAGGGTGACCAACCGATATAATGTAGGTGGAGACTAATATAATAGGATATAATATATTAACCAATAATTTGATTTAATAAGTTAACAATAATTATGCTTTAAGGATGGATTAAAGTAAAACGCATTAAACTATGTTTTATTATATCCTGGGGCCTGAAATGAAGACTGCAAATAACGGAATAATTTTTGATATTTGAATGACTTGGAATGACATCAAGCCATTTTTTCCTCCCTGATTCTTCTCCAGGTAGTCTGAAATTATATTTTTTAAATTTATTTCAAATATACGAAGTGACACCCCTAAATCAGCGATTAATATGGGAAGTTGAAACTTTTTTGCCATTTCCCTACAATGTTCCTCGGGAAATATGAAATTTCATGATCATGTCTTTTAATTAGTATTCGGTACACCATTCCACATAAAGTTTTATTTTGCTTACGTTGAAGACTACCTCCTATTCATATGATGCATTGTGTAAATATTTTTTTATTTTTGTTCATTGTGGGCACCCTACTTCAAGAATTGAAATCCTTGAAAAACTTGACGAAACACCGCATCCTGCATAGGATTCGCTTGTGCAACCTTGAATCGCACACTTTTTAACCATTAACATATTATTTTACGACAAATAAATATGGCTGGGGCTACCAGTCTAACTTGTATAATTATATATTCTACTAATAATCTTTTCTTTTTTAATTACATTTCAATACAGTATCCAAATTATTGCTAAAAAATGTTCTCATTCTAATAGATAATTGCAAAATATTAAAAATACATCAGAACGAAAGTTAATGTTTTTTTAATAAGATACGACAATATTATTTTTTCCTACCATTCCTATTAAATTCGGGAATAATCCTCCTGGCAACACTTTAGAAAGGGACACAGGGCTCTCGAAGCGCTTTCTCTCTCGGACCGGATTTCTCTTTGACCAAGTGATTGTCTGTAATAGAACTTAACTTTATAAACATAAAGTTTATTTTTATATTGGTGTCAAATTGACAATGCACATTCCAGGTTTGATATAAGCTCCTTGGCCAACACCGAAACCAGTTAGTTTCTGAACGCTAACGTCAAAACGTTTAAACTCCGGTCTCAATGGTGGTAGCACAGAGTGGTAGTCCAAGTCGGGGTGCCTTTAAAGAGTGGAAACCATTATTTTTATACAACGTGTAACAGGTCATTCATTGTACTCATCATTATGAACAACTTATACCTACTATGGGGCCGAAACTGAAATCGTGAAAAAAAAATCGACTACTCCATACATTTCTGCACGCCTAACTTGACAAAATGTACAGAATAGCTGTTTTTTTTTTCGCGATATCTGGTTTGGTCTCATAGTAAAAGTTGTTCATAATGATGAGTAGATTCAAAGTGACCCCTTAGGAGGTATTGCGTTTATTCTGTTACATTGTATTTAATTCATTTTTAGGTGTGCCCCCCCTTTTCTAATTGTTAATTTATATTTTTTTTTTATTTATATAATTTATAATAATTATTGTTTAAGTTTTTATAGCGTATTAGCGTGCATTTTTAGAATGTTTTCCAATAATGTTTTTTTTTAAATAATAAGTATAATAATATAGTTATTTATATTTCCTCTAATTTACCAGTCTCTATGTATCTGTATTTTTTCTTTATGGTGTACATAATAAAGAGTATTCTATTCTATTCTAAATTAATACCGATATTTTATTATCATTTATTATTTCACTAGCCTACTTAACGTTTAACAGTAAATCAATACGATACAGTGCGTTGGAAACTCGAGCGACATCACGCGATAGTAGGTACCTATACCTTGTCTTTATTACTAAAACGTGACTCCTGAACTTTGATTTTGATAAGATTTATCTTTACATACCTACCTTTATTTTATCGATTTGAAATGTGAAACAATAAGCATCTCCTCGACTAAATAGAATTATTATTTTCTTTATTTCTCTTACTACCTCTTCAATACATTCACCTATGTATAAAAAAAAAAAAGACGTGTGGCACTCGGAGACTGCCGCGGTAAAGCTATTGCATAGCATTTTTATCAACTTATGTAATTATAATTATTTATTTATTTATATAATATAAAACCAATGCCACCTAGAGGCGATTTGCAGAACTAAAGAGACAAGCGTGATATTTCAAAAAGTCATTAAAAGTTCTGCTATTCATCGATAGATGGCAAAACTAAAAACTAAAAAGTATCACCGCTGTGCCGGTCGGAGTGGGGGGTGTTAGGTTATTTTCGTTACGGAATTTCTGGATTCGGTCTCCACGCTCAAGGCCCGCGATAGAAGCTATGCAATACCTTAAAAACGTTTATAAATTTAAATATAGTACTTAGCCCACTGGTATCGGGAACAGGGTCCAAGCTACCGGCGGTCAAGGCTCCAGAGAAAAGAACCTCCTAACAATACGAGCCGTGTCCAGACGTTAAGTACCGCTTTCCTTTGCCTTTGATCCAGCTGCTTAACGAGAGCCTCCTGACGTGTTGGTCGATGCTTGTTAGCCACAAGCTATTATTTTATTTTATTATGTTAGGTCGCTTACAGCTTTATATTAAGAGCGTGTACGCCGTATGTCATTTCATACAAAATTTCAAGTCCTTATTCTTCAAAATGAATGAACCGATTTTAACGAAACTTGGTACCTATGCATACGCTAGATATCCAAGTCTAAATAGTTATCAGAAAACATTTTTGAAAAAGAGTTCAGGGGGAAGGATATAGTGATTCTTCACTTTCTTTAGAAAACTTAAAATCGCTCTCTCTCTCCCTCTGAAATCTTTTGCCGCAAGAGAACCAAGGTTACCGACATAGCCCGAAGGATCGCCAAATTGAAGTGGCAGTGGGCAGGGCACATTGCTCGCAGAACAGATGGTCGATGGGGCCGGAAAGTTTTGGAGTGGCGATCGCGTACCGGAAGACGCAGCGTTGGAAGGCCTCCCACAAGGTGGACCGATGACCTGGTGAGGGTCGCGGGTAACCGATGGATGCGAGACGCACAGGACCGGTGGTTGTGGCGACACTTGGGGGAGGCCTATGTCCAGCAGTGGACGTCTTTCGGCTGATATGATGATGATGATGATGATGATGATGATGATGATGATGAAAACCCGTACCGCGGAAACGCTCTTAAGTTTAAAATTAATATATACCTATAGATATAGATTATTAAAATATAAAGTTTTGAAAAGTAGATATTATTTTATCTTTGTCTATTACTTCTGAAGCCACCTCCCGGTCTACGTAGCTCGTCGCTCTTTCCCGATGCGTTTCCCATCTGATCACGTACCTACTGCCGTACACAGCATGGAGACGTTTGCAGTCTCCCCAGATGTGTGAAATCATCAAATGACTTCTTCCGTTCTGAGTGGAGCGGAAGGGAGTGTCAGACTACCCATTCGTGTTCCTCCTTTCCTTATGCGTACCTATATATTCGCGTTCTGGGGGCCACGATGACTTTCGAACAAATTCCGCAACTTCGAAAAAAATCCGCAACGTGTGACCTGCGAACTGAATTCTTACAAGGCACAGTACCATGTAGGTAGGTATTCAGTTGAACATTACAGTCGAGCACTGGACTGTCGTAGGAGCACATAGGTACCTACCTACAATGAGATATTAAATTTGATTTTGATTTTTGTTTGAGTTACAAACCTGCGGACAACCCTCGCAGTACCTACTCCGCAACCCTGGCAGAAATCTATATACTTACAAGGGTAGTTTGGCACGAGTTTTATTATGACAGATTAGTAGGTACCTACCTAATACACCTTGACAGTTTGATGTGCGTAAACGCAATTAGGTTCCTACGTACCTACAAAAAAGCAAAAGTTTGGTATCAAAAGTGGATGATTAAGCAATGATTAGGTAGATACGTGACTGATTAATTAATTACTTACTGGATTTGGGTGCACCACGCGCCACACGGGGTTTTTACAGGCAGATTAACAGTAGGTAGCGTTTTTAAGGACAAAAAATGTTCAGTGATGCGTGTTGTTCCTTTCCATCCTTAACTTTCTTATAGTATTTTCATATAACGGTAGGTACTAAGATAGGTACCTATGGTACTATACTACCAGCCCGAAGATTCTTTTTGTGCCCAATTTATGGTAGCATGTATTAGTGAGTGAGTGGGACTTTGCGAAATGTGAATGTAGGTCTGTACCAGAGCAGGTAGCTCTGCCTCGGAAAATGTGTTCAGTAGACCCTATTAATTATATATAGGTACCTTACTTATCATCATCATCATCATATCAGCCGAAAATCGTCCACTGCTGGACATAGGCCTCTCCCAAGTGTCGCCACAACAACCGGTCCTGTGCGTCTCGCATCCATCGGTTACCTGCGACCCTCACCAGGTCATCGGTCCACCTTGTGGGAGGCCTTCCAACGCTGCGTCTTCCGGTACGCGGTCGCCACTCCAAAACTTTTCGGCCCCATCGACCATCTGTTCTGCGAGCAATGTGCCCTGCCCACTGCCACTTCAATTTGGCGATCCTTCGGGCTATGTCGGTAACCTTGGTTCTCTTGCGGATATCATCATTCCTGATTCGATCACGCAAGGAAACTCCGAGCAGTGCCCTCTCCATTGCCCTTTGGGTGACTTTAAGCCTTCCGATGAGGCCCATTGTGAGCGACCACGTTTCGAGTCCATAGCTAGGTCATCACTGGGAACACGCACTGGTCATGGACTTTCGTCTTGAGACACTGTGGTATGTGAGACGAGAAGATACCGCGCAACTTCCCGAACGCCGCCCAGCCGAGTCGGATTCGACGGTTGACCTCTTTCTCGAAGTTAGCCCTACCTAACTGGATCGTTTGTCCCAGGTAGACGTACTCGTCAACAACTTCGAGTGTGGAGCTTCCAATCTTGATAGGAGTGGGTGCTACATGGGTATTTACCATGACCTTGGTTTTGTCCATGTTCATTTTAAGACCCACTCTTTCGGAAGCTCTACTAAGGTCATCGAGCATTGTACTGAGGTCCTCCGTGGTCTCAGCCATGAGTGGCCATGACGACTATATCGTCGACAAATCGAAGATGAGGGATGTACTCGCCATTGACATTAATGCCTAGCCTTCTCCAGACCATACTTATGTTCTTGGAGTTTTCCTGCTTGATCGATTCAGTAATGAAGACATCCGCCGGAGAACCAAGGTAACCGTCTTAGTCCGAAGCATTCCCATACATGTGGTGGTGGGCAGAGCATGTTGCTCGTTGTACGGGTCACGGAGCGTTCGAAAGCTTTAAGCAAATTGGTCCGATGACCTGTTGAAGGCAGCGGGAGTCTACAGGATGCGAGAAACACAGTCGAGTTTCATTGACTCGGCGTTTCTCTCGTGGTCGCCACTTTTGATTGTGACTCTCAGGAGTTCCAGCGGTTAGGAATACAAAGTTGGCAGGCTTGTTCAATAAAAAAAAACTCTATGAAGGGCTCGCGTTTGAGCAAAATCTCACCTAAAGGAAAGGGATGATGTGGTCAACGATGGAGCAAGCTTACCTAGAAGTAGCCTATTCCCTCATGACTTGAAGATCCCCAGGTTGTAGCTATCAGTACCTAAATACAGTCGCAGTCAGAGAATTCCACTTCTAAGCTGTACCTACCTAACGCGCAATTTAAGTACCTACTGATTCTCAAAACGTTTTGTGCCGATAAAACTGAATAGGTAGGTACTTATATTTGGAAACACCTGTTTGGTAGTTTTGTTGTTTACCTAGATTTTCTATAGCAATAAAATAGATTCGTAATAGTGGCGATAGTTACAACTGATTTTCAATTGTTTGTGTTAGCTACGACATTAACATTAAAAAAGAAAAATTGCATTTATTCATCGGTTAAAATAACGTTTTGTTTGTCAGTTTAAGGCGTTTTCAGGCTGACTACCTACATTGAGAAGAAACACCGATAATGCTACTCGATATAACGGTGTCTACATGACAGATAGGTACTTACAACTTTTTATATTGGGTAGATATACATAACAATATGTAACTTAATTCACTACAGTGGAAAGCTTGCATCCTCCACACTGTTGTCTGTCTCGTGATCTTTAACTTTTTCATGCTCTGGAGCATGAACACATCGGTGTTTCTGCCATGCCATCACACATAACTCTTTTTTGCCACATTTAAGTTGGCGTACTGGCGTACAGGGGTAAGAGGCAGGCAGAATTAATGGCGTTTGAAAGGTTCTATGTAAACTGTGTTGGAGACCTTGGTGAGTCTTAAAACAAGAAAGAAGACAACATGTCACGGAACTCAAATGTGTTGCAACTTGGGTAAAACACCTGGAATGGAACTGGTGTGGTCTTGTGGTGTGATGATGACAGTTGAATCGGGGTTAGTAAGTAACCGGCGCCCCAATTGTTTGACACATAAAAGCACATATTATTACACGATCGAAAGGAATCCCAGATTCATTGCTTGCTTCAAATTAATCTACTCTACCTAAAACACGCAACGAATGTTGTTGAAATTACAAAATTAAATAATACGCCGTTAATCGCATTAATTTGTTTATTAGATATACAATTGGACTGCGGATGTCATCCAAGAGCTGAAAGTTGCAGCTTCCATATTATTAAAAAGATTAACAAACTTAGTACCTAAGTATTTCATTAATTAGTAAAACTGTTTAAACATTAACATAGCAGGTGTGTAATTTTTCTGTGGTTGCTAGTTTATAATAAAACATCTTCCCCTATTCATCAATCAAAATGTTTTGAAGTAGCAGCATCTTTATCAAGGTTTGCGCCTCTCAACACCCAGCCATAACCGGGCTGCTGTCTTTGTTCTCCTATGGGCTTATCGTCAGCTGAAGCGAACTGTGCGAGGAACATACGACGTGGTCTGTCTGACAGATTCGGTGTGCTTCCATGGATAAGGAGGTAGGAGAAGATGACGACGTCTCCTTGTTCAGCGATGACTGGGGTTGCTTTTTCGTAAGGCCACTTTTTCTGTAAAAATATAAGAGGTAGTTTAGAGAATCAAACGTGGTTAGTAGTATTCATAGGCACTAACCAGGTCTTAGAAATCAGGATCCTCACAGCATAATGTTAAAAATATCGAGAAAAAGGTGCTAGGTAAGTATATTGATGTTTCCTTTAGCTACTGGTTCATGTGGTTCTCGGGATAAAGTGTCATTGGTCATGGCTTGAGGTAACTCTGCGTTGTCATGTAGCTACTTAGTTTCCTAATCCAAACCAATTATCTTATTGTTTTTATGTTAACTAGATAGGTAATTGACACTGAACTTTATCTTCCGACCTCTGTAACTGAACGGTGTCCCTACTGATTGGCGTTAACATTCTTATCGCCAACTAAACCTACAAAGTTAATAATCTTTTATTTTTAATAATTATCTATCTATAAATCAATTATATAATGAACATCACTATTTATCCGTAAACATGGTTCTAAGCTGTAAACATCTCATGACTTTTTCACATCTAAGACCTGCTTTTTCATGGCAACGGTTTGTGGTGTAGCACCACAGTCACATTGTGGATCCTCGATCCCATCTGACTAGTTGTCAACTGGCTTATTAGCCTACTCGTATATGCAAATAATAGGTACTTAGGGCAAGAGTTAGAGTAATCCTATTGTGCGAAGCCTGGTATTTACACAAGTAGAAATGACTAGAGTAACCAACAGTGGATAAAAGTCTTATCTGATCAACGTAGTGGAAGTTACCCTCCAGTTTACCGACGTCTTCTTGTGGCCCAAGTTTGTGTGAGCCAGGGTACACGAATAATCCACCATTCTCAGGGTTGGCAGCGTCTAAGTGGATGAAAACTGCCACCATGGAATCCTTCTCATAAGGGAAGTATGGATAATCCTGAAAGAAAATTCATAATTTTTTATAACGTGAAAAAAGTAGGCATGACTGAAGCGGTTAAATGGGTTCCTATTTTCCTATCTTTTTCATGTAAGTAAGAGGTTTGGCAAACAGGAAGAAGATTGCTGGGTAGCAATGAGCTCTCAAGTGCTTGTATTTTCAAAGGAATCCAAGTCTGTCTGGACTCACCTGATGCATGGGATACGCTGCTCCCTTTCCTGGAGGCTTGTAGTGAGCCTTAGTGTGATGCAGCATGATGTTCTCCGTCTCCATAACGTCTTCTAACGCGTCCAACATCTCATCGTTATAAAGCAGCTTTCCAAATACTGAATGATGGTGTTGCAGATTGTGGACACCTTTTACCTGAACATTAAAAAATATTTTGTTAATGTTACGTATTTTATTACGTGTTTCACCTTTATGTGCACGGTGTAGAGTGTAGTCTCCTAAATGAAGGAGCATACAACATACGCATGAAGCATTTTTGTGATTTATGTTAAATAATTAAAAATAAAAATTTACACCCATTGAAATAAGTTATACATAAAATCTACTACTTACTAAGGGCTCTCCTAAACCGCAATTTTTTTGTTAAAGGCATTGTATTATACTATTAGGTGTACCGATCAAAGCCACAAAAAGATTTCGTGTATGCTGTGTTACTGTTGGTACGTATATGTATACCTACGTATTTCAATTGAAACCAATTGTTTCATGATTCATAGTCGTTACATTCAACACCGTTTTACACAGCAGTTTGATCAAAAGCAATAATAAATTACAATTTCAAAGGAATTCACTAAAAAAAAAACTAAAAACACTTGTTAACTTACCGTGTAAGGGCTGTCACTTTTCCTGTTATCCTCATTTTTCCCAACCCACGAGTTTTCCATCGTCTCCTGATTCTTCCTCTTGAATAACTTGTCATATTCGTCGATAACCCGGGACAACTCATTCTCAGAAATTAAATTTTTAAGTAAAATGTAACCATTGTCCTTGTAAAATTTCTTTTGTTCTGGCGTTAAGCGGCCCATGGTGTCAGATCAGTGTACCGAATGAGACTGAGATATTATTGAGAAGATGGATGAAATTATATACCACGGGACCATAATTTATTATTTATGTGGCGCTCGCAAGTGATGACCAAGACCCAAGCAAAGGTTAAATTGACGGTAAGATAACCATAGCATAAATATTTTGTATTATTGCAGATAACTTTGCTAAAATTGAAAGAGATAACAGTTCATTTTTCATTATTATTCTATGGTATCTGGTATCCGCTGGTTTACGAAACATAGGTATCTAAGTATATACACCACCAATTTTTAATTAGTACAAATACTTAAAGGGCGTATTAGAGAAGGTTTTGTTATTATATACTTATTATGTAAACTCTCAATAAATAATATTCATAAACAGCAAAGTTATTAGCGTTTGTTTATATCCCAAAATGTCACTCAATTTATGGAAATATTCAGGCCCTGTGAATGGCGGCCGAAATGGAAAAGCACTGCGCATAGTATTTTCTACTAGAAATGGTTATGAATTATTGATTCAGGAATTTACCAATTGGGTACCTACTTATGACAAATTTTCGTGGACAATTTTGGGATTTCGTTTTTTTGACTTTTGACTAGGTACATAAATTATATGATCAGTAACGGGTACGGATAGAGCCCCATTTTATTGTACTAATTAAAAATAGTGGTGTAGGTATACTGTACTTGGTGTGTGCGTGTTTTTCTTTTTTATTGGGTCGCCTATATGTTTTTAACTATGTTGCAACCGAAGGGCCCGTTCCCACTCAGACGGACCGTCTTATATGGCGGCCGGACGTACGTGTTCACACTAGACGGATCCGGGCGTTCAGACGGCTCTCTTTTTTTCATCTAAAACCCCGGATCCGTTCTTTTTCTCGGATCCGTCTTAATGTGAACATAAAGTGTGTGAAGTGTGTGTGTGCATTGTGTCATATAAATTGTTTTGCCACTGGCATAGCCGTCTCTTTAGACTCTGAAGACGACTACATGCCAGTGGCAATACAATATCCGTCCGTCTAAAGTTAAGACGGACCGGGAAAACAGACGGCACGTCTGAGTGGGAACGAGCACTAATAAGGCAACCCTTACCTACCTAGCTTCAAAGTAAGGCAAGAATTAATTTCAAAACGTAAAGTTCTAGTGAATGACTTAGCTTAGGTAAATAGTCCATTTGGTATCCAAAGAAATTCATAAGCTGTTAAAAACGAAACTGATAAAACTCTTGAAAGAGATTATACGGTGATTGGTTGGAACTGGGACTAATTATGTTGATAACTTCCTTTTAAACTAAGACTTTATTATACAAATAATGTTTTAAAAAAAACTGACTACTAGTAAATTTCAATGAAGAATTAATGAATTTTCTTTTACCGCCACTGCATTATGACCACAAATACCAGGATTTCATTAAGTTGTAATTCAAAGTCAGTTTTTTAGCGTTCTCCATTGTTTTTGTAATTAATAGTACAAAACCCTATGGCAATCTCGGAACGGTGGAAGCATCTGGGTTTCGGGATATTTAAAATGTTCTATGAGCGGAACTAGGCTGACTGGCTTAGCCAGGACACTCACGCAAACCGGATCGAATGGGAGTCTAAGTG
Source organism: Melanchra persicariae (assembly GCA_947386135.1). NCBI lineage: Eukaryota > Metazoa > Arthropoda > Insecta > Lepidoptera > Noctuidae > Melanchra > Melanchra persicariae. The sequence goes on from OX376659.1 coordinate 9,151,589, forward strand.
CAGAAAACGGAGTCTCATCTCTATTTTCGGTTTGCAACCCTACCAATACCTATCAAGCAGATACCGACGCCGATGCCTATCTACATATAGGTAGTACTAAAACGTAGATATATATATAATCAACATGTTATTATTTTTGGAGCACAATCTAATTGATGAATTATTACGTGACTGCAAAATAATCGGAATCATGATTGTATATGATACATTATACGATACTGACTGCAAAGTGCAAACCCATGTACCTACCTACAATATGTATCAGATATTTCATCAGTAGTAGGTACCTACGTACCATTTTTTTTTCAAGATGGTAAATCATCAAATGACTCCTTCCGCTCTGGGTGGAGCGGAAGGGAGTGTCAGACTCTGACTAAAACACAGACGTGTTCCTACGTGTCCCTTTGCGTCCAGGGCTGCGGTGACTCTTTCTAACAAATTCCGTAATCTTGGTAGAGTAGCTTGTCTTGATTGCAGTATTAATTCTTACGAATTTAACATAATTGTTTTCCCCCTATGGTTAGGCAGACATGTCTGACATTATCTACCTACATTGCAACAGTTATGTTGTTTAAGTTCATAGTTGTAACAGCTTCTTGTTGTAAGCGAGCCTGTTGACATGAACCGGGAACAAATTCAGATTCAGGGTTGCTACGATTCCCAGATGGAAGAACCCAGTAACAGTTCAGAAATCGAACATTGAGGCAGTCTAATTTATAACTATATATAGTGGCCATATCGTAGAATTGGCTATTTCATTTTGTAGCCGAGGTTAGGTTGGGTTTGAAGTAACTCGGGGTATCCCACCACGGATGGGTTAGGTTCTAATAGGATGACGAGCGAACTAAGATCCCATCCAACCCGTTCCATTCATATTATCTTAGTTTAGGCCAATCACTTCATGAACTGACCAATTTCACGAAATGACTTCGACATAATGCCTATCTGTCGTAGCCATTTCGTGAAATTGGCCAATGAAGAAACTGCCTGAATGTTCGATTTCTCGATTTTTCGATTTTTTTTCTGAACTTACCTAATAAACTGTATCTGTTAAAATGAATTTTATTCAGCAGAATGACAAAATAAGTATTAAGTAAATACAATAAAATGGATAAAAATAACTATTTCATACTTTCCGCTCCCGTCTTTCCGTGCTGGCGATACGGAAAATTAATAAGTTACATTATTAAATATTGTTAGAGGAAGTCTGAAGTTCGTCTATTTCAGTCGCACTTATTGAAATTCCATATTGTTTCATCTCAATTTCTACAGAACGCTAGTCGGGGCAGCATGTTACTGACGTTTAATAAACTTGCACTCCGGATTATAGAGTTTACGGTGATACGTTTTTGTATACTGCGACTGCAACGCCATGATACTTTCAGTCGCGAATAAAAATACAGAGCGATTTATAGTGCATTGGTAATCTTTCAGGAGATGATAGTTAGGTCAGATAAGAGATCCCGTAGTGAATATTAACCATACTCAGTGTCAGGATTTCTTTTTCCCGTGAAAGATTACCAATGTCAACAGATTGCTTGACCCACGAACTGGATAAGTTTGTAGTAGACAGTAGGTATTGACTTTTCATTTTGTAATAATTTCAATGAATAATTTATTTATTTAATACTTTACACAAATGTGCAGAGGCGGACTTAATGCCTTAGGCATTTTCTACCCGTCAGTCAACCTTTGGGTGATGCAGAGACTAATAGAGGTAGGTGCAATGTGGAAAAAAAAAACAGAAACGCGATTAATCTTTAATTACTGCAAAGAAGTATTTATATAATTATGTAAATATAATATACATACAATACTATACCATAATAATTGTTGTAAGTAAAGTATTATCTTTTAACCCCATTAAAGTTTTGTCTTGTCTTAATCATGAACACAAATTTTACCGGTACAAATTATTAAGTGTCATTTAATCTAATCTTGAATTGAATGGACAGTTTTACCAAAACAACAATATAAAAAAAACCCAGAACACTATGTCGTTTGCAATCAATACTGATTGTGACTTGTGGCATGATTTAAAATATCACAAACACTGATTAGGCACCAGATTTTGTATTATTTAGTCATTAGGATTAATTGGATAAAAATAGATAAGAGATAATCTGGCAAACTGATATTGGCCGAGGGGGTTTTTGAGCAACTATATCCAGGGCGAAAATTTGTTATCTAAGTAGGTTAATACCGAAAATGTAAACGTTTCAGATACGAGCCATGGGTCCACTTTAGGACCAGGTGTCAACAAATTCAAGTCTTGTCATGCTAGCGTTTCCAAACCTACCTCAATAATGATGCGGCCTGTCTTTTACAAAATACCGACCTTTGTATATTTGTCCTGATCAGTGATCAACATTTCATAGATACGAGAATGTCACTATTAAAAATTTAGTACACTTCATTTTCGTTATTTAATTTAAATCTCTACAATACCTAAACTCGCATTTTTTAATTGGTAAAATATTGAGCCTAGGCCTAGGGCAAGTCGGACTCTCACACGAAGGGTTCCGTACCATTAACCGAAAAAGAAACGTGTCTTATACCTATATTATTTGTTGTTATAGCTGCAATAGAAATACACACTCTGTGAAGATTTTAATTTTATACCTATTACAGTTCTTGAGATACAGCCCGCTGACAGATAGACGTACGGACGGACAGCGGAGGCTTAGTTATATGTTTCGTTGGTTACCCTTCGGGTACAAAACCCTAACAACTGTGCATTTGAGACGGGTATCTAAATCTAATGAAGGTGATTTTGCACCCAATTATAAATCATGTCCAGTTATCACGCCTACGAAGTTTATATAATGTAATTTAAAACTGAAAATTATTTTTATCTAACCCTACAACTACTAATTTATCTACTTGGTGTTTTGGGAGAGCAATGGATAATTCAAGGGGTATCAAGAGTACCATTGACGCAAGTCTTAAAAACAACATGATAAAAATGTTATTTTTGGTACACAATATGTGATTGTGGCAACCTATCTGTAACCCCTTAAAATTATTTTCCATGATTTTTATTAAACCTAATAGTCGAGTTATCTATTTGTGATAACCCAAGAAGATACAGTGAAATAAGTGAATTATAAACAAATAATTAAATTATATTCCTATAAAGTATGGTTTCATAAAAATAATGCTTGGAACGTGCGTCTAGCTTCATCTCTTTGGCTGACAGTTAAAAAGTGCTTGTAAATGATTTAATTGAAATAAATGCTTTCAAGTTTGACTATAATATTAATCCAGATTTGTGTGTCATGGCTTTACTATATTATACTGTAATTGGATTATCATTTTAGTCTTGTTACAATCGCATTAACGTTTATAATCTCTCGTATCAATCTACATTAATGCTCTTTTAATAAATCTGTAAGTACCTAATAATACCTACATGACGTTTCAATTCTGTGTTTTACCTTTCAAGTGGTTTATTGCGCAATCTTATGCAATTTATTGGGTTTTAGGGTAAAAAAAATCGTCAAAGTAATCCCTTTATCACTTTTTTATTTCTGTTTAACAATACTGTAGACTGACTATTGATTTGGAATGTTTGGTAATAGGAATCCTAACTAATATAATAAATGCCACGCCTCAACCACGGAACCAATTTTGATACATTTTGGTACAGAGATAGATGGGACCCTGGAGACGGCTATTAATAAACGAACAAAGACGCGGGAAAAAGCTATATAATTATTTATTTATTGGAATACTAGCTTTTGGCCGCTACTCCGCCCGCGTGGATGTCGGTTATCGCGTTAGAAAACCTATGTTCTTCTCTATATCCCAGGCTATATATTTGTCAAATTTCATGACGATCCGTTCAGCCGTTTTAACGTAACAGACAGATAGACAGAGTTACTTTCGCATTTAAAATATAAGTAAGGATTAAATGATAAGCATCAGTTAATAATTTGTTTAGCGATCGACTAACTTCCGCTGGCACATATTCAAATTCGACGAGTCTCAAAATCTGCGCGAACTCTATCTAAACACTGACGCAAAAAAAATAATAACTGAACACGAATCTGTACATAATTAATAACTTTATTTCACTGATAGATTACAAAAAACGTAAACAATTACATTTTGCACAAGAAAAGTCCCAGCATTTTACTAAGTGATGGCCGATTTGCGCGAATGTGATATTATCTTCCCAACTTGCATAACTTTTCTAATTTTGGTCTTTTTTCTGGTGTGAATCTTGCTTCGCGCAAATAGACTCTTTTTTTTTCTTTATGTTGTCTTTCTTTCAAGAATTATTCCTAACAAAGGTGTGTACCAAGGATTTTTTCTAAACGGGTGTGAAAGCATCTATCCAATCCATCCAATTTCATGAAATTGGAAATACCGGATATGTCTTAAATACATTTTTAAGGCTGACATGATGGGTCTGCGGACGGCAAGCGTTGGGTGGCTCGCCGTCCGATCAAAGCCAGGCCCGGGCCGACGGCGCGTTGTGTTCCACGCCCGCCTCAAAGAGATGTCAGCAAAGTAGACGGGGCCCGTTAGGGCCAGAGCCTGCCAGGGTTGCGGATTTTGTTCGAAAGAGTTACCGTGGCCCTGGAAAGCAAAGGGCACTACGAGGAGCACGTCGTTTTAGTCAGTAAGAGTCTGATACTCCATTCCGCTCCGCCCATAGCGGGAGGAGTCATTTGATGATTTCCCATAAAAAAAGGCTGACATTATGATGATGACATTTATATGGCACATTTATCTTAAACACAGTATATATGATATTATACTGTGTTTAAGATAAATGTGCCATATAAATGTATCTACCGTAAGAATTGATTGTTAAAGCAAAAAGACAACGTTTTACAAATCCCGGCGATTATAATTTCCTAAACAGAAAGCACCACTTTTGCAGCCCCGTGGGATCTGTACAATTATTCTGCAAGTATCAAGACGTTTTCTCAAAACATCGTTCAAGACGAGTACGCGTCAAGATCACGGGCGGGCGCGAAGGCTCTCGGTGTCTAGGAGTTACGTCTATGGGCGCGGGTGGCGCGACCCTCTGACGTTTGATGCTTAATATAACTACAGTCTTCCTTTTTGTTTACTTATAACCTGAAAAACGTTAAACTCTAAGGCACTTTTGAACTGTCGAGTAGTCGGTCGCAAAAGCGTAGAAATAATTATATGGGTAAGAACGTGTTAGAAACTACATGTACACTGTTTTAAACCATATCTGTACTGCATAGAAGGCCAGTTTTCGTACTTACGTAAAAACGTTAAAGCTCAAGATGCAATATTAGGGCCAATTCTAGAAAAAAATTAAGCAACGTTCATATTCACGTCTCAATTGTAATCTGTTTAAAACACCTAGATAGATTTCCATAGATTATTGAAATTGTGACTGAGATGCGAATGCGCAAGTCGCTTAAAAATAGCAGAATTGGTCATAGCATCTCGGCGGCAATCAATGTCAAGAGGCCCTAGACAATGTGCTATTCGATTAGCGAAAGCGACTGTCGAAATGCCAAAATGTAAGAATTTTGTTCACGTGACATTTCGATAGCATCTGTCAATCCCATTCATTTTTGACGTATTGACAATCGCCTTCGCCACGCTACCGCTGACAGAATGTCACTTGTCTAGAGCCCAAGAAGTGTCAACATTTTTGACATTGATTGTAGGGAAATTGAGGTGTTATTGACAGATTGCAACTGCGAATGCGAATCTTCCTGAAAAATACGGTAATTGTCACTCTGAGCATTATGAAAAAAAATGCTTTTAGTGCGAATGTGTAACCGAATCGTTGACAATGCCTGACCTGTCCTTCTGGCCTCTTTGCCTTATTTGGCTAACAAAATTTAATTTCCCTATCGACTTGAAGAAGACTATAAGTAACTCCAATACAATCAAGAAATTGCAATAAAAAAAATGTATTTAAGTTTGTCTAGCTAGCCCAATGCTTTTATTTGAGAGGCATTCGGCACCTAGGTACTCGGTATTAGTTGGCGATTAACGGAGCGACCTCGGTGCGACAATTATCACGCTAATTAAATATACGCTGTGTTATGACTAATTTACGCCGCAACAACAGCTCTTGACGCCACTAGACCTAAGGCTTAAGAGCGCGCTTCAAACGATTTAGTGGTGGTTCCCTGACCGAAATATAACATCGTGTTTTGGTTATATAAAAGGAAAGATAAAGGTGCAAATCTGTCACCCACACGTGTTTTATCACTCAAATGGATCGAAATGTTGATCATTTCCGTTCATGCCTATGAGGTTATTGCATGCCATATTACTTATTTATTATAGAAAATGATTTTCTTTACCACACGAGTCTGTACTCGTATCGTAAAGATTTCCCAAAATAAGTCCGGCTATATTCAATTGATTGGTGAAATTGCACTGATGAGACTGATGTCAATAAAATTTAATCATAAGTCTCGTGCCTGTGGGCACAAACTGTTACACGATGCGATGTCGTCAGACGTCTCTATCATAGGTATGTCATTCGTCGTCATATACTATACAACGTTCTTTTGAAAGTAAACCTTAAATCCTGGCATAGTATTAAATTTGACAACGTACCCGTTAAAAGAAAATAATCCGTGTGATACCCCGGTATGGTACTAGAAAGAAACTTTTTATTTATTGATCATATAAAAACAGTAGGTGAAAAGCGAAAAAGAACTTCTACGCCTTGACGAGAATATCCAAAGCTACTTGGGGTCTGTCGTTTCAAAACTTAAAAACTATTTATGGGGCTACTTACTTGGGTTGTATGTGCTAGGGGGCACCTGTTTGGACCGATAGGGCCACCATAAGGCACGACGTAAATTGCTTCAAAGCCAGCGTTTAGCTTTGATATTCCCATGCAAAGCGTAGCCGTCCTGCTAGTACTTGAAACCTTACCGGTACTGGCAGGTGTATTCCCAGTCGATCTAGAGGTGCAGCGACGTGCTGCAATGTAAGATCACGGACCCAGAGTTCTTACCGCAACGCGACCGTGCTAAGATCTCTTGATTACCTAAACCCCAGACTGACGTCTGGGAGGAACTTTTATACGAATGGCAATGTAATGGGAAAATTCCATCAAAGGCCTTTACCAGTTCTTTCCATCCGTTCGTGAGCGGCTGGATAGGACATGGCTGGAAGTGGATCACTGTGTTGCCCAATTTCTCAAAGGTCATGGCAACTTTAAGAGTAAATTATTTTCCTTTAAACTTGTGTCTTCTCCTTTCTGTCAATGTTCTACATCTGACCTTGAATACGAACAATCCGCACATCATATCTTATGGGAGTGTATTCTTTGGCAAACTGAACGTAATATTATGATGTTGGATAGTATTCAGGTTACATCTGGAGTAGTTAATTAGGAAATTATACTTTTTTCCTACTCCTCCGCTGTTATTTTTTGATTAATTTCGTTGCGGGATCCAAGACAGTTGAATCATTTCTCCGGGACTCGTTGAGCTTCATTGACTCTGCGTTTTTTCTGGTGGTCGCCACTGTTGATTCTGGCATTCAGGATATGCAGTGGTTTGGGAATGTGGTGTGGCGGGCTTGTTACATACATACTGCAGTGTTGTCACCATATGATTCTTTAAATAACTCCAAAAAAAAGGAGGAGGTTCTCAATGCGGTTATATATATATTTTTTATTTCAAATCTTTTTTTGAAGCGATTCTTTTTGCTTAATTTTTTCTTTTCGTTCGAGTGTTTGAAATACGATCGAAAATATTTGACAAGGAAAATGTATATTGTTTGCCTGTGAGTGTTGGAGCTTTCGTCATTATATTTTTTTTGAAAGCCGAAAATCTAAATTATTATACAGTATTCCTGTGTTTTCGCGCAGTGTATCAATAATTCTCTGGTAAGTTTTTCTTAAATTGACTCCGCTTTTCTATCGTGATCGGTTTCGTAGACTTCTTGTGAAATGGTATTTAATTAGTCGTTTCTTTGTCTTAGACCGGTTCGCCGGTTTTCCCTGGTAGTGATTCCTGGTCTATCCACTTCAATGACCTGGGCCTCAATTCTGCTATTACAATAGTGTCAGAATGGTCTATCATTCATTTCATAATTGTTGATATTTGACAAGTTTGGTAATCTACTAACATGAAAGCGTCATTATGACTTCCCATTGGTCAACCACTGACACTCCATTGAAAAAAAATGTCATAGAATGGTAATCTCGTACATAATGACAAATGAATGACAGACGTATGCCTTCGATCAGTGACCTACCATTAGAACGTTATTGTGCAGTCATTGCTTTTCAAAGACATTGAATATTTAGAACCACGATTCTATTCCGAGACCATTGACCGACCAATGATCGACCATTATGAATTTAGCAGATTACGAACTTATAGCAAAATGACAATGGGATCGTGTTGGAATGACGAATTTATAAAAATATCAGACTTGGGGCCCCGCCTGATTAAGTGTTCCTGAGTTCGTGAGATACTTGCAACTGCAGCTTGATACCCAGGAAGCGAGCAGCAGAAATCCGACATCAACGCAAAAAAACATAGATTTAAAATATTTTCTCTAGTTGTTTTGTTATTAAAAATGTATTTTGTATGAATGTATATAACATGAATAGATTGACATATTTTATAATAAAAAACTTCATCATTCGAAATCCATTTTAGCGGCCCAGGAAGTGTGACGTGGCAATGACGCCACGTTATACGCTGATTCTAATTGGCGTCGGTGTTCGACGGCGTCGGGGCATGAGTCGATTTGACGTTTCCCGAGTGCTAACGAACGCGTTCACGAGTACTTTGTTTACAGGCTTTAGACGTGTAACGCACGAAATATTATTTCTGCTCTTTTTTTAGGGGAAGGTCCAAGGTGTAAAAAACAGCTAGTTCGACCTATGTTAGATTTATGCCTGTTTTCGAATGTGTTGTGCCTGCGCTCAACATTTGGGTATGTCAGCTGTCCCAAGCAGCACACATATCTGTATAGTCACTACACACTATAGTCAGTCTGGACAACAGAATTAGTGAAAACTCGAGGCTGTTATACTTTCTGTGCAAGGGCTGTACTCGTATATCCGGCTACACAGCTCTTATAATTCTAAATTTGGCCCCAAATTAACCAGCCGCGACCATTATAGTAGCTGTTCAGAGTATTTTAGAGCTGTACAATGGCCTATACTGCTGTCAATAGCTCCAGCTCCTTTAATTCTCTTAGACAGCCAAAACGGTTTATGGCTTAGTAACGGCTATTGTTCAATCTACAAAGAAGTAGCAACAAAATATTATTTGTGCTGTGCAACTAAGTGTTTGCCATAGGTATAGATTTTAAAAAGTTTGGAAGTGGCGATACCTTCTTTTTAGGGTTCAGCACGTCGATTCTGTAAAATTCAAACAACAACTCGCATTTCAAGTCGTTATTCGCTCTCACTTCGCATAAGGTTCAAAATGACCTTGATTTTGCATTCTGTAAGCATCACCTAGGCACTTGCGAAGTGAAGTGAGCTCCAAAGCGACCAACACTGTACTAGTGACTACCACACTCAACAAAATCTAAGTCGGGATTTATCGGTTTTTCATTTTACCAGTTTTTGATGTAAACATCGTAATAGCTAAAATTTTAATGTAAACATCGTAATAGCTAAAAATCTGTGATTTTTAGCTATTACGATGTTTACATTAAAATTTCTTATTTTAAGGAATTTAAGGCAGCTAATAAGTAAAAAAAAAAAACAGAAAACTCTAAATTCGTGCCGTGAATATAATCTATGCTTACCTTACGAAAAGAAATGACTGACAGATAATATCATAAGTAATCTGTGGACAATATTTTCATTTATTGCCGTTGACGTTTAAAAGTTCGTTGCATTCACAGAGTACCTACTTTTGGTTGCATTGTTTTGTTTACGTTCTGTTTGTTTTTTGATCGATCAGTGCCGATAATAATAGTGAAATAATCATGAAGTAAGTTTATATTTCTGGTTGTAAATTTCAAAAATAATATTAATTAAAGAAGTGTTTATTTTGTTTTCTAATCCATCAATAATGTTTCAGTCCAAATGAGACACGTTCTTCTCATCCATCGTCGGCTCAGGTTGAAATTCTGGTAGAGTTTATGGAAAGAAACCCTGGCATAGCGACGGGTTTCTTGAGAACTCAAAGTGCCAGAGAGCGAAGCCGACGCCAGTGGGAGGAACTAGCCGTGCGCCTAAGTAGTAGAGGTGGCACTATCAAAACATACAAACAGTGGACAAAGGTTAGCAGTGCTTTTTTATATATGTTAGAACCACTTAACATTCCATAAAGCAAGCCACTTGAAATGTGCGACGGACCTTGGTTTAAAGTGTGTTCCTTGATTTCATAAATATCTTATTTTAATTATTTTACATTAATTTTACTCAGTGCTTGACTAAAAAGGGAGATTTTAATGTAGTTTGAAAAAGCTTAATAGAATACGAATATTATAACCATACGGGGTCCTTAGACTAACATGAAAACATAAAGCTAGCAGGGGAACCACATATAGGGAATATTTCGTATTATTAAGTGTTTTTCTTATTATGGTGTGCTTGGTTACAAATCTTTCAGCTATAAACTGAGTTAATACTTACAAAACTAACTTTATACTTAATAAAATGAAGCTCTTACTTTTATACGAGCTGAAAGTCCTTTGCCACGACGTTTTGTGGGCTTTATCAGAGGCAGTAACTCATATTCCAGTTGGTCAATTAGCTCCTTTGACAATCTATAGACGCTCACATAGTCGTCATCTCGGGTTAATAAAGATAAACTTCGAATTTTGGTAGATTGTCGACGCTTTTCTAGTTTATCCAAAGCATGAGCTTCTTCTAATAAAGATTTAAGCAAAAACATTCTTGCCATCGTTATCGCTTAAGTAGGTAGGCACTTATTCACTTTATAACTTTAAAAACTTTATTTAAACACTATTTAACTATGATTTATTCTATTTTCACTCGAAAATAGATGCTTTTAATTTGACGCTTTGAATCGCGTTCGAGTGCAAAGTGAACGTCGAAGTGACAGGGGAATTACCTTATAGAATGCCACTTTTTACGTCATCTCATACTTTATCTGTCAAAATCTCGAGGTAAATTTAGTTCAACTCGCAAACACGCTCGAAATAGTAGCGCTAGTGTAGATTCGAATTATCAACCGAGTTTTAGAATGCCAATCAAGAAACTCACAGCGGATTCAGATTCGAAGTTTAGAATGAAGTCTTACAGAATCACACTACTGTACACAAAGGTTAAAACGGGCCCTATTACTAAGACTCCGCTGTCCGTCTGTAACCAGGCTGTATCTCGGGAACCGTGATAGTTAGACAGTTGAAATTTTCACAGATGATGTATTTCTGTTGCTGATATAACAAAAATACTAAAAATCAGAATAAAATAAGTATTTAAGGATTTTTTTTTGCTCGATATTGACGACAACAGGTAGACGCTTGAAATATTCACAAAATACCCATACAATAAACGTGTTTTTTTATCCATTTTTTTTATAGATGGTACGGAACCCTGCGTTTGCGAGTCCGACTCGCACTTGGCCGGTTTTTTTAAGGATGGGAAATGGGAAATCATCAAATGAATACTTCCGCTCTAAGTGACAGACTCTTACTGACTAAAACCCATCCATGTTCCTCCTAATGCCCTTTGCGTTCCAGGGCTGCGGTGACTCTTTTAAACAAATTCCGCAACGGTGATACCTCCTGCCAGAGGTTTGGATTCCTGGCAAGAAATATCGTTTTTGAAAAAATCCAATGATGCAGTTTTAGTTTTCATTAGAATTGGGCTCGTGACTGCTTTAACAGTTTTTCACTAATCCTCATAGTTTTGGATTTGGCCATCCATGCACACTTTAAAAAATCACTTTGTGTATAGGGGTCGTTTTATCAAAAAATCTCTCGCGAAGGCAACAAGTCAAGTCAAATGATACCTACCGACTTCGGCTCAGTCCATTAAGATTGATAAAACTTAGACTAGGTACTCATTCCAGATAACCTGATTGCCCTGATAACATGCCCGATTTGAAGAGGATTAATTAGGACTTCCTAATTTAAAAAAAAGATTACTCAGAAATATCAAACCTGACATAACATATTATTTTGACTTATTTGGTTGATAACAAAATTAAATACCTGAAATAATTAATCAAAATAATCCGACTAAGGATGTAGATAAGTCAAAATGTGAGGTTTGTATTACAGTAGTGGGTTTTTACAAAAAGTTATCAATAATAATTCTGAATAATCTGAAAATAGCTAGAACTCAATAGTGCTGCAGTGATATGAACAAAAAAGAAATGAAAAAGGCAAGGAAAGTAATAAAACTACTGCCGCAGGACTGCCTTCATCTTACTTGCATCTTCTATAATTTTTTTATTTTTTAAGATCATTTTCAAATTGCATATCTAATGATTGAAATAGGAACGACGACCGTCTGACTTCCATGAATAAACTTCAATGATTGTTTATTGCAATCAGAATCGATTACTGAATCGATCTTAATTTTAGAGCGTTACCTATATCTTACTTCACTCCTAGGTAGATATAGTACATAATATGTCGTTGCTGTTCATTGCTCTAAGCAAGAATTTATCCACGTTTTTAGAAAGAGAAGATTCCTTTACAAATAGAAAATAACCAACAAGTCGCTATGGAATCATAGAATCTAGGTAATTTAAAACAAACACATATTTTCATAAAAATAACATCATTTTATTGATAAATTATTTACATGATAGTGTTGTTGGTAACATTTTATGCTGATAGTTTACAGCTGACTGGTGATCCAGCTGTTGAAGGAGGTGACCCTAGCGAAGGCGGCAGGAGATCCGACCTGGCAACCGCGGGCTGATCCGAAGGAAGTGATACCGATCTGTTGGAAAGTTTAATTTAGAACCAGATAAAACTACTAGATTGAGTATTATGGGTCAAAGAGATTCATGAGATAAAATAATAAATCATAGAAAATATATTCTTAAAGTACTTACCAAGAGTGGTCTGTTGTTGCTGGTAACAACAAGAGGACCACCGGAGTCACCCTGGCATGTGCTCCTGCCACCGGCTCCGCTTGTGCAGATGTTGGAGTCTTGGATGATGAGGGGGAAGGAAGATCTGCATACAGCGTTGGTGATCACGGGCAGGGTAACGTGGTTCAGGTTGCCGGAGACGCTGCCACCTGTAGAAACATACATTTTAAAAATTTGTCCTGTATGTAAAATCAAACTGCAGATGTGATCACTTTCTATAGAGTTCCATACCATCATTAGTGAGACCGAAGCCGGATGCGATGGCGTTTTGACCGGCGTAGTTCTGGCTGCCGCTTGCCAGAGCGATGAGTGCGATGTTGTCTGTTGGTACAAAGATAATAATTATAATAAAACATAATTATTTTTAACTACAATAAAGCAGTAGGTACAAAATTAATACATTTAAAACAAATCCAATAAAAAGTGATCCAAATTCTTTATCAAAATATTTGAGGATTTGCTTTACTAGATTATAATGCAACTAAGAATTGTGTTTGACTTCAAGATTAAGTAATAAGCTTGTTTGTAGTCAGTTAGCATAAATCATTATGAATATTTTGATACAAAATGAGTTTTTGTGAAGAACGCCTAACACCAACTCTACAATCTGAGATATAAATCATTAGCGCCGGAGCTGGGTTAAATTTCTAGGGACTATGATAACTTTCAATATGAATAAGTTGTGTGATAAGGTTCATTATCCAATTTTACAAACAAAAATCTTTTAGGATTGTATTATTTTGGAGGCCATGTTATGATAAATTGTCACAATAAAAAATTGGGCGTACGTAAATACATGACAAAACATAAAATGCAATTATCTTACTGTTTAGGCCAACGTTAGAGGTCAACCTGATCATGGCAACATCGTTACGGATCAAGCTAGGGTTCCAGCTTCCGTGCATAACAACATTGGAGGTAGACACCCTGGTACCACCAGAGAACAAACGGTTTGATCCAAGGACAACAGTGAAGCTTCTGGCCTGGTTTTGACCGTCGAACCAGCAGTGGGCAGCAGTAACTACGCGGTTAGCTCTGACTAGGGAGCCTCCGCAGACACCCTGACCACCACTGAACTGAGCGAGGAGCCCAGCCTGCAAAGAATTACCGAAATAAATACATTAAAGATCTTGTTCGAGACATTACTATGCAATTGTGCATAATAAAGCTGATGAGTTACCTGATAAGGGAACTGTCCGGTGTTTGAGCCTGAACCACCGACGATTCTGGATTGGATGTCTTCCTGCTCCTCAGCTAGGCGGATTCTCTCGGCAGCCGCCACTCCGATCTTAGACAAGTATCCGTAAGCGGTGATGTCTTCTAGATCAATGGCATCCTCGAGGTTGATGTATTTAGCGGAAGTGACCGCCGTCAGGGCCAATAATGCCAGTGCCAAGAACTTCATGTTGCCAATATAGATTATCTAATTAACATGAAACCGTATTCCAGGCGTATTTATACTGCAGTTTCAGATAATTTTAAGATAAAGCGCAATTATTAATGTGATAAGTTTGGTTTTATCAAGCAAAACTGTTTAAAAATCTTAAGATTAGTGATTATGATGTGATTGATGCAGTCCAAAAACCGGAGAAATTATTTATTTATTTATTTAAACTTTATGTACAATAGTGGTACATGGGCGGACTTAATGCAACAAGGCATTCTCTACCAGTCAACCTTTGGGTTAAAAAGACTACACTGTGGTAGGTGTACAACAAATAAACTATAATATATGAAATACTAATATAATACATATATATGCTAAAATAATAAAGTAATAAATATGATGTTACATATTAATCTTTCTGATTGAGAGAACTCATAATAATTATGACGAAGATCAAACTATTTTTTTTTTTTTTTTTTAGGTATGACCACTAGCAAGTTAACACACTTGGGATATCAACTGCTTAACCGGACTAACCTGTGGTGGCCTCAAATGAATTTAAGGCCCCCAGCCAAGGTAACAAAACTAGCTACAAGCTAAAAACTACTGACCGCTCACTAAGGGCATTCCCTGTGGAATACGACCTCGGCTTAGCGGCGTCAGTTAGGGACAGCAAGGGACAATCAGGCTGGGTCGTTTTATTATTTAGGGGTTATTAAAGCTAAAGGCTCAGCGGCGCGGGCTGGCTCGTTTGCAAAAGTCGGGGAGGGTTTTGAGTGGGACGTCGCGACGGACCTCGGCGGCGAGGTCGGTATACGGAACGCGGTCTGTATCTGTTTATTCTAAGGGTGCTGGTTTCCCTACAGCTTTCCTGAATCTTTGTGATCTCGTCGTCGGATTCGACGAGTGTATGCCGAGGACGGCGAATCTTACTAATGCGAGAGGGAGTGTACTGGGTTGCCTTTGAAATCAAAGGGTTTTGCTGCTTTTCAGCGGATTCGAAGAAACGCTTTGTAAGGCGTTTCATAAACTGTTTTAGGGTCGGGATTTTAAGGTCGACATGAAGTCGTTCGTTCCGTACATACCACGGGACGCCCGTGGCTTTTCGGAGAAATCTGTTTTGGATTACTTGCATCCTGTGGATTTGCTTTGGCTTTGTGTGTGCGAATACAGCACACGCATAAGTCATAATCGGTCGTATGCACGTAGTGTAGATGCGCAGTTTACATTTAAGTGATAGCTTGCTGCGTGCATTCAGCATGGAATGGAGTCTACCCAGAGCAAATGCAGCACGCGAACGTTCTGCACTTATGTGCTTAGCAAAGGTGAGTCTATGGTCTAATATCACACCTAGATATTTGGCTCGCTTTTCCCAAGGGATCTGCTTACCAAACATGGTGATCGGACTCGGTGGATTGGGAATGAATTTCACCCGCCTGGCTTTTTTCGGGATTAACCTCAAATCCCCAGAGACGGAACCAAGCGCCTAGGTCGCTGGCCGCCTTTTGAAGATTTTTGGCTATTAAGTTTTCACTATTGCCGGAGCAATAGATGGCCGTATCAAGATCAAACTAAGAATCACAGGCTTTTAAGTAGTGTTTTCGGATTTTACGCTTAAAGGAAAACTTGGACTCAGCCTTCTTGATGTCAAGGGGTAGCATATTCCAGAGTTTTATGGTTGAGATGGCGTAGGAATTAGACATAAACCCGGTGCGGTGAGAAGGAATATGAAGGACATCATGACGGTACCCTGTCAATATATATATGAAAACATTATGTACGTTAGAAAGAATCTCCATCTTTTTAGTAGACGAGGCGACAGACATAATTATGTTACTAGAAATAGGGATCAACTAGTTCAACCAAGTTTCAGACTAGCTAGAGTAGCCTCATCTTTCATGGAGTACTGTTTAAAATGTTATAATAAAATACCTCCTAATATATTAGAACTGAATGAAACAAAATTTAAATCTTTTATCAAACGCACACTATGCAAGAAAGCATATTATAAGTTGGGGGATTAAATTGAAGATAATAATGCTTGGCTCAATGCCGGTCCAGCTCCACAGTTACTAGGCCGCACAAACTAATCTTTTGGCATTTATAAATATTTTTGGACCCGTTGAAGACTGTAAAACATTATATTTTCATTGTGTAGACTCAATGTACTCAATACTCAATACTTTATTGCATTCCATAATGTGTACATGTAACAGTTGGTATGTTAAAACATCGAATCAATTATGGACCCTGTCGGGCACAGCAAAGTTAATTTTTCAATAGGAGAGAGGATGAAGGCGTTTTGTTAGGAAATAGGTAAATAAACATTAAACTATTTTTTTAAGTTTCATTAAAATAATTATATTATTTGTTTTATGGTATTTATATATTTCGTTTAAAGTCATATTTATGTATTTTTATATTATAAACTCTTTTGCAAAAAAAACGGGCACTTTAGATTTTTTTCTCTACTTCAATGAAGAAGAACAAGAAATAGGTTTTGTTAATTTGACGATGTATTGGCATGTTTTTTGAAGCATCCTGGCATGATTCTTTACGTTCCAAATTTAAAATTTGAAAAGAAAAATAATGATTATTGTGGATTATTCTAAAATTGCTTTACTAATGGCGCGAATTGCTGAAACGATTTTTAACTGATTACGATATTTTAAAACTTTTTGGATATTTTCTGCAAATTAAACAATTTAATCTTTCTTTTTACATTAAATACCACTTTTTGATATGAGTGATAAAGCGATAAGGACCGGTAAAATTATAGCCCTACTTGAAGAAGGTTGTTCGCAAACTTACGTGTCTCAGCGGCTAAATGTGAGTCGTTCAACTGTCCAGAGGACTTGGCAACGGTATCTAGAGACTGGTTCGGTCAAAAGAAGACCCGGTTCGGGAAGAAAACGATGCACAGAACCAAGAGATGACCGCTTTTTTGGTGAGTCAGGCGTTGCGTAATCGTAAGGCGTCAAGTGTGGACCTGAAGAAGAGCCTTGAAGAAGTAAGAGGAGTAGAAGTTAGCTTGTGGACGGTCAGGAGGAGGCTTTTGGCTGCCAATATCAAGAGTTACCGCCCAGCTCGGGGCCCTAAATTACTCCGTGAGCACCGTGTTGCTCGACTTCAGTTTTCTTGGAACTGCGCTTCATGGACTCTGGAGGACTGGAATAAAGTATTGTTTTCTGATGAAGCTAGAATCTCTTTGTGTGGAGAGGACCGACGCCGGCGAGTGCTGCGAAGACCACGGGAACGCTATGCGGAAGTGTGTTTCGAAGAAATCACTCCTTATGGCGGAGGCTCCGTTATGGTTTGGGCAGCAATTAATTCGACGGAGCGTACGGAGTTAATTTTCATAGAAAATGGAACATTAAATGCACACCGGTACATAATGGAAGTCCTAATTCCATATGCACAACCCACATTGACTGCACTTGGGGAAGATTCCATTTTTATGGACGATAATTCTCGCCCGCACCGTTCTGGCGACGTGGAAGCGTACATGCAAGAAGTTGGGATTCGTCGTTTAGATTGGCCAGCTCGAAGTCCTGACCTCAATCCAATTGAGCATGTGTGGGATGTTCTAAAAAGACGGGTAAGATCAGTGCAACCTGCTCCACAAAACATCAGGGAGCTAAAAAGAGTCATTGCAGAAGAGTGGGAACGTATTCCTCAAAACGTTATTAAAAACATCGTGGAAAGCATGCCCAGAAGGATTCAAACTGTGATTTTGGCAAGAGGAGGTCACACTCGTTTTTTTACATTTGTAACTTTATTTAATTAAAAAAAGTAAAAAAAAACTTGTCTTTATTGCCGACCACTTCTTATTGTTTGGGCGTGTACGTCGATTTTAAAGAATCCATCGTTTTTTTTTCTTTTAATTGCTCGAATTCACTTCACGCGCATTAATTTACACGATTATAAGTATACAGACTACGTCAAAGAAATAAATTTCATTTAATTAACTAAAATCGACCTTAGAACGTAAATTTCCTTAGGCGCCCGTTTTTTTTGCAAAAGAGTGTATATTGCACAAATTACATTATCTTACTATTATATTACTAAATATTATTTATGTAATACGTATTATGTAAAAAATCGTTTTTATTGTTGTTGAAATTTATCGTTAAAATATTCGTCAATAGTGTAGTAGCTTTTGGTTATTACAAATTGTTTTAATTTATTGATAAAGATATTATTTTTATTTATATTTTTGATGTATTCCGGTAATTTATTGTAAATTTTAATGGACATAACAAATGTACTAGAAGAGTGCATTTTTAATCGTGAAGTGGGTATGTTTAATCTGCTTTCATGTCTAAGTGCAATTTTTGTTTGGATATCTCCTCTTTTGGTACAGAATTGCGGATATTTTCGTACAAATTTACAAATTTCAAATATGTAGAGGCAGGGCAGGGTTAATATTTTTAGGTCTTTAAAGTGAGGTTTACAGGAGTCTGTATCTTTGATATTTATTAAAATTCTGATCATTTTTTTCTGTAGAGTAATGAAGGCGCGTCTGTACTATTTCCCCATAAAATAATTCCATATTTGAGCCATGCAAATGCGTACGCGTAATATGTTACTAGTGCCGTTTTGAGATCTGTTGTTTTCTTGATTTCTCGGAGAGCGTATGAAAACTTGGATAATTTTGTTCTTACTTTTTGAATATGTGATTTCCAATCTATGTGTCAATCTATGTCTAGGCCTAAAAGGGTGAATTATTTATTTACTGCTTCTAATTGTGATCCGTTGTACTTAAAATTTATACTTATAGGTATTTTTTGTCGGGGGTGGAAAGATATTATTTTTGTCTTATTATAGTTAATTTCAAGGTTGTGTTCGTTCATCCAGTGTGTTACAGTGTCTAGTATAGAACTCAATCTTTGGTTTAAATTTACATTATTATCACATGATGTTAAGATAGAGATATCATCGGCGAACAATACGCATGACTCATGTAATTAGCATTGTATAAATTCATTAATTAACGGCACATGTGTGAGTACTGTGATCCTTATACTACTTTCATTCATTTTTTAATTGACTTGACTGCCCTGGCGTTTGGGAGTGTCATGCTCACTCAAAAGTCTACCTGATGGTGGCGCATGTGTTGGGTCATTTGGCTCCCTTAAATATGGTTGAGCCGAATGGTGCTAGCGCGTGCGTCATGTTCGTGAACGGACGCCGTCAGTTTGGACTGGTCATCTCTCGGCTGCCACGGTTTATTTTAATGATTTGTTATTTAAATTGTTGTTTATTTTTATTTTTTTACTCCGGATACTTTATCGTGCATTTCTTTTTACATCGTTCTCACATATATGTTTGTACTAGCTGTGCCCGCGACGTCGTCCGCGTGGGCTTCGATCTATGCTAGCCTACTATTTTAGTTCTTGAAATTCGGAAGTTTGAATGGTTGGATGTTTGTTACTCAATCACGCTAGAACGGCTGAATGGATCGGTATGAAATTTCGCACAGAGATAGATTGTAGTCTGGGATAGCATAGCACACAGGCTGTTTCTTAATTCGGGAGTACCATTTTGTCCAAATAAACCGTTTACATACACATTTGAATTGTTAAGGACAGTTAGTCAAAAACATAAAGCTACATTCCAAAGCGTAGATCTCTATGGAAAAGAACGTGCAAGAAACTCCACGGCCATTCTTTTAAATCATGAGCCCTGACATGTGAAAATTCCCAATTAAAAAATAAATCTTATGTAATGTAAATAAACATTAAATTCGCGGCACAGCGGAGTGCTCGTGTGTTTAGAAAAATACTGGTTACATTCTATTCTATTCTATTTTTGTTTATGGCAAAGTCGAACTGTCCAGTTCAGCACTGTTACGACGTAAGAACCAGAATTGTTCAAGATCGACCAAGTCCGACGTCCAAGGCGACACAACTCGATTTGCGTCCGATACTTTACACGAATCACAATTGATCGCGGAGGCTTAGTAATAGGGTCCCGTCACCGTGCGTACGGTACCCTAATAATCGGTAATAGAATAGCCATTATTCGCAAATCGAACCGTTCGACCTTTCGAATTTGAATCTATCGCGCAGGCTTAGTAGTAGAGTCCCGTTAGCACTTTGGTACGGAACCCTACAGGCCTGGATTCCTAGTCCAGTTCAGCACTGTAACGACGCAAGAACCAGAATTGTTCAAGACCGACCAAGTCCGACGTCCAAGGCGACAACAACAATCCGAACAAATCAGAGATATCTTTTTACGATTTTGGACTCGAAAACCCTGTCAAAGACTTGAAAGACCTTTTATGCGACCGAATACCCTAGCGAACGACAATGCTGTTAAAAATCGTGTGAGAGTCATACTCTGACGGAAAATCTTAACACCGTTACAAAAAAACGCGTCATCAGTGCTACGCCATCTATCGACCATTTGGTAAACTGACAAAATATTTGGCCGAATCGAGACTGTAAATAAGGAGCCCATATATAACAGTAAGTAACGTTATAATATTAAAATGTTCACTTTTATTTTACTACTTATTAAAAGTTTCACAAATAACTCCATAATTTGTTTTGATGTAATTTTCATGCTTACCTGCATTTTATCTTTCTCAATAGATGGCGCCTAATAGTCGGTCACCGCAACGCTTAGCGCTGTATGAAGTTCCTTACTAAAATTATAAATTCAATATCTTTTGATTTTGTGGGTCGATTTTGATGAAATAAACGCTAAATGTTACTCGGGTTAACACTTAATATTTTTAATAACTTAACTTTCGAAACCAATCAGTGGTTTTTGCGTGATGCTGACACAAACAATTGGACAAACAGACAAACAGACAAAAATTTAAAAAATGGCATTTTTGTGTTTTGTACCTTTTTCCAAACATTTCTCAGTTATTTTTATGCGAAAATATTCAATGTACAGACGGCAAATCTACGATTTTATTATAATAGGTCTTTACCTATGAAATTGCCGTTTTGTATGAAAAAATTTATACGAATTTTTTTCTGTATTTTTTATTTGTATTAATCGAAGTAATCACCCATGCAATCAATGCATCTTTGCCAACGCAGTGGCAGTTTATTGATGCCCTTCTTAAAGAAAGAAACAAATTCTTCAAAGGCATTTTGTACTGCCTCTCGGGTATTGATTTTTTTTCCCGCCAAGAAGTTATCCAAATTCTGGAAAAAGTAGTAGTCTGTAGGCGCAAGGTCTGGTGAGTAGGGCGGATGACGGAGAGCTTCCAACCCCAGTTCTTGCAACTTGGAGACCGTCTGCTGTGCAGTATGAGGTCGCGCGTTGTCGTGCAGGAGCAGCGGAGACGAGCGATTGACCAATGCTGGTTGGAGATGTGCCAGCTTCTCCATCATTGTGTTCAGTTCTTCACAGTACACATCTGCAGTAATGCTCACCCCGTTTGGTAAGAAGCTGTGATGAATCACACCGGCGCTAGACCACCAAACAGTGACCATCACTTTTCTAGGGGTAAGTTTTCGTTTAGGGCATTGTTTAGGTGCTGAACCAGGATCCAACCAACTTGCTGAGCGCTTGCGGTTATCAAACAGAATCCATTTTTCATCGCAGGTAACAATGCGGTTCAAAATTCCTTCATTTGCACAAGGCACGTCTCGACGCGTACTTCGCGCTGGCGATCATTGAGTTCGTGGGGCATTCTCATTTGTCAAGCTTTTTTACCTTGCCAATTTGACGCAAATGGACCAATATTGTTTTGACGCTAACGTCGAAAGCTGCTGCTAATTCAGCCATAGATTGTGTATCATCAGCTTCCACAATCGCCTTTAATTCGTCATTGTCGACCAAAGTCTTCGGACGACCGCGAGGTTCATTTTTCAGGTCGAAATTTCCAGAACGGAAGCGAGCAAACCAATAACAGGTGGTGCGTTGGTTTGTAGTGTTAGCTCCGTAAACGTCGTTGATGTTGCGTGCCGCTTGTGCCGCGTTGCTGCCACGACGGTACTCATATTCCATAATTACTCGAATTTTTAACGTATCCATGATGACGAAAAAGATTGAAATGCGATGAAAATGTAACACTAATCAATAAACAAATGACTACTTTTGGAAAAAAAAAACATGTTTTTAAAATAAAATTAATTTGAAATTAGAATTCTTAGCCAAACAAAAATTATTTTGATTTGAAATGGCCAGTACTGCAGAACGGCAATTTTATAGGTAAAGACCTAATATGTATAGATAAATAATTTGAATTTGAATTTGGGAGTAAGTTTTTGGATGCTCGAAGGTTAAGACTGTGAGAACTGCCCAACACTTTAAAATATTGTTTTAAATAATCAGGAGCACAAGGATCATTTATAATAGTAAAGAGCATGCAGAGGGATCTGAGGGATCTCCTTTGACGGATAGGCAGCCATTTAAGCTGAGAACGAAATAAAGAAATGTGATCATATTTACGAAGGCCAAAAATGAAACGATTACAGTTGTTAAGAAGTCGATCCAGTTTGTTAAGAAGTTCTTGGGATAGATCAGAGTAGCAAACATCAGCATAATCAATTATAGGAAGCACAAGTGATTGGACCAAAGTGGTTTTAGTGCTTGAAGGAAGAAAATGCTTGAATCTATAGAGAGATCGCAGAGAGTAAGTTACTTTCTGGCTAACCTGAGCTATACTATAGATAAAATGTTCCTGTTTTAGACAGTTATACTTATGTTTGCGACTCTGCCTTAAAAGTTCAACACTGGAACTGTGGCCGACTTGAGGCTCCAGGGTAGTGACATTGTCAGCGGTAGCGTGGCGAAAGCGATGGTCAAAACATCAAAAATTGGATTTGATAGACGTGGTCGAAATGTAAGATAACACTTTTTCTAGAGTCTCTACAAGCAGCTCAGTCGAAGCGTTGCTTATACAGAGACTGCCGTCTCCTGTTTCCAAACGTTCGTGTCATTCAATGCTGAAATTGATTGAGTTCGACTGCACAATGAGCGCTCAGACAACTAGGCATTTACACCCGGTCGTTAAATGACTTCTTAGTCAACTTAGTCGTCCTGTCAACCTAGTGTTAGTTAGCCTGAAATACTGTGTGACTGACTGCAATGGTAAAATATTGCTTAATTCGAATAGTTAATTAGCGTCTTCTAGCAGGGGCTCGGCTAAACAAAACAGCCGCACGGTTCGATGTTCGAGTTAAGCTACATTTGTCGAGGTCGGGCCGTGGATGGGCCATTCATGAAATATTGACACCCGTCCGTGAAAGCACGTTAAGCTTCTTTTTGTATACTCTTGACATTCCGATGCTTCTGGCTTCTGACTGTCAAAGGTACCCATGACACCAGTCCTGCCAAGGGATAACGTTTTCCTTAGTAACTGGGTAGTGGAGGCCATATAGCCAGTCGCTCGATATTAAATATAGGCAACTAGCTTAATCAGCCGTTTTATTAAAAGCCTAGCCTTTTCATTGAACTGCGCCATTTTATCAGCAACATAAGTGACATTATCAGTCATCAAAAGATGTTGATCAAAAGATGTCACTCAGGTTGCTGAAAAATCGGCACATTTAAATGAAAAGGCTACGCCACCAATTAAACGGCTGATTAAGCTTATTGGCTGCGACATCTACACTGGAAGTCTACCCCTCTTTTTTTAAGTATGGGAAATCATCAAATAACTCCTTCCTCTCTGGGCGGAGCGGAAGGAGTCAGACTCTAACTGACTGAAACACATCCGTGTTCCTCCTAAATCCCTTGGTGTTCCAGGGCTGAGGTGACTCTTTCGAACAAATTCCGCAACCATGGAGCCCTTTATCGTTGGGAAAAGGCTGGGGAGATTGATTTATCGTAGTTTATGGCGTTGTACTTCTATAGTACTGCCCCTGTGGGAAATAAAGCGTGAGTTTGTGATGTACGTACTATAATTAATTTAACATTTAAATTAATATTGATGTTACCATAGTACACGATCGATATCGAACAATATAATTTTATTTTTTTTTATAACTCAATGATTTCCCTCAATGAAAGGGTAGATAATATCCATAACCTTGGCTGGCAATATAGAAGAAGTCATCTACAAAATCGCAATTTTACAGGAGAGCATATTATAGTAAAACAAAAACCCTTTTTATTAAGTAATGGATATATTGGTTGTAGGTACAACTGATTTTATCCCTATATCTTTTTTACTGGAATAATGTAGATGTTTTTTTGCACAACTAAGATAGCAATTTCAGTTTATATTTTAAAGGATATTAAAAGAAAATCTAAATAATATAACTAATAATAGTGTTCGAATTTATGACCTAATTTTATAGATGACTTTATTTACTTTTAATTTAACATTTTACATAATATGAGTTATCTATTATTAAACTTTTTTCTTTGTCAAATAAGAAGAAAGAAACAAAGAAAGAAAAAGAGTTTATTTGCGCCAAGCACGACGCCTACCATAAAAATATATAGGTATATATATAACAGTAAAACGGGATTAACTTAACGGGAATAACTTTTAATATACATATACTTATAGATGGGGTTGACATAAACTAATAAAAAAGAACATTTTCACATAAATGTAGATGTCCGTATCTAATATCATGCTGCCATCGAAATTTAAAGTCCTGATTCAAAATGTATCCTATTGCACGAGTATGCCTAAAGTAAAGGTAAAGCTCTAATTCACAGCGCATAAAGCCTTGGCTGATTCATCAATCCAGAGCCTATGAAGTTTTATTATAATGTATACCTACATTATGTGGTAATTTGTAGGGCATAGGTTCAACTCAGAAAGGTTTTTTGGTATTTTTCTACATCTAGTAATTTAACAGGGGATGATAGTTCCTTTTTTGTTTTTTTAAACGTTGACCCACACTAGGAATTTCTCCTGTATCGTTAAACGCACGATACAGGAGAATTCACATACATAAACAGCCAGATCGGTAACAATTACTCTCCAGGTCATACAAGTATCTTTTCGGTGCGCGAATCGAACCCGCGACACGCAGCGCAGCAGCCAATCGGTCATCCACTGCGCCAACCGTGTCGTCAGTTTGATGGAATATACCTACGTCGATTTGTATTTGAGGTTAAAATCTGAACTGGAGTTTTCAGAATAAAAAATACCCTTAAAGATTTGAAATAGAAAATGGGAAATATGGGATACCCATGGGAAATCTACGTATACAAAGTTGCTAACAAAGCACTGCACTGGGGATATCTAAAAATAAAAACTATTCCTTTCAACATGCGTTCATCAAAATATTATTAACGCTATTTTTATTTACATTAATTTATTTTCGATTTTTTAAATTTTGACTTAGGTTCTTATTTATTTATTTATTTAAACTTTATGTACAATAGTGGTACATGGGCGGGCTTAATGCAACAAGGCATTCTCTACCAGTCAACCTTTGGGTCAAAAAGACTACACTGTGGTAGGTGTACAACAAATAAATAAGATTTAAAATATAATTTTATTTTGGAAATAATAAAGAAATATATAGATATATAATACTAATAAAATACTATATTCATTCCGTTATTGTTAAAAAAAAAAAAAAAAAAAAAAAAAAAAACACATAATTATGCTAAAATAATAAACTATTAAATATGATGTTCTATAATAATCTTTCTGATTGAGAGAACTCATAATAATTATGACGAAGACCAAACTAAGCATGACAGGCTTTTAAGTAGTGTTTCGGATTTTACGCTTAAATGAAAACTTGGACTCAGCGTTCTTGATGTCAAGGGGTAGCATATTCCAGAGTTTAATGGTAGAGATAGCGTAGGAATTAGACATAAACCCGGTGCGGTGAGAAGGAATATGAAGGAGTAAGTTTTTGGATGCTCGAAGGTTAAGACTGTGAGAACTGCCCAACACTTTAAAATATTGTTTTAAATAATCAGGAGCACAAGGATCATTCATGATAGTGAAGAGCATGCAGAGGGTTCTGAGGGATCTCCTTTGACGGATAGGCAGCCATTTAAGCTGAGAACGAAATGAAGAAATGTGATCATATTTACGAAGGCCAAAAATGAAACGAATACAGTTGTTAAGAAGTCGATCCAGTTTCTTAAGAAGTTCTTGGGATAGATCAGAGTAGCAAACATCAGCATAATCAATTATAAGAAGCACAAGTGATTGGACCAAAGTGGTTTTAGTGCTTGAAGGAAGAAAATGCTTGAATCTATAGAGAGATCAATTATGTTTTTTTCTTGTGAAAAAAACATAATTGATACAGTTTTTCACTAGAAGGCGTATGTAGTGCTTGATAATTTAATCGAATCGGAAAATACTTTTAATTGATTCTAATTCTACGAACCTGTTTCTGACTGATTGATTAGTTGGATTTAAGAATGTGTCCACCTTTACTTTAATGTCTAAGTTTGTCAGGTTTTTAGGCTGAAGTGGACATTAACAATGGCAATGACTAAAATTATACTCACCTTCAAACTATGTATTAATTCAGAAATTGGAGGTATGTCTTCTACTAAACAATTCATGTTTCTTTTAGATGGTACTTGCTTAAGTTTGTTTTGTTATAAGTCGGTATACATACAGCCAATTTAAAATTGTTACCTATTTTCTACTGCGTTACCCCAGGCTCATTGGCTCAATTAAAATTCTAATAACATGTCATCAGTCTGCATTAAAAGCATTGTTTTAATCCTGAGACAATAAACAGTTTCGATTGATAACATAAAACATTATCGCGCTAATTAGGTTTTACCCTAAACTTATCGAAAAGTGAACTATAAATACGCATCACGAAACAATTTATGTCAGTTTTGATACATCATTACCGGCAACATGAAGTTCTTGGCACTGGCACTATTGGCTCTGACGGCGGTCGCCTCCGCTAAATACATCAACCTCGAGGATGCCATCGATCTAGAAGACATCACCGCTTACGGGTACTTGTCTAAGATCGGTGTGGCGGCTGCCGAGAGAATCCGCCTAGCCGAGGAGCAGGAAGATATCCAGTCCAGAATCGTCGGTGGTTCAGCCTCAAGCCTCGGACAGTTCCCTCACCAGGTAGCTCATCAGTTTCATCATATATATCTAATTGAACAGTGATGTCTTAAACAAGTCCTATCTATACTGATTTTTTAATTCTCTGCAGGCCGGTCTCCTCGCTCAGTTCGGTGGTGGTCAGGGTGTCTGCGGAGGCTCCCTAGTCAGAGCTAACCGCGTCATTACCGCTGCTCACTGCTGGTTCGATGGTCAAAACCAGGCTTCTAGCTTCATTGTTGTCCTTGGATCAATCCGTTTGTTCTCTGGTGGTACCAGGGTGTCGACCTCCAATGTTGTTATGCACGGAAGCTGGAACCCTAACTTGATCCGTAACGATGTTGCCGTGATCAGGTTGAACTCTAACGTTGGCCTAAACAGTAAGATAATTGCTTTTTATGTTTTGTCATGTATTCTTGAACGCCTATTCTTTATAGTGACAAATTATCATAACATAGCCTCCAAAGTAACACGATCCATAAAGATTTTTGTTTGTAAATTGGATTATGAACCTTATCACACAACTTATTCATATTAAAAGTAATCACAGTCCCGAAAACTTTAACCCAGTTATTTATATAAGTACCTAATTAAGTACAGACTCTCAATCTATATTTTCATAGTGTTAATGAATGTCCTTATTTAATCCCGACTCGACTATATCACTGGCAATTTATTTAAAAATAGGTAATGATATAAAAAATATAAAATATCTGTGTACCAACAGACAACATCGCTCTCATCGCTCTGCCTAGTGGTAGCCAGCTCAACGAGAACTTTGCCGGTGAAAACGCCATCGCATCCGGCTTCGGTCGCACCGCTGACAGTAAGTAGATTTTGATATATCGTTCTTCTTCCTCAATTTGTGTTTATTTACTGAATTGACTTATTAACACTTTTATTTCTATAGGTTCTGCGGGTGCCATCACCACCGCCCAGGGCTTGAGCCACGTTACCCTGCCTGTGATCACGAACGCCGTCTGCAGGTCTTCCTTCCCCCTCATCGTCCAAGACTCCAACATTTGCACAAGCGGTGCTGGTGGCAGGAGCACATGCAACGGTGACTCCGGTGGTCCACTCACTGTCAACAGGAGTGGCAGGCCTATCTTGGTACGTATTTTGAAAATATTAGCTGGTCGCATTTTAGAAACTAATGAGGCTTACTGAAGCATATAATTTATTTATTTTAAGTTCAGTATTAACAACTTGTGCGTTTACCTTGTACTAATTTAAACTTTACGAACAGATCGGTATCACTTCCTTCGGATCAGCCCGCGGTTGCCAGGTCGGATCTCCTGCCGCCTTCGCCAGGGTTAGCTCCTTCATCAACTGGTTTAACGGTCAGCTGTAAACTACAGAATCTTGCACATAATCTTACAAAACCAAACGATTTTTTTATTAATAAATAAATTTAATTATTTAAAAATGTGTTCACTTATATAGTCCTCCTCATTAAACAGTCCTCCTGACCGTACTTGACCGCCAATCTCAGCAGATACAAGATATCAGCGCGGGAGATATTATAGAGCAAAAGTGTGTGCGCAGACAGAGACACACTTTCTCTTCCCTCTCTCTTATCGTGTTGAGACGTCAATCCATGTCGTATTCGTGACTGGAGCGAGTTCAGGCGCCAAATATTCCAGTATAGTATTTTAATACCGGACCGGTTGTTGTGGCGACACTTGGGGGAGGCCTATGTCCAGCAGTGGACGTCTTTCGGCTGATAATGATGATGATGATGATGAGTATTTTAATGCGGTATGTTGACGTCTTATTATCATCTGGCAAAGGGTTAAACACAATTTCAAAATTGATAAAATAATTGTCAAGTGCGACTCGTAATCTAATTGTTACTGTCTTAAGTAACATACAAAGACTACAATAGTATACTGGCTAGTAACATAATACAAAGCTTGTGAGAACTAAGTTTTTTAAAGGAGTTGTATTTTTGTCTTTGCTGGTGTACAAACATAGTAGGAATTAAAATACGGATAAGTTTACAACAATTCGCATAGTGCTGCAAGTTCATTGAAGTCTTAGGTAAAATATCCGTATAATAATTGAAATGTGAAAAGTTCTCTTCGAACCCATGTGTCCAAAATAGGTCTTAAAGATCATTATTTTGTACGCTTACACCGACCATGTAGGTCCATCATCAGTTGTACTACAGATTCACAAGTACCAAGAGACCAGAAACATCAAGTACCAGGAGACCAGAAACATGTGGAAGTATTTCCGGTGAGTCGGAGTGGTGCTGCTGGCTTCTGTGGGTCGGAGCTGTGCAACGTGCTGATGTGACTGCTGGCGTCGACAAGGAGAGGTTCTACAAGGCGCTTCATGTGACTGGCCGAAGGTGCAGTGTACTTGCCAAGGTCGCTGATGAGGTAGATGATAAAGGCTGAAGATGCTGACCAGGAATGCGCGTCTGCTGCATGCTGGCGGTCAGGATACCCGTAGAAACCGAGGGTACTGGCTGGCTGTATGACTCGCTGTTCGAGAGCTTGAGGTCACGATGAGGAGAAGTGATGATGATGACGTCATGATGGAGTAGCTGCTCGAAGACTGCGCTGACGTTCAATGTCGAGGGTCACAGTTTGGAGGTAGCCACTACAGATTCATGGGTGTAGATAAAGTCTTGTATGCAACTGTACATTATTAGTTGTTAAAACACTCATGTGATCCACATTCGTGTTTTAAGACCCCTTCTTATACAACAGTTACATAAAAACTATTATCATTTAAAATAATAGTAATATTTATTATAAATACCTATCTTGACATGTTATTGTCTACCGAAACTCTGTCAAAAAGGAGAAAGGTACCTCTTATATGCCCGTGTCCCTACCTGGGGACACCAACATAAAAAAGCAGTTCATAATATCCCAGAATGATTTTTTTCTTATTTTTTATTATTGATAGGCACGCGCTTGACCTCTATCTCACCTGTTGGTAGACGATGATTATTATTATTTGTATTTCATATATCATCTAGTGTCCGACCGAAACTGCTTTTTACGACCGAAACCGAAACCGAAGCCGAATTTCGGCAACGGTCTCAGTTTCGGCTGAAACCGAAACTTCCATCTTTCCTACAATGGATAATGTTTTGAGGGAAAATAAAGAAAAAGTTATTATTTAAATCAGTCAGTTTTATTTTTTTTCTTCATATCACATAGAAAAAAATTTTCACTTGATAATTAACATAACAACCCCTCATTTAAGAAAAAAATATTAATTGCGCCTTAAAAATACTTAAAATAGGTGAGGTGTTTATTTGAGTAGGTAGATTCTTATTTTAAACATTATTCATGGTTTAAAAAAAAAATACATAAAAATATTTATTTAAGTTGTTACCTAATATCACAATAGGTAAGTATAGGTACACCCATGTCAAAAACCATATCATAGACATAATGTAAACGACGTTACATGGCTGTTAAATGACATCACTACATTGAAAGCGGAGATGACCAAGATGCAGTCCAGAATTAAGGTTTCAGAAAAAAACAATACTGAGCTGCGTGCAGAAATAGCGTTATTGCGTAACGTTGGTTCAGTATGAGGGTTTGGGGCCTCAAAGGTGAACACACGTCGAGGGGCGCAAAATGCATCAATCAGCAGTTTTGAATCCGCGAACACAAGTACGTCACCAGCTGCTGGTAATGTCAGCATTGAGACGGCGACGGCGGGCGGCGCTTGGTCAGCAAGCGCCGCCCGTCGTCGCCGTCGTCCGCACCTCAACACCGGCTGCAGAGAAACGACACACGTAGGTACGTCGACCCCTAAACGTGCCTACGCTCCTATTGTCACCACCGGCGAATTGGATGCCTCACAGCCTAAGCGACAAGCCGAAATAGGGGAAAAAATGGTGCTCAACCAGCCCTGACTGCGGTCCGCAGATCCTTGCCAAGAACGGGCCACGTTGATGAAGAGGGTTTCATTGAAGTAGAAAAGAAGAAGAAGAAGCCTTGTTCTCGTAACCAGTGTTGTACCGCACCAAGTGGACCCAACATACTGGTGCACCCTGCTATGCCCATGACGCAGCTGTACATTTCGCATCTGCATTACTCCATAAGGATTGAGGAAGTCTTGCAGTATTTGAAAGTGGAGACCGACTGGACTCTGAGGGTCGAAAGGTTAAACTTTTGGCCGAAAGGTGTCGTATTTCGACGTTTACGCGACACCACGCAGCGAAACACGACGCCGTCAACATTACGAGTATAGTTAATATGGTCTAAAAATATGTATGAATTTAAGATAATTTTGTGGATTTGAATTTGTAAATGATTATTATAATTATGTGATCGCAATATATTATAGTTTGTTTAACGATCACACATGCACGTACAATAATGATGTCATAAGGAATCTCGTCCCAGCCAGTTTTAAAAAACCAACGGTGTGGTCCGCGTTATTGTCTAAAATTTAAGGTGTTTAGTCTTTTTCTCCTCATGTCGTTTTTTCCTGTCCATAACGAAAAATATCGCATTTTGAAAAGTATGTATGTCTCATTCACCGACGCTCCTGCTATCATTTGTGGCAAAACAGAGTTACACGACGATATTAAACATTTTTCTCCTAAGGCAGATTTTTTAATAAAATAAAATTTATAACGAAAAATAGCGCACTCCTTCTTCAGCTTTGAAATTATTCACCGGCCATTTCTTGTGTAACTTGCATTCGAAGATTTTGTTTCTTTTATAACACATTTATGCATTAAACGTTTTTCTCCATAGGCCGATTTTTATCAAAAATAAAAATAGCACTTAGAACAAGCTCTAAAAAGGCTTATTACTTACATATTTTTTACGATCGAATACTTTTTTTCATTGAGCCGCCATATTGTACCAATATATTATTTTTCAAAACCTTCGCGCATTCTTATGAAAACAGGATTTGGTCTAGAAAAGAAACAAATAAATAGTAACAAACCAGTCACTGGTCAATGTTAGGTTAAAACGAAATAGTTTTAATGTTGAAGTATTTCAATTATCGATTTATTTGGTAACATATACACATATACAGGGTTACTGGTAATTCGACGTATATCCGTTAAGGGCTGATAAGGGGGCCAAAATGCAACAAATTGAACCCCCCATATGTATGGCCGAAATTCAATAGTTTTCGAGATATTTGAATTTTAAGGGTTTTTCGAAATTTACCCAAAATTTGACATTTAATTCCAAATAAAAGAACCACATACCCATTCAAGGGTACCATTAAAAATGATGTTGTAGCTGGCACTTCAATTAAGCTATGGGCATAATTAAAACTACTTAATTTAACAAAATAATTAAAATAATGACCGAAGTAAGAATAATATCTTACCAATATTTTCATTTTACGCTTCAAAAATGTTGTCTCGTCAAAAAAAATTCTATGACATTAATCGTACAAATAACTAAAACAACTTGCCTATTCTGTAGGCTTTCCAAAAAGGTATAAAAGTCAATTTTAAAATACATAATTCGTGGCATGGCATGTGTTTGAACCGGCGCGGGGAGAGAAATCATCTGTGTTCTTAGTTTATCATCCTCGCTAAAACAACCGATTTTACTGGCGAAATTCTTCCTGATGGGGCGAGGTGTGCGGGTACTCCCCTACACGGCGTTTGCTGCGCTCGCGTCGCCTTCCTTAGTACAGTTCGCGTCAAATAACTATGCCCCTCTGAAGTTAGCCATTTGCAAAGATCGCGTAGGTGCAGTCACGTAGACGGGAGCAAGCGGGACGCAAGCATGCATCGAACGTAAACGAGCGACTGAGACATAAAATCGCGCCGTCATAATCTCCGCCCCGCGCATGCGCAGTTGCAGTTAAAATTGACTTTTATACCTTTTTGGAAAGCCTACAGAATAGGCAAGTTGTTTTAGTTATTTGTACGATTAATGTCATAGATTTTTTTTTGACGAGACAACATTTTTAAAGCGTAAAATGAAAATATTGGTAAGATATAATTCTTACTTCGCTCATTATTTTAATTATTTTGTTAAATTAAGTAGTTTTAATGATGCCCATAGCTTAATTGAAGTGCCAGCTACAACATCATTTTTAATGGTACCCTTGAATGGGTATGTGGGTTTTTTTATTTGGAATTAAATGTCAAATTTTGGGTAAATTTCGAAAAACCCTTAAACTTCAAATATCTCGAAAACTATTGAATTTCGGCCATATATATGGGGGGTTCAATTTGTTGCATTTTGGCCCCCTTATCAGCCCCTGACGGATATACGTCGAATTACCAGTAACCCTGTATACATGTTCTGCAGATTCGTTTTCAGCCAACTGTTGATCAAGCCGATGCTATGAAGGAGATTTTTTCTTATAGGGAAAACCTCCTGAACTTTTTTCAATACTATGTTAGTATACCTACTACCTCTATAATGGAATGTTTGGAGCCCAAAATCTGTGCATCTGATCTGCTCGTCTTTGTTGATATTGGCCGCTATAATCGAATTTCGGACATTGAATTTTTAAATGAGAAGGAATATGTAAGTAAACTCATTTTTAAATGATTTAAATCTATATAATTGATAAACATTTTCGTGATAGCGTGTGGTTATTTGGTAACATTTTCTGCAGGATTCGTTTACAGCTGACCGTTGATCCAGCTGATGAAGGAGCTAACCCTGGCGAAGGCGGCAGGAGATCCGACTTGGCAACCGCGGGCAGATCCGAAGGAAGTGATACCGATCTGTTTGGAAAGTTTAAATTAATAGCAGGACAGCGCACAAGTAGCTAATACTGAGATCAAGTTTAAATGATTAAAGTATGCTTCAATAAGCCTCATGGTTTCTAAAATGCGACCAGCTAATATTTTCAAAATACGTACCAAGATAGGCCTGCCACTCCTGTTGACAGTGAGTGGACCACCGGAGTCACCGTTGCATGTGCTCCTGCCACCAGCACCGCTTGTGCAAATGTTGGAGTCTGTGACGAAGAGGGGGAAGGAAGACCTGCAGACAGCGTTCGTGATCACAGGCAGGGTAACGTGGCTCAAGCCCTGAGCGGTTGTGATGGCACCCGCAGAACCTATAGAAATAAAAGCGTTTAAGTCAACTCAGTAAATAAACACAAATTGTGGAACAAGAACGGTATATCAAAATCTACTTACTGTCAGCGGTGCGACCGAAGCCGGATGCGATGGCGTTTTCACCGGCAAAGTTCTCGTTGAGCTGGCTACCACTGGGCAGAGCGATGACAGCAATGTTGTCTGTTGGTACACAGATATTTTATATTTTTTTCCCTAATTTTAAATAAATTGCCAGTGATATAGTCGAGTGCCGAGTTTAAATAAGGAGAATCATTGTCAGTATAAAAATGAAGTTTGAGAGTCTGCACTTATTTAGGTATGTCAATAACCGTAGATATTATGATTTACTTACTTGAGAGGACAACGTTAGAGTTCAATCTGATAATGGCAACGTCGTTACGGATCAAGTTAGGGTTCCAGCTTCCATGCATAACAACATTAGAGGTAGACACCCTGGTACCACCAGAGAACAAACGGATTGATCCAAGGACAACAATGAAGCTAGTGGCCTGATTTTGACCGTCGAACCAGCAGTGAGCAGCGGTAACGACGCGGTTAGCTCTGACTAGGGAGCCTCCGCAGACACCCTGACCACCACTGAACTGAGCGAGGAGACCGGCCTGCAGATAATTTTTGAAATCAGTAAAGATAGGATTTGTTTGAGACATCACTGTTCAAAATTATGAATGGTGAAACTGATGAGCTACCTGGTGAGGGAACTGTCCGAGGCTTGATGAGGAACCACCGACGATTCTGGACTGGATGTCTTCCTGCTCCTCAGCTAGGCGGATTCTCTCGGCAGCCGCCACTCCGATCTTAGACAAGTATCCGTAAGCGGTGATGTCTTCTAGATCGATGGCATCCTCGAGGTTGATGTATTTAGCGGAGGCGACCGCCATCAGAGCCAATAGTGCCAGTGCCAAGAACTTCATGTTGCCGATATTGATGTATCTAACTGACCTAAAATCTTTCGCGATCCGTATTTATAGTCAAATAATTGATAACTTTAGGGTAAAACCATATTAACGTGATAATGATTTGTTTTATCAATGAAGTCTCTTTGTTGAAAATCTCAGGATTGTAACTTTGAGCTTAGTATAGAGTCCCAAAATTAACGCAAAATTTGAATTTGCCGCCATTTGTGCAGGAAATTGTTGGCAACCTCAAAATATAACAGCTTTATATTATAGGTTTAGTAAAATGGAGTACCACTCGAGAGAGCAGTGGTTTTGTTGAACAATATTTAACAAAAACATTATTTTTGGTGGTCAAAGTTCAGAAAATCTATCAAGATCATGTGATTTACACCACTGGATTTCTTTGTTTGGAGTTCGTTGAAATCAAAGGTCTATGTTAACAAGCCTACAACCACCCGCCAAATTAATGAGAAATTATAATGGGAAATTTCGATAAAATAATGATTATATTTGCAAAGCCTTGGAAACTTTTACCTTTGTGATAATGCATACACCCCTTTTATATAAGATAGCTTTGCCCGCGACTTCGTACGCACATTTCCCTGTTTCTTCCCGTTCCCGTACGAATTTATTGTTCCCTCATGAATATGGGTTACAGAAATATGTCAAAGTTTTCCCCAGGCTGGAATTGTGAGCAGTTATTTTTCAAAAGTACCCTGCCCTGCTTTGTAAGACTATGGAACGCGTGCTGAGTGGTAAGCTTCTGGCATTCCTAGAAGCTAACAATATCCTTAGTGACCAACAATACGGCTTTCGCCAAAATCATTCATCTGAGGACCTTTTAGCTAGCGTATGCCATTCACATCTGGAGTGAGGCTATCGAGAAACACGGGGAAGCACTTGCGGTCTCCTTTGACATCTCGAAGGCCTTCGACAGGATCTGGCACGATGGCCTTATTGGTAAGCTTCCTTCCTTTGGTCTGCCCGCCGGATTGGATTGCAGACTTCTCGAGGGATCGGTCTATCCGAGTGGTCATAGATGGCTGCTCGTACAGACTGCTGGACATTAATGCCGGGGTTCCTCAGGTATACAGACGACAGCTCTGTTGCTGAGAGATACGTGTCCAATGCACGAGCTAGTGGGCCGCAGATCCGGTCTCTCCGAGAGGCTATGGTTGAGCGCTAGAGCTTGTCCTTACAGACTGTCT
The DNA here is from genome assembly GCA_947386135.1 of Melanchra persicariae. Taxonomy (NCBI): domain Eukaryota; kingdom Metazoa; phylum Arthropoda; class Insecta; order Lepidoptera; family Noctuidae; genus Melanchra; species Melanchra persicariae. The sequence continues at coordinate 9,188,111 of OX376659.1, forward strand.
CTGAGTAGGGCGACATCAATCTGGTCAAGTTCAATGCTGCTAAAACCCAGGCGTATCTTTTTCAGCTCCATCTTTCAGAGGTGTAACCGTGCCGATAACCGACCAACTTGAGCTTTTTGGTGTAACGTTAACCCTCAATTTTGGTCCATTCATAGAGGCAAAGGCTCAAGTGGCTGCCAAAAAGTTTTGGGGATCCTAGCAAAGGTGCGACAGTTCTTTACGCCGAAACAGCTGCTCAAACTTTATCAAGCGCAAGTTTGATCGTGTATGGAGTACTGCTCTCATCTTTGGGACGGATCTGCCAGATACCAGCTTGATGCCCTTAATTAATTGAGAGACGAGCCAAGAGGATCATCGGCAATGATAGGCTCGTCGAGTCGAAGCTCCAAAGTCTTGAGCATCAACGCCGAGTTGCTAGCCTGTCGGTTTTTTATCGACTGCATTTTGGAGAGTGTACGACGCAATTGCATAGTTTAATTCCGCCAAGCCCATTTCATTATTGGACCACAAGACGTACGGCGATGCGCCACCTGTACATGGTGGACATCCCACCCACACGCACTAAACATTTTGGGAACACATTCATTGTACGTACAGTTAAGGAGTGGAATTTCCTGCCAGAATCTGTGTTTCCTGATAGCTACAACCCGGAAGTCTTTAAGTCAAGAGTGAATAGGTTACTTCTAGACAAGCGTGCTCCATCTTCAGCCACATCATCGCTTACCATCAGGTATGATAGTGGTCAAGTGTGTGCCTATCAATAAGAAACTACCTATGAACTTAATAGAAAACCCAAGAAAATCCGTCGCAGGCTGCCATTAAATGAACTATTTTGCGGTTTTATACTAACGTGAATAATTGGAGATAGTTTATTGCTATTCTTATTTATATTAATTTTGAAATTTATAATAGCGATGGCAGCCCCCGACGGATTTTTACGTTTATTATCTCTCGTTACATAAATTCTTTAAGTTTTTAAATTTTACCTTTTTCAATCAAAATTTTTAAGTTTGGCTAAGTAATGGTTATAAAGTTTTTTTATGAATACGGCTGTTCGACTTAATCTGGTCTGCTAAAGAGACTTGCAGAGGCGGTTGCGGATGTAGAGGTACTATTTTTTTGAAAGTTTTAATTTTTTTAAACCCACTGGTATAATAAAATGGTTATTCATCTTTCCATTATCAATTTATTTTAGAAGTTAAAGATTTTTTTTTTAATATTCATGCTCTTTTATTTCTGAAAAGAAGGTTTTGTCTACAGAAAGTACACAAAGTTGTACCGAAAGGTGTATTTAAAATAAAACTTAGTTTTAGTGTTAAAATATTTTTTGGGTATTTGGTAAATTAATAAATTCTACAGGGTCGTTTGCACTTTTCTACAGTTGACCGTTGATCCAGCTGACGTAGGAGGTGACCCGGGCAAAGCCGGCAGGAGCTCCAACCTGGCAACCGCGGGCTGATACGAAGGAACTGATACCGATCTGTAGGAAAAGTTTAAATTAGAAATAAAATAAATGAGTACCAGAGGCCCTAGACAATGTGCCATTCAATTAGCGAATGCGACTATCGAAATGACAAAATGTAGGAATTTGATTACGTGACATTTCGATAGCATCTGTCAATCCCATAATTATATTTTTGACGTATTGACGATCGCCTTCGCCACGCTACCGCTGACGGGATGTCTCTTGTCTAGAGCCCAAGAACATCAAATTGCTTTTCTTTTCTACTTGTACAGTCAGCAACAAAAGTCGATTAACATTTATAATTTTTAAATCCTAATTATTAAGTACAATTTTAAAAGTAAATCGCAATGAATATAAAATTAAGATATAATAAACCCTTAGCTATTGCCTGAAATTCGGAAACCTAGTACATTATGTGTTTTTAGTGTCTGTTTAAATGATATAAAAAGTAACATTGTTAATCGACTTTTGTAGTTGACCATACAAGTTGAAAAAAATCAAGTTCACGAAAAGTATGGTTTCAGTAAGCAACAAAAAAATCTTGAATGATATTTAATAATTATTTTTAGAATGCATACCAAGATAGGCCTGCCGTTCCTGTTGACTGTAAGGGGGCCACCTGAGTCACCCTGGCATATGCTCCTGCCGCTAGCACCGCTTGTGCAAATGTTGGAGTCTTGGATTATGAGGGGGAAAGAAGATCTGCATACGACGTTCGTTATCACTGGCAGAGTAACGTGGCTCAGACCTTGATTAGTGGTTATGGCACCGGAGGCACCTGTAGAATTAAACGAGTTAATAAATAATAAGACAATTTTGTAAATAAACGCAAACTGATGTACAAAATTTATCAAAATTTTCTCACTGTCAGCGGTGCGACCGAAGCCAGATGCGATGGCTGTTTCTCCCATAAATAGTTCGTTGAGCTGGCTACCACTGGGCAGAGCGATGAGTCCGATATTGTCTGTTGGTTGATATACAATCAATATTATTTAATTTAACGAAATATGGTAGTATATATTTATTTTCTCAATAAGAATTAAAAGTGATAGATGATTGTGGCTCCTTTATAATTACTTACTTGTTAGGTCAACGCTTGAGCCTAATCTAATGACAGCAACATCATCACGAATCACGTGGGGGTTCCAGTTTCCGTGCATAACAATATTGGAGGTAGATATCCTGGTACCACCAGAGAACAAACGGATTGAACCAAGAACAACGACTAAGCTGAAGGCCTGGTTTTGACCGTCAAACCAGCAATGAGCAGCGGTAAGGATGCGGTTAGCCCTGATAAGGGAGCCTCCGCAGACACCCTGACCACCAGAGAAGTTGACGAGGAGACCGACCTATGAAGAATTATCGAAATTAATTTAGATGAAGTGGTTTGAGACAGCTCTGTGAATATGAAATCAGTGAATTACCTGGTGAGGGAACTGTCCAAGACTTGAGGTGGAACCACCGACGATTCTGGAGTGGGTGTCTTCCTGATCTTCAGCTAAGCGGATTCTCTCGGCAGCCGCCACACCGATCTTAGACAAGTACCCGTAAGCGGTGATGTCTTCTAGATCGATGGCATCCTCGAGGTTGATGTATTTAGCGGAGGCAACCGCCATCAGAGCCAATAGTGCCAGTGCCAAGAACTTCATGTTGCTGGTATTGAAGATTTTTTTAAAAATAAAACGTTACCGTGTGCGTATTTATACTAGACCTTCAAGATCACTTTAAGATAAGCTTTGTAAGTAAGGTAATTGTTTGATTTATCAAATGAAACCATTAATTTAATCATTTGATTTAACCGATTATTTTTTAACTGTCATTAGGTATGACGCTTGTTTGAAAGAAAATACAAAAGTGACAGAGACATGGTTACTGAGTGGTTGATATGATGATTTTATTGACTTCATTAACTTCATCAACCGACCAAGAAAAGTTTGGTGAAGTTTGTTGATGCTTCTATCGATATCAATTTCCTTTGCAACTGTCCTACTTACTCATGACTAATATGGTACTTACTGATCTTGCACTTATTTAGGCGTCACAAAAAAACCCAACCAAGCGGGTTTTTTACAAACCCATTATCGAAATCTATTGAATGACAGTCAACAATGGTAATTAAGGAAAATCGATTACATACAGATAGGTAGGATAAGAAGGGCTTGTAATTATCCGTCTTTAATCAGCTTTTTTAAAGAACACATTAATATCTAATACTGTTTTTAATCATATTTGGATTAAATAAATAGCAATGAAGCACCCTCCCCGACTTTTGCCTAACGAGCCAGCCCGCGCCGCTGAGCCTTTAGCTTTAATATCCCCAAATTAATTAAACGACCCAGCCTGATTGTCCCTTGCTGTCCCTAACTTACGCCGCCGAGGTCGTACTTCACAGGGAATGCCCTTGGCGAGCGGTCAGTAGTTTTTAGCTTGTAGCTAGTTTTGTTGCCTTGGCTGGGGGCCTTAAATTCATTTGAGGCCACCACAGGTTAGTCCGGTTAAGCAGTTAATGTCCCATGTGTGTTAACTTGCTAGTGGTCATACCTAAAAAAAATAAAGCAATGAAGCAGAGCCTTTTCACGACTATGTTCGGGTCGGATTTCCGTCTACCTAGATGCAGCTGGGTTCCATTGTTGTAAATAGAAATGACTGTCAATAAGACTTTCTCATCATCCACAGCCTACCTTGGCCAACTGCTGGGCATATACCTCTCTTTTTGTGCAAATCTTCTAACTCCTGTCCTAACTCATCAAAGCAAAATAATGGTCTACAGTAGAAAAAAAACTTTTTTACAAAAAAATACAACCGACTTCGAAACAAAAACACTACATAGTATAAAATAATTATAATTTCGGAAGACGGTGTTTTTGGTTGTTTCTTCGTTTGTGACACCGACTAACGAAGAGTTCCGTTGCCTATCTCCGAAGTTCTTCATCAGATCTTCACCAAATTAAAATGGGACCAGTCCGGGAAAATAGTATTCTAAACAAAAAAAGAATCATTTAACCGCTGCGGCCCCGACATGTGAAAATTCCCAAAAAAAAGTAAATCTTATGTAATAGGTAAATAAACATTAAATTCGCGATTAATTCGCGACACACCGGTGAACAAACATACAAAAAAAAATCAGTCGAATTGGGAACCTCCTCCTTTTTTGGAAGTCGGTTAAAAATTAAACTCGTCTGAGATTAACCGCTGCGGCCCCGACATGTGAAAATTCCCAAAAAAAAAAAATCTTATGTAAGAGGTAAATAAACATTAAATTCGCGATTAATTCGCGACACACCGGTGTGTTGCCGGGGCCGGAGCGGTTAGGCAGAGTTAAGAATCAGCAGGAGATGCAGATCTCCTCATTAAACTTGCCTAAGGCAGCTTAGGCACTCGCTTATTTCTCAAGGAAGCTATTGCCACCAACTGAACGAACGGAAAAATAACAGTGCTCGACCCGGTAATCTGATACTCTGTCGGCTGACGATATTTTCTGAACGTATTTTTTTATTTTAGTTTTAAAGTCTTGGAAACCGGTCCTGGATAGAAATTATACGTAATAAGGATGAAAAGTATCCTATGTCCTAACATCCCTATTATGTTTAACTAGCTGCCGCCCGCGGCTCCGCCCGCGTGTATGTCGATAATTATCCCAACGGAACATACTCCCGGATTAAAAAGGATACTATGTATGATTCTAGACTATAATCTACCTCTGTTCCAAATTTCATCAAGATCCATTCAGTAGTCTTAGCGTGAAAGAGTAACAAACAAACATCCATCCATCCTCACAAACTTTCGCATTTATAATTTATTAAGTAGGATAGGATTTTCACCCGGATACAGCTGATGGCAGAAGCTAGTAATAAATACATGTGGAGTAGCGACTTATACCAACCAATATAGATCTGATATAAACTGGTTATGTAGGATAAGCTCGTGAGACAGTTTTAATATCTACTCTATGAATACCAGGGTTAGGTTCGTAGATATTGACAGAATACACTGAATGAGTTCACGTGACTCCTTCATAGATAATATTGACTTTACTGAATTGACACAAACACGCTTTATGCTATCTAATCTTTGGGGTTACTTAGTCAAACAGAGAACCTCTTAGACCCTTTTATTTTTACTAGCTGCCGCCCGCGGCTCCACCCGCGTCAATGTCGAAAATTATCCCAAGGGAACATACTCCCGGGATAAAAAGTATTCTATGTGTTATTTCAGACTATAGCCTACTTCTGTGCCAAATTTCATCAAGATCCATTCAGGAGTTTTCGCGTGAAAAAGTAACAAACATCCACACATACAAACTTTCGCGTTAATGCGTTTTTATTATTAAGTGGACTGCAAACTAAAGCTGGATGGCTTAACTGAACCATCTGTAATCTTCGACATTCCGTACAACTCCGAAGTTTCAGATCTTGGTCTGCATGTCGACAATTGCCTTGACTAGTGCAAGCAGGTTACGAGTGTCAGCCGAGAAGTCACCGGAACGTTGAGGTCGTCCAGTCGACTGAAAAATCTATTCCTAGCTCACATTAAGGCAATGCTTGTAAAGTCCCTTAACTTTCTTATACTTGACTATGGTGATGTGTGCTACTTTGACTGGAATGCTTAGCGTGCTTAACCCCTTCGTGGTTATTTTTTCTAAACCACCCAGAAATAGGAACCCTACGGAACGGGGCTCCGTTTTCCACCTTCAGAGTGAAATTTCGTGCAAATTCGTGCTAAATTCAGTGCAAATTCCACTATGAGAGTTTAACTACCAATCAAAGGTTGTTTGAAACTCAATTGGTGGATTTTGTACATAAATTCTATGGGAATTTAATTTAACAACCTATCAGAAGCCACATTCAAAACTCAGTTGAGGGACTCAGCTTATATGGGTCCCGGCTGGCATTTGTAGGCCTTTGGCAGCCTATTTGGCAGTAGTTACGGATTGTCAAAAGCCAGGAAATCTGACACCAAGTTATGCCAAGATGTACCGTATTACCCAGGCAGCGGCAGGCGGCTTCAGTGTGGTAGAAATCAAAGTGTCACTAACTAAAATTAGTAACGCACTCACTTAACCACGGAACCTTAGACGTACACTAATTTGCGTGGTAGGGCATCCTACACACTAGGATGGGTTTTTTTAATCTTGCAGTAAGCGGTGACATTCCAGATAACATTGTTTTTTATTGATTTCTTATCTTATAATTATTTCTGATAAGGATAACGTTCCCGATGGAAAACAGCTTCAATCAGCTTACGCTATAGTTGGAAAAGGTATTATGTCTTTAAGCCGAGACATATAAATATATAAATAAAAATAAAATGCTGCTCGTTGGTCTACCGTAGTCCGTGTAAAAAGGCGATTAAGTTTTACGAGAAAAACAGGAAAACAAATGTCCATAAGGTCCGTAGAAAAAAAAGTTTTTTGACAGGAAATCATCTGATTTCCTGTCAAAAAATGTTTAGTATATCTAGTTATGACTGCTTCATGAGAAATTAGGCCTCAACAGCAAACAGCTGAGTGAAGTGGAAAGAGTGAAGGGAGGCCTGTGGCCAGCTGTGAGACAGCTTAGTATGGGCGTGGGTTTATATTATACTTACCCACTCTATTGTTTATTTTTAAAGAACTTTTAGGTATAGTAAACCCAAACTATGTTACAATAATAGTTAGTTACCAACAGTCATCAGTTGTCAACAGTCCGAATTCTCTCGAAAGGTTGCTTTTACCTTTAGGAAGAATTCAAACTTTAATGAAATGAGTAAAGTAACATATACAAAGTATAACATAGACAATGGTGATGAAATTTATTTTACTAATGTACTGTCTGGAAGAAGATAATAATGGCTAGGGAGTAAATATAATCTGATAAATGAATACGCAAGGCTTCTTTTCATGCCCCCCGAAAACCGCGGCTGTAGTGCTTACACTACAGCCGGACGCGGCGAAGAGGGGCGTGACGTACGCGGACGTGCTCACCAAGGCGAAGGAGGCAGTAAACCTTGGTGAGCTAGGCATCGTGGGGGGCCTTCGGCTCCGGGTCACCATGACTGGGGCCCGGATGCTGGAGATCCCCGGGGCAGCCAGCGGCCCAACCGCGGACGCTCTAGCCGAAAGGCTCAGGGCGTCCCTAAGCGCGGACGATGCCCGAGTGTCCAGGCCCACCAAGCGCATCGACATGCGCATCTTGGGCCTGGACGACTCCGTCACGGAGGCGGAGGTGGTGGCCGCCGTCGTTAGGACGGGGGGGTGCTCAGCAGAGGAGGTGAAGGCGGGCACCCTACGTCCTGACAACACGGGCACGCGCACCATTGTGGTGAGCTGCCCCGTGTCGGCGGCCAAAACCATCACGGAGGGCCGAAGGTTTTTGGTGGGTTGGGTTTCCGCGCTGGTCAAACTGCTGGAACCCCGACCTCTGAGGTGCTTCCGGTGCCAAGTGGGCCACCATGTGGGAGCACAATGCACCTCGGAGGTGGACCGCAGCGGTCTTTGTTTCCGCTGCGGTCAGCCCGGTCACAGGGCCGGCTCTTGCGTCGCCGCGCCGCACTGCGTAGTCTGTGCGGCAGCTGGCAAGCCGGCCGACCACTGTGCTGGGGGTAGGGCCTGCGCCCCACCCACCAAAGCCGGAAACAGGAGGAAGCCCTCCGCCACCGCCGTCTCTGCCGCGACCGCCACCGCTGCCGCCGCTTCTTCTGCCGCCATTGCCGGTTACAAAGGGCTCCGGAGGGGGCTGAAGTGGAGTGCCAGTAATGGCCCCATTTCACCCCCTCCTGTTGAACATCAGCCACTGCGCCGCCCAGGAACTGATGCTCCTGAGCATGGCGCAGTGACTGATGCCTGTGGACGGCGAGCAATGGGTAGCTCGCCGTCCGATCAGAACAGGCCCGGGTTGACGGCGCGCTGTGTTCTACGCGCGCCGAGCCAGCGGACGTCAGCATGGGTCGGGGCCCGTTAGGGCCAGAGCCTACCAGGGTTGCGGATTTGTTCGAAAGAGTTACCGCGGCCCTGGGAAGAAAGGCACTAGGAGGACTAAAGGGTGGGTTTTAGTCAGTAAAAGTCTGACACTCCCTGCCGCTCCACCCAGAGCGGGAGGGGTCATTTGATGATTTCCCATCCTCGAAAAAAAAAAAAAAAAAAAAAAAGGCTTCTTTTCATAACGTGTAATTTAGTTTTTATGTGATGCATTGCTACATGTATTTGGAAGGCACCCTATCAGTGGTGGCATTCAAAATAGACATCAACATAAAATCTCGCCGATACATTAGGAGCTCGCTTGCGCTCGAGACTGTTCTTATCCGTACTGTACTGTGTATACTGGGCTCACCTTTAGAACCACTGGACTATCCCATACATCATTATCAGCCGAAAGACGTCCACTGCGGTTGCCATAATCACCACGCTTGGCAGTCGGGTTGGCGATCGCAGTGTCCTGTTGCAATCATTCTCTGATGAGTCCCTTAAGTCGCCTCTTACAACACTCACGGGAAGTGATGTGATGGTGCTATACCCCATACTATTCAAGTGATAAACAATTGAGCGTCCATGTCGCTTATAGGTATGTCTTTGATATAATAATAATGTTGTTATTCTAGATTCACCATTCGATCATGGTATACAGGATCCCATTTCAGACTATCGCAGTGGTAGACAATTGGCTGCCAGAGACGCTCATAGTATGGATGCGTTCCTACAGTTTCTGTACAATGTAAAGTGATATTGTCACTGTTAAACCAGTCTACAGTGATCCCATTACTGGGACACAGGCATCTCTGTGTCAGAGAAAACGGGCTGTAATCCATCACACAGCCCTGGTAAGCGTTTTACTTTGTGTATATTTTAACTAGGTATAGGTATTTCATCATCACGAGTTCTTTAATTTAAGTGGAGGAAAACATCGTGAGGAAGTCCTGGCACCAAAAAATCAAAAAAATACATAATTACGTTACCTACCATTATAAAAAATATAAGATGCTACTACTACTGGAATATAGGCTTTGCTGCGTGCGTATTAGTCCCGTTGATCAACTGCATAGCAATGACATTAGTCGAAGTTTTACATTAATAATTGTAGTTTCCGTCGAACGCATTCCCTTTCCGCAAAATTATCGTATTTCTAACGAAGCTTAGGTTCTTGGACAAAGGACTACCTACCTACAGCCGGTGTTTTTTGGTTTATGCACGTATGCTAGTTTGTATCAAAAGCACTCAACTAAAGTATTATAAACGCCTGTCTAAAATTATTATCAAATGTGAAGTGAGGCGCGTATAATTTACTTCCTAATAACAAAATAGTACACAATGTTTAATCGGTTGGTACTTACAATACAGAATACATGTAGATATTTGCTGCTCCTTTTGTAAGATGGGTTGCAAATTTAGGAGTTCGTGTTTTGAGTGTCTGGGGAGGGATATGTCCCACTGCTGGGCAAAGGCCTCCCGCCTTTGCCCAGCAGTGGGACACAATAGGCTAGTAAAAACTTTTTTACAAAAAATACAAGCGACCTATTGAGTAGACCTGTCTTCTAGACAGTGCAAGGATTTGTCAGTTATCGTGTAGCTCAAACTTAAAACTTTAAGAAGTTCAACGATTTGACGAACAATACCAAAGTGGGTTGGGGGGTTGGGTAGGGCGCATAAAACACTTAAACCGCCAGACTATCATGAAATTAACCCCTAACATAGCGATCTACATGGTACTCACATTCACAATACGTTGTACGTTACGTCGATACTGTGTGGTACTTTACTCAAAAGACCACCTCAGGTATCCACCCACATGGTTCTCATATGATTTGACCAGTACAATTATATGGACTTCAAAAGAGACTTTAGAGATTTGATTTTTGAAAACTTTAGAGACTTTTCATGATATTTCAGAGTTGGTCCCATAGTAAAAGTTGTTTATAATCATGAGTATTTTCACCCATTGAAAGGTTCTTGGTGTTTTACAAATAACCCTGTATAATATACACAACAATGGATACATTGGGATCAAGACCACACTACTCGTAGATGTAGTTTTGTCCAATGCTCCATGAAGCAGCACTCCATGTTCATTCTCCCTACAATTAGCTGCAGGAAGCTGTTGGGGCTGCCTCGTATGAGGCGCACCAGAGACGCTATTCTTTTGCGATGTATCGCTTGAAAGCCATCCGTTTGAGCGTCTGCAAACGTATCTGATGCACTATAAAAGCATGGCAACCCCATTAACATCCTGAACGCGTTATAGTATTGGACGCGCAGGGCAGGGCACTGTAAGTCTTCTGCGTATACTTCATCCATTTTTTTTTATGGATGGGAAATCATGAAAAATTACTCCTGCTGCTCTGGGTGGAGCAGGAGGGAGTGTCAGACTCTTACCGACTTAAACCCACCCGTGCTCCTCGTAGTGCCTTTTGTTTTCCAGGGCCGCGGTAACTCATTCGAACAAAATCTGCAACCCTGGCAGGCTCTGGCCCTAACGGGACCCTTCTCCTATGCTGACATCTCTTTGAGGCGTGCGTAGAACACAACACGCCGTCGACCCGGGGATTAGGGGTCACTCGGCCCACTATGGTACTGGGACCAGGGCCCAGTTACCTCTTTTAAAAATTGATAATGGTTAACTGGGCCCACATCTGTTTTGCTTTCAATCAAATGATGGGTGGCTTAAAATGGTTTATATTAGGTTGGGGAAAAAGTCTTTTCGCATTATAGTATGTATGAACTTGTAATAAAATCTCTTTGGCTATACTATTTGTATCTGGCTGGTTTTGGTACCATTGAAAGTTTAAATTTTAAAGAACATAATTCCAAATTCAAATTAGGAAAATGTGTGATTTTCATTTGTTTTTTGTACTGTCAAGATGAGTGAATCTAATGAAGAAATTCGATACATTTTAAAATTTGACTACAAAGAAGGTACAAATGCAAAGCAAGCCACAAAAAAAAATTTGCTATGTTTATGGACCTAGTGCAGTGTTTGTGAGAGTAGCACAAATTTGGTTTAAGCGTTTTCAATCCGGAAATTTTGATGTCAAAGATGCACGTCGCTCTGGTCGCCCTATTACGGATAAAGCGGATGCCATTTTTGAAAAAGTAAGTAAGTATATCAGTAGTTAAAACGTAGCTGAAGAACTGGGAATTGACCACAAAACAGTTTTGGCGCATTTGAAAAAAACGAAGTAATGAAACTGAACCATTTTTGAAGAAGCTGATAACTGGTGATGAGCAGTGGATCATGTTGCGGCGCCTGGGGCGTGAGGATTGTCTCTCCCTCACGCGGCCCACCTCCTCCTTATCTAGCATTACTGCTTCGCAGAAGAAGGTGACGGCTTCCCATGCCTCTTTGATGCTTCACCCATAGGCTACACGTATAAAAAGACTGACCGCCTTGAATAATGTTATTTTTACTTCTGCAGTACAGCGTAAAAACTACGGGCTAGCATAATTATTAGTTCTGAGTCGGAGACTGACAATGCCCTGCGTTTCCTAACATCCCATTGCATTGGTCCTGTGTTTGCTAACATTTTTAGTTTATTTACATTATTGGTTCCCTACCATAGCTGATAATACCTGATTTTATAGCGACTTCAGATCAAAATGGCGGTGAATGACTATGCCAGCCTCCATACCAAAATGTTCAAACCCCTTGCGTAACAGGGGTTAACAGCATTTTGACTCTTAAAAAATACTCGCAATCTGTAACAAGTGTTTAATTGAACTGAGTTGAGAAACAATGTTAATGATTCTTCAAAGGTGGCCGTTGATCCAGTCGATGTAGAAGGTGACTCTTGCGTAAGCTGAGGGGTGACCACCTTCGCACTGACTTGTCCCAAATGATGTGATACCAATCTGTAGGGGCAAAGAAAGAATAAATCAGAAAAAATAAGTTTAAATATAGATAGTTAGTAATCGTACTTACTCAAGCAAAAACTCAACTGGTAGTAATTGGGTACGTACTGCATGCTTCTGTGCATAAAGCTACCATTTGGCGCTGAATCACTTCTTTATTATTAAAAAAAACTACTTTGAAAAGTGTTTCTGGAAAATGACTTCAACTTAAATATTGATAAATCGATATAGGTACACTAAATATATATATACAGTGTTAGACCTAGAACAGGGTACATTGGCATTGCATTTGCATCGCAATCGTAATCTGACAAAAATGTATGGATATTATGGCTTTTTGACAGTATGCGATTGACATGCGATTGCGAACTTTAAATAAAAGTAAGTAGAATTGGCCCTCTTTAGTTTTACCTGCTGGTTTTATTACGTATGGTCGAATGTACGTACCAAAAGTGGTTTATCGTCCCTGGTGACGGCTAGAGGTCCACCAGAGTCACCAGAGCAAATGTTCTTGCCACCTTCTCCGCTGGTGCACACGTTGGAGGGTAGGACGAAAGCGCCGAATGTCTGAGCACAGTCTTCGTTCGAGATCACAGGCAAGTCCACGTAGCTCAACGGCTGGTTTGGAACTACACCTCCGACTGTAAATATGGCAACGTTACATAAAATTTTATAAAATAGCTTTCAGTTACGGCTTTATTACCCTATCATGATATTGTAGGAAAATATGCCAATCTAATGTCAATTTACTAATAAATTATCAAATTATTCTCTTATCTATCTACCTGTTTTCCAAGATTCATCCAAACCCCTTGTTGAGAAGTGGTTTAATACCAATATCAGTGTGCATATTTTACTAATTTGTAAGCACAGCGCATTCGCATGTCAGTCGCAATCTGTCAAAATGTGGGGAAAATATGCGAGGGGTTTTCAACAGATTGCGAATGTAAAGCGATTGCGAATTTTGCTTGAAAATTAAAATTGGTCCTAGGGTAACAAATTAAAATAGAAAAAATTGTCTTACTATCAGCGGTTTTTCCGAAGCCCGATGCGATACCAATATCACCAGCGAAGGTCTCATCTAGCTGAGAGCCAGAGGGCAGAGCGATGGGAGCGAGGACGCCTGGTGAGAAGTTATTTTGTTAGTGATTAAGCCTTGTAACTATCAACTGTGAGATTTCAAAGTGTAGTCTGGCTTAATCTATGTCCAAAATTTAAAACCTTACAGAAACATAAATACGACTTTTGATGGGGCAAAGAGGTAAGGTGTAATAAAGTAATTGTGAGTAAAGAAGAAAGAACAATCCGATTAGTTTACTTCTTCATAATGACGTTAAAATCTGGTATCAGAGTGCCAATTGGCCTGTTGGTCTAGTGATTAGTGACTCTGACTGCTAGGACGGAGGTCGTGGGTTAGATTCCCACACAGGGCAAATCTTTGTGCGATGAGTACGATTATTTGTTCTGTATCTGGGTGTGTAATTTATCTATATATGTATGTATTTAGAAATATATAAGTATGTTTATCAGTTGTCTGGTTGCCATAGTACAGGCTCCGCCTAGTTTGGGATCAGATGGCGGTGTGTTCGTTGTCCCAAGATATTATTATTATATTATTATTATTATTAATTCTACTATTTTTTATGCAATGTTCTCATTCGCTTGCTGTCGCAATTGTCAAAAATGTATGCAAATGGAGGCTTTTTTGACATATTGCAACTGAGTTGCGAATGCGAACGTTGATTAAAAATTAGTAGATAGCCTTCTGGTATGGTAATCCGGTTCGTATTTTAAACACGTCATTAAAACCATAGAGTTCTTAAAGGTTTTAATAGGTTTTTTTTTTTCAAAATTGTATGGAAAATAGCATGATCGTTTAAAGAAAAAGAAGACTACATGCTTAAAACAATAAAAAAAAACATGAAAAAAAAACAATATTGGATTCTTAAAGAATTCTGTTTTTTAAATAAGTACGTTTGGAACCCTAAACAAATTAATAAAAAAATAATGTAATACTCACTAGAAGAAGCAACGTTTTGTGGTAGGTAGAGTATCGCAATATCATTTACGGGAGGGGACGGAAAGTAGTTTTCGTGCAAAAAAAGATCGCTGGGAGTCAAGTCAAATCTGACACCACCGGTGAATACAGTGGTGGAGCCAAGAACCACAGTCACAGCTGTAACTGTTGATACATGATCATGGAAGTTATGAGCAGCACTTAGCACCCTGTTTGGGGATACCAGAACTGCACTTGCAAAACCGGTTCCGGTAGGTAGTTGTAGCAGGAGCCCAGCCTATGGAATAGATAAAAATCATATTAAAACATAAAATAATGATTCTACAAAACACTATAAATAAAACAAGTACCTAGTCAGTGAATTAGAGTCCGATCTTTGAGAAAAGTCTTCAATATAGACTTCAAGTTATAGCGCAATACTGAGACGTATATAACATAGTGATTAAATGAGCTTTTTTAATTTGAATTTGCGACCCAAAAGTGACCCCCATATTCCAAAATCATTTACTTCATAGCATTCTGCCTCTGACCTACAGACACAGGAGTGATCCTTGTCTTGAATGTTTTTTTTTTATGTGGCTTAATTTGTCGTAATTACTGCTGATTTCTGTTTTTCTCATATAATAAAAATACTGTACCTGGTACGGGAACTGTCCAAGAGACGCTAAGGATCCTCCGATGATTCGGGATGGGACCCGGTTGCCCTCCTCTTCAACTTTACGGATCTTGTCAGCTAACGGGATGCTGACTCTGTTGAGGTAACCGTACGCGTAGCTTTTTTCCAAATCAATTACATCTTCTAGACTTATGTGCATATGCCGCGCGGAGGCGACTGCCACAAGAGCCAATAGAGTCACTACCAGGAACTTCATGTTGCTTGTACCAACAATATCAATATTCAAGTAACTTTCGGTTGTGATATTTATATATGTTGTTTTGGTTCGAATATTAAGAGATAATTATTACTTCGATAATAATCTTTAATTAGGTTTTCTTATCAAATAAATTTTAGGATTCCGTACCTGAAATGGAAAGTGTGAACCTCTTAAAAAGGCGGTACCTTTAATCCTTAATGGAACCACTTCGTTGTACGTCAGTCTGTCTGTCTGTCAAGGACCTTTTTCTCAGGAAAGCATGGTGTATTAAAATCCCATGTTAAAATCAATACCTATAAAAATAAAGTTTCTAAGTCAAAGCAATAATAAAATACGGCTTTTTATAAATATTTCAATATTCGCATGCAAGAAAAACGTACAGGGTACTCCCCGGTTTCGTTGAACTAGCAGAATGAAACTTGGCAAGAAGCAAGTCTTAAAGCACAAGCACCTAAATAAAAAAACCGGCCAATGCGAGTCAGACTCGCGCACGGAGGGTTCCGTACCATTATCTATAAAAACTAATAATAATAATAATAATAATAATAATAATTTATTCAAATATAAACGTTCACAAAAAATATTAAGTCAACAGTAATAATATTTTCCATACAATTATAGTGCCTAAAAATAAACTAAAAATATTAATAGTATAGGTGCAAGTAATGGTGGTTCGGAATTGCAATGTTAGGTAGCGACCCGCCCGATCTAGGTTAATAAAAACCTGTGTTTCGGGCCATCACTTTACAAACCAATAAACAAGGGACAAAAGATAAACTATAACTTTATACAAAACAATAAAATTATCTATTTTAAACAACTACGAGAAAAAGCTTAATAGTACATTAATACCTAAATCTAAGCCTATGTAATAATACTAAAGTAAACACGAGGGGATCAAATATCTTCATGCCAAAATTTCTAGAAGTTTTTCCGTGTCTGCGTAATTGAGTGTTGCTAAATATTCTGACAACATTTTGCTACATTTTTTATACCTTACACTATAGAAGCTTAGCTCCTTGTTAAGCCTATTATATAGAAAAGGTCCTAAGAATACATAAAAACGACTGGCAAACACATGTTTAGTTTGGGGCTTTATGCAAACCAAGTCCTTTCTTCTCCTGTCAAAAGGTACAGGGTCAAAAGGAAGTGCAGTGTGCTGGTGTAGTACTGTGCTTAAAATAAATAATTGCCGCACAGTAAGCACACTACATGCTATGTAGAGTTGTTGCGTAGGAAATCTAAAAGGGCGAAAGGTAGCAACCTTTAGAATAGCTCTTTGAGCACGCTCTAAGGGGAGTAAAATAGTTTTTGCCGCACCACCCCAAGAAGTTATGCAATATGTAAGAATGGATTGACACAAAGCCAAATAGACCTGTTTAATTAATTTATAGTCGGCTATGTTCCGTAAATTCTTAAAAACATATATTAATTTGCGCACTCTTGTACAGAGTAATTCGATATGTTTACGGAAATTTAGATTTGAGTCAATGGTGACACCTAGATATTTTAAATGGTCAGCTTTAGCTAAAGTGGGGCAAGAACATGCAGTGTCAGCGTACGTGCAATAATTATGTGCGTGAATGTTTAGGTTAGTAAGCGGTATCTTAATATTTCTCATTGTAAATAAAATGTATTTTGTTTTATCTGCATTTAATGTTAGGAGATTATTACGGAGCCAATTAGACACAATGTTAAAACCATGTTGAGCATTTTTATAGACCTCAACTCTTGTTTTAGCTGAAAACAATAGGGCGGTGTCATCCGCATAAGACATTATAACACCATTTTGGAGTGACAGGATGCATAGTCCATTTATATAGATTAAAAATAAGGTAGGGCCCAAAATGCTACCTTGTGGAATACCAAAACAACTATTTTTAAGTTCAGAGCTTGTAAACTGACCCATTTTTAGACATTGATGACGATCGTTGAGATAGTCAGAAAATAGAAGAAGTTGTTTTCCTCTTATTCCAAGTGTTTCAAGCTTGTGCAAAAGCAAAGAACAAGAAATAGTGTCGAAGGCCTTGGCAAGGTCTAGAAAGATCCCAATTGTGTGCATACCATTATCTAGGTTGGTGGTAACATAATTAGTCAATTCGTGGACTGCTTGATTAGTTGATTTTTTGGCCCTAAAACCAAACTGACTATCTGATAGTAGTCGGTTATCTTCTAGATATTTTATTAATCTACTGTTAATGATTTTTTCTAAAATTTTTGAGAGGCCTGTTAACACTGAAATGGGTCTGTAATTATTTACACAGTTCCTGTCTCCAGATTTGAATACAGGTGTGACCACAGCCTTTTTAAGCAATTTAGGGAATATTCCTTTAGATAAGCATAGTTGGAAAATGTGGGTTAGAGGAGGGGCAAGCTGGTATTTAAATCTTTTAAGTATATTATTAGGTATATCATCCCACCCAGTGGCACAAACATCCTTTAACCCGTTTATTATTCTGACTATTTCGTTAACGTCGGTATCTAATAAAACAAAAGAATTTAGTGTGGAGGATGTCCTGGTCGGGATTTGTTGGGAAATAATACTTGAGTTTAACGATTTTTCAGCCAGGTTTTTACCAACGTTAACAAAGAAGTTGTTTGCTTTATTGATTCCTGTAGATAGTATATCAAGCGGAGGTTCGGGGTTTTTTGATCTAAATGTATGAGTTTTTATAAATTTCCACACAAGCTTACTATTTGTCCCCGCCTTTTGTAATTCATTTTTATCATACTGGTTTTTTAGTTTTTTCAAAAGATTATTACAGAAGTTCCGATACCTTTTATAAGTTACAGAAAGTATTTCGTTATCAGGAGCGAGTTTCAATTTTAGGTGAAGTTTGTCTCTATGCCGTATACATCGAACGAGACCGGGTGTGATCCAGGGTTTAATACAACTATACTTTCTCGGCATTGTCTTAGTGAACGTGTTTTTCCTAATTGCAGATTGTAGCGAATTTATAAAATACTTTAAAGAACTATTTGCATCGTCTGAATTATAAACAGGGTCAAAATTAATACCGCGTATGTCATTTTCAAGGTTTGTCATATTGACTTTAGTGTAGCTACGCATGCAGTTTTTTCTAGGTGAACTTATTTGTAATGTTAGTAGAACAGCTTGATGATCGGTAATTGTAGAATTAGTAACCAATGTTTTGGATGAGTATTTTGATTTTAGAATGATATGATCCAAGCATGAGCCGCTCTGATACGTAGGGTGATAGTGAGCTGGAAGAAGTCCATGAAATGAACAAATATTCAGATAATTATGTACATGGGTATCTGTTTTCCCGGAAGCAATGTTAATGTTAATATCGCCCAAAAGTATTATGTTTTTAAAAGATGTTATGTTTTTTAAGTTTGTGTCGAGTGAGTCTAAAAATCTGTCTATATTTTGGGATGGAGGCCTATAAATAGCCACGACTACCGTGTCTGGAATAATTTTAATTATTAAACAATTACTATCCAGGGATACAGGTTCTTCTTTTACAGTTCTTAAGTTATTTTTGATATAAACTACTAATCCATCGTTCTGGTTTATGTTTCTTTCAGTTCTGTAGGAATAGTAACCGTCAACAGATGGTAAGTTGACTGTCTGTTTTGATAACCAACATTCTGTTAAAACAATAATATCACAGCTTATGTCAAGATCCTGTAATAACACTTCAAAACCGTTCATGTTTCGATTTATGCTGCGAATATTCTGTGTAAGCAGGGTTAACGTTTTGTCACCAGAAGGAAGAAGGTATTTACAATCCTCAACATTACATACTTTAGACTCAGACACCGAAAAACTATCTAGATCGCAAATTAGCTGATTTGTCATGATGACAGTTACAAAAGAAGAAAAAAATACAAGCTACCTGTTTATCTGCTAACTAAATAAAGTGTTAGGTGGCGCTCTTAGGCGCCTTCATAGTCAATTGAGTTGATGTAGTTCAATTCTGCATGTTTGCGGGCCGGGCAACCTACATCACCAGTTGGATGGTCACATTTCCTCTTGAAGCGCTTACACGTTGAAAATAATCACGTTTGCTGCAAAATAATCACGTTTGCTGTATGGGAGCCCGACTTAAATATTTATTTTATAATGTTTTTAGTATTTGTTTTTATAGCGGCAACTGAAATACATCATCTGTGAAAATATCAACTGTCTAGCTATAGTTCATGAGAAACAGCCTGGTGACGAACGAACGGACGGACGGACGGACGGACAGCGGAGTCTTAGTAATAAGGTCCCGTTTTACCCTTTGGGTACGGAACTGTAAAAAACGAAAATCGTTGTATGTAGTTTTGCACACATTCGCAGCAAGACAATTGACCGTGACACAGATGGATGCACGGCAGAAAACTTTTTTTTTTCAATCCTACTTTTCTTTCCGGCAAATATACTCGGAACAAGACTAGAAATGATTTCCCTAACAGACGAATTAATTACCAACATACGAATTTGTACGGAACTCTTGGTGCGCTAGTCAGACTCGCCCTTGTCTGGTTGTTAGACTTAGGTTTCCCCATAGATATCAGTAAAGTAATACTGCAGGCATGAATTATTGATAACAATGATAAGATTTATAACTTTAGAATAATATTTTGGGAAACAACAGAAAATAAGTAGATTTATATCTAAATATGATTCAAATTTTGAGTCATTCGCACTACCGAAGTTTCGAGCTTATAGCTATTGGAGACTGATGCATCGGCTATTGAGGTAGTGAACTTTCAAGCTAATGATGCTTTGATCAAGTACATTCAGTTCCGCCATATTAACACCCGTATTTATAAACAAGTAAAAGTAATTACTTGAGTAAAAGTAATTACTTAAGAAACGATTTCTATTCTATAGTTAAGAAATTACTCGAAGTTAGAACTGTCAAAAGTTAGAATTTTTAACCAAGTAATAGTCACCATTTCCTTTACTTAGGCATTACTTTGCGCTACCCAGTAAACTATAGCAGTCTTTGTTTTGAGGTTATTTTGGTTAAAAATAGATACTTTAGATAGCATTGAAGCGGTTTTTGCTGTTGTAGACAATATAGATGATAATATATTAGAAGAGGTAGAAGTTGCTGAACCTAGAAATCCCAAAGTTTACTTTCGTGATGTGGATCCATTTCATGACTATTCGGAAAATTGGTTTAAAAAAGATTTCGTTTCTCCAAAAGTGTTGTGATAAATGTGATTTTACCGAGAATTACAGATTCTTTACAATCAGAGACACAAACAGGGCTTCCTATAACTCCACTGTGTCAGTTGCTTACTGCTTTGCGTTTTTATGCCACTGGAAGCTTTCAGGTTGTATGTGGAGATATCATGCATATTTCGCAATCGACGATTTGTGACTTGAGCAATTGCTCAAGTAAGTAACGTGCTTTACTCCACTATTGAATACGATTTTTTAATTAAGAATTCTAACTTTAAGTAATGACTACATTAAGAAATTACTTAGCAACAAGTAATTACTTCTTTATAAATACGGGTGTAAATCTTGATAATAATGAAGAAACTATAGATAAGTGACATTCTGTCAGTGGTAGCGTAGCGAAAAAGATTGGTAAAATATCAAAAATGTATGGATACGGAACTCTGGATAGACATCCGATACTTTTCAGATAGCTCAAGAACGAATGATCAACAATTTTTACAGAAAATGCCATATCTATGAAAATATCTTTAAATATAGATTATTGAGGCCGTTAACTCGAAACAAATGTATGCCACATAGTCATATGATTTTTTTTCTAAATTAAGTATATACAAGTAAGTAGGTACCCACTTTTGACACACGTTGGAAAAATATCTGCTGTTTTTGACAAGGGGGTTTTAATAATATAGACCGGCAGATCAGGTAAGATTTGTCACTACCAGGTGTTTTTTACTTAGAATATCAAACGGTGAATTTGGGTTTGAAGGTTCTTTGCTAACAAGCCGTCCGTAGGACGTCGTTACTTGAAGGTTGAAAACATTCGACCCAACGTTTTCGAGATTTTTTTAATTCTGGGAAAAGGTATTCGATTACGCGTGGGTAATCCGGATTAAGCAGTGTCTAATGTCGCAGGAGCCATTTCCGCCGTATTGAATTCCGAGCGCTGTGAAGGATTCCAGAGGTAACGCCAGAGCGAAGTGAGGGAGATAATACTAGATTCCTGCTTGTAACGAAGTAATTAAGTTAGCTCAAGGCAAATACACCTTTATACCCCAGGAGAATACTATACTATGCCTTTTTTAAGGATGGTACATCATCAAATGACTTCTACTACTCTGGGCGGAGCGAAAGGAACTGTCAGACACTTGCTGACTAAAACTCATGCGTGTTCCTCCAAATACCCTTTGCGTTCCAGGGCCGCGTCGACTCTTTCGAACAAATTCCGGCGTAAAGTTTGCATCTCCTTCATACGGCCCGACTCCTCCTTCACTAGCATTACTTCTTCGAAGAAAGAGGTGACTGCTTCCCATGCCTCGTCACTCCGGACCATGGATTGAACTAGGGTCGAAAACGAGAGGTCGCAGCCGCCGATCGCCTCGACGAGCACACAGCGGTGCTCCACCCAAGCAGGACGGATCTCCGCCGTATGGTCCACCGTGTCCTCCGGGTGATCCTACCTGTATCAAGCGGAAGGTGAGGACGCCGAGGCGCTTCTCTAGCCACTCTTCAAACACGGGACTTATCGCCACAATAATGGAGTGCCGAACTCTACTATGCCTACTGCGAGATCATTGTTATCATTCATTCATGTCTACGGTTTACCCACCGTTTTTATTGATATCCATGGGGAAACCTAAGACTAAATAAGCATTCGATAAAAAAACCTAATTGAAGAATTATAATCAACGTATTTAGAGATAAGTTCTATGGCTTATCTCTAAATATTCAAACCAGAACAGCATATAAATATGACTATCGTAAGTAACTTGCATTTATTTTTTGGTTCCAGCAACATGAAGTTCATGGCAGTGACTCTGTTGGCTCTCGTGGCAGTCGCCTCCGCGAGGCACATGCATATCAGCCTAGAAGATGTCATTGATTTGGAAAAGAACTACGCGTACGGATACCTCAACAGAGTCAGTATTCCGTTAGCTGATAAGATCCGTAAAGCCGAGGAGGAGGGCAACCGGGACCTATCCCGAATCGTCGGTGGATCTTTAGCGTCTCTTGGACAGTTCCCATACCAGGTACTGTTATTGTTTATACTAATTTTTTTTTTATGAGAAAATCAGTAATGCCAAAAACATTATAGTATGAAGCATTCTTGTATTTGAATCTTGAACCCAAACACGATCATGTGAAATAATTTTGCAATATGAGGGACACTTTTGAGGTGCAAATTCAAATGTGTGAGAGGTCTTGTTGTGTGGGCTTGATGCATTCTTTTTTAACATATTTTGTAATAAATAATGTTATTGTTATTTAAGAAAATAGATGAAAATTAACCATTCCGTTGACCATCCCTCAGAAACAATTGACTTTGCTGACTTTCCGTGTTATAAATGATATTTATATAATTTTTACTTATTTCACAGGCTGGACTCTTGATGCAACTACCATCGGGTACTGCATTTGCTGGTGGAGTCTTGGTATCCCCAAACAGGGTGTTAAGTGCTGCTCATAACTTTCATGATCACGTGTCATCAGTTACCTCTGTGACTGTGGTTCTTGGCTCCACTACTGTATTCAGCGGTGGTACCAGGTTGATTCCCAGCGCACTTATTTTGCATGAAAATTACATTCCCGTCCCTCCCATAAATGATATTGCTATGCTCTACTTACCACAAAACGTTATTTCATCAAGTAAGTATAATATTTTATAATTAATAGATATTATTTTTAGTTTTTCATATAAAAAACCAATAAAGCCCTATAGGATCAATTGTTTAATTAAATAGATTTTGTCCATATTTAAAAAAACAATAATTTTGAAGTAATTCCAGAAAATAGATTAAGGTTGTCCATTCCCGTCCTTGTTCTGAAACTGCTGAGCCTAAAATAAAAAATATATGCAAATAATATTCCTTAACTTATAAATTACAGGAAAACTTAGTATTATGTTAAAACTGTATGATTCGTTCGGAACGCTTGGCGCGCGAGTCCGTTAAGCGCTTGGCCGATTTTAAACTTCATTACTTCTGTTTTTACTTGTGACATATTATTAACTATGGGACATTTTAAAGTCGTAGGTATTTTATTAGAGGAAGGCTTTGAAGTCCCAACATACATATACAACGTGTAACAGAATAAACGCAATACCTCTAAAAAGGTCATTGTACTCATAATTATGAACAACTTTTACTATGGGACCAACACTGAATTTGCGAAAAAATATCGACTGTCCCATACATTTACCTATGTGCATATAACTCGACAAAATGTACTGTACAGCTGATTTTTTTTTCGCGATTTTGGGCTTGGCCCCATAGTAAAAGTTGTTCATAATGATGAGTACATTGCCCTCTTAAGAGGAAGGAAGAAAGGAAGGAGAGGAAGGAGGTATACGCTGAAGATTTTGGCATAGAATACTGTTGCAAGCTCACATTGGATAGTGCTAACAATAACATATATTTCGCCAGGTATCCTCGCTCCCATCGCTCTGCCCTCTGGATCTCAGTTGGATGAGGACTTCGCTGGTGATATTGGTGTCGCATCGGGCTTCGGAAAAACTGCTGATAGTAAGACAAAAATTTTCTATTATAATTACTTTGTACCAAAAACATTATATTGGTTGTTTGTTACTCAATTCCGACTTAATTATTCAGTAGTGAAGTGGGGATTGAATTACGAAAAAGGTTTTACAAAGGGAAGACCATGTGCTGGATATATCTAAGATACCTGAGTATAATTGGTATGTCTTTCGACTATAGCACAAAAATGACAACGGACAAGGTCGAAGCCGCAGGCAAATGCAACGCTTTGTATAATATTTTAAATAAAATTGTGTTAATTTTACAGTCGGAGGTGTAGTCGCAAACCAGCCGTTGAGCTACGTGCACTTGCCTGTGATCTCCAATGAAGAGTGTGCTCAGACATTCGGCGCTTTCCTCCAACCCTCAAACGTGTGCACCAGCGGCGAAGGTGGCAAAAACATCTGCACTGGTGACTCTGGCGGACCCCTTGCTGTCACCAGGGATGGCAAACCACTTTTGGTATGTAACACATGTAACTAATCCAGTAGGTATAAAAGATTGTGAGAGAGAGATTCACACCAGAATTTTACACCATTTTACTAAGAATAGTACTGAAAGAGTAACTATTCAATATTTCTGCTATGGCTATGGTGATATTCCACATTTTTTGACGTTCTATGCGAGCCAGCCGCATCCTTGAAGTATCATAATACGCTTATTGGCGCGGGCAAGCTATTTAGAGCATTTTTTGAAAGGAAAAAACACAACTTTTTTTGCAATTTAAATAGTAAAAGAGTCAAACCTAATTCAAAGACAAAATCTTTTAAAATGAGCATAATTAATAATGTCTCAATTATTGTAGAAGTTTCTAAATTACAAGGACAAACAATTGTAATGCTCCCGCGCCATCTATGAATGCTTTATGCACAAAAATAGTACACATAAGCGGACTTTCAAGGTCACCGTAGGCGCCGGCCGGGGCGGGTGGCGGCCTGGGGTTTTCCACGCGCGCCTCAAAGATATGCTAGCAAGGTAGACGGGCCCGCTATGGCCATGGAGCCTGCCAAGGTTGCGGAATAAGTTCAAAAGAGTCACCACCGCGGCCCTTGAACGTAAATGGCATAAGGAGGAACACGGATGGGTTTTAGTAAGTAAGAGTCTGATACTCCCTTCCGCTCCACCCAAATCAGAGAAAATCATTTTGATGATCAATAAAAACAAAAATCTAATAAGCGGACTCAATGCAGTAGCCATTTTCTACCAACCGACGTGGAGGATGTTAATTAGCTTTTCCATAAAATCTAGAACATTATCTAATTTTTTTTTTCTTTGTCACAACAGATTGGAATCACTTCATTTGGGGCAGGTCTGTGTGAGATCGGTAGACCTTCAGCTTACGCAAGAGTCACCTTCTATATGGACTGGGTCAACAAGCACATTTGAAAGATTGATCATTAGTACCTACTGATTCTCAACCCAGTTCAAATACAAAATTGTAATAAGGTTGAGAGAGTAAAACTACAGGTAGTGCTTAGGCACTTTTTGGACTTCCTTCATTCCTAGCTTCTCTGTGACCTGCAAATATGCAAACCCTTGGAATAGATTGATTTATCAAAAATGCCTTTGATGTGGTGGTCACACGACATCAATTATAGATAAGTTAGAGTGAATTGAATTTAACCAGGTCTTAAAAAAATAGCGTAACAGTCAACAACGTGGCATTATTAGTTCACTTTGTGTATGAGTAAATTATTAAGTGTTAGAAACAATGTAACGTAAACTAAACTTAGTTAGGAATCATCTAGTATTTATGATCTTTCTTATTAATTTTATGTGACTTCTGTTAAATTTGGTAAAATAGGTTAATCAAATAGATCAATAATTTTAACACAGTTACTATTCTAATATTAAGTAAATATTGCTTAAAATTCGTAAAAGATTCTTAGTACGTTGTTAGAGGCCTTGCCGCCTGTGTTAAAGGACCCTCCTAGGACAGGCATCTAACATTGTTCTACCTATATTAATATCTAAGATTAATAAATCAATTTGAATTTTGAATAAAGATTTATTATTTATTATTATCAATAAAGCTAAGCAAAATACAGATATGATACCCTACTCGGCATATGGCGTTCCACAGGGAAGCGAGTTAGGCCCAATATTATCTTTCTATCCATTGATTGGAGAAATTGACTGACTGATATCTTAACGCACAGCTGAAATTACTGGGATTAGGAACATGAAATTTTGCACAGGGCTTATGATACGGGTATATGTGAGTATCAACAAGGGATTTTGCAAAATCAACCTTTAGGGGTAGAAAGGGGAAGATCGCTTATATGTAAAATCTTATTGTTTGGGTTAATAAACTTGAAACTTAATACAGACTATGTATACAAAAAACTACTACAATGGGGTTTACGAGTTTTAAAGTTTGTTTTGAAAAATCTTAACGCTTGGTCTAATGTAAGTAAAACTCCGCATTCTTAAGTTTTTTTGGAAATCTAAAAATTCAACCCCTAAGGGAAAAGGGGTGATTAAGTTTAAGGAGAGGAATTTACTGCTTGCTTTAATTTTATTGAAACTTGGTAGACATAAATCTAAAGTGAACTAATTGTAATTTGGAGGTAGTGGAACAGAGAGTAAAGTCCCGCAAACCTCCGTTGAAAAGGGAGGATCCTCCGACCAGACGGCTGGTTTGTCTGGTGGGCAGCTGCCCGAGAGTTGATATTCGGGCTTTGCATATGTTCTAATCGCACGGTAAACCCTGATATCGCGATTTAGGATTTTGTCCAGTAAGTTCGCAGCTGTCGAGATAGATGGCACTGCGAGTCTCATTTGTTGATTCCGCTACGTTTTGTGGCGGTATTAATGTCGCCTACATCACTCACCTCCGGAGACCGGAGGTCGATAGTGGATGAGTCGTCCATACATCTTGAGATGCTTGCCAAGCCAGTGGAAGGTTGGTTCCAGTGAGTCGGAACCGGAAGTTGCAGAGTTCTCGGTGAGTCGGAACTGTCTGAGGTGCCTCAGAGAGTCGGGGTGCTGCTGCTGGCGTGACTGCTGGCGTCGACCAAGAGAGGTTCTTCAAGGCTCTTCATATGACTGGCCGAAGGTGCAGTGTGCTTGCCAAGATGGGTCGGAGTTGTGCGACGTGCTGACGTGACTGCTGGCGTCGATCAGGAGAGGTTCTTCAAGGCTCTTCATGTGACTGGCCGAAAGTGGAGCACCAAACGATTTTTTTTCATAATCCTCGCCCATTCGTACAAAAAAGAGGGAAAATGCCTTGTGTTTCTACTGTTCAAATAAATTAAATACTGTGAATGACATGATTTTAATTCACACAAAATGTTCAGTAATTATATGGTAACATTTTTAACCAACATTTTAGTTGGTTAATCCAGATCATGAAATAAGTTAATCTCGCAGACCTAGTTGTTTCGCATACGCCTGAGACAAAATATATCAATACCAAAAATACCAATCTGTAAGATCAATGAAAACAAATAATTATAGAAAGGTTCAAACCACAGGGCATTTAAATTGTATTAACTTGTCACGAAGGCACTGTTATTATTTGATCTGAATTTCGAATTGAGCATGCCACGAGAATCTTACTAAATGCAAAAGTTTGGATGTATGGAGGTCTGTCAATCAGTTGAATCGAACGTGTACCTGGATGAAAGATTTTGGTTGGAGGTTTACGCTCATCGTTCGTGAACACACGCATGTGCACGAAGCTCAACAGTCGGTCGATCCTGTCAACAAGTAAGCTACAAGTAAGCTGCCATTCCATCTTATTTGTATGGTTTGACAACTCACCTGTCGTGCGCCCCGCCCTAGTGTTCACTTCGACATGTTTACACAGAATCGCACTGCTGTTGTGCAGTGCTTAAACCACCTGCAATAATGAAATATGTTATTTTATTGACATCTACTGACGAACAAACAGCAAATAATGAAACCACGCTGTAATGGCCTCTTCTCATACAGAGAAGGGAAGTACAAAAAATGATCACCTAGACGATTACTTACGGTTGGTGATTTCAGACTTATTAACTGCAAGTACAGGTTTTCTCTCAGTGTTTCCTTGGAAAGTATGTGCATGATAATATTTATTGAATACATGGCCTCAAAACTAACAAGCGACGCTTCCACTACTGGATCATCACGACATTCTGTTCAACGAACAACAAAGGACAAGGCAAAGTTTAACAAACTTTTACATAACAGTTTACCGGCCAAGCCCTCATTGAGCTACGAACCAGTCAGCAGAGTGATGGGGATCAGTATATCTGAAGATTAATAAAAAAATATTGTGATTAACCTAAGTTTAGGACTTAAAAATGTAAAGGACTATAAAATAGTTATTTAAATGATATTAGTGCGGTAAGTTGGTTTTTACAAACCAGTAGACGGATGTAAGCCTTACCATAGTCACGAGTTTGTAAATACCAATTTCAGCACGTGTGTCATACAACTATTTTAACAAATTTGCGAGAAAACAGTAAGTACAATATTATAGTGTTTCTAATGATTTTTTTTTTGTTTTTAGATATCAGTCGGATAGTCGCAACAATCTTTGACGTTTCTAATATGAAAATGGCGCGAATTTGCAAATGGAACTACATCTTTCGTCTCATTTCCTCTTTAGTATTAAAGTGCGACAAACGTATTGTGCAAAAGCGCTTCCAAGGAGGTTCAATCATTCAGCTTATTTATTCTCGTAATGGTGGAATTAAAACTCTTTGGTGGAATTCTTATCTTATAAATAGATTGATTGGTTAGCAAACCATAACCACATCACTTTTCATACCGTAGGGTTTCGATTTGTATATAAAATTCGTGCTGACTACCCTGGTATTACCAGTGCGTCATCCAAGTTGTTAGCAGCGGTCAACATCCTGGTTGGAAATACCAGAACAGGACTGGATAAAGAAACCCCATGGCGTTTCTTCACATCGCACATTTCGCGTCATGGCATTTAAAAAAACCGGCCAAGTGTGAGTCGGGCTCGTGCACGAAGGGTTCCGTACCATTATCTATAAAGAACGGAAAAAAATCACTTTTGTTGTATGGGAGCCCTGATTAAATGTTTATTTTATTCTGTTTTTAATATTTGTTGTTATAGCGGCAACAGAAATACGTCATTTTCTGAAAATTTCAACTGTCTAGCTATCACGGCTCATACAGCCTAGTGACAGACAGACGGACAGACAGACAGACGGACTGCGGAGTCTTAGTAAAAGAGACCCTTTTTTACCCTTTGGGCACGAAACCCTAAAAACGGCCACAACGCGTTGTGTCAAAGAACAAAATCCATAACGTGTTCTGAGCCCGGACTGATGCGATGCAACCACATTGCGAAATAAGGTTAGGTGAGAGAAATTAGGGCACTCCGACACGGATAGAATGGGTTTGAGTAGGATGACGTCATAATCGGGATGACACGAGAATTAGCAAGCAATTAACATTCATTGATTGTGCTCTAAGATTCGCAATGATTGATTTGGTATTAGTGAGAGACAATGCTGCTGCTTGTATGACTTCTGAGGATGAGTCCAGGGTTCAATTCCCCGATCGGGCAAAGTGTAATTGAGATTTCCCATTATGACTTTCTCGGTAGCAATCCGGAGTTAGAGCTTGGTAGTGAAACCCGTGCCACGGAAAGGTGGTTAAACTGTTGATCCTGCACCTGATCTCTCTGGTCGTGTCGGATTGGTATAGGACATAGGACTATGACAGTTAGGATGGGAAGAAAACAAATGTTTTTGACCTGAATTTAATATATACATAACTGGTTGCACGTATTGCAACACTCATTAAGAATCTAAACAAAAAACCAGGTCAGATAATTAAACTTTGAAACAATGCAAATTAATAGAGAGAATTTTCCAAATGGTTTTGTGTTCAACGCGACCAATTTATTCTTATCGTCCTTGCTTGTTGTAAAAGCGGATACGGAGCAGCACAAATGAACCATGAACTTACCGAATACAGTGGGAAAAAGCATGTAGTCTGTAAAATGTACACTGGTGGTATCCACACCTGTAACACTTACACTTAAACAAGCTTTAGTGTTAAAGGTGTGGGTACCACTGGTGTATATTTTGCCTGCTTCTTCTTCGATCGTCCGTCTCCAGGAAGGACCCTGCAGACGGTTCAGGCTACTTTTTTATCTCTGTAGGTACTAAAATAAAAAAATAGATTTGTTACATGTGGTAAAGCAAACAATAAAATAAAATAATTTCATTTAAAATTTTATTTCGTTTGAAGCAGTGAGAACTAGATTATTATTCGTAAACCAATCCGTAACCATGGACAGTGCTGTTTACGTCATCAAACCATCTACGACCAATGACGAGCATCTATCTACATTGAATGTGATGAATGAGCTGATGTTCTATGAGAGATTTTATTATTGTCATTTATATAATATAATATTTACGAGTAACATGATTGTACCTTGTATTGAGTCTTAGACACCTAACTAAATTCGTAGCCCGGAAGACTTTATACTGTTTATCTATACTAATGGAAATAGTAATCACGTAGTTTACGCAAAAGCGTTTCTTGGGTACCCAGTCGAAAGCTTAGGTATCCAAGTTTCGGATGATTCATTAGCATTTTCCCAGGATAAATACTGGTTTTTATCTTTATTTCATCGTAATTTATTGAATCAATATTCACTCCTCAATAACCAACACAGGGGTTTCCCAAAAATCAATTAAAAGAACACATTAGGATTAAAATCAGATTTTTATTGTTTATTTACAATACTATTTTAAAGTTTATTGCCGATCCAGTCAATGAAAGAGGTGACTCTGGCAAAAGCTGATGGTTGACTGGCTTCGCATCCACGGGCAGATCCGAAAGAAGTAATACCAATCTGTAGGGGCAATAATAAAGGAATAAGAAATCGACAAGAATAAGAAGGATAAACAGACACGAATAAAAATAATATATATTCTATGAAGACCTAACGTCAGAGAGAAATAGAATAATACGCACCAAGATTGGAATGCCATTCCTAGTGACGGCGAGTGGACCACCGGAGTCACCAGTGCAGATGTTCTTGTTACCCTCACCGCTGGTGCACACGTTGGAGGGTTGCACGAATATGTCGTTGTAAACCTTAATACACTCCTCATTCGTAATTACTGATAAATGCACGTAGCTCAACGGCTGGTTGAAGGATATTCCGCCTCCTGTAATCATTAATATTATGGAAATATTCACTAACGAAATAAATACAGTAAAAAAAAAGACTTAATGGTCTATATTTTGTTTTAATCTGAATATGCTGACAACATTTTGTTAATGGTTTTTGAATTTTTTCTTTACCATCTGAAGTTAATCCGTAGCCAGATGCAATAGCGATTTCACCAGCGAAGTCTTCGTTGAGCAAAGATCCAGATGGGAGAGCGATAGGTGCGAGGATATCTAAAAAGAACGAGACCATAATAAAAAAAACACAGCGCAAGGAGTTGGTAGCATTAAAAATTACCATTTTCCCAGCAACAAGATAAATTAAATTATTTTTGCTTATTATGTTGTGTGATGGTGTGTGTGTGGTGTGTTGTGTGTGTCTTTATTTATTCCCTCTAAGTAACTTGTTAACACAGGATCCTATTGCAAATGTTGTTATAAAATATTGTTCTGTAATCGAGTCTTGGTGTGCATAGGTATGTTAATATATAAATAATATTTTTTGTTAATATTGTTTTAGAATGCAATAGGTAGTAGGAAACCAGAAAGAGGTAAATGCAAACACTTTATACTTACTAGAAATAGATACGGCATACGGTAAGTTGACCATAGCAACGTCATTTCTGATGAAAGCGGGTGTCCAATTTTCGTGTAAAACAAAGTCGGTGGTCACTATTCTGGTACCACCCGTGTATATGGTAATGGAGCCGAGTACAACGTTCACTTTTGTAACTGATACTACAGCGTCGTTCAAATTGTGGGCTGCAGTTAGTACCCTAGTTGGAGATACAAGAGCAGCACTGGACAAAGAGGTTCCACGTGGATTCTCTGTTAGAAGACCAACCTGGAAAATAAACATTGGTTTCAATAAAAGCCACAATTACTTGGATGACACAAAGTAACATGTGATTTCACAACGATTTTATTTGTTCACATTTTAAAATAAAAAAAAAAGATGGTAATGAAGCAAGGGCAAAAGTGATCATTCTAAACTCAGCAGTAATTGATGAGTTTGAATGCGTACAAAACAAAATCAAGGCGAGATATCATTAACACGAATATTTGACAAAATACATTACTTTAAAACTGGTACCTGATATGGGAACTGTCCAAGGGAGGCAAGAGAACCACCGATGATCCTGGATGGATTTCTGTTGGCTTCCTCCTCTAGTTTACGGACCTTCTCAGCTAAAGGCATACCGATTCTGGTGATGTATCCGTAAGCGGTGTTCTCTTCAAAATCAATGACATCTTCCAGAGTGATGTGCCTCGCGGAGGTGACCACAACTAGAGCAAACAGAGTCACGACCAAGAACTTCATGTTACTGCTACTAACATATAAAACTAGGAAGGATCTCTAGTTTGTGTTATTTATATACACGCACGGACAAAATATTTCAATTGATAACGATTATGAGTTGATAATGATAATATCATACGATAAAAATCAGAAACGAACTCTGGTTTCCCCAAAAATACTTTATATAGATTGAGAACCTGCCGATTGAGTCCTATCTGATCGAGTTATCGGAAAGAAGCAATTTGCAGAAAAACTAGACCATTAGGTAATGGTCCTGTCTTTCTGAAAATTGCTTCTTTCCCTTCTAAAATAAGTTGACCTGTCGAGGCGCAGTCTGGCTTTTTTTTGCAAGGATTTTATTTGCAACGATATCTTGGCCACAAAATATCTCATTTATTTACCGAATGGAACTAATGTGTTGGTATTGAGACAGTAAAGCAGAACTTAATACTGCTGGTCTGCCACGGCTGATATTAGCGGGTCTCGCCAGCAGACCAAATTTAAGAGACAGTTGAGAGATCCATTTAACCTGGAAATGGACCTGGACCCGTCATCATAAGCCGTGGCACACCAGCAGTTTTTAGTTCTGCTTATTGGTCTCTGTCCCAACAGATAAGTTTTTTCGGTTACTAAATGAGATATTTTGTGGCCAAAAGATCGTTACAAAATTATTCTTGCAAAAAGTGCCTGTTGCAACTCGGCAGACCATCTAATTTCAGGACCACTAATGGTCTAATTCTTTTACAAATTAGTACTACTTTCCGGTAACTCGGAAAGATAGAATTTTGAACAGTCGGCTCTCAAACTAAAAGGGGTGATGTAGTTTTAAAAGAAGGTTTTTACTGCTTGCTTACTACTGCTTTATTTCGAAAATCATTATAAACAAGCTAATAGTCGTAAATATCTCCAACGGTGCCAGATCGACTATCGGTACATCGAGGTGGTGAAGTGTTTGAATGAAAACACCACCATGTTAGTCCGATTTCAGCATCAGACCTCGAAACCTATCCTCCTGCAGCGGGATATAAGGCAGGGAGACGTCATTTCTCCGAAACTGTTCACGGCCGCAATGGAGGATGTCTTCAAGATTTTGGGCTGGAGGCTAGGTTTTAATGGTGAGTACATCACTACGAGTATAATATCGTCGTGATTAAATGTTTTTATTGTACCTTTCTATGTGCATTTAATTCGAAATAAAATCAACAATGTG
The DNA here is from genome assembly GCA_947386135.1 of Melanchra persicariae. Taxonomy (NCBI): domain Eukaryota; kingdom Metazoa; phylum Arthropoda; class Insecta; order Lepidoptera; family Noctuidae; genus Melanchra; species Melanchra persicariae. The sequence goes on from OX376659.1 coordinate 9,221,619, forward strand.
ATTCAGATTAAAAAATAAGCAACATTTAATTAAAAATTCAATCAAAATACAAAGTACGAAGGCGATCAACTATATAATAATTTACCGGCAGATATTGGGAACACATCTTCTTTAAACGTATTTAAAGCTAAACTCAAGCAGTAGGTACGTCACTAACAACACAAAGCTATATGTATAAGCTAGTCTAGTAATAACTACACTACCCGTCGTGTACCTATGTCCGATACTTTTTTTTGCACAGGGCGATTCTTACATTGTCCTTTGATGTTTAAAAAGTGCTGGCACTCAGCGTAACTTAATTAAATGACTTTTAATTTAATTTGTTAGCCCGGATAACTGCTTATCTGAACATTGAAACTAAATCAAAATCAAAATGGAAATCGTAATCACGTAGTTTACGCAAAAGCGGCAGTGACAGAAACACAATCAAAAGCTAACCAGATAAATACTGGCTGATATAGAAAAAGAAATGATGGCAGTACCTAATCCATGCTTAAATATTTTATGATATCATCTTTAATTTATCATAATCTATTTATCAATCATCACAGGGCTGTCCCAAAAATGAGTTAAAAGAACATAATAGGATTAAAATCAGATTTTTATTGTTTATTTACAATATTATTTTAAAGTTTATTGCTGATCCAGTCCATGAAAGAGGTGACTCTGGCATAAGCTGATGGTTGACTGGCTTCGCAATTGATAGATCCGAACGAAGTTATACCAATCTGTCGGGAAAATAATAAAGGAATAAGGAATCAAATTAACACACAGGCATAAAAATAATAGTTATTCTATGAAGACATGACGTCAGGAAGAGATAGAATTCTCCAAACAAAATACCCACCAAGATTGGAATGTCATTCCTAGTGACGGCGAGTGGACCGCCGGAGTCACCAGTGCAGATGTTCTTGTTACCCTCACCGCTGGTGCACACGTTGGAGGGTTGCACGAATATGTCGTTGTAAACATCAATACACTCCTCATTCGTAATCACTGGTAAATGCACGAAGCTCAACGGCTGGTTGAAAGATACGCCACCATCTGTAATCATAAACATCAGATCAATCATAAATTCAGATTAATTAATAACAGAGTAAAAAGCTCTATAGATTAACAATTTAACAGGTGCCAAATTGGGGTTCCGAACGTATGTATGGAACCCTTATAATCATAATCATAATAATCACTTTATTATCAGGCAATTGAGGCCCATAGATAAAATACACACAACTAAATGGAATGGATGGGATCACTCGTGTGTCTGTTAGTGTGGCTGGCTGACGGTTTGTCCGTTTGTCACAGTCAATTTTCTCGGAATTCACTTGACCGATTTCATTGACATTTGGTACAAAAATGAAATTCTGTGACCGAAACACGGACGCGGTACGTAAATGAATTTGGTTTAGGGACAAATTAGAAAATAAAATATATTTCTGTACTTTGTGTTATATCAAATAAAAGGGCTTATTGTGACGATCGAGAGTATATATTTTTCATAATTTTAAAGTAAACGGGTTTGAAGTTATTAAACAAAATAGATGGGAATCGAACATTCCCCTTCTTATCTCCGAAACTATTGAGCCTATAACTTTGAAAAAAGTGCAAAAATAGTTCCTAGCCCTTTTGATAAAAAAATATTCGAAATGATTCTTTCGGAAATCTTTGCGCGCGAGTCCAACTCGCACTTAGCCGATTTTATTTTATTAGTTCGACTAAATATCGAGGCTCCTTACCATTTGAAGTTTTTCCAAAACCAGATGCAATAGCAATTTCACCAGCGAAGTCTTCATTGAGTAGAGATCCAGATGGCAGAGCAATAGGTGCAAGTATATCTATAAATAATTAGTAAAAATGAGAACAAGATTAAAAAAGAAGACGCAACTAGTAGCCGTAAAATTACGTCAATACCAGGAACAATATAATACAACTTTACTTTGCATATTTTAATTGTTTCCTTTGTATTATTTTAAATTGCAATACCAGGAAACCAGAAAAAGTTGTTTACACAGGATCCTATTGTAAATGTTATTATAAAATATTGTTCTGTAAGCGAGTCGTTGGTGTGCTTGTGTTATTAAATAAATAGTATTTTTTTGTTAATATTATTTTAAAATGCAATAAGTAGTAGGAAATTAGAAAAAGGGAAAATGCAAACACATACTTACTAGAAATAGATACGGCAAACGGTAGGTTGACCATAGCAACGTCATTTCTGATTAAGGCGGGTGTCCAATTTTCGTGTAAAACAAAGTCGGTGGTCACTATTCTGGTACCACCCGTGAATATGGTAATGGAGCCGAGTACAACGTTCACTTTTGTAACTGATACTATAGCATCGTTCAAATTGTGGGCTGCAGTTAGTACCCTAGTTGGAGATACAAGAGCAGCACTGGACAAAGAGGTGCCACGTGGATTCTCTGTGAGAAGACCAACCTGGGAAATAGACATTGGTTTCAATGAAACTTGGATGACAGAAAGTAATATGCGATTTCACAAAGTTTTTATTACTTCACATTTTAAAACAATGAAAAGATGGTAGTGAAGCAAGGGCAAAAGTGATCATTCTAAACTTAGCAGTAATTGACGAATTTTGAATGCGTACTTAACAGAATCAAGTTGCGACTTCATTAATACGAGTATTTGACAAATTACATTACTTTAAAACTGGTACCTGATATGGGAACTGTCCAAGGAAGGCAAGAGAACCACCGATGATCCTGGATGGATTTCTGCTGGCATCCTTTTCAAGTTTACGGACCTTCTCAGCTAAAGGCATACCGATTCTGGTTATGTACCCGTAAGCGGTGTTCTCTTCAAAATCAATGACATCTTCCAGAGTGATGTGCCTCGCGGAGGTGACCGCTACCAGAGCAAAGAGAGTCACGACCAAGAACTTCATGTTACTGCTACCAAAATACTAGGAAAGAACGTGTTTGTATTATTTATATACGTGCGATACGGCGCGGGTGGACATTTCATTTGATAATAATTATCTGTTGATAGTGATAGTTAATATCTAACAATAAAAATCAGAGACGATCACTGGTTTCCCCAAAGATATTTGATAACATTGTAGAGTAATTAGTAGGTAGTCAAGTTTTTTTTAAGTTTTGAGAATGTTGCATCCGAATACAAATTATTAAAATGTTAAATCGAATTATGAAGTCGAGTACTAGAAACCCATGTTTATTTTTATTTTTTGTTTTGTTAGACATGAAAATAGGTTTCCTTACGACCAACAGAACGAATGTGTCGCTTGAGTTTATTATTAGTTACCAGGCAAATTAGCTTTGAACCTAGCATGCAGCAGTGCGTTCATAGAAAAACGTCTCTTATTCTTTTAAGTCCTTTTTTAACCCCCGATGCAAAAAGAGGTGTGTTATAAGTTTGAGGTCGATGTCTGTGTGTGTGTGTCTGTCCGTGGCATCGTAGCTTTCAAACGGATGGACCGATTTCGATGCGGTGTTTTTCAATAGAAAGCCAGTTTCCTTGCGATGGTCCTTAGCTATGTTTGGTAAAAACTGGTTCAGCAGTTTGAAGAGTATCAGCTCTTTTCCAAAATGATGTAAGGCATTTTTGGCATAAAATTGAATTACTTTTTATTTACGTAAGATTACTCAATTAAACGCTTCACGTTTAATATATTCACGCCCTTTAAGTTGGTTTAGTTTAAAAAGCTTGAAATAAAAATTCAATTAAAAATTTAAAAACCCCCTACGCAAAAAATACATTATGTAGTTTAAGATACAACCCTACTAAATATTTAGTATAGAATATTTATTTATCTGTGTATATATTATATTTAAAGTAGGTAATGTCGCACCGATGACAGCCCCATTTGTTGTCCAGGCAATTACTGTCCATTCCAGGTTGCCTGGTAGAGATCGCGGAATGCGATAAGGCCGCCCATTGTACATGTGTTTTAGTTAGTACCTAATGTTAATTTTATGTTATTATCGGTGTGCAATAAAGTATATAATAAATAAATAAAAAATATATAAACCCATAAAAAGAAAAAAATATTATCCTAAAGAATAATTAAAGTCGCGGCGGGGTATCGCTATGTAACAAACTTGACATATCGATTCTGAACTAATGAGGCTTCCGGCGACTGGGACCGCAATTAACTAGGACCGCGGTCCCAGTCGCCGGATCCGTAAAAAATAAATATTTTTCTTCCGGCGACTGGGACCACTCATAAATGATAACTGAAATCAAAAAATGTACAGACAAACGAAACATTTTAGATGTAATAATTGAAGAAAAATCCTTTTTGATTTAAAAACATCATTTATTGATAGAAAAAAACAGCCTTTGACTACAGTTATGTTATTTAAAACTTTCGTAATAAAAACATACACATAAATCATGCTAATAATAATAAAAAAATAACATAAATCGTGCTTATAATAATCAACAATTTTTAAACAATTAAGAATCAGAGTTAATAATTATACAATGCTATGCCCTTTGTGTGTGTTTTACCTGCATGTGTGAATTATGTAAAAACGGGCTAGCTTAATCTATTACTAAGCGCATAGGATAAATTCATGTTTAGAACGAGTCAATGATATTCATATAAATAATTTAGATTTTTTTTCGTTTGACTGTACCGATTTTGGCTTGAATTATTAAGTTATCTATGAGTGGTCCCAGTCACCGGAAGAAAAATATTTATTTTTTATGGATCCGGCGACTGGGACCGCGATCCTAGTTAATTGCGGTCCCAGTCACCGGAAGCCTCGAACTAATCATACCCCGCCGCGACTTTAATTATTTTTTAAGATAATTATATTTTTACTTGTTGTGGTATTTTTTGCGTAGGTGGTTTCTTCTGTTACGAACTGTCGTGAACAATGTAATATGAGCCGTCGTCTGTGGAAATGCTAGAACAGCGGACTATCGTCTAAAACACCAGAAAAAGTACGCGTGCGTGAGGTGAAAAGCGTCAGTGTGTTCCAGTGCCCCCAGCAATATCACTCTCGGACTCAAACCTCCAGTCTGCCGATGTTGAAGACATTAGTGACGGGGAATTGAAAGGTTAGTGGTGATTGTTTCCTACCAACTTCCTTTTGTCCAGTGTCCTACTTTCGTCGTCCTAATTCGCATCGCATTTTGCAAGGTTACGTACATCATACTTACGTAGGTACTCTTTTCAAACCTCGCATCCCCATACAGTCCACTATTTCAAAGCACCCTGTGTAGTAGTAGCAGTGGTGTTAGGCGTCACTATTAACAATGAACGCCGTGTCCAGGAGTACTACTTTTTTTTTTTTTTTTTTTTTTTTTTTTCGGTATGACCACTAGCAAGTTAACACGCAAGGGCTAGCAACTGCTTAACCGGACTAACCTGTGGTGGCCTCAAAAGAATTTAAGGCCCCCAGCCAAGGCAACAAATCTAGCTACAAGCTAAAACTACTGACCGCTCGCTAAGGGCATTCCCTATGGAATACGACCTCGGCTTAGCGGCGTCAGTTTGGGACAGCAAGGGACAATCAGGCTGGGTCGTTTTATTATTTAGGGGTTATTAAAGCTAAAAGGCTCAGCGGTGCGGGCTGGCTCGTTTGCAAAAGTCGGGGAGGGTTTTGAATGGGGCGTCGCGACGGACCTCGGCGGCGAGGTCGGAATACGGAACGCGGTCTGTGTTTGTTTTTTCTAAGAGTGCTGGTTTCCCTACAGCTTTCCTGAATCGTTGTGATCTCGTCATCTGACTCGACGAGTGTATGCCGAGGACGGCGAATCTTGCTAATACGAGAGGGAGTGTATTGTGAGGCCTTTGAAATCAAAGGGTTGCTGTGTTTCTCAGCTGATTCAATAAAACGCTTTGTAAGACGTTTCATGAATTGTTTTATTGTCGGGATTTTGAGGTCGACATGAAGTCGTTCATTCCTAATAAACCACGGGGCGCCCGTGGCTTTTCGGAGAAACCGGTTTTGGACTACTTGCATCCTGTGGATTTGCTTTGACTTTGTGTGTGCGAATGTGGCACACGCATAAGTCATAATCGGGCGAATGTACGTTGTGTAAATGCGCAGTTTACATTTAAGGGACAGCTTGCTGCGTGCATTCAGCATGGAGTGGAGTCTACCTAGAGCAAAAGCGGCGCGCGAACGTACCGTTTTTATGTGCTCAGCAAAAGTGAGTCTGTGGTCTAGTATCACACCTAGATATTTGGTTTGCTTTTCCCACGGGATCTGCTTACCAAACATGGTGATCGGACTCGGTGGTTTGGGAACGAGTCTAGCCCGCTGCTTGTAAAACAAGACCGCCTGGCTTTTCTCGGGATTAACTTCAAATCTCCAGAATTTAAACCAATCGCCTAGGTCGATGGCCGCCTTCTGGAGATTTTTGGCTATTGACTTTTCACTACTGCCTGAGCAATAGATGGCCGTGTCATCGGCAAAAAGAGCTAACTGCGTCTTGTCATTTCTGGGAATGTCGCTTGTGAACAGCGTGAAAAATAAGGGTGAGAGCACACCGCCTTGAGGGACGCCGGCTCGGATAGGGTGGGGGGAGGAAAGCGCACCTTCGATACGATACCGAAAGGTGCGATTCGATAAATAGTCTCGTATGATGAGCACGAGACGGTCAGGCACGCCGAGTTTGTATAGCTTATAAATTAAGCCATTGTGCCAGACTTTGTCGAAAGCTTTCGCTATATCAAAGAACACGGCTCCCGTTTTTAAACCGCGTTGAGTGCGGTCGCTGATATGTTCAACGATACGGTAAACCTGTTGGACACATGAGTGATTAGCTCGAAAGCCAAACTGTTCATTTGGGAGGAGGCCCTTGGCTTCGGCATAGTCCCTGAGTCGCTTATAAATAAGGCGCTCGTAGATTTTACCTAAGACCTTGAGCAGACTGATGGGGCGATAGCTATTAGGGGAGGACTTTGGCTTTCCCGGTTTTGGAATACCGATAACGGTCGCCTCTTTCCACGATTGTGGGAACATGTTGTTGGACAGAGCGCCGTTGAAAATGGCAGTCATCAACATGATAAGGGAAGCTGGGAAAAAACGGAACACCTTGTTGGTGATACCGTCTGACCCAGGGGCTTTCCTGGGTTTGAGTTTCCCGATTATATCCTTCACCTCATCTGGAGTGATGGGGGGGAGGGGGTCCTCGGGGTCCTCAACGGGGGGGAGAGAAGTCCTACGTTCGACCTCAGCGTCCACCTTGGTGAGGTGAACTGGGTCAACCGGGTAGGAGCTAGGAGAGCACTGGGACTCTAGGCTGTCGGCCAGGCATTCTGCTTTCTCATCGTCTTCAAATGCGATGGTATTGTCAGGGCGAGTGAGGGGAGGCATAGTTGTAACCTCAGAGGCGCGTAACTTCCTCTGGAGTTCCCAGAAGGCCTGGTGATTGGGTTCGAGGTCGCCAAGCATCTTTTCCCAGCGACTGCTACGCAGTTCAGCGATGGCGCGACTTACTTTACGCTGTAAGTAGCGCATGTGAACTTTGTTACTGTGGCAGGGAAAGGATGAGTAGGCACGGACCGCCGCGTTCTTCTCCGTCAGCAGAGCACGCACCTCGTCCGGGAGTTTCCAGCGATGATCGCTCATCGCCGGGACCTCCTTTGAGCATTCGCTTAGGACGGATCGCACATGTTCCGTGAAGGAGTCGACCGCAGCCGTCGTGTCGGCGGCAGACTCGATGAGATCTGGGATCTTATCCAAGTGAGGTGACGTGGTGATTTTCAGCTTTTCGCTTACTTTTCTCCAGTCAGTGATCACTCGGGAAGGAGGGGGTTGAGTGGGGTCCATGGTTCCCGATCTGGGGGCAAGCTCCAGAATAACGGGCCTGTGGTCCGAGTTTAGCTCGTCAATTGTCTCCACAGAATGCAGCCTTAGGCTAACATTCTTTAAGAGGGCAATGTCGAGCACATCAGGACGAAAGTTGGGGTCATGAGGGTAGTGAGTGGGATGCATCGGAGCGATGACATCAAAGTTGAGGGGGCCGGAGAGTTCGAAAACGACTCTCCCCCTGGGGTTGGCCGTGAGGCTATTCCACGAGGGGTGTTTGGCATTGAGGTCACCCGCCAGAATGACGGAATCACTCAAAGCGAGAAGTTTAATGAGGTCATCTTTTATCTCCGAGGTGTTAGCCGCCGTGTTGCTGGCGCTAGGAGGAGGGATGTAAGAGGAGATGACCGTGATGGGCTGATGGCCTGTCATACCTAGCCGACAGACAGAGACCTCTACTTGTGCAAGAGTGGGAGGATCCACAGGGATGCAGTAGAGTGAATTTTTATAATAGATAAGGGTACCTCCCCTGTGACATCGGGTCCTATCGTTGCGAACTAAACGGTAGTTTGCAATTTTAGGGTCTCGATGTTGGGGCTTGAGAAAGGTCTCTTGGACCAGAAGTACATCAATTTGATGATCGCGGAGGAATGTGGCGATTTCGTCACGCTGGCTCAGAAGGCCATTGGCATTGAAGAGCCCTATCCGGAGGGCCTTCGGTTTGAGCCTACGGTTAGTGGACTTATCCATTAACTATGGAGTTGAATTTGTAAATATAGTGAGTTACATCACTGAAGTTCTTATAGATTGAGGCATGGTTGCCTCCGCTGGATTTGAGTGCCGCGTTTAAGGCGAGGGCCCTATCAGAATAAAAGGCCAAGAAAGTGATGAGAGACAGATTCTCATCAACATTTTCGACTGACTCGACTAAAACAGCTGGATCAGCTGCGGGAGTAGCCTTTGGTGGGGGAGGGGAGGGTGGTGATAGGCGTGCGTGGGGCCTCGTCTTTGCGAGAGCCGCGCGAGAAGCCGTTGGCGGGGAGAATGGGGGGATGGCTACATCCATAAGGGCGGGGATGGCCTTAGAAGGTGAGGCGTTAGAGGAGGCCTGAGGGGCCTGTGAAGCCTGAGGGGTAGTGGTCCTCAAGGCCGGGAAGTGGGCCTTGTGATTTGCTGCCCTCCAGGGATTAGGGCGCTGATGGCTTTGAGCCATTGGGGTGTTGGTGGCTTGGGTGGGGCGTTCCCTAAACTGGCGGACGTTACCGCGCTTTGCCAGTGAGGGAGAAGAAGACTTAGGTGCCCTGGGGCAGCCCCGGTAATTTGCCGGGTGCCCGGTCTCACCACACAGCACGCAGCTGGGAGGCTCGACACATTGGGATCGGTCCTTTGGGCGTGTGCAGTCAGCGGTGCCGTGGTCACCCAGGCACTTGACGCATCTTGGCTTAGCGTAGCAATTACGCTGAGTGTGGCCGTAGAGTTGGCAGCGATGACACTGCCCAACTATGCCACTCCTATTTGGGTTCTCGGTTTTAATGCCCGAGAGCCTACAGACTTGGCTGAGTTTGAAAATGGGGTGATACCCCTCAACTGGGTCGCAAACGACCAGGATCATGTCGTAGGGTTTACCCCCACGACGGTGCATTCGGTGGACCTCAGCCACTGGAATTTTTTGCGACTTAAGGTCGCTGAGAATATCCTGGACGGATATTTCGTGTGGGACATTACGTACGACCACACGTATTTGTTTTTCCTCCTCGAAAGAGTAGGAATGGAACTGAATGTTCCTTTCCCGGAGGAGTTTATGTAGGCCTCTGTAATCAGTGGCCGTGGGGACTGTTACTTTTATGCCCAGATTGACAGTCTGGGCACGAGTGAATTTTATGTGGCGTGCATCGCACGCCGCAGAGATTTCGGTCCACTTGGTTTTTTCGTGGACGAAGAATGGGGGTGGGGATTTGATCTTAGGGGGGGCGATGGGTGCCGGGGTGGCAATGGCCATGGGGCTGTGGGAGCGGCTTCGTTGCTGGGAGGTACCAGCGCGTGAAGCGGGGCGAGAGGGGGCTGGGGAGGGGAGAGGGGAAGATTGGCCTGAGGGGGCCTTTTGGGTCGGCTTCTTCACCTTGGGTGCTGACTGGGCAGCATTTGACCTCTTCTTCCTCTTGCCCTGGACAACTATGAAGCTGTCCGAGGAGCTCGAGGAGTGGTGTCCATCCGAGTCTGACTCGGAGCCAGACTCATACCCCATTGTGTTGGAGGGGACGGGGGCGGGGGCGGGGGCGCTCAGCTCGGGAGTGAGCTGGCTGTCCAAGGCATCGCTGAATTGGGCGATGTCAGACATTGATGGGGCAGGGGTGGGGGGGGGAGGGGGGCACCGAACGGGTGCGGGGGAAGAACTACGACCGAGCGTCGTGGGGGGGGGGGGGGCACTTTTGTGGTGGCGGGGGGAGGAATGGTTTTGCAGGTGCCAACACTATAGAGGGGGGGGGGGGTTGACACCCTAGGTGGAGATGACGGGACAGTGGTCATCTCACCCTGGATACGTTCAAGAATTGCGTTGAACAACGCAACATCGGGGTCGTCTTTGTACTTTGAAGAAAGGGCGGCGCACAGTGCCATAAGGGCATCTGCTACGCCGGGAGAGGGGAGAGAGTGGTCGGGGATCGGGGCTCTGTTTACCATAATGGTGGCCACCGATGGGGAAGGAGTAGGTATGGCGCTCGAGGCGTCCATCCTGAGAGGGGGGGGGGAGCTAAGCTCCTGTCCCTAAAGACAGTTCCCCAAAAAGAGCCCTTCCCTTGAGCGTTTCCTAGTGCTCTAGCCGGGGAGAAGAAAGCTCAAACAAACTCTCCGGCAGCACAACTGTCTTGGGCCTGAAGGGCCACTAAGCCTAACTCCCCGGGTGGGAGCTCCCGGGGATGAGTACCCTCCCTGCCAGGTTCGGTCAGGGAGGTGAGTACCTGGGGTGAGCCCTAAGCTTGTTTACCCACTGCCAATCTTAATGTGCAGTGGGGCCCTATGGGTCTTTCGACCAAGCTGGTGACGTAGGGGTAGACACACCCAGCCGTCACCAGGTGCACACTGAAAGAAACGGGGTTAGAATTTAGGGCGCGACTAGGAGATCCCCCAAGGCCGCGCTCCTAAACCCTTCCGACTTTACCAAGCCCTGAAGGGGCTTGGTAGGTGTGTCGGGTCAACACCACTTGGCTTAGTTGGCACCGTAAGGTATCCACCAAGTACCACAAACAGTGGATTTTACCTGAAGGGCAAATCTCTATCGATAGCAAGCGAAAGAAATCACTTGCAACCGAAACGAGTCACCTCGTAGCACGCTAAGAGACTGCGTAGCAAGTCTCGTAGCACTGCTACGGAGTGGGCGGAGCTACGTAGCACGCGTAGGCGAGCTAACGTACCTACGCTGTGACGATGCGAAGTCCGAGCTGCGGTGCGCGTAGCGGTCGGCGGTGGCGCGAGGCTACGGGGGCGTAGCGCCGGGGGTCCGCTGCTACGGTCGTAGCGGAGAACTGCGTGGAGGTGGGATGCGTGCGACTCGAACGGGCGCTCGAGGCGGAATGTCTGACAGGAGTACTGCTTTCTAGATCAAGCCTTTGATCGAGCTGCCCAACGAGAGCCTCTTCGGATGTTTAACGAGGCTCTTGACAATGATGTCGCTGGTGTTTTAGAACCATTCATTATTTAAAATCTGCATACAACGGTCAGGACATTACGCATTTTCCATCTAATTCTTAAGAGCGTTTACGCGGTACGGCTTTTCATACAAACTTTCAAGTCCTTATTCTTCAAAATGAATGAACCGATTTTAACGAAACTTGGTATGCATACGCTAGATATCCAGGTCTAAATAGTTATCAGAAAACATTTTTGAAAAAGATTTCAGAGGGAGAGAGAGAGCGATTTTAAGTTTTCTATAGAAAGTGAAAAATCACTATATCCTTCTCCCTGAACTATTTTTCAAAAATGTTTTCTGATAACTATTTAGACCTAGATATCTAGCGTATGTATACCAAGTTTCGTTAAAGTCGGTTCATTCATTTTGAAGAATAAGGACTTGAAAGTTTGTATGAAATGACATACGGCGTACACGCTCTTAAGGAAGCATTCCCTTCGCAGTCCGCAGCGGACTCGTTTCAATAGTTCATCAGTCCTGTATTTTACGAGGCTACAAGTTGTCCGTCAAGTCGCAATTAGTTTTGTTCAGTCCTATTTAAGTTTAACAGTCTCTTGAGCCACAAAAAAAAATGATAATACATGGGTTTCAAGGGTCATATTTAAGGGACAGGTTCTGTATCTATTAGACAGTAAAGAAAAAATAGCGATATGAATATTTTTATTGTTTTAAAAATATCTGACTGCAAAAAACGATGAAAAGTTCAATAATGGATTTAAAGCCACCAACAACATCAAACTGCATTAAATAGCAGATTTGGTAACGAAAAAGTTACAATTGATTTCACTAAACGTAACCTACGTTTAGTGATGTCAATTGAAAGTTTTTGTTGTTGTAGTCACAGGCCGCATGCTGCAAATTATGCACGCATAACGTTTTATGTGATTCTATAACATAGAGACTTGGTTCTCGTGAACGTGATCAAAATGTGAATGCTGAAATCCGTTGGACGAAAATCGAGATCAATATTGACGTTCAAGTGGAACTTAGTTTTCTTATCGCGATCAGCTTTACAAACGGTGAAATCCACCCTAAGTTAGCTTTTAGAGTAAGACTGATTAGTTACGGGTAGGTACCTAGTGTAATTACATTCAGAAAATATTATATTTTCTGTTTTATATTTTGAGTTTTTATTAGTATTTTTCCGTCAGTAAAAACGGGACTATTCTGTGTCCCAAAGCTTTTCTCGGGGACACCGGGAAAAAGTAGCGAATATAGGGATAGTCCCGTTTAAAACGGGACGTATAGTCACGTTATTTATGATATACGTTCAAGATATATTATTTCATTCTATAAATGCTTCAGTTGATTTATCATACAATTAAACTAATGATTGAAAGTTTTATCGTTCTAATTGTATTAAATCTTATACAATTAGAACAACTTTTTTTCGAACCGTCAACAGAACATACAGAAGAAGATCCATAAAACTTCTTTGATTTTCAATATATCATTCCCACAACAATTTAATTTTCAGTGGAATAAATTGTTGCTTATAATTAGCGTACTTCGTTGATCCAGGTAAGGAACGATGTGACTCTGCTAAAGACAGCCGGGTATCCTGCTGTGCAGCCTTGTGTGGATCCGAAGGAGACCACACCGATCTGTAAGGGAATTATTTTAAAGATGGTGAGACAAACGGGACTACGATGCGATTCATGTGGGGTTGGGGCGGTCGGGCCATAACAGGCGACATACGAAAAGTAGAAAGAGTGGAAGCAGGTCCTACAGCGACCACTTTGTTTTAGGGTTATAGTGCATAAAGCTACTTCAGTCCGCAAAGTGTTCAATTAAGCTATTATGCTACAGAGCTGACAAAAACGAAATTTTTTACATACCAGTATGCGTCTGTTGTTGCTGGTAACAACTAGTGGGCCTCCGGAATCACCGGAGCATGGGCTTTGTCCTCTGGGGCCCCTGGTGCAAATGTTTGTCTCAAGATCTTCGTACGGGAAGAACTGGCGACATTCGAGATCACAGGCATGTTGAGGTAACTCAGGTACTGGTATATAGCGACGCTTCCACCTATTCAAAGGAAAAATTTTATATCGCGATATTATTTCAAAAAATCTTTCGATTGTAATCGCTTTTTTAATAATTTTAGATTATATTACAAAACAACATGTTTTTGATATTACAATAAATGATTTTAAACAAAGCCATACAATTATGCAACAATTTAATGTAATATTTAATGGTTATAAAAACAAAATAAATAATTGGGCATTAAAAAATTCATCCACATCGCTGTCAATGACAAAAGTACCCAAAACACTGGGAGCATTTCCGCGTTGAATGGCAATGCTGATTCTTTGGCCAAAGAAAAGCCCAGCCCTCAGGGGGTCGAGTCTGCTATTGCAATCGTGTCTCAATGACCGGTCAATGATCGATTTTTGACGTATAACGTCAAACTTATGACACATTTCCCATACAAAAACTGTCAAAGTTGTCAAATATTCGATCAGTGACCGGTCATTGAGACACGATTGCAATAGCAGACTCGAGACCCTGGTCACGTGAACAGACGACAAGTTGTTAATTATATTTAATACATTTATTTAATTTAATTATATCGGATCTGTATTGAGTTTTTAAAAATAGTATTTTGACAGTCAAAATTAGGTAGTTATCTTGGAAATGCTATTATTTTAATAGACAATTTCTTGTTTGTGTTTAATCGGAGAAATTTTTTAACTGAGAGTAGCTAGAACGACGTTACATAACAAATATTTCGTACGTCCGGGCTGAGTTAAAAGGTAACTCCTCCTATACTACCTATACTTTGATACTTCGATTGCTACTATAAATGCAATAAGTCAGATTCTTGGTAAAGCTTTCACGCCAAAATTGCAAAACCGATTTTGAAGAATTGGGTACAGGAATATGTAAATGGGACCTTGGAGGCGATATTATATTATATTATTTTATAGGTAACGCCGCGGGCAAAAGCTAATTTGTTATAAATTATTTTATACTATTAGATATGTACTGACTTATACTATTAGATGTGAACTGTAAATAAATGTAACGTTATAATTATATACATCTCTTACCTTCGCTGGTGATACCAAATCCAGATGCGGTGGAGATAGCGCCAACAAATTGGTTGGAAATCTCATTTCCAGATGGAAGAGCAATGGGAGCGATGGTGCCTGGAAATCAAGGTAGTTTAAAATAAGCCACAGTAACAGGTAATGAAAGAAAGAAAGAAAACCGTTATACGTAATGTTTATTTGTTTTTCATTTCTTTTTGTGATTTAATTTTGCTGCATAAAAAGCAATGGTTTTTTTCAAAATACTTACTAGAAAAAGCCACAGCAAATGGCAATATGACCATAGCCATATCGTGATAACTTTGAGGCCAGAAACTAGGGTGCAGAATGACGTTGGAGGTAGCCAACCTGGTACCGCCATTGAACACTTGGATTGTGCCCAGGACAATTGTGAACCTCCAGGCCTGGTTTATACCATCGAACCAACAGTGAGCAGCGGTGACAACCCTTCGTGAATTCAACAAAGAACCACCGCAAACACCCTGACGATTGGCGTAGTCAATGATTATACCAGCCTGTCAAGCAATATTTAAGAAATGTTTTAACATTAGAATTTTAGGTTTTAGTGATTAAAAGATAATAAACAAACACTAAACCTGGTAAGGGAACTGGCCGAGTCTAGCAGGTTCACCACCGATGATTCTGGATGGATTTTGGTTGGCTTCCTCCTCAGCTTTGCGGATCTTTTCTGCCAAAGGTGCACCGACTTTATTGAGGTATCCATACGCAGCGTTGTCTTCAAGATCAATGACACTCTCCAGGTCGATGTGTCTCGTGGAGACCACCGTCGCCAGGGCTAATACAATCACGGTTAAGATCTTCATAGTGCCGGTACTAAGAAAAGAATGCAAACACTACTCAGCAGAGAGTATTTATATGCGTAAACAGTGAGTAATGTAATCTTATTCAACGATTAGGTTAGATACAAGATAAAATTGATAAGTGTCTCAAATTTCGCGTAATGAGTCACAATAAATTCACAATAATTATCTGTCGTTGCTAGCCATCCAGAGGTATTCAAAGATACAACAGCCATAGTATATTTTTATGCCAGTGACCGAGATGACTCTCGACTCCACAACCTTGCCTACGGCTGGAACATCTATTCCGCCTCGGCTGAGACATCTATTCCGCCTCGGTTGGCACATCTATTCTGCCTCGGCTGCCACATCTATTCCGCCTCGGCTGGCACATCTATTCCGCCTCGGCTGGCACATCTATTCCGCCTCGGCTGGGACATCTATTCCGCCTCGGCTGGGACATCTATTCCGCATTGGCTGGGACATCTAGATTCGCGCAGAAAGGGTTCCGTACCATTATATATAAAAAACGGCAAAAAAAAATTTGCTGTATGGGTTTGTTGCACTTAAATATTTATTTTATTCTGTTTTTAGTATTTGTTGTTATAGCGGCAACAGAAATACTTCATCGGTGAAAATTTCAACTGTCTAGCTATCACGGTTCAGGAGATACAGCCTGGTGACAGACAGAAGGACAGCGGAGTCTTAGTTATTATTAGGGTCCCGTTTTTACCCTTTGGGTACGGAACCCTAAAAAACACTTTTCTGCATGCATGCATGCATTAATAACTTTTCAACTTTGTTATCTACTGTGTAAAGTATTATCAATGATTGTTACAGTCATAATTATTCCGAATGTGATGTCGTGTACCTATAGGTATTGTAAATTACGTTGATATTTCAGATTTATCTGGTAGTTCGATTACTTAATGCGGCCTAACCAGATGGTCTGAATGGTTGGTATTGTTCAGCGGGTCGTTGTGTGCTTTATCTAGACAGATATTGCACACAGTTTAGTGGACCTGTCTAGGTTCCCAAAAATCTGTGTGGTGCCTGGTTTATCACCTCTGACATTGGCCTAAATGGTACCTACTAATATGATATGGCCATTTCTATAATTATAATTGTAAAGTCTTTATCCTATGGTTTGTCGGTGTTTCTTCTCGAAATATATAGCCAGACACCGACCATATATAGGTTAAATATAGGAGAAAAAAACAAACCACAAAATAAAAACTTATTAGTTATGTACGTTGATTTATATTTCAACATACATAATTAATAAGTTTTTATTTTGTGGTTTGTTTTTTTGTTCTGTGATGGTTTTTTTACAAACATTCAACGTATTCAATTTAAAATAGGTACCTACAAAGTTCCAGTGCAGGAAGCAACACTGACGTTGTGCAGTCGAAGTGCTAAATCCACATACATAAGCAACATCTGAACAGCACCAAGTTGCATAGAAACGCAGAACATAAATTTATTGTTACCAATGTGCATAATTGGTATATCTACGTAATTTAAAAATAACATCTTCAATGGTGTCAAATACAGGCAGAACTATTAATAAAGACAAAATTTTGTGAAATAATCTTGGCCATCAAGGGGGTTGAGGTATTTTTTCTTCTTGGTGTTCTTTCTTCCTTCGACTTCTTTGAACAAGGACGACGAACAATGTATTTATTAATCTTCTTCCTTTGCAATTTTTGTCAAGGTATCCGGGGGCACGGTATTGCCCGGTTGCCAAGAAGAGCCAAGCAGACGCAAGGGCACACTTTTATTTTATGAATGGGAATCCTTCCGCTCTGGGTGAGCGGGAGGGAGTGTCAGACTCTTACTGACTAAAACCCATCCGTACTCCTCCCAGTGCCCTTTGCGTTTCAGGGCCGCGGTGACTCTTTCGAACAAAGTCCGCAACCCTGGCAGGCTCTGGTCCTAACGGGCCTTGTCTACTATGCTGACATCTCTTTGAGGCGCTCGTGGAACTCAACGTGCCATCGACCCTGGCCTGGCTTTGATCGGACGGCGAGCGCTATCTACCTTTTCACGAAGAGCTTCATCGTTTTCTTTTAACCCTCATGACTTGGGTTTGGATTATACCAGATTTATAAAATTCTCGAGATATAATGGCAGTAATGGACTTATTAAACACAAAAAGTACGCACGCACACTTAAGATTTAATTGATATCTAAAAAAACCCGATTTCAGCGTCTATATCTACAATGACCTACACCTATAAAGTAACTATTTCACGTTCTGATCAAGTGATCATAAAGTAAAATAGTTATTACTTCATGATATGATCAACCATACATGTTTGTTTGTTGTTTTGTTTGTTTGTTTTAGTTTATTTGTTTGTTTGAGTTATTTATTGATCGGTCCAGACCATTACCATGATGTGGGGGAATTTTCCATTTCATGAAATGGTCGGACAGATCATGAAGTGAAGTGAATTGATATAAGTAATTAAAATAGTAACATAGAGCTATTTTTGGATGTGTAATCGCCAAAAAACCAATCCCAATCAATCTTTCAATAGATATATTTGTGAGTAATTAATATAATGTCGCAGCCAACTAGCTTAATCAGCCGCTTCATTAAAAGCCTAGCATTTTCATTGAACTGCGCTGTTAAAACAGTGACATGGGCAAGCCATCACTTAAGTCGCTGAAAAATCGGCTTATTTAAATGAAAAATAAAATTAATAAAAATCCCTACGCAAAAAATAGGTACTTAAAGTAGCATAAGAAACAAAGCATAAAAAGTAAGAAATAATTATCCTAAAAAATAATTAAAGTTGCGGTGGGGTATCGCTATACCTGTGAAACAAACTTTAAATATCGATTCTGAACTACCGATACCCCGCCGCGACTTTAATTATTTTTTTGAACTAAACTAACCTATAGGGCGTGAAACGTGAAGCGTTTAATCGAGTAATCATACGTAGTAACACGGTACCAAATTTCGAATTGATCGAACATAAGGAAGTTATTCAGATCCCTTCATCAACTACAACTGAGCTGATGATCTTCAACCGGCTGAACAGATTTTCATATAATAATAAATAATAATAATAAAATGGTTTATTTATAAAATAGGGCACATTTACAATAAATATTCACAAATTTTAAAGAACACGGTTGTTTATTTGCCTGAACTAGGTTTAACCTTCATGAAACATGGCTAAGAACACTCGGGATAAAATTCTCTATGACACAAAAAAAAACTAAACGAAAATCGGTTCATACGTTTGGGAGCTACAATACCACAGACAGATAGGTACACAGACAGACACGTTAAACTTATAACCCTCTCTTTTTGCGTCGGGGGTTAAAAAGGCTAGGACACTAATTAGACGGCTGATTAAGCTAATTGGCTGGGACATATATTTTGATTACTCACCCTAAAACTACCTCACAAAGCGTCGTGGCTTCTTTCAAATGACCAGATTGCGAATTTCCTGCCGTTGCTTTCATTATACTTGACCACAACGCGTTGGGCTGTTATTTCTATTTTAGTTGTTGTTTATGTTTACCCGAAATCGGCAAGTCACAAAACAAACAATAACACTGTGACTCATTCCTGATGATTCCTGAGATACTACTTACAAAACAACTATATGAATAATCAGTTGGATCATTTTGTATGTTATTTGATCGTTTAATAATATTGATAATGGCATAAAACCGGAGCATGACTAGTTGATAGTGATTACATTATTATCTCATAAATAAACTTTGTTGCTGTTTTGCTCTCTTCGTTTTGTCACTTACATATTTATTAATTAATGGCTTGTGTTTAAACGCCTACCAGAAATTCTGCCAATTTACTACAAATAAATTCGAAATAGCTGTCATAATGGATAAATGCTCACCAAATAGTGATTCATGAAGTGTTTAAACGCCTATCAGAAATTCAGCTATTTTACCACCAACAAATTCGAAATACCTGCCAGAATGGGTTAATGTTCACCAAATTGTGTGTATCCTAACTTCAAAACACTTTAAAGTTGCCCAAGAGGCGTAAGCGTAGTACATAAAAAAAACGAGAGGTACAGACCTCAAATTTGTTAACGCTATTATCATTTTAACGTTTGCTATAGTGGGAATAGTCTATTTACACATAATTACTTTACAAATTGCTTTTTTAATTTTAAAACTATGAACATGTCTAAGACGCTCACAATAATCAATTCAGTCAATAATGCATTGCCAGTGTCAATTAAACGTATGCAATCGCTACCTGTTTTTTAAAGACTTGTTAAGGAACACTACTTAACACTCTGATTACTTTTTCGATGTTAATTTTAATAAGTTAGTGTTTCACCTTTTCTTATTTTTGTATGTATATGTTGCAGTCAGAACTCTTAACCAGTCAAAAGTACTTTTGACTGATTAACACCTGTGCTAAGATAGGTCGACGGAGCCCCGGGGGCTTTGCGGGGCTCCTATTTCTGGGTGGTTGAAAAAAGAATAACCACGAAGGCTAAGACGGGAGCTCCGCTCCGCTTCGCTCCCCGCCTTAGCCTTCTAACCTAACCTATCCGAGTCGGGGTACTCTGAGTCGGGGTGTTAACCATAATGACGTTTTTAACTCTACTAGCAAAATCAGTCAAAAGTACTTTTGACTGATTTTGCTAGTCAATAGTACTTTTGTCTGGTTAAGAGTTTTGACTGCAACATATATATTATGTATGTATTTATGTATCTATTTTAGTTTATTGAGTTGTATTACTTTATTTCCGTGCAACAAATTGCATAACTTTATATTTGCACCAAGTGCAACCCCATTTCGTGTCCAGGCTATCTTTATCCATTCCAGGTTGCCTGGAAGAGATCGCGGAAGGCTAATAAGGCTGCCAATTATTGTATGTTTTATAGTTTAAGGTTTCCCTTATGTGTTTTTAATTTGGTGTACAGTAAATTATATGTAAATAAGTAAACAAATAATAATCCTTTTTATTTTAAAGATACCTAAAGCTTTCTTTTTTTTTAGAAATGATTAAATTTTGGGTCGTAGAAGTTTATATGGTTAGGTACCAAAAACAAAGAAAATGGAGCAAATTGGCTGACAAACAGATAGACATACACGGATGATCCTATAAGAGTTCCTGTTTTTCATGTGGCCGAACGAAACCCTAAACAAACAAAAGTGAAGCGGTAATAAATTACAAAAATATTTTTTTAAGTTAACGGTTTTATTGAAAATAAAGATAACAATGATTTAAATAAAAGCTAAAAAATAAACCGGTAGGTCCTAGGTACCAGACATCACACCACTCTCCTCATCAATTTGTGGCATTGATCAGACATAAAAATAAAATCGTGGGGCGTTAGTGTAACCTGAATAAATATTGAAATAGCTTTTATAATGATGTGAGCGTTCGACTGTTGAAAGAGATTTCACGCGCCCCACGATTTTATTTTTATGTCTGATCAATGCCATAAATTAAGGATTTTTATGAGGTAACTAGCACTTCTCCCGCGACTTCGTCCGTGCGGATTTAGTACGTACTCCACAAACTTCAACGCCCCCTCTACCCTCTTTGAAAGATTAGTTTTGGAAAATTAAACTCAACGTTTTTCATTAGCATTACCTAGCCAATGGTATCTGCTTATTCTGTGGTCTCAGGAGGTCCTAGGCAATGTAGCATTCAATTAGCTATTCATAGCATCTTTCAATCCCATACATTTTTGACGATTAACAATCGCCTTCGCCGCGTTACCGTTGACGGAATCTCACTTGTCTCGAGCCCATGGTTCACCCCGTTCACCCCGTCAAGGGTTGATTATGCAAAAAATTTTACATCATCTGTTTCAATTATCCTACTTTTAGTTTGTTCATAGCATTCCGACGTAAATTGAAGCAAACAATAATGTCCTCCCCTAAAAACTTTAATCATCCCTTCTTCATCCCTTACTATGTAGTTTATTTTCGAAAAATACAAACTTTGTTATTTTTATTTTAATCGATATAATTTAAATGCCGTGTTTCAACTTCATCGGCATATGATAAGATTCTCCCCAGTTCGCTCAAACCGCGACATTTTTCTTACTTCGAGCAGGAAAGGTCCGATTTGAATAATTTAAAGTAAAGTATTAGTATCGCAACGCACGCGGATAAAGCCGTTCGATAGCGCTTTTTCTTCCGACTTACTTTACAAATATCAATATTTAAGGCTAACCAAGAGCTTTAGCGTAATATAGCCTATACTTAGCCTTTTCATGAATGTGGTTATCATACACAAAAATAATTTTCCAAGTCCGATTAGCAGTTCCAGAGATTAGCGCGTTCAAACAAATTAACTACCGTTTTTTAAATATTAGTTTGTCGTAGATTGATGGCGCTACTGCGGGACTACGGACAGTGCCATCTAACAAATTGTTTCAAAACCTAATAATCACGTGATCGGAAACGCAAGCGCACCCTAGCGCGCGCTTAGTGTCAGACAATCTTCGACATCACAAGACATCCTAGAGAGGTGTCTTTTGTGCACCCAGGTACGATTTTTTAAAGGTAAGCGGGGTCTGAATGTGCATATTGGAAAGGTGCACAAATCTCAAAATGCACTCACTTCAGACCCTGTCATTCCATCTTGAATGCCTACCACACCAGCTACATCCTCCGACCCGTGTTGGAAATCTCTTGCAAAATTCAAAAACTCTGTTCCTGTTTTAAAACGAGTTCCCCGCGGCGCTAGACCTCTAGTCGTGCAGAACTTAGCAGGGTGCGTTCGCCGTGCCGCCCGGGAAAACTCGCAAAGTGCCTGTGAACATCTTCTCACTATCCCCAACAGAATTTTCCTGGTTAGTGATATTTAGTTTAGCTATTCACCCAATTATTCGACAACTAAATTCTAAATTCAATGTTTGGTATCTTGATGAAGAAACCCTTGGAGGCGATGTAAATTCGGTATTAAATGATCTTAATTTTTTTTTAAATCAACATGAAGTTGATTTAAAAAAAAATTAAGATCATTTAATAGGGGATCATTTTTAGGCCTTGATCTGAACTTATCCAAATTTAAATTATTTTTATCTGACAGTACTGACCGACAACTCACACTTTCGAAATTTAACACAATAGATCCTGAAATCAAAAGTTTGGATAAAAGCTCTCTTTGCCTTCTTGGGTTGGCAATCTCCTCCAATCCCATCCGTATGAAGCCTCGGCGTCTGTAAAATTACCAGTAATAGTTTCATCATCATCATCATCATATCAGCCGAAAGACGTCCACTGCTGGACATAGGCCTCCCCCAAGTGTCGCCACAACAACCGGTCCTGTGCGTCTCGCATCCATCGGTTACCCGCGACCCTCACCAGATCATCGGTCCACCTTGTGGGAGGCCTTCCAACGCTGCGTCTTCCGGTACGCGGTCGCCACTCCAAAACTTTTCGGCCCCATCGACCATCTGTTCTGCGAGCAATGTGCCCTGCCCACTGCCACTTCAATTTGGCGATCCTTCGGGCTATGTCGGTAACCTTGGTTCTCTTGCAGATATCATCATTCCTGATTCGATCACGCAAGGAAACTCCGAGCATTGCCCTCTCCATTGCCCTTTGGGTGACTTTAAGCCTTCTGATGAGGCCCATTGTGAGCGACCACGTTTCGAGTCCATAGGTCATCACTGGCAACACGCACTGGTCATAGACTTTCGTCTTGAGACACTGTGGTATGTGAGACGAGAAGATACCGCGCAACTTCCCGAACGCCGCCCATCCGAGTCGGATTCGACGGTTGACTTCCTTCTCGAAGTTAGCCCTACCTAGCTGGATCGTTTGTCCCAGGTAGACGTACTCATCAACAACTTCGAGTGCAGAGCCTCCAATCTTGATAGGAGTGGGTGCTACATGAGTATTTACCATGACCTCCAGCCTCCCGAACAAGCCGGATTCCGAAAAGGCTTCAGCACCGTACAGGTTATACAGAAGACCGAAGAGTATAATCTGCCCCTCTGCTTAGCGTTTGTGGACTACGAGAAAGCCTTCGATTCGATCGAGACTTGGGCTGTGCTGCAGTCTCTCCAACGGTGCCAGATCGACTATCGGTACATCGAGGTGCTGAAGTGTTTGTATGAAAACGCCACCATGTCAGTCCGACTTCAGGATCAGACATCAGAACCTATCCTCCTGCAGCGGGGTGTGAGGCAGGGAGACGTAATTTCTCCGAAACTGTTCGCGGCCGCAATGGAGGACGTCTTCAAGGTTTTGGACTGGAAAAGGCTTCCGAAAGAGTGGGTCTTAAAATGAACATGGACAAAACCTAGTAATAGTTTACCGGCTTTTATATCCTCGGTTAATGGTACTGATAAATTAATCAGGAAAATCCTAGCTTCCACACTGATTGATTTTGATGTGCCGTGCTTCACAGAGGCTGTAAATGACCGTGGTCGAACATTGGCACCTTGTTAGACGATACGTGTAACGACTACAATATTTAAAAAGGTTGATCATTTAAACGTGTCACCGTGACCTTAAAATAGAATTCGTCACCAACATTAGGTATTCAAAAATTTGCTGAAGCCCACGAACACAGACTTCACCGACACGTGAATGTTGAGGCAATCCAGCTTCTAGACAACACAGACTTAGTGCGTAGGCTAAAAAGAACTAAACCTTTTGAATAACTGTAGTGT
Organism: Melanchra persicariae; assembly: GCA_947386135.1. Taxonomy (NCBI): domain Eukaryota; kingdom Metazoa; phylum Arthropoda; class Insecta; order Lepidoptera; family Noctuidae; genus Melanchra; species Melanchra persicariae. The sequence continues at coordinate 9,245,539 of OX376659.1, forward strand.
AAAAAGTAAATTAATAATAGTAACAATGATGTGCTATACACATAACACATGAACTTAGTGTTTTAATAAATTTATCAGACTCTAAGAAAGTGCTACGGACTTGTGTAAAAGTGCAAATGGACACTATTCTTAGTTTTAAAATAATCTATCACGTAACATATTAAGTTAGAGTTAAATTGCTTATTAGTCTTTTAGGCTAGATCGTTATTAATTATTAAGAATTTTGTTCTTACTAATAAAACACAAAAAAAAAATTAACGTTTAATTCAAATAGTTTTTTTTTTTCTACAGCCCCCGTCCATCCATTCATTGGCTCGGTATCGTATCTGGTTTGGAAAGCCCTGACTTAGATAATACTGAACCTTTTTAACTCCATGTATTGGTTGGAATGTAAGAAAATTCTTTCAACCGGAAGCCCGGCACTTGCAAGCCGTCGCTACTAACACCATCTAGTAAGCGCGGGATCGATCCAAACACGTTCAAAAAAATTGCTTGCCGTACTTGAACACGAAGCCCACCTACTGCAGTCGATTTTGCTTGTATGAAATAAGGCATCTGTACGTTAGTATTATATCTGTGATTTAGGTAATCATAAGTGTCATCTTTTGGTAACATTGTGCATTTAGTTTTTACAGATAGTATTTCAAAGACGGCCGTTAATCCAGCTCATGAAGGAAGTGACTCTTGCGTACGCGGAAGGCTCACCAACCTGGCAACCACGCCAATGGCCGAACGAAGTAATACCAATCTGGTGGTGAAATAAAAGAAATAGTAAAGGATCAAACAAATAGAGAACAGAAATAAAAAAAATCAAATAGAAAAATTACCTATACCTACGTAGGTAACTCTTCTAAGACATTGTAAGAAGAAGATAAAATAATACCTAAATTATTACTTAATCTAGTCTAGTGGCACTTGATATGAATTCAAAATACGGGATAATTATCAAATGATTATGAAATAACAAAGTTAATGTCATATTACAACAAAGTTCAAGTTCCATTGCAACTGTGTTGTTTTAGGGCCTTTTTAATAGAACCTTGGTCACTTAAAAATCTACTTACACATTTAACGCTAACATCAATAGTTGAGTTGGTGGTGCTGGATTGAAATTATCTCGAATAATGATTTCAAGTAAACAAGGAACGATTATGCTAATAAATGGTTATCTCAGTTAGATAATTGTTAACAACAAAGTTTGAACAGAAATCAAAGTTCATTCAAACTTTTTCAAAATATTCATAAGTTGGGGGGGAACTTAGAACTGGAGGGGCAGAAATATTCGCTTACGATGTTTCCTGTGTACAGCTACCAAGTCAAAAAGATAAGCCTATTTTTGTGATATTCTGCGAAAATGTACACCTACCAAGAGTGGCCTGTTGTTCCTAGTCACGGCAAGAGGACCACCGGAGTCTCCAGTGCAGATGTTCCTGCCACCAGCGCCGCTGGTGCACACGTTGGAGGACTGCACGTTCGCGGGGTATGTCCGTAAACAATCGGTGTTTGATATTACAGGCAAGTTCACGAAGCTCAAACGTTGGTTGGCGACTACACCACCGACTGTGGAATAATTAACATGATGAAACCTTTGGAAGGAGTCTTTACGTTAATCATTTCTATTTTTATCTTCTAATGCATTGGTTTGTCACGTACAATGGTCCACAGCAGGACTAAGTGCGGAAACCATACCCGATGGATAGATAGATGCATTGGTTATACGTGTACAAAATTATTTTGAACCCAAAGTTTTACTGTTAGAGAATTAAGTACGCCTGTGTAGGTACCACTATTGTAGGGACATGAAGGTACATAAACTATCGGTACAAAAAAGGTAACCTTACTGTCTGAAGTCTTTCCGAAGCCTGATGCTACTGCAGTATTTCCGACGAAGTTCTCATTGAGCTGAGAACCAGAAGGCAGAGCAATGGGAGCGATGAGATCTGTAATAGTAAGTTAGTACCTATTTAGGTAACGTCTCAAATATTATCTCTTAGCTTCTGCCAGTGACTTCAAAAGTAGGAAATTGTTCGAAGGGAATATATTCCCCGGAAATAAATAAATAAAGAAAAAAAAATATTTTTTTGGGACTCGCACAAGAAACAGAACAAAAAATAACAGGTAATACACATAAAAAAGCATGTAATTAATCTGAGCGAGGTCAAAAGTCAAAATATGAACAATTTAAAATGTGAAATACACACACACACACACACTAAATAATTGACCAAAGCCCACTGGCCCATTCAAATAAATATTATTGAATAGTGGTGGAGGGTGTAGTGTAGTGTGTTTATATATATAAATACAAGTATCCCATGTCTTATTCCACGACGTATAACATACATTTGTAACATATATTTATAACATATATATAACAGATATTTTGACCGGGTTGTATGCCAAGTTTGGACCGTTAAAGAATCCGTTCAGACAGACAGACAGAGGTATTTTTGCATAATTTATAATATTAGTGTCAATATTACAAACATGCAAAAAAAGGTTTACGGTCACTTGGAAAACCACTCATAAGACTTTTTATGATAATTAAATGTAATATACTTACTAGAAGTACCAACGTTAGAAGGCAAGTTGATCATAGCAATATCATTTCTGACAGTGGCAGCATTATAGTTTTGGTGCAACACAAAGTTGTTGGTAGTAATCCTAGTCCCACCGGCGAATATGGTGGTGGAACCAAGAACAACGGTTACTTGTGTCACTGATGCTACCGCGTCGTTAAAGTTGTGTGCAGCTGTTAGTACCCTTGTATTGGATACCAGGACACCACCACCGAAAGGGGTCCCGTTTGGAAGATGAAGGAGAAGGCCAGCCTGTATAAGTATGTACATTATTGTGATGTTTAGTTACATTGCAGAAATAATGAGCACGGATTAAATCATTCATTCTTATTTAATATAAGGTAGGGTTTATTGTTCTTCCAAAAAACACACACACAAGGAAAGCCTATTAGATTCGATTGAATTACCTATAGAATACGGTAAGCGTAGGTACAAATTATTAAAAGATTTTTAATTGCCTTTGACTAACATTGTCATTTTACTGTAATTGTTGATAGGTATGAGTGTCAGTTTAATTATACGAAAATAATAATAATTGTCTTTGTAACATATTGATTCTACTGAAATGCAAAAGAAGCTCTTGAAAATCATTATTCAAGAAACAATCACACAGCTTGTACTAATACTGGGCAAACATTAAATTATAAAAAATCATAAAATGTTTTACAGGATGTTAAATAAACTTTTAAAATCAATATATAAATAGTTACCTGATAAGGGAACTGTCCGGGATTAGCAAAAGACCCTCCTACGATCCTGGACGAGTCTTGGATCCCCTCCTCCTCCGCTTTACGGATTTCTTCAGCTAACGGTAAACCGACTTTGTTCAGGTATCCGTAAGCGGTATTCTCTTCATGATCGATGACATCTTCCAGGCTGATGTGCCTCGCGGAGACTACCGCTGCCAGAGCCAACAGAGTCACCGTCACGAACATCATGTTGGCATAAATGAAGAAGTCATAATAAATGTTATTGATTTTTATAAGCTTCACATCGTCTACGTATCAAGATTGACTACAGATTGGACTAATTGCCTTTTTGATAAATTAATTTTGATAGCTATCGTAAAAACAGATTCTAAATATTTTGAACATCATGAATTTTGTCACGGATCATTCATAAAAATGATTATAATATTCTAGAAAGATGGAGTTTTTGGACTCCCAAATGGTCAAAAAAAAAAATCCGACCATGAAGAGCTTTTTGTGTCTTTTACAAATTTTGTTAGAACAAAATATGTTTCCACTAAAACGGATAATGACTTGGCTGGATGCTAAAAAAAAAATTCTTTTGTTGGTGATAGTATTATTGAGAGAGTTTTGGAGATCAAGTAGGTACCAACATAAAAATCACTCCACTAGATACAGACAACACCCAGAAATATAAACTTCACTTTGCAAATTACGTAATAATCATATACTTACGTTTATTGAACTATAACTATATACACACTTAAATAAAATACTCAACTAAAACTAAAAGTAATCTAAAACATGGCGTCGAATAATTCCTCCGCATCGCAGGCCACTGGTAATGTACCCAAAAGGCTGGCAGCATTGCCACGTTGTATGGCAATGTTTATCCTTTGTCCGAGGTAAAAGCCAGCCCTAGCGTGACGCGAAGTGTCAACTAAAATAATAATAATAATTAAAATGAATAATTGCAAAATGTATAATCTATGATGGGTAGGGATTAATTTTAAAACTGTCTTATCTGTAAGAAGACCAAGTGATTAGTTCCATCATTATGATAACGTAAATGGATGACTTCCTTTCATTATATTGTTAAAATACTTCAATTTTAGCTTTTGGAAAAACCGTTTAGGTATTTAATTTATCATATGAATTAAATTCTTAAAACACGTGTGCCCGTGAGCTGCAACATTTATACAGGGTGATTATTAAAATGAGTAAGATCAATTAAGGATTAGTCTACTCTGCCCCACTAAGTCATTTCAGTGGGGCAGAATACTCTCGCGAAGTCTTTGTATATTTTGTTCCACTTGGGCTGACACTGTTGGAACCAATAGGTTGTCTTAAGCCGTCGTCATAATATAAAGCGATTATCGCGCGAATACCCCATCGTCGCAATAATTTGTATGCGGCATACCCGATCTCGACGTCGCACCATCCGTTTCTTCTCAAACAAAATACCGCGACGATTGACGAACGGAAAGGAATATAATAGGAAGCAGCTCAAGCATCCCAAACCAAAGTTTTTCAACGCGTCGCCGCCGCCGCCGTCGGCCCTGACACGGACGTGTGTGAACGAGTTCATATAAAAGTATGAAACAAGAAAACATTCTCATCTCAAATTTATCTACAAACAATTCAATAAACAGGTTACATATTGTGAGTCGTTTTCTAATTTCACCCTTTCTATACGGCTTGTTATAGTCCTGCAAATTTCTGGGGGCGCGATACCGATTAAGGATGCCTGCGTTGGTGTAACTGGTCGAGCTGATTTGTGGAAGTAGAGTTATGTGTGTGCAATAGTTTTTATGATTAGTGCTTTGTTAGGCTGTCATTTTCAATTCATCACTTTGATGAATTTCAGTCGAAAATGATTAATACCATCGTGAATACAAACTGTATTCACATTGTTGACTAACAACCAATATCGTCAATACCTATTGATAACTCGTAAACATTGAATTTGCTGTCTTTTGATTAAAAGCTTTTATTTAACTGGACTTGTTAAAAGCTTTTATTTAACTTGACTTGTATGTATGTTTACAAATCTTGCAAGTTTAATTTGACCCACTTCCCGGTATTCGATTGAGCTGAAATTTTGCATGCTGGTCCAGAATCGATGACAATGCATGTTAATCATAAACGTGACCTGATGCTGCTGCCAGGATCGGCTCCGTACGAGAGATCTTCTCAGCGGTAAATAGCAGGGACACGAAATTTTGTATACGCATTCGTTTATGATAGGCAGTTGGTAGGCCCACCATGAAATAGATGGCACATCCAGGGTAGTCTTCGAACTATGGAACTCCTCAATATTCAATTGCTGGGACTTGAAATTTTGTATACGCATTCGTTTATGATAGGCAGTTGGTAGGCCCACCATGAAATAGATGGCACATTCAGGGTAGCCTTCGAACTATGGAACTCCTCAATATTCAATTGCTGGGACTTGAAATTTTGAATACGCATTCGTTTATAATAGGCAGTTGGTAGGTCCACCATGAAATAGATGCCACATCCAGGGGTAATATATATGCGATAAATCCTATGTGTGCAAAAAGTTTTAGCATTCACGACACTTTTATTTAATTACAAACATTATGAATTCCTTACAAGTTAAGTAGGTTACAAATTGAAATTATCGCGACAAGCTTTTATTATAATTTCAATTCTGTAAAGTTATAAATGAATGTGGTTAATGTGATTTAAAATTTTATTTTGATCTTATTTTAGGGCACTTAAATAAAAGCTTTTTTAAAAGTTTTTTTATCATTATTTTATTTACCGTTATACGGATAAACCAGACTGCAAATTCAATGTTATAATCCACATGATTATCTACCGATAGACTGATAGATGAAAATAAACAGCATAATGATGATTTGTAGGTCTTTATCAACGAATCGAAAACATATAAATATACACGGAAAAGTAGTGAAGACATTCGTTTTTTAATCCCGACAACATGAAGTTCTTGGCTGTGACTCTACTGGCTCTGGCGGCGGTCGCCTCCGCGAGGAACGTAAACCTCGAGGATGTTATCGACCTTGAAGACCTCACCGCTTACGATTACTACCGAAAAATCGGTCTACCTTTAGCCGAAAAGATCCGCCAAGCTGAGGAGGAAGCCGACCGCAACCCATCGAGAATTGTTGGAGGTTCCACTTCGAGTCTTGGCCAATTCCCTTACCAGGTAACTACCAAATTACCATTTTTACCTATTACTTTAGGTGGAACTTAGACGTATTTTCTATTAAAACTATGCATAATTTTTGTTTTGTAGGCTGGTCTTCTCGCTACTTTCTCAAGCGGGCAGGGTGTTTGCGGTGGTTCTTTACTCAATTCACGAAGGGTTCTTACCGCGGCTCACTGCTGGTTCGACGGCCGAAACCAGGCTAGACAGTTCACAGTTGTCCTCGGTTCTGTCCGTCTATTCAGTGGTGGTACAAGATTGAATACCGCTAGCGTCGCCATGCACGGAAGCTGGAACCCTAACCTAATTCGTAATGACATCGCTATGATCACCTTGCCTTCTGCTGTTAGTACTTCAGGTGAGATATTGAACAGATTATAACTTCTTGTTAACCACTGTAGTTCAGTATGGGTTTCCTTTGCTTAAATTTATGAAATTTATCAACAGGCAACATCGCTTTCATCGCTCTGCCCTCTGGTAATGAGCTCAACAACCAATTTAACGGGGCTACTGCTGTTGCATCTGGATTCGGTCTCACCAGAGATGGTAAGAAAACTAAATCGTCATTCGTCATTCATTTTCAGAAAATGACGTAAACTATAGACTCTTATTTACATACTGCCTTTGTTTCAGGTGGAAGTGTCAGTGGATCTTTGAGTCACGTCAATTTGCCCGTCATCACGAACGCTGTGTGTCGGCAGTCCTTCGCAATCATCCAGTCTTCCAACATTTGCACCAGTGGCGCCAACGGCAGGAGTACGTGCCAGGGTGACTCCGGTGGCCCTCTTGTCGTCACCAGCAACAACAGGCGTATCTTGGTAAGGAACTTTATTAATAATAGGTTCTGCCCGCAAATTCGTTGTGGAAGTCAACTTTATCAATAAACAGTGGCACAAAACAGTAGCTGAATAATATTTTTTTTACAAAAATATCAGTACCTACAGCTTGGCCAAAAAGAGTTTGATGTGGTGACATGTTGAACTAAATATTTTACTAAATGGAAACCTATGATGTCGACACTACTTTGCCGACAAGTGTTAGATTTTGAGTAACGTTTATTGTTCCACATTTATTTTTAACGATTTGATTAAATTCTTTTACAGATTTCCCACATTATGGTGCGTTAAGTGAGATAGTGGCCCCCTCATTTTTTTCAAACCCTTTTTTGCCAAGCTGTACATTCAAAATTTATCTCTATCAAACAAACGCAACATGTTACTGCAATCCCTACTATATAATGATATAAATGCGAAAGTAACTCTGTCTGTCTGTCTGTTATACTTTCACGCAAAAACGTCTGAACGGATCGTCATGAAATTTGACAGAAATATAGCCTGGGATATGTAGAAGGACATTTATGCTTTTTTGCTTATCTACGCGGATGGAGCCGCGGGCAAAAGCTAGCATAATATTATAAGTTTAGATAGGTGCTCTATCTGTGTGATGAATTGATGATGACGAAACCTCCGCTTTCAATAAGTAATGTTGTACATTGTAAAAACCACATTAGTTGATACATAATTGCTCTAGATTCATACGTTTGAAGACAATTTTAATATTTTCTCGTTTTCCAACAGATTGGTGTGACCTCCTTCGGATCAGACCGCGGCTGCCAAGTTGGTTTTCCTGCTGCTTTTGCAAGGGTTACCTCTTTCATTAGCTGGATCAACCAACGTCTCTAAATACTGCAATAAATTCATTTTTTTACGGAATTCATTTCCTTGTAAATAAAAATAAATGAATAAAAATTTGCATTTTAGTCATATTTTTTTATTTTAAATGATAAATGATAAATGATATTTATTTTGTAAGTAGGTTAAACATAACACTTTTACACGTCAATATTTTTTGGTCATTTTAAGCTAGATGAGGCCGGTGTTTCCTAGCTGACTACCCTGAGAAGAAACACCGAAACAAACTCAGAGGTCACAGTCTCTTTTGAAGTCCATACAAATTGTACTGGTCAATTCATACGAGAACCATGTAGGTTAATGTCTGAGGTGGCCTTTTAAGGAAAGTGCCACACAGATTTGAGTGGACCTGTCCAGACAGTGCAAGCATTTGTCAGTTATTGTGGAGCTCAAACTTAGAACTTTAAGGAGCTCAACGATTTGACGAACAATACCAAAGTAAGGACATTTGGGTAGGGCGCATTAAAAAATCTCAAACTGCCAGACATTGTTGACTAACATGAAATGGATCCCTATCATAGCGATCTGCATGGTCCCCAAATTCACAATACGATATGAGGATCATGCAGATCAGTGTCTGAAATGGTCTTTTGAGGAAAGAACCACACAGATTTGAGTGGACCCGTCCAGTCAGTGCAAGCTTTGGTCAGTAGTCGAGTAGCTCAACTTAGAACCAAAAAGGAGCTCAACGAACCGACGAACATGCCAAAGAAAGGACATTTGGGTAGGCCGCAAAAGTACTCAAACTGCCAGACCTCGTTAAAAATACTTCAAAGAAGAAGAAGAAGTATTCTAAAGAAGCGAAAAATAAGAAGAAAATAACCCACATAGTCCCCATATTCACAAAACGAGTTAAATAATAAAAAATAAAATATAATACTTTACAAAGTAAGTATTCATGTCAAACATAATAAATTGAAAAAAAATAAAAATAAAATATATTACTTTACAAAGTAAATATTCCATGTCAAAAATAATAAAAATAGAATACTTCATAAAGTAAACATTCATGTCAAAATTTACAAACGAGATGAACGAAAAGTAATAGCTTAAAAAAATGACAATGTCTAAAAATTAAAAAGGTATAATAGATAAATGTAATATTAGGCCATGTACATCATTGAAGCAGCTCAATCCCAAGCCTTTTTGTCTTCAAGATAGTCTTTAATTGTGTAAAAAGCTTTCTGGCATAGCTTACGTTTTATAAATAATTTGAACTTATTAATACTAAGGTCTTGAATATGGCTAGGGAGTTTATTATAAAAACGTATACATTGGCATCTAAATGAACCACCTATTTTCTTGAGCCTGGTTTTAGGAATGACAAAATTGTTTTTGTTCCTAGTATTTACGTTATGGATATCACTGTATCTTTTAAATAGATTAATATTTTTATGTGCATACAAAAGATTTTCATAAATATACTGAGAGGGCACAGTCATTATATTAATCTCTTTAAATTTGTCTCTGAGGGAGTATTAAACAAGAAGCTTTCAATTTGATTTTTCTATGGGCTATTTGCAGGCGATTTAGTTGATTATTAATCATATATATATTAGTTTTGTTTATGTGTCAGGTAATACAAATTAAAAAAATAATATTAAAAATTTTCAAAATTATGTAAATAACAATATAATTATGTATGTCGTGGCCACGACAGAATTTGGCCATTTCGTGATTCGACCGGCCATTTCGTGAAATGTCTGAACACTTCATGAACTGGCAACTTTAAATTGCGAACCTAAGGTATCCGAGTCGGGGTGTCCTAAGCCTTACCTAAATTTACCTTGGACACATCAAGAAATTATCAATTCTACGACATGGCCACGGCATGTACATCATCATCATTTGCCTAACCTTTTTTCAACTAGGTATATTAGGGTTGGCTTCCAGTCAAACCGTCTGTCAATTCAACTGAATACCAGTTTCTAACATAGAGCGATGGTAATAGTAGTATCTGATCTCCTCCACCCTGTAACTGGGTAACACGGTACTTCTTGGCAAGACTGGTGTCAGATTTTTTCTGTAATCACTCATCTACTGACCGACCTTGACAAGCGTTGCTTAACCTTGAAGATCGAACCATGCGGCTTTTATGATTTAGCCACGGGCTCCACAAATGAAAAAACTTAAATCTATCTAATTAACTGTTTATATCTACTAAACCTATAAATTTTCATGTACCTACAAATACAAAATACCTACAATCGTTCTTTAAATAAACTTAACTCCAAATTACGTGGCTCAAATACTGCCCAACTTAAACAGGGAAGGCCATGTCTGCGACATGCAAATCATCAACGCGGAGTCACGGCAGACTACGAATGAGACCGTGGGACGACCTGGATGTCTTCCTGAAGAATTGGAAGGAAGTGGCGCAAAAACTTGACCAGTAGAAGCAATGGAGCAGCCCTTAGTCCAGCATTAGTACAGTAAGGGCTACAACTGCCAATATCTTATGTACACAACATGATGCACCGGCTGTTCGAACTTTGAACGAACGAAAGAACGCAATATTTTGACAGACTTCTTAATTGTAAAAGTTTATTTCCGTTTTCTTGAACGACACTCTTAAAAACACATTAAATCAAAAGTGTCAATGGAACTGTACCTAATATTGATCTTTTGTCAACATTTTAACACATACACCCGTGCTAAGCAAGAGGAGGAATAAGGAATAATATTGGCTTATGTTTAACTAACCACCCAGACCAGACCAGTAAAATCAAACGGCAAAAAATCACTAATAAATAAAATTGTCAAAATTAGTAAATGATCACCAAAATTAAATTCTCATATTAGCGTGAAATTAAAACCAAAAATTTTACAACTTGTGATCTTACACCAACTCCAAATATGTAAAATCTTCTTATACTTTAAAAGTAAATTATGCCAAATAAATCATTAAATACCTAAAAATAGTAAATAAACCCCTAAATATTGACCCTATGATATTGTAAAATCATAACTAAAGTCTGAGCTTTTTATGATTAATTATTAACCACTACTAACTAAATAGGTATTTTCTATTTCGCGATTATTCAATAAGGTTAAAAAGAAATAAACGAATCGTCTAAAATAACCCTTTTATTAAAATTTAAACAAACTTAAAAAATCAGATGGTTAAATAATTTTAAAATCTTTTATAGAGTCAGTCTTTTATAAAAGTATTTTTAAAATATTATTTTAAATTCTCTAAACATACGGATTGTCTTCTTAATAAGTATTACTTAAGTACTTAGGTAGTCATTTTTATAATCATAAGAACAAAAATCAGTCAAAAATCAATATTCTGGGGCTAAAAATGTTGTAATTTTGAAATTTACTGCACAATTAATGCCTATTAGTGGCTGCCAATTGGAATGGCTATTGGGTCGTAAGGCGGGTGGACGTGTTTAAGTCGAATTGCCAATCCTATCAAATGCTTGCTTATTTTTATTAACCGAGTTCAAAAAAGGAGGAGGTTCTCAATTCGGTTGTATTTTTTTTTTTATATTTTTATTTTTTATGTTTGTTACCTCAGTCGTTCATGAACCGATTTGCAAAATTTTTTTTTCCCCTTGCTTGATATGCTTCCAGATTGGTCCCATTTTTTTCAAAATCCAGTTCTGATGATGGAATGTATGAGAAATAGAGGGAACTCCTCAAATATTATAGGCAACGATATAGTTATTTTGGTATTTTCATCGAGAACTTAAGCATCTACAGTCAAAAAGTAACATTTGATGAAGTGGAACTGGTGGAGAAGATCAGAAACCAGTGGCCAACGGAACTTGATACTCGCATAAATATCACAATGCAACTATGACAATGCAAATAAACAAATGATTCTGAATAGTTATGTTGAGAATGGTATCATCGAACTGATCTGATGATGATGGAGCTGGATGGTAGGCACCGGAACTGCGTAATTAATCAATGTATCCCAGCCGTGTTTGGGCTTATTATAATTGTCATGAGATGCACTTTGGCTATAAGGTACTATCAGACTGTTCTGATGATGGAACCGGAAGGTAGAAGGTAGGCATGGGAACTTCATAATAAAACAATGAATTCTAGCAGTGTTAAGGTGAGAAAAATGCCTACTGAGTACTGCTAGTTTTTCGGTTTTTCGTAAGGCGAGAACTAATTCGAATTTGTAACAAAGGACATTTTTTTTATTTGAAATAGACACATCGATAGTAGGTATTTTATGCGGCGTATCATCCCTTCACGGGAATAAAACGTTTAAAAAAAAACAGTGTACAATATTTACGACATGGTACCTTTTTCATAAGAATATTCAATGTAGGAACGATATTAACTTCGTTGCCTTCATTTTAATAAAAAAAACACTAACCGGGGAGAAATAAAATTTTTTTTACAAAAAAAAACCGCCTTAAAAAAAAAACAAACAGAAACCGTTCCCACTAAAAAGTTGAAAATAAATATTTGAATTGCTTTAAAGAAACATAATTTAAAAGTAAACTTATTTGACATTAATATTTTGCAAATATTTAAAATTTATTACTTCTTTTTGGAGTCGTTGCCAGCCAAAGCAATTTCAATTTCAATTTCAATCTTTATTGCGAAACACAGTACATAATTACATTCCAGCTGTTAGGTGAATGCGCAGTTCACTGTATTTTACCAATTTAGGCATGCAAAATTATTATTCAAATTATAAATGTCACTAATTATTATAAAAATCATAGGTACCGTATTGTAAATTAAAATTCCAAACACACAATTTCATAAATATGATCCAAACCAATTACTCCAATAAAAACAATGTCATCAATTATCATTTAAAAATTAAAACATAAATTGATATGAAAAAGTAATGTCAAAGAATAAAATTAATGTAATGTGTCCTAATACGATCGATGTCAAAATAAATAATAAGTAACTAATGTCAGAGTCAAAAAGTAATGTCAGTACATTAAAAACAAAATAAATTATTAATCTAAAGAAATGAAAATAAATCGGACTAAAGCAATTACCAGTGTGTAGGTACTGTTATTACTATACAGATAGATTTCTGTCTGACATGTACTCGTGTATAGTGTAGTACGTTTTATTTAACAGTAACTCATTAAGTTGCTTTTTAAACATATTAATGTTGTTAATATTTAATATATAGTCAGGAAGTTTATTGTAAATCTGTGGTGCCATTCCTAGAAGGTTCTTATGGAATACCGCTTTTTTATGTTGTCTACCACTTATCTTATTTTTATGTCGCGCGCTGTGTAGTTTTCCAAATAAGTGCAAGTTTGTTTTTACAAAAAGAGCCACTTCATATATGTACAGGCAGGGTACTGTTAATATACGAAGATGGGAAAAGAGTGGTTTACAGCTTTCCGTGCTTTGGATGCCGCATATCGCCCTCACACACCTTTTTTGCGCTCTAAACACCGTCTCCATGTTCGTGGAGTTACCCCAATATACGATCCCGTAGCGCAACGTAGACGTAACATAAGCATGATATGCTGTAACTAAAACCTTTTGGTGTACCTCTTTTGCGAGATTGCGTAACGCATATGAATGCTGGCTCAGGCGATTACATATACTGTCAGTGTGAGTTTTCCACGACATGTCTCTATCCAATTCCAAACCCAAGAATTTTGTAGTTGTCGTTTCTGAAATGGTATTGTCTCGAAATTTTATGTCAAGTTTTTTATGAATGGTCCTTTGTTCAAAAGTCATTAATTTAGTTTTGTCAATATTAATTTTTAAATTATTCGCGTTCATCCATTCGATTAATACTTGGAGACAGTGGTTTATCTCACCCTCAAGTGTCGTCGCATCACTATTATCTTTGAAAACGACTGTGCTATCATCAGCATACATCACCATAGGGTGATGTGTTTCCCTGGGCATGTCATTAACGTAAATTATGAACAATAAAGATCCTAAAATCCCACCTTGGGGCACACCATAGTTATTTGCTCTCTGACTCGATACATACGTACGCTCAATTTTTGAAGTAATGCAGACCTTATCTATTTTCGTAACTTGTTTTCTATCGGACAAGTACGATTTCAAAAGGTTCAAAGCATTGCCCCTTACTCCATATCTTTCCAACTTCTTTATAAGTATTTTCCTATCCACAAAATCAAATGCCTTGCTCATATCCATGAAAAGAGCGGCCACCGGACTTCTGTTATCAATGCCAGTTATAATTTTCTCAAAGAGATTGAAAATTGCCATGTTTATATTCTTTTTCCTTCTAAAACCATACTGTTCATCAGCAAAAAGATTGTTACGTTCAAAGAATGTATATAAACTGTTGTATATGACTTTTTCCAGAATTTTAGAGAAAATGGGTAGTAAGGCTATCGGCCGATAGTTGGCTGGATCATGTTTGCTACCTTTCTTATGTATTGGTTTTATAACGGCTAATTTCAACCTATCCGGAAACACACCCGATTCTAAGCACATATTTATTATGTAACTAAGTACTGGTGCTATAATAGTTGAAACAGATTTAATAGTATTTGTTGTAATGTTATCATATCCAGAGCTATTCGTGTTGTTTAATGAATCGATTACTTTTAAGATGTCAGGGGGAACAGTCGGCATTAAAAATAAAGAGTCAAGATGAATGTCAAATTTTAAATTTTGAATACTAATATTATTGTCAGATACTAATTCAATTTCGTCAATAAAGTAATTATTAAAAGTTTGGGAGATAATTTTTGGGTCAGTTATGTTTTCGTCATTTATTCTCAGTCTTTGTATCCCTTCAACCGGTTTATTGTTCTTGCTGTTATTTATTATTTAAGCAAGGAAATACGAATAGGCAATAATTCCTAGAAAAACTACCTCTAACTTAACTATAAAACTACCAAGATACCAATTGCATACACATATTAATTAAAAGACGAATACGGACTAGACTAAATTCGAAAAAAATTAACCAATATGCACAATAATTTCTTTTAAACGAAAAAAAATATACTTATAAAAAAATTCCAGTCACTTTTTAAGTAAGTACTTTGACATTTTTAGCATTGTCTTTATGCATCTATTTTTAAATTTTGTCATTGTGGATCAAGAAACAATGGCACGGGATATTAAATATAACTAGATACTTATCAAGTTCCAACAATAAAGCTGCTGGCACCGGCTCCAAAAAGAAGTAATAAATTTTAAATATTTGCAAAATATTAATGTCAAATAAGTTTACTTTTAAATTATGTTTCTTTAAAGCAATTCAAATATTTATTTTCAACTTTTTAGTGGGAACGGTTTTGTTTGTTTTTTTTGAAGGCGGTTTTTTTTTTGTAAATTTTTTTATACAGAATTAATTTTTAAAGTGTGTGTGAATGGCCAAATCCGAAACTATGAGGAATATCGAAAAACAGTCAAAGGAGTCTCGATCGACTCATTAGATTTTTGAAAAATCGGTATTCCTAGCCAGAAATCGAGCTGAGAAAAAAACACAACCCGTATTATTACACCATCCGAAAGTGGCACTCATAGGGATCAAATTCTGGGAAGTAATTATACATGGCAAACTAAAGGAAAGCGCTCTTTTTGATGTAAAGTAACATTCTCGAACTGTAACAGAACTGATAATACGTTTTCAAAATTCAAATGATGCAGTTGTAGATACTCGGGCCCGATGTTGATGAAAAATAAAACTGCATCATTTGTTTTTTTTTTTGTAAATTTAAAAAGTGATTAATAAGTTTTTTTTTTGTAAATTTAAAAAGTGTTCGTGGGTGAGAGCGGCGCGGGCGCGTTACAACTTTGGAGTTAGTTATGTACTACTTATATTTGACAGTATAGCAACATTTAATCGCAATCAAACGGTGTGTTTAGGTAGAAATAGCGCAATAATTTGCTCATTATTTCGTGACGAATTTACTAAATTTGGTTTCATAGTACAATTTAAAGTGTAGTTTACCTATGACTAAAATAACTAGACCGTTGTAATTTTAGGTTTTAATTTTTTGATTTCGGTGGTCATTATATTTATCCCCAATAATATTTGATCAATCAATCAAGATATTATCAGACGACACGTTAGGCGCAGTGGTTGAGCGATTCCCGCACGGAACAACTATTCGTAGGTCATACATATTTGATGTATGGCCTACGTGTGCCTATTTCTAAAGTGGCAACGTTTTTATAAAAAAAAAAACAATTAATCAAATTCATACATTTAAATAAAGGTGAGAGCAGCACTTTATGAACGTCCAAAAACACAGTAGTTATGATACAGTAAGGTTGAAGTCGGTTTTAGCTAAACCCGTATAAGGCAGTCTCACAGTCTATTGCAACTCTTTACTACATTGGGCAAGCTCAAGGTCAAAGTGGTACCTTTAAGAATGTATACTGTTCTTAAATACACTATCTTAGTCAATGTACAATGCCAATAACTCATCGAGTAAAATGGTGTAATAAATGGATAAAACAATAATACAAGAGCTCTTTTGGTGTTTTTTTTTAATTTTATTGTTTTTAACAAAGGAGGCTTTTTATTAATACATCAGAGTAGGAATATTCAGAGACGTTGGTTAATCCAACTAATGAAAGATGTAACTCTGGCAAAGACAGCAGGAGAACCAGCTTGGCAGCCGCGATTAGATCCGAAGGAGGTGACACCGATCTGTTGGAAAGCAAGAAAATGTATTATGAAGGACGGAAAGGAAAAGAAGAAAATGTTTATTCGGGACTAACAAATGAATTGAAGTGATTAGAAACTAAAAATAAAAAAGGCCGGTGTGAGGCAAAAAGGCGTCGAACCTTCTCCATAAGAATATAAACGGAATAGTTGCTGACAATAGAAATACGTACCAAGATACGCCTGCCGCTGCTATTAACGACAAGAGGACCACCAGAGTCACCACGACAGGTGCTTCTGCCACCGGCACCGCTAACGCAGATGTTGGAAGCCACGACGAAGGCATTAAAAGTGCTAGAGTACTGGCGGCACACAGCGTTGGTGATTACAGGTAAGTTGACGTGTCTCAATGTTTCACTGACAGGTCCACCTGAAACCAATGCAATCATTATATCAGTCAATAATGATAATACCTTTATACCAAACTGATCAGTGGTTTGGCTTGTTACTATTTTATGGAGTATTTCTTTATCTTACCATCCCTGGTGTGACCAAATCCAGATGCGGTAGCAGTAGCTCCGTTGAATTGGTTGTTGAGTTCATTACCAGAGGGCAGTGCGATAGGAGCGATGCTACCTATAAATAAATTAAGATTTTAAGATCAGAAACAATCTTACAAGACAATCCTTGCGAAATTTTGTTTAAATTTTAACTTTTCTACATTTTGAGAAACCGACCTGAAGTACCAACGGCAGAGGGCAAGTTGATCATGGCAATGTCATTACGGGCATTCCCATGGTTCCAGCTTCCATGCATAATGACGTTAGATGTTCTCAACCTCGTACCGCCACTGAACAGACGTATTGAACCAAGAACGACTGTCAGGCTTCTGCCCTGGTTTCGACCGTCGAACCAACAGTGAGCGGCGGTTAGTACCCTCCATGAGTTGAGCAAAGACCCTCCACAAACACTCTGTCCTGCAGGGACATCAATGATAAGGCCCGCCTGTAAAATAATGATCAATCAGTTACAGTGAGGAACAAATTTAAAATTATACGACTTTAAACTTATTCGAAGAAAATAGGCATAACCTGGAAAGGGAATTGGCCAAGGTTGG
The DNA here is from genome assembly GCA_947386135.1 of Melanchra persicariae. Classification (NCBI taxonomy): domain Eukaryota; kingdom Metazoa; phylum Arthropoda; class Insecta; order Lepidoptera; family Noctuidae; genus Melanchra; species Melanchra persicariae. The sequence goes on from OX376659.1 coordinate 9,263,362, forward strand.
CATTAGAACCTCCGACTATTCTTGATGGGTTCCGGTCGGCTTCCTCCTCGGCTTGGCGGAGCTCTTCGGCCAAAGGTGCACCAATTTTTTGGTGATAATCGTAAGCGGTGATGTCTTCAAGATCGATCACATCCTCTAGGTTGACGTTCCTTGCGGAAGCGACCGTCGCTAGAGCCAAAAGAGTCACAGCCAAGAACTTCATGTTTCGATTCGGAGAAATGAATGAAATAATAGTTTTGCAATTAATATTTATATCATTTGTGAGACAGATAATGCTCAGATAATGGTTCTAATTACGTTTCATCCATCAATGGATTAAGTTATCAGGCTTCTATCTGTTCTGTGATCAGGACAGCATAAACAACAAGAAACAGAAACAAAACAATCCATTTTCTGAAATCGTATTACTGTCGTTATTATCATCGTCATCATCATATCAGCCAATAGACGTCCACTGTTGACACAGGCCTCCCTCAAATGGGGGGATTTGCTATAATCGCCATGCTTGGCAGGCGGGTTGGCGATTGCAGTGTAGCTGTAGCAATGTTCCTACAGAGAATGCTGCTGGTGCCCATTCTCTGATGAGTCCCTTAGTCGCCTCTTATGACACCCACGGGAAGTGATGGGATGGTGCTATTTTTTTACACTGAACAATATATTTACTGTCAGTAGTAAAGTGCCACTTGAAATACGTAACTGATTTACTGCATCCTTTTATGTTTTAACCTAACAGGTAGAGTCAAAAACGTGTTTGTGAATCTTGCCTTTAGATTAAATTTCAATCCTTGATAGTGATTAAAGAAGACAAATAGTTTATTTGGTACACACAAATAAAAGGAAGCTTAGTAACAATAACATCGTATGCGCCAAATAGGTTCAGTACAGCGAAATGCCAAAGAACTAGACTAGGAACCACCTGACGCTGGTTTTCAACTGAACCTTACGTTCAAGTGTACGGATGTACACCAGTTTTGTAAGGTGTTAAATAAACAGATAAATAGATTTTTATTAATGTGTAGTAAACGATACATAATAATTTGATTTTTAGTGATAGATAATCTATACATATAATAAAACAGTAACGAAAGAAAAACTGTACATTGAGAATTTTCGAGAAAAAATAAGTGGCTTTTGTTAGAAAAACGTAACTGATGACAAAAAGTGACTTTTTAGAATTTTTGTCTGTTTGTCTGTTTGTATGTGTGTATGGTAGGGCTTCACGCCAAAACTACTGGATAGATTGAATTGAAATTCAGCAAAAATGTTCTTTGTAAACCAAGGAATACTTTAGGCTACATATTATCACGCCGTATGTTATGGGAGGTAAGAAATATTGATTTTAAAAGGTTTTTGTTCGTAATTGAATGCACAAAATAATTGAATGCACAAAATGACATTTTAGTTAGTTACAAAACCATTTAGATTATTTTTACACATAAACCTGATAGAAATTGTAGCAATCTAGAAGAAATCAACTTATTATCTGCATAATTCAGATACCCGTAATGCCATCTGTTGACCGAAAAAAGTACTAACTATCAAAAGAATGAGAATTATTATACCAAAATATATTTTTTTGTTACTAATGGTACTTTTAAAACGTCATAAACAGTGATTCTTTTGATACTAAACTTACCGTTATGCATTTGATGTATAACATAAAAAAAGATTTGGTCTGATTGCTCCACTGACGTTATTTTAATAATTTTTTGAACGGTTAATTCTCTCCACTCAACCTGTAAAGCACCTTGGTTGCTTCTGTACACTTGGACGAAGCTAGGCCGACAATCTTAGCTAGGACACCTACGCACAACGGAGTCCATACTCTACTCTATTCGTTGCGGGTTTTTTTTGTTGATGGGAAATCATCAAAATGACTTCTTCCGCTCTGGGTAGACTGGAAGGGAGTTTCAGACTCTTACTGACTAAAACCCATCTGTGTTTCTCCTTTTGATCTTTGCGTTCCAGGGTCACGGTGACTCTCTCGAACAAATTCCGCAACCCTAGCAGTCTCTGGCCCTAACGGGCCCCGTCTACTTAGCTGACATCTCTTGGAGGCGCGCATGGAACACAACGCTTCGTCGACCCGGACCAGTGGCGCTATATAGGGCGTATAGCTCCATCCCTCCTTCTCGCTCGAACGACTCACGCTTTAACACGTCATGGTAGGGCCGCTGGTTGTTATCGGGCCGCGAGCCACCCTACGCTCGCCGTCCGCAGGCCCGTGCCTACGGTGGCTGAGAATCGCCCTGCGACTCCTAACGCCCGGGGCGTCTTCTTCTGTTTCGGCGGCTAAGGCGTGACGTTTGCCTCTCCTTCACACGGCCCGCCCCTTCCTTTACTAGCATTACTGTTTCGCAAAAGGAGGTGACGGCTTCCCACGCCTCCGCGCTCTGGACCATGGAGTGAACCAGAGCAGGTAGCGAGAGGTCGCCGTCGCTGATCGCCTCGACGAGGACACGGCAGTGCTCCGCCCAAGCAGGGCAGACCTTCACCGTATGCTCCACCGTGTCCTCTGCGGGGGTTGACTTCTCTTCTGGTTGGATTTCCCATGGACAACTTTATATAGCTCTATCGCGTGTTAACAAACTTAGCAAATCATTATCCACAGTCCAACTTCGCTCACTGCTGAGCATAGGCCTCTCTTTTCGTGTGTCACCGCGCCTTGCCAAGTGTCCTGCTCAGCTCCATTTTAGTTCTAACAATTCGTTTTCCGATGTTGAAAACCTTCGTACGTCTTCGGATCTCGACAACGTGCCTCTACCAAGCATGGAACGCTTCATGGCTCTCTGTGCAACTATCAGTCTGTAAACAGAAGCAAAGCAGAACAAAGGCGGGAATTCAGACATTGCGGAATTTTGGCAGGCTTCAGAATGTCGTCCATTTTGATAAAAGCGGCCCATCCAAGGTGCGTTCCTCTCGATACCTCCGTTTGTTGATTTTCTTTGCCAATTGAAAGGATATGGCCAAGATAAACATATCGGTTAATCATCTCCTACAATTCATTTCCAGATTTGAATCGCTGAAGGTGTTTGCCATAACCTTCGTCTTGGTCATATTCATGCCAAGACCCAACTTAAAAGAAGCATCTTAAAGATTTTGAAGCATTTTCTGGGGGTCATCGAAGTTCTCAGTGAAAACCACAAAGTCATCTGCAAATCTTAAGTGAGACAGTTGGGCAGAAAATTGACGAACCGGCTACACACCAGTGTGCGCCGAATTAATCGCGAATTTAATGTTTATTACCAATTAAATAAGGTTTAATTTTTTTTTGGGAATTTTCACATGTCGGGGCTGGAGCGGTGAATACCGCTATAGTCCCAATCTATACCCACATTTTTAACGACATCTTCAAAGACTGCTGTGAATAGTTTCGATGAAATGAAAGAAGCATTATCATTACAACGTTTCTCACGAAAAATTATTTGAATAGAAGAGGTGATAATCGACGACGCGTTGTGTTCCACGCGCGTCACAAAAAGATGTCAGCATAAAGACGAGGCCCACTAGGGCCAGTGCCTGCCAGGGTTGCGGTATTTGTTCGAAATAGTCACCGCGACCCTGGAACGCAAAGGGCATTAGGAGGAACACAGATGGGTTTTAGTCAGTAAGAGTATGACACTCCCTTCCATTGCGCCCAGAGCGAAAGGAGTCATTTGATGTTTTCCCATACATAAAAAAAGAGGCAAGCAATGATAGACATTGACTGTTCGTATTAGATATACGAACACATTGATCTTACCTAGCCACATCATTTTACAATACATACACGCGAACGAAGTCGCGGGCAAACAAAGGAAAGAAAACAATTGAAACAACAAGCACAATGTCATGTCATACATAAAAGTAAATCTAAATCCACCCAAAAAGCGTTGGCAATACAAACAGAAACCGGTTTTGTGCGATTCGCAACCCTGACTCACTGTTAGGGCTCCAGTATACGTTAGACGAACCCTTTAGCCGGCGGGCTTCATTTTGCTTTGCGTTGTCCGTGAAGATGGACGTGGAGGCAATCGCGGCCGCTGCAATTTAGCACTTTTAACCGACTTCAAAAAAAGGAGGAGGTTCTCAATTCGACTGAATATTTTTTTAAATATTTATTCAGCAATATTTTTTCCAACTGTCGATCGATTGGGATGATTCTTTTTTGTTTAGAAAATTGCTTGGCTTGTCCCATTTTCTCAATCATTGGTAAAGTAAAAAATAATTAAAGTCGCGGAGGGGTTTCGCTATGCCTATGTAACAAACTTAAAATATCGATTCTGAACTATCCAAACGCCGCCGTTACTTTAATTATTTTTAGGATAATTGTTTTTTACTTTTTATGGGTTGTTTCTTAAGTTAATTAGAACCAATTTTTTATTTAAAGCTTTTTAAGCTAATCTAACCTCCTATAGGTTAGATTAGCTTAAAAAGCTTTAAATAAAAAATTGGTGATACAAAAAAAAACTAAACGAAAATCCACAGACATACATACAGACAGACACGTTAAACTTATAACACCCCTCTCTTTTTGCGTCGAGGGTTAAAATCAGAATGCCCTTAGGTATGTCTTAAAAACATGGTGAATTTTAAAGTATAAAGTCATATTATCTTCTGTTACGTTAATTTAGTAGTTTTATTTTATTTCGGGCATAATAGTAGAAAAACTTAATCGTTCGATGGTTTAGTGTAACCGAAAATTCGAAACAACTGTAAGCAGTAAAAAAACAGGTTTTTATAATAAGTTATTTTTTAATTCATTCTAATTGTATTTGCATGGTTATAAAAAAAGCTTTGTTTTAGTGATGTATTTAGAGTCGTTGGTTGATCCAGCTAATGAAAGATGTAACTCTGGCGAACACAGCAGGAGAACCAGCTTGGCAGCCACGACCAGATCCGAAGGAGGTTACACCGACCTTTAGGAAAGCAAAGTAAGTGTTAATTGTGAATATTAAGACACATTCTGACGGAGGTAAACAGGTTTCTTCGGAGACTGTGCATAAATACGCATAATATGATTATTAAAAACAAATTCATACAATTTTTTTTCGTTTCACCGCGTTCCGAAAAAAAAACTAAAGTAATCGTAGTTGCTCTTTTCGATATTTAACAATAATATTATTTTTCGTAAAATATGTTATATACGATACCTATGCATAGAAGAAAAACTCGCGCTGTCTCCCTGTATAAGTAAAATTTGGTGAGTATGGTTTCCTTTTTTGTTTGTTTTTATTAGCTGTAAGCCCTCCATGTACGAAAATAAATTAATAAAGAAATATGTAGGTACCAAGATACGTCTTCCATTGCTGTTTACGGTGAGAGGACCGCCAGAATCACCTCGGCAAGTGCTTCTGCCACCGGCACCGCTAACACAGATGTTGGAAGCTACGACGTGAGTATTGAAAACACTTGAATACTGGCGGCACACCGCATTGGTGATCACGGGTAAATTGACGTGTCTCAAAGTATCACTGACAGATCCACCTGAAACCAACGCATACAACAATATTGCCCCTGAACTATCAAATAAAAAATAGCTAAAAAATGTAAAATATTTTTTTTTAGTTCTGTGGCTTAGTTCCCAGCCCCATGTATTATAGTAATTTTCACTTGGTATTTCCCCTGTAGCAATCCAAAATCTGATTTTTTTCCCAGTTGATGGCTAACAGCTTATAATACAGCGGAAAAAATTGCTGGTGTAATTTATAAACTTATGTTACATTAATAATTTTCTTTACCATCTCTGGTATGACCGAAACCAGATGCGGTAGCAGTAGCGCCGTTGAATTGGTTGTTGAGCTCATTACCAGAGGGCAGAGCGATGAAACCGATGACATCTGTTGGAAAATGTAAATAATTTAGCTACATACTTAATTTACTGGGGACCAGTCATAGTAATTTAAGCGAGACTTCAAATATAAAAATGACTGAGTCACTTACTTGAAGTACCAACACCAGAAGGTAAGTTGATCATGGCGATATCATTACGGACTAGGTTTATGGTTCCAGCTTCCGTGCATGGTGACGCTAGAAGTTCTCAACCTGGTGCCGCCACTGTAAAGACGGACTGAGCCAAGGACTACTTCCATGCTCCTGCCCTGGTTGCGGCCGTCGAACCAGCAGTGAGCGGCGGTCAGTACTCTCCGGGAGTTGAGCAAGGAACCTCCGCAAACACTCCGCCCAGTAGGCACATCAATGAGAAGACCAGCCTATGAAACATTGATTAAACTGTTGTAGCTGAGGACATATTTAGTAAATTAACATCATTTACGATGTTGCAGGTATAAAGAATTGGTAATAACCTGGAAAGGGAATTGGCCAGGATTAGCATTAGAACCACCAACGATTCTAGATGGGTTCTGGTTAGCTTCCTCCTCAGCTTGACGAATTTTTTCAGCTAAAGGTGCACCAATTTTTCGGTGATAATCGTAAGCGGTGATGTCTTCAAGATCGATCACATCCTCGAGGTTGACGTTCCTTGCGGAGGCGACTACTGCGAGAGCCAATAGAGTAACAATCAAGAACTTCATGTTGCCGGTACCAACAAACGACTGAAATAACGTTGCTGTAATAGATATTTATATACTTATACAAATAGATAATATGCAGATAATGATTCCAATGACATCTTCATTTATCAATGGATTATTTTTTTTGGATAAACCAAATAACAGGAAAAGAAACTCGGTTTCGATAGAAATAATTCTTTTCCGGTATTGTTAAATTCTATTTTCCTTTTTTTTTGACCGCAAAGGTGCAACTGCAAACTATGTTTGTAAAGGTTTTTATGCTGATGAAAAAAACTTTTTCGGTGTTTTTGGTTGCTTCTTCGTTATTTGACACCGACTTCCGAAATTAAAGTTATTTTGAAGTTTGTAGTGTTTTTTGGAAGTCGGTTTCTTTTTTTTGTGATTTTTTTTTTATTTTTCACTTTTTAGTGGTACCACACACCTAACAACACCACTGGAAAGTCACAGGAAAGCATAAATACGCAATTTCGTATACATGGATAATTTTTCAGATATTTTTTCCAGTTATTTGGATTTAAAACCAAACTGCTGAACCGATTTTGATAAAATTTCAATGGGACCATTTGGGAAGTATACCCTTTCCAACAAGCCCTTTCCAAGAATTTTTCAAATCGGTTGGCAAGCGACGGAGTTATGCCCGAACAAACATAAAAAAAAAAAAAAAAAAAATACAAACATCCGAATTGAGAACCTCCTCCTTTTTTAGAAGTCGGTTAAAAAACAGCCCGCGACGATTAGACCTTCGTTATTTTATAAAAGCTGAAAGTTTATCTGTGCATGTTCTCAATCCCCGACTGTGAATTTTGGATCATGGTAACTTTGGTTGGTAACAGACAGCAAAGGTGTATAAAATGGCACCTGAAATTCGTTAAAGTGTAAAGCTCAGTTTTTACATATTTTATTTGGAATAATATAAGAAATCACTTCGTTAATTGTCAGATACTTAGTAACATAAGCCGCCCGGCCTGCTTAACTGGCCACCGCAGTAGAAAAAGACGCCTTGGGCGTCGGGAGTCGCAGGGCGATTCCCGGCCACCGTAGGTGGCGGGAATCACCAACACGGGGCATGACAGGGTTGCGAAATTATTTGAAAGAGTTACCGCGGCCTCGCAACGCAGAATGTATCTGGAGAAACAAGGGTGGGTTGTAGTCAGTAAGAATCCGGTGTCTAACAGAGCAACCTTACTAAGTGTCTGACACTTAACAAAGTGATTTCTAATATTATTCCATATAAAATGTATGAAAACTGAGCTTGATGGAGCGAGCGTGCCCAGAAGATGCCTGTTCACTCTTGCTTTAAGGGTAGACGGGTTATATGTGGAAGAGAACACAGACGCCGGCAGAGAGTTCCACACTTTGGCTGTGCGCATAATTAATGTGGAGGAGAAGCGCTGAGTACCGGGACTGGTTGGGATATCAACCAAGTGCGGATGGTACTCAGCAGTGCGTCTGGTATTCCGGTGGTAAAAGATCGATGGTGGGATCAGGTCGTGGAGTTCCTGCGCACACTCTCCGAAGTAGAATCTGTAGAAGACTGACAGGCAAGCAACACTATGCCGATGAGCCAGGCTGTGCAGCTCAGCCACCAGCGACTCATCGCCTATAAGTCTTTATTTATTATTTATTTACTTAGTTAGCTTTAGTTTAGTTTCCTGCTTTTTCTTTTTACGCGTTACATTTTTAGCGCCATAGTGCCAGTTGTTTTATGTACTATCCACCATGCGTACACATGCGCACATGCACATGCGTATAAAAAACATTTTTTACAAAAAATACAACCTACTTCCAAATAAAAACACTAAAAGTATAAAATAATAATTATTTCGGAAGTCGGTGGTTTTGTTTGTTTCTTTGTTTTCTGACACAGACTTTCAAAATAATAGTTATTTATGATATTAGCGGTAAGTTGGTTTTTAGAAACGAGTTTCGTCTCGGGCTGCCATAGTCACGACTTCATGAGTTTGTAAATACCAATTTACGCACGTATGTCATACAATGTTTTTCTACAATTTGCGAGAAAAATTTTGTGATTCATTTTCAGTCCCACGTCTGCGATTTTTATGCGAAAGGTTCAGGTAACCCCTAAGTTCACAGTATTGAGTATAAAGGGTGATGAAAAGGTGGTAATTTTAATATTTTCTTAATATCCTGCATTTTCTTGAATGACAATGCACGGGTCATGGGACAATGCACAGCGCATTGTCCCGTGACTTATAACTTGCGTAACTAAAAATACCAAGAACTCTTCTAAGTTTGCAGTAGGTTTCTTTAGGTCGACTGATCATCATCATCATCATATCAGCCGAAAGACGTCTACTGCTGGACATAGGCCTCCCCCAAGTGTCGCCACAACAACCGGTCTCGCATCCATCGGCTACCCGCGACCCTCAACAGGTTTTCGGTCCACCTAGCGGAAGGCCTTCCAACGCGTCTCCCAGACTGATAACTTAACTTAATAATCATCATTATAATGCATCTTAGAATGATTTCTTTTAAAATTAGCTTTCCTTATTTTCGAAATCATAGCACTATCGGCCATTAAATTCTAATATTCTTTGAACATTGGCTGTAGTTGATCAAATGACACAAAATTTCCCACCATGTTATTAACGCCAAAAGGATTTTGTTTATTGTTCAGTTTTAAGGGTTCCGTACCCAAAGGGTAAACCGGTCAGGCATTGCGCGCGCAATACTACACAGCAACAGTCTACCCGCCCGCAATTTTTATTTAATATAATTATGTAAGAACAAGGCGAGTTCCGAGCGGTGGGTAGTATAGTGTCAGGATTTGAAGTCCCCATTTTATTGGAATCAACAAGACAGTATATCAATAACAAGAGTCTTATCACACTTTAATCTGTGAAGTGTTCATTTATAGGTCATAATCGGAATCAGAAATCTCTTTGTTATGTATTTTTTCGTGAAACATTTTGTGCAAGGTGTGTGCTAATTTTTACTGTAGGCATAGGAACATCGTGAAAAATTATATTTCGAAACGACAGCCTAAGCTTTCGGTTTTTTAGGCTTTTTGTTCGGATTTCTGGCTGCTTGCTGACTTCCCAGTCAGCTTAGGTTAGGCTTAGGTTTCCGAAACGTTTTACTAACGTATTCTTTGTCGCTGACAAGTTGAACTAATACCAGTCTTGTGTAAAAAAAACAGTCACCTAGGTTTCCATCTCATTGTGTACCATAACGTCCTAAGATTCTTTTTAATAACTCGCATTATGTGCACACTCTTATACAAATGTTATTTAAATAAAAATAAGGCTTATCTTCCTGTAAAACGGTTCACTGTACCGACCTCTGAATAAAAAAAAGATTTTTGTAATAAATAGTATTAATTTTATTTCATTCCAAAAATAGATTAAGTCTGAGGAGTGTTTATAATTATTATTAATAAAGCGGAGTTTTTGGTGATTCATTTAAAGACGTTGGTTGATCCAGCTAATGAAAGATGTAACTCTTGCAAAGACAGCAGGAGAACCGGCTTGGCAGCCACGGTTAGATCCGAAGGAGGTGACACCGACCTGGAAAGTAAAGTAAATGTTAATATCTAAATCGCATAAAATTGATGAAACCGCTCCTATTAAGCTATTAAGATATTAGTAAGTACCTACTCGAATGAAGTTGATAGATGATAATAGAATTACGAACCAAGATACGTCTGCCGTTGCTGTTAACGGTAAGGGGACCGCCGGAGTCACCCTGGCAGGTGCTTCTGCCGCCAGCGCCGCTGACGCAGATATTAGAAGCCACGACAAACATGTTGTAAGCGGTTGAGTACTGGCGGCACACAGCGTTGGTGATCACGGGTAGGTTGACGTGTCTCAAAGTTTCACTGACAGCTCCATCTGAAAGCAATGCAGTTGTATTATTTTGCATCGAAACAATGGGGCTTTTTAAAGGTCGGGAAAAAGTTTAATTAAGGTTTTCTTAGAAACTCCTCCTGTCATAGCCCAGGATCTAAGTTCATGCCTTTCGATGGAAATTTGCTCCCCACCTCATCTAATTGTACTTAAACATCGCTGTTATAATGTTGGCGTTAATATACCTCTTCGAGGAGTACTTATGGAGGATAATTGTTCTTATAATTTTAACTTACTATCCCTGGTAAGACCGAAGCCAGATGCAGTAGCAGTGGCGCCGTTGAATTGGTTGTTGAGTTCATTTCCAGAGGGCAGTGCGATGGGAGCGATGTTGCCTGTTAATAAACATAGTTTTTTAGTCACATACTTAATTTTTAAGTTAGATGCAATTATGAAAATACTTTATCAATTATATTTGCATGAATTCGCAAAAAAAGTTATGCTCCATTTCAGTTACTCACCTGAAGTACCAACGGCAGAAGGCAAATTAATCATGGCAATATCATTACGTGTAAGCGCGGGACTCCAGCTTCCATGCATGATAACGTTAGAGGTTCTCAACCTAGTTCCGCCAGAGAACAGACGGACTGAACCAAGGACAACAGTCAAGCTTCTGGCCTGGTTTTGACCGTCAAACCAACAGTGAGCGGCGGTAAGTACCCTCCATGAGTTGAGCATAGATCCTCCACAAACACTCTGCCAGCTTGGCATGTCAATGATGAGACCAGCCTGTAAAACAAAAAAAAAGCTGTTATAAGTAAAGGACACATTTAGTGAAGATACTTCATCGAATATGTTTTAGTTGTAAGGAAGAATTAGTAAAGACCTGGAAGGGGAATTGGCCAAGATTGGCATTAGAACCCCCTACTATTCTAGATGGGTTCCTGACAGCTTCCTCCTCGGCTTGGCTGAGCTCTTCGAACAAAGGTCCACCGACTTTTTGGTGATAACCGTAAGCAGTGATGTCTTCAAGATCGATTACATCTTCGAGGTTGACGTTCTTCGCGGAAGCGACCGCCGTCAGAGCCAATAGAGTCACTGCCAAGAACTTCATGTTGCTGGGTCTACGAAATGTATGATACCTACTGCTGCGCTGTATATAACATTTATATACTCTGGCAGAAAGATATGGCTGAGATAATGATATTTATTAATCTGGTAATAATAGTTTCTCATCTATCAGCGGATTAAAAGTTAGCAAAGACAACAGCGGAAGTCGATCCACGTTAATATGTTTTAATATAATTATAGGAGTGTTTTTCACAAAAATTTGGCTGTGCGTTGTCTGTCAGTCACTCAGTTACGGGATAGTTTTATATAAATTGATGATTTGAGATTGTCAACGTTTTGTATACCTATTTTTTAGGATGATTTATCATAATGTCAGTCATTGCTGCTAATCTGTTTTTTTAATTCGTATCTCAACGAGTTTTCAATATGTTTCAACATATTTAAGAAGTTTGTTCACTCAAAAGTGTTCATAGTATGCATATCCTTGGTTATAATATATTTAGAAGTATAGATACTCGGTTGATTATCTTCAGATTACACCCGATTTCATTTATAACACAATATTTTTGCGAGTTTCGATTATTTACCCTTAAGCCGATATGTGTTTGTGTTATTAAAAAAGGAATTTCCAATTTAAATGTGGTGACTTGTCCTTGCTCGGGTTTTTTCATTACCCTTGCATAATCTTAATCCATAATGCTGATCATTATACAATATAGATTGACTATTGTAATTAATATTATTGGTTTACACGTGGGTTTTTGATATTGTGCTGCAGATAAGACGCATGTATTTTCCGACGGGTTGAGCAAAACGTCGATGTTTGATGATGATGATGAATTTTGGGAGGCGAAAAAGTTACAACAGGCTTTTATAATGTCGTTAGTACTGTCGTTATTTTTAACTTGCATTCATTTTGTTACTCCCAAAGTTTGCTTAAGGTAGGTTGTTTTTGCTTAACATAATGGCCTCAACCAACACCTCGTATAAATCTGAAATTATATCAGATTAAACGAGTTGTGGCCTTAATGGCCACACCTCGTTTAATCTGTTTCGAAGTTTTAATAAACATAAACGAACCTTGTGTATAATTTCTTAACTTCTAACTTAACACATTGACTTCAACATTGCTCCCACGATTGGAAGCACCCGTGACAACCCTTTGAACCTTACCCGTTTAGCACCGCCGTTACAGCGTCTTTGACCTCCTTGATGGATTTCCGCGGCGCCAACTTAGCCAGAGAGCTTTTTGTTCTGTAAAAGATTATCTTGAAGACATAAAGGCTTGGGGCTGCTCCAATCAACTATGGTGAATGTTAAGACGATGTGCATTATTTGTTTTCTTCTCAGTTAATTATTTTTAGCGTTTGTCTGACAGTTTGAGTACATTTTGCGGCCTACCCAAATGTCCTTTCTTTGGTATGGTTCGTCGAGTTGTTGAGCTAAGTAGTTCTGAGTTGAGCTACCTGACTACTGACGCATGCTTGCACTGACTGGACAGGTCCACTCAAATCTGCGTGTTTCTTTCTACTAAAGACTATCTGAGACATTAATCTGAATGGTTCTTTTCATGACTGTCTGGCAGTTTGTATACATTATACGGCCTACCCAAATGTCTTTACTTTGGTATTGTTCGTCGGAACGTTGAGCTCCTCAAAGTTGGGAGTTGAGCTGCACGATGACTGACAAATGCTTTTGCTGTCTGGACAGGACAGGTCCACTCAAATCTGTGTGATTATTTCTTCAAAAGACCACCTCAGACATCCTCCATCCACCTTAATAATTGCATTGTATAGATTCAATATCTTTAGTAGGTTTTAAATATTTTTTTGCATGAATAATTTCAATATCTATCTATTGTTTTGTATACATTTCCTGGTTGAAAAGAGTGTCCATGGAGTTTCTTGCACGTTCTTCTCCATAGAGATCTACGGTTTGGAACTTTATGTTTTTGACTGAGCGACCTTGACAATTCAAAAAGGCCTTTAAGCAGATTTTCGTCATTGGAATTGTCTCGAGACGTGATGGAAGCTTCACGCGCATTGTCATCTACCGACTCCCCCTTGATTCGATTCATTTATTCAAACTCACGCTTTCTTGACCAGCACTATTTTATGCATTATCATTATTTGAGGGTTTTTCGCCAGTTACCACAAACAAATATCATAATAGGTTGCTTGTGAAATGAGTCAGTCACCTATTTAATATCATGAAAAGAACCAATGCACAAGATGAGTCAAACTTTATTGACACTTAAATGGAAGTGAGCAGGCCATATTCAAAGAACAGCGGATGATAGCCATATCCTCCACTCAGACCGGATTTAGCTGAACACTAGTATTTTACGTGGAGTAACTGCTTATCTGACCTCCACAACCAAGTAACTGAGTAACACTGTACATAGGTACCTACTTCTTAGTAAGACTGGTGTCTGATTTTGTGGCTTCTAACAGTCCGCAACGACTACCAAAGATCAAGGAATCTGCCAAAAAATACGACAGCCGGGACCTAAGATTCAACGTGCTCATGTCAAAATCACACATGCACAGATCTACCTCGGTAAGCGTTGTGTGACTGTTAGTAACTTACTCCTTCTAATTAATAACAAAATATTATATTTATTTTTAAACGCTGCACATGGTGTCAGACCACGTAGAAAATAATAAATTGTCCTTTTTATAGTAAAGGATCAAGAGACATGCGCAGAACTCTAAAGAAACGAGTAAAATATGATGAAATGGTTTCTAATAGCACTTATAATTACTTGTGCCACAAAAATGCCAATAAGAGGAATTCTGCGAAAGTGTGAGAACACCGTGGAATGTGGTTTGCTTGGTGAAAGGCTCGACCAAAGGACGAGGGGCGAAAAGACACTTAGCTTGGGACCACGTTAGGGAGCGGTCGATTTTTTTAGAATAGCGGAGTTAGAAATTTCTTATTTTTGTAAATAAGAAATTCCTAACTCCGTTATTATTAATGTTTCAAAGACCGCTACGGCGAGGTTATTAATTAATACGTTTAATTTATAAGTGTAGTTAAAGACTAGGTTATATTAGTCTGGTATTTATGTAAATAGAGTGTAAGGCACGTGCGTGAATCTCAGTGACTGTATTGAAAAACGAATGGGTGAGTGTTGATTGTATTATCCTTCCTAATCCCTTTCTATGACTTGAGCGCGGTAACCTACTCCTGTGTTGGGTTTTAGGAACTCGAAGAAGCCTTTCTATGGGGAGTGCTTTGGACTTACCAAAGACGATGACTGCTTAAAGCAATGACTTTAGCGTGACTGTAGACATCCAAGGCACTGCCAACGAAAGGCTGAACCGAATATTACTTGCAACTAGCTAGGGCTAGTATGAGCTATGATGATACCTGTCATTGTTTAAAAGCGTGTCAAATCCACCAAACGTTAGTAGTGGTTACCCGACTCTATGGACTGACTGACTGCCGGATACGTTGCATTGATCTTGATGTACGCCCACTTCCCGGTTCCGGTAGGCTTTACCAAGTACCCTAAACTGAATTGATAGTCGTTCTAAAGAACGCTAGGGATCGTATCTCGTTAAATCACAACCGGCCCCCGTAGGCCACTCTCTAATACAGAAAAAATATATTTGGCAAAACACGTATTTTAGGAAGCCCAGATGATCGCTTCGTTGCTAGACGTGGCAGTATTCTCGTAATGGGTAGATTCAGGAAATGAGAGGTGACGAGTTCTAAAACCACTTCGGCGTATAGCAAAGTAATTGTAAAGAGTTGTGCAAACGACTGACGATGCAGTACGCTTGTGCTTAGTTTTGTATTGTCTTAGTAATGGGTGAATAGGCCGATATAATGGGCTAATTTCTATAGCGCGCGGCCAGTATTTCTGGAAACTTGTCTCGTTTAATGGCAGAGGCACTTCGAAGTCCTGTGCCTTAGGATTGTGTAAGACATGCGAGCGTAGGGAACGTATACTGCTATGACCGCGGCAGGTTCTCTCTAGTCCTACGCACTCACTCACCGGTCAGGCCAAGGTGTTGGGTTGACGCAAACAAATTTGTCTCATATAAACCCTGCGCCCTAAGGACCGCTTAATAAACACACGAATTTACAATAAATAAATATTTTTTTATTTCATACTTAAACGTATACAAAGGAGTTTCTTAAAAACGCAAAATGATTAGTAGTTTTACTTTCAAGTTTTTACAGACGTTGATTGATCCAGCTAATATAAGATGTGACCCTGGCGAAAGCATCAGGAACACCTGTTTGACAGCCACGGACGGATCCGAAGGAGGTTACACCGACCTGTGGGAAAGGAAGGCAATATTAAAAATAATCGATTAGTTTGTATTTGCATAACCATGGACAGCTAATAGAAAAATTATGTACCAAGATACGCCTGCCGTTGCTGTTCACAATGAGAGGACCACCAGAGTCACCGTGGCAGATTGATCTACCATTGGCACCGCTGGTGCAAATGTTTGAAGACTGGACGAGAACCTGGTAAGGTGGGTACTGGCGGCACACAGCGTTGGTGATCACGGGTAAGTTGACGTGGCTTAGAGCTCCACTGACGCTTGCACCTGAAAACGAAGCAGTTATATTAATATCAGTCAATGTTTGAAACATTGCTATCAAAATGTTTATTAGGCATTTTTCTTACCATCCCTGGTGAGGCCGAAGCCAGATGCGGTAGCAGTAGCTCCGTTGAATTGGTTGTTCAGTTCATTACCAGATGGAAGAGCGATGGGAGAAATGTTGGCTGTTGATAAATGAGAGATTTTTATAAAATTGGGTAAAAAAAAATACAATATTTAATAATGTCTAACCAAAAGCTGCGTCTCTTGATAATATTCACAAGATTTCACTTTAACAGTACAAAGTTTTATCGCAAACTGTTTTCTTAAATACTAGTAATTATGCTAATCATATAATGTTATGTGGAATCTTTTGCATGCACAGAAATGTTACTAATTTTTAACTTTTTAAATAGTCTATGTAACTCACCTGTATTACCAACAGCTCTAGGCAAGTTGATCATAGCAATATCATTACGGACGAGGTTAGGGTTCCAGCTTCCGTGCATGATGACGTTGGAGGTATCCAAACGGACACCGCCACTAAACAGGCGGATAGAACCGAGGACAACTGTGAAACTTCTGGCCTGACTTTGACCATCGAACCAGCAGTGAGCGGCGGTAAGTACCCTCCATGAGTTGAGCATAGAACCACCGCAAACACCCTGCCAGCCTGGCATCTGAACGATGAGACCAGCCTGTGAAATAAAAAACATCTGTTTTAATAAGGACATACACATTAAGAATATTACTGTGCTCGCCATGTGTAAAATGTCGATAATAACAACAATTGCGTCTACTGCTGAACCATAACCACGGCAGGGGGGCCCTGTTTATTAGGAGCCCTTAAAGCGGGTAAATAAAAATGGTGATGACCTGGTAAGGGAACTGGCCAAGATGGGAAGTAGAACCTCCGACGATTCTAGATGGGTTGCGGTCGGCTTCCTCCTCGGCTTGGCGGATCTTTACAGCTAAAGGTGCACCGACTTTTCGGTGATAATCGTATGCGGTGATGTCTTCAAGATCGATCACATCCTCGAAGTTTAAATTCCTCGCGGAGGCGACCGCCGCCAGAGCCAATAGAGTCACAGCCAAGAACTTCATGTTGCCGGGTCAAAGAAATTAATAAAATAATTTGCTAAAGTGGATATTAATATACTAAAACAGACAGCTAGATAGATAATGCTAAGATATGATAGTTATTATTTTGTCTTGTATCTGGGGATTAAACAACTTATCGTGCATGATATCCTACTGACATCAGGAAAAGCCCAGTTTCATCTTAATCACTACTAATATTCACCACTTACTTCGTAACAGTGCCTAATATTTTTCCTTCTAGGCAAGCGTGCTTCATCGTCGACCAAATTATTGCTTTCCATCAGGTGTGACTGTGGTTATACGCGTACCTAATAATCTACTCTAAAAAAAGTAAAAAAAAAACAGAATATTTTATACTATGTCATTAATAAATGATACCTATTTTGTAATTATGTATAAAATTACATTTACATGCCCTTCTTTTAGTATTTCAAAAAAGGAGGTTTTCAATTTTATCACTGAATGTTTTTTTATTTATGTTTTTTCAGCGATATCTCTTGTAATTCAAAAGCGATTTTGATTCGCTTACGTGCGAATCAAAATCGCTTGTGAATTACAAGCGATTTTGATTCGCCTTTAAGTTTATTAAAAACGATCATGATAATGGTTTTTGCGTTGGGTTTAGTTATAGCTGTTACATTTACAGGTTGCTAGTTTTTGTTTGTTTTTATTAAACACTAGCTGTTGCCCGCGACTTCGTTCGCGTGTATGTATTGTAAAATGATGTGGCTAGGTAAGTGTTCGTATATCTAATACGAACAGTCAATGTCTATCATTGCTTGCCTCTTTTTTATGTATGGGAAAACATCAAATGACTCCTTTCGCTCTGGGCGGAATGGAAGGGAGTGTCATACTCTTACTGACTAAAACCCATCTGTGTTCCTCCTAATGCCCTTTGCGTTCCAGGGCCGCGGTGACTCTTTCGAACAAGTACCGCAACCCTGGCAGGCACTGGCCCTAGCGGGCCTGTGGCCTAGGCCTCGTCTCTATGCTGACATCTTTTTGTGACGCGCGTGGAACACAACGTGCCGTCGAGTATCACCTCTTCTGTTCAAATACTTTTTCGTGAGAAACGTTGTAATGATAATGCTTCTTTCATTTCATCGAAACTATTCACAGCAGTCCTAGAAGATGTCGTTAAAAATGTGGGTATAGATTGGGACTATAGCGGTATAGTAACCGCTCCAGCACCGACATGTGAAAATTCACAAAAAAAAATAAACCTTATGTAATAAACATAAAATTCGCGATTAATTCGGCGCACACCGGTGTGTTGCCGGTTCGTCAATTTTCTGCCCAACTGTCTCACAGATAACTTTGTGGTTTGACTTTGTGGTCTTGGGATGAATATAACCAAGACGAAGGTTATGGCAAACACCTTCAGCGATTCAAATCTGGAAATGAATTGTTGGAGATGATTAACCGATATGTTTATCTTGGCCATATCCTTTCAATTGGCAAAGAAAATCAACAAACGAAGGTTTCAAGAGGAACACACCTTGGATGGGCCGCTTTTATCAAAATGGACGACATTCTGAAGCCTGCCAAAATTCCGCAATGTCTGAATTCCCGCCTTTTTATAACCAGTGTGCTTTTTCCACCATGACTTACTTACTTACATGGACGCTCACGCAGGAGGCTGTTTACAGACTGATAGTTGCACAGAGAGCCATGAAGCGTACCATGCTTGGTAGAGATACGTCGTCGAGATCCGAAGACGTACGCAGGTTTTCAACATCGGAAAACGAATTGTAGAACTAAAGTGGAGCTGGGCAGGACACTTGGCAAGGCGCGGTGATTTATTTATTTATTTAATTACAACGGTTAAAAACCAATTACAGTAACTACAAAAATATTATTATTAAGAAAAAGGACAAAAACTAAGAAAAACACAAATTTACATATACAAACAAACTCAGATAAAATCAAAACAGAGAAGAATAAAAATAAAAAGGTTAACAACTCTTTCATGCATCCCTCTCACAGTACTTCTGACATGCCAATAAAATCTTCGTCCATTCATCCGCAAACAGATCGCTTGTTGGATTAGAACCCAAGTGATGATAGGTTCAGTAAGGCAGTGACTGAGTGGCGTCCAAGGACTGGAAGAAAAAGTATTGGTCGACCGGCGGCGAGATGGGCGGACGATATTGTTGCCATCGTGGGTAGAACCTGGATGAGGCTGGCACAGTAACGTGGGGATTGGCACACGAAAAGAGAGGCCTATGCTCAGCAGTGAGCGAAGTTGGACTGTGAATAATGATTTGCTAAGTTTGTTAACACGCGATAGAGCTACATAAAGTTGTCCATGGGAAAACCAACCAGAAGAGAAGTCAACCCCCGCAGAGGACACGGCGGAGCATACGATGAAGGTCTGCCCTGTTTGGGCGGAGCACTGCCGTGTCCTCATCGAGGCGATCAGCGACGGCAACCTCTCGCTACCGGCTCTGGTTCACTCCATGGTCCAGAGCGCGGAGGCGTGGGAAGCCGTCACCTCCTTTTGCAGAACAGTAATGCTAGTACAGGAAGGGGCGGGCCGCGTGAAGGAGAGGTAAACGTCACGCCTTAGCCGCCGAAACAGAAGAAGACGCCGTTGGTGTTAGGAGTCGCAGGGTGATTCTCGGCCAACCAGCGGCCCTACCATGACGTGTTAAAGCGTGAGTCGTTCGAGCGAGAAGGAGGGATGGAGCTATACACCCTATACAGCGCCACTGATCCGGGTCGACGGAGCGTTGTGTTCCATGCGCACCTCCAAGAAATGTCAGCTAAGTAGACGGGGCCCGTTAGGGCCAGAGCCTGCTAGGGTTGCGGAATTTGTTCGAAAGAGTCACCGTGACCCTGGAACGCAAAGATCATAAGGAGAAACACAGATGGGTTTTAGTCAGTAAGAGTCTGACACTCCCTTCCAGTCTACCCAGAGCGGAAGATGTCATTTTGATGATTTCCCATCCATAAAAAAAACCCTCAACGAATAGAGTAGAGTATGGACTCCGTTGTGCGTAGGTGTCTTGGCTAAGTTTGCCGGCCTAGCTTCGTCCAAGTGTACAGAAGCAACCAGGGTGCTTTACAGGTTGAGTGGAGAGAATTAACCGTTCCAAAAATAATTAAATTAACGTCAGTGGAGCAATCAGACTAAATCTTTGTTTTATGTTATACATCAAATGCATAACGGTAAGTTTTGTATCAAAAGAATCACTGTTTATGACGTTTTAAAAGTACCATTAGTAACTAAAAAATATATTTTGGTGTAATTCTCATGCTTTTGATAGTTAGTACTTTTTTCGGTCAACAGATGGTATTACGGGTATCTGAATTATGTAGATAAAAAATTGATTTCTTCTAGATTGCTACAATTCCTATCAGGTTTATGTGTAAAAATTATCTAAATGGTTTTGTAACTAACTAACATATCATTTTGTGCATTCAATTATTTTGTGCATTCAATTACGAACAAAAACCTTTTAAAATCAATATTGCTTACCTCCCATAACATACGGCGTGATAATATGTAGCCTAAAGTATTCCTTGGTTTACAAAGAACATATTTGCTGAATTTCAATTCAATCTATCCAGTAGTTTTGGCGTGAAGCCCTACCATACACACATACAAACAGACAAACAGACAAAAATTCTAAAAAGTCACGTTTTGTCATCAGTTACGTTTTTCTAACAAAAGCCACTTATTTTTTCTCGAAAATTCTCAATGTACAGTTTTTCTTTCGTTACTGTTTTATTATGTGTATAGATTAAACTTCGAATGAACGCCTGAACTCCTGAAAATCAAACAAGTTTTTTTAAAAACATTACGAAAATCTAACATGATTGAGTTATTGTTAGATGTGATTGTATGAGTGTTTCAGAAGTGCGTGGTCTTATCACATGGTTGAATTTTTTAACTGATATAAAGTACCTAACGACTTCTGAAATTTAATTAGTCGCTGTAACTCGTATTTTATCCTTTTTCACGTACTTAAATAAATAATGAGGACAATACAATGCATTGAAAACTCGCGTGACGTCACATTTTAGTAAGTAGGTATGTATTTTAGTAGGCATTTTGATCTTTATCTTCACCAATTTTAATTGATTGGAAACGGACGGATTAAATAGAAATATTATTTTTCTATTTAAGAAAATATCCAATTAGAACCCTTACCTCACAAGCTGTGTTTTGTGCTGTGTGTGTGTTTTATTGGTATTTCAAAGCACTTGCTTTGAAAAACCAACCAATTATTATTATTAGGTTTTATCATTAGGTGGGTTAAGCGTGTGAATATCAATAATAAAAAATTAAAATTGTAAATCTCCAGATGGAGATTTCTAAATAAACACAAACTAAAACATATCAGATGATAAGTTTTCAAGATGTTCAATTCAATGTGTCAAGTTAATTGTAGCAGTACGGTTCTGTTTTAGTTTTAACAAACATGACGCTTGTAGAACTCCTGCATTAACTAACATGGTATCACAACAGGCTTAGTCGATGGTCTGCTCTTAGGTTTTGATCATGTTAAAAGTCAGCAATCCACCTGCAGAGACTGTACAGTGCGAGTAAAAGCGTTGTGCAAAAAAATAATAACAATCATATTCTGAACACAGTAGTTATAGTAGACTAAAACTACTGTATTCAGAACAGTATTTTCAGGAAGTTTTGATACAGAGTGTGTCTGTCTGTCACTTACTCCAACTAATAACAAAATATTATATTAATTTCTAAATGCGCATGGTGTCAGACCACTTAGAAAATCATAAATTGTCCTTTTAATGGTAAAGGAATCAGAGAGAAGGGCCAGCCATCACATTACTAAGGAAGTGAAAGGTGACGTGTTCCAAAACTACTACGGTTTATAGCAAGGCAATTGACATGCTTAAGCGTGGGGAACGTGTACTGGTGTGACCGCGGCAGGTTCTCTCTAGTCCTACGCATCCTCGGAACGGCGATACACGTACAACGTGCCAGTCGCTGTAATGCGGCCCCTTATCACTGGGATGGGTCTCTAGATTATTGTACAGAAAAGTTACTCAAAATCATGTATTGCCCGATGCAAGCGTTACGTGTCAATTACCCTTTTGTATTCCTCTCAGTCATAAGTTTCACAGTTCGAAAGAAAAGTAGATTTCCTTTCCTTACCTTCTACCTTTTCCTAAAGATTAATTGATTGTTGAAACCACGTCCTTTTACTTTATAAGGTGGAACAAGGTGAAATACTTCTTAGGAATTCATTACAAATGGCGGGAGAGTGACCAGTCAGGGACGAGCTCTACGGGGCCATGCGGATGGTGGGCCGCGCCCTTTTCCTCTAAGGGGAAACCGACGTTAACACTTAATCTAGGATAATTTTATCAGCATAGGGTAATTTAGGAACGTCACATGTGGTGCCGTGAACAGGATTCACGCCATTAAATGGACTGATTCACGTTAGAGCAACGAGAAAAAACATTTACGACGAAAATAGCACAACGCAAGTTCTATAAACTAGTAGTCGGGGCCCGTTAGGGCATGAGCCTGCCAGGGTTGTGGAATTTATTCGCAAGAGCCACCGCGGCCCTGGAACGCAAATTTGGAGGAACATGATTAAGTACCCATCTTTAAAATGAAAGGTTCTGTAAACTGTTTGGGACGAAAATAGGGGCTAAAATATTTGATGTATAGTATTGACTACATTTACACAACGTATTAATTTATCATTTCGTAAATGGTTAGACAAAATGAGTTGTCAGTATGTTCATTCATTCATTCATTCATTCATTCATTCATATTATTTATTTCAAATAAACCATTCACAGGCACTTTTGAATTGTCAAGGTCGGTCAGTCAAAAAGATGAAGCTATTTGCACGTTCCAAAGCGTAGATCTCTATGGAGAAGAACGTGCAAGAAACTCCACGGACACTCTTTTAAATTATTTTTCTTTACAATTTTATGGTTACATCATTCCTGTTGAAATTATACAAACATATATGTGAGAACGATGTAAAAAGAAATGCACGTTAAAGTATCCGGAGTAAAAAAATAAAAATCAACAAAAAATTAAAATAACAAATCATTAAAATAAACCGTGGCAGCCGAGAGATGACCAGTCCAAACTGACGGCGTCTGTTCACGAACATGACGCACGCGCTAGCACCATTCGGCTCAACCATATTTAAGGGAGCCAAATGACCCAACACATGCGCCACCATCAGGTAGACTTTTGAGTGAGCATGACACTCCCAACCGCCAGGGCAGTCAAGTCAATTAAAAAATAAATAAAAGTAGTATAAGGTTCACAGTACTCACACATGTGCCGTTAATTAATGAATTTATACAATGCTAATTACATTGAGTCTATACAATGAAAATATAATGTTTTACAGTCTTCAACGGGTCCAACAATATTTATAAATGCCAAAAGATTAGTTTGTGCGGCCTAGTAACTGTGGAGCTGGACCGGCATTGAGCCAAGCATTATTATCTTCAATATAATCCCCCAACTTATAATATGCTTTCTTGCATAGTGTGCGTTTGATACAAGATTTAAATTTTGTTTCATTCAGTTCTAATATATTAGGAGGTATTTTATTATAACATTTTAAACAGTACCCCATGAAAGATGAGGCTACTTTAGCTAGTCTGAAACTTGGTTGAACTAGTTGATCCCTATTTCTAGTAATATAATTATGTCTGTCGCCTCGTCTACTAAAAAGATGGATTATGGTGGTAGTTATACGTCAACTACATTTAGCAGGAGAAATTCCCGTATAATTTATTTGTTTAAGCATGTGTTAGGATTTCAAGCGTTTTGGGTTCGATTCCCGCTTGATGTGATGGTTGATGATTGCTGTAATTCCTGTGTCACGGCGTGTGGGTTCAATTCCTGCATGAATAATAGGGTTTTAAGTTCTGTGCCACTCTAGGTTCGCCCATAAGCACGGGGGTATTCTTAAGTAGTTTATAGGTTGTATGACTGGTTGTTTGTGTTACTTTAAGTCTAATAGAGAATTTGATTCCCATAATATGTGCATAATTATGGAATGCGGATCCTACTAAAATTATAAATGTGAAAGTTTGTATGTTTGTGTAACAATCAGGCACAACAGCCAAACTTGGATGAAATTTGGCACACATGTAGTTCATATCCTGGAATAACACATAGGCTACTTTTTATGGTATTTAATAACATTTCACATAAACCTATCTAATAAATTGATTTCATAATATTTTACCTACTCTGTGTAGAGAAATTGGTATAGCAAACGTTATGGTACTTTGATTCAGCTTAAATGCAGACACGAGATTTGATAAGACTTATGACACAACATTTAGAACGCCAAATTAAAAGAGTATACGAGTTTCCAGCTTATTATCTCTAATAGGCAAGAGCAGGGAGCAGGGGAACAGGTTTTTTCTTCAGGAGTTGCAGTGATTTGGGAATGTGTGGCGGGATTGTCCCATTTTATCATCTCTAATTCCGAGGTGAAACGCTAATTTGACTAGACTAAAGATCAGACTAGCCGCTGACGTATCCGGTTGCAATACTTAGAAGTATTGCAATCGGATACGTAAGGCGCAGGTACACTGATACTTAAGTGTACTGAAGTTTGCGCATACACTTTTGCACCATAAATCTCTTGCTAATTGGACTAGTTTAAGTTGTGATTAACCACCATCTCTGGGCCCACTCGACCAGGTAGGTAGAATTTAGTTGTCGAACCGACTAATTTACGTGCTTATTCGTATCGCAGAGATAAATATAAATATATAGGAGGGCAAGGCAAGTTTTTTTCGGCTTAGGAGACAAAACGACCATCATAAGGGCAGTTTAATGACGTGGTTGCGACCTCGACTTCATAGCATTCACACAAGGTTATTCCTTACTCGATCCCGCTTATTAAGCCCCACTAAGGTTCTTCCCTAAGTTCGACCAATACCAAAGTATCAGCAGAGCTCAGACTCCAGTGGGAGCTAAATAAATTTTTAATTTTAATAACTAATTAATCAAGATAGTAGTACCATGGCAATCTGGTTTTTTCCATTTGTGACTTTTGGTTATTTTAAAGATAGATAAGATTGTAACTAATTTAGCTTTTAAGGACTTATTAAAGGCAATACTGTGTTAGAACAGTTTTAATCTCTCATAATTTGATGATAGCGATATATTGGGAAGTACCATGATCATTATCTTACTATTTGAGCATATAAATATCAACTGTACAGAAGCGAAGGCATCTACTCGTAGGTGTTTGTTAGTACCGGCAACATGAAGTTCTTGGGTTTGAGTTTGTTGGCTCTGGTGGCTGTTGTTTCCGCAAGAAATGTCAACCTCGAAAAGGTGATCGATCTGGAAGAGAACACGGCGTATGGATACCTCAGTAAAGTCGCTGTTCCTTTGGCCGAAAAAATTCGCAAAGCTGAGGAAGAAGGCGACAAAAACCCATCCAGAATCGTCGGTGGTTCTGCATCTAGTCTCGGACAGTTCCCTTACCAGGTAATTATTTGATTATTTTATTTTGGTCAATAATTGTTTCTATCGTCATAACAAATGAACAAAATCAAAAATAATGTTATATTTATGTCGCAGTCAACTAACTTAAACAGCCGTTTCATTAAAAGCCTAGGCTTTTCATTTAACTGCGCCGTTTAATCAGTTTCATAAGTGACATGGGCAAGTCATCAAACGATATTAAACAAAAGATGTCACATAAGTCGCTGAAAAATCGGCGCATTTAAGTGAAAAGGTTAGGCCACCAATTAAATGGCTGATTAAACCAATTGGCTGCAACATTTTTAATGCTAGGTACTATTTTTCAGGCTGGTCTTATCATTGATTTGAACAATCGTCAAGGTGCCTGCGGTGGATCTTTGCTCAACTCAAGAAGAGTACTCACCGCCGCTCACTGCTGGTTTGATGGTCAAAACCAGGCTTGGAGGTTTACCGTTGTTCTCGGCTCTGTCCGTCTGTTCAGTGGCGGTACAAGGGTGGCTTCTTCTAGCGTTGATATGCACGCCAGCTGGACCCCGTCCTTAATCCGTAATGACATTGCCATTATCAACTTGCCTTCTAACGTTGGATTCTCAAGTAAGTTTGAAAACTTAATTTGTTTATGTTTGCTGTAAATAATAAAAATGCGAATATTTCAAATTAATTTTAAAATGCATTTATCAACAGACACCATCGCTCCCATCGCTCTACCGTCTGGCAATGAACTCAACAACAATTTCAATGGCGCTACCGCAGTCGCCTCAGGCTTTGGTCGCACTAGGGATGGTGAAGATCTCAGTGTGAACCAGTTTTTGAGCCACGTCTCTTTGCCTGTGATCACAAACGCTGTGTGCAGCCAGGCTACATTCCTGTTTCAGATCCTCATCCAACCTTCAAACATTTGCACCAGCGGCGCTGGAGGTAGAGGCACCTGCCAAGGTGATTCCGGCGGTCCTCTCGTTGTTAACAGCAACGGCAGGAATATCCTGGTATGTGAATCACGTCTTTGGATGGTTGATTGTTGTTTATAAAGAAATTTTCATCGCTTGCTTAAGAACTCGTGGCTATAATAAAAGCAGCACGGTTGATCATCCAAGTTAAGCAACGCTTTCCGAGGCTATTTTTTGGATGGGTGACCATCTTAACATACCGAGACTCCCCCGTCTTGCGGAAAGCACGTTCAGTCGTTGGTCCCGGCTGTCATTTGTAGATCTTTGGCAGTAGGCAGACAGAAATATTGCCAAAAAGTACGTGTTACCCAGTTACTGGGTTGTGGAGGTCGGATAGAGAAAAGGATAGGATAACACAACAACGTTTTCTTTGGAATAGTATGATTTTTTAGTTTTTAAACTTTATTTTCTTTTTAACAGATTGGTGTAACCTCCTTCGGAACTGGACGTGGTTGCGCAGTCGGTGACCCAGCTGCCTACGCAAGAGTGACCTCATACATTAGTTGGATCAACCAACGTCTCTGAATAATCTCAATAATGTCTGTGATATCAAAATGTAACGTTAAATAAAATTATAACTTGTATTTAAATCCTTTTCTTTCATTTTTACGAGTACCTTTTTGGAGGTAGCGGAACAGAGAGTAAAGTCCCGCATACCGCCATTGAAAAGGGAGGATCCTCCGACTAGACCGTTGGTGTGTATGGTGGGCAATTGACCTACAGTTGATATTTGGGCTTTGCATAATGTTCTAATCGCATGGTAAACTCTGATATCGCGATTTAAGATTTTGTCCAGTTAGTTCGCAGCTGTCGAGATAGATGGCGCTGCGAGTCTCATTTGTTGATTCTGCTACGTTGATTTTTTGTGGTGGTAGGTGGCGGTATTAATGTCGCCTACACCTTGTCGCTATTGTATACCTTCCATCATCCCAAGCCATAATGTGAACTTTGTAAAAAATCAATGTAGTCTACGTGTATAGAAGATCGGCAACCATCATACTGACAGTTGCTAAATCCAATGTCCAGATGTCAAACGTCCGAGGTAAGTAGATTAACCATTGATGCTAAAGCATTCTGCACTTGCGAAAATAATGGTTATAATAGAGAGAAGACACTTCTCTGTTACAATGTGTGTCCCTCTCGCGCCATTTTGCATAATCATCCTATAATCTTCTGAATTAATCAACTAGTAACAAAACTTCCTTTGGTGTTCTTTTTGAAAAAAAAATATTATCATTCTTCTGATATTTGTTTACTTCTTAGATTTGATCTAACTGGTAAACAAAGAGCGAGTAGGGCCTGCTCGGGAACTTAAGTCAACCCCACACGTATAGGTTAGGTTTGAAAGGGATGACTGGAGCTAAAGTGAGCGAGCAAACTAAGCTGCAGAGATCCTACTCATGGGTTCCTTTAAACCCTGATGGTATAAATAAGAACACCGCGCAGCGAGGCTTCGTTGATTTTCTTTTTTTTTTGGTCTCTGGTAGATTCTGAATCTTTACCACTCATGTTTACAGCTCTGGAAATACTTCTTCATGATTCAGACCTCCTGGTAAATTGTGAATCTTTACCGCTCATGTTTACAACTCTGGAATTACTTCTTCATGATTCAGGCCTCCTGGTAAATTTTGAGTCTTTACCGCTCATGTTTACAGCTCTGGAAATACTTCTTCATTATTTAGGGCTCCTGGTAAATTGTGAATCTTCACCACTCATGTTAACAGCTCTGGAAATACTTCTTTATGATTCAGGTCTCCTGGTAGTTTGTGAGTCTTTACCGCTTTAGATTTTAGCCCGTTTCCGAACTTCTGCTTCGTCTACAGAACGCAGATTGTACAAGGGTGTCGACACAGTTTGCGTCCACAACAGAGGTATATCGTTTTTCATTTGAATGATAATTTAAAAATCGAGTAAATAATGAGCCATGTCGAAAACCGATACTATTTTTTCTACTCTACTGAACTTTGACAATATGACATTCCGTTGATAGGACGATTTGCGAATAGGGCGATCTGCTAATAGGACGATTTTCAACGTGGCAATGCTGCCAGACTTCTGGGCACGTTTCCGGATGACAGCGATGCGGAGGAATACAAGTACGAGACGCCTGAATGTATTTTATTTTTATAAATTACTAATGTTGTGTATAAAGTTAAGTTTTAAAATAGAATTGTTTTAATTTAACAAAAATGGAAAATGAAAAAACTTTAAATAGGTTACATTTTTATAGTCAAGAAACTGTAGGTGTAAGGTTTCCTGAAATTACGTGTACCAGGTGGGAGCACTGAGGTGTCAGGTCCAGGCAACCGTCAACACCATAGACATATAAATAGTATGGACTGGAAACACCTCCAAAAAAAAGTGCCGGTTTACAACTCAAAATGTCTTTAAAAATGGCTGCCAATACTAGGGTTGTGTCAATTAGAAAACATAGTGTTACTATAACGAATATCGATACTGTAATAGTATTACGAGTCTTACTAGATATCACGGTTCAATCATAATTATAATTAATATTCTTACAGTCCGTAATAACACAAAAAAATCGTAAGTTTACTTGCGTTTTGTGAGACGGTCGTTTTCGGGGACTGAAATCAGCCCTCAAGAATACACGTTCCGTGTCACAAAGCGCACTTCCTAAAGCAGAAAGTTTGTGCATGGGCAAACCGTATTCGGCGGTATAAGCGGCGGCGGGTTGACCGATACTCGCAGAATCACATGTTCCAGAGCGATGAGAGGTGGGTGTATAGAGATTGGGAGCGACCTGAACAAAGAGTGACAGATGTGTGCCAACCGAATGACGTTTATTTTTTGGATAAACTATTTGCTAAAAACATGTAACTAAAACAAAATGCTGACGTCTTATTTTCAGATCACGTATAACCATCATAAAACGGGTCCCCTATGTTGTTTCGAACGCCGTTGTTGCGACACACGCTGTTGCGAATTATTTTTCACTGCCTCACAGGTTCGAAAACTCATGGACTCGAATGAAGTAGTCGCGAAAGAGGCTCTTTCGAAAAACATTTTCACTGCCTCATACCCTCGAATGCTTGTGATTTCGATTTATTTAGTCATAAAGTGTACAGAAAAATATTTAAACAGTAATAAATAAAATCAACAAATTCGGTGTCAACATCATCATTTAATATTAAAAGTAACAATCAAAAATATTAGTACCTCTACTGTACATTTTTTTCTATCGAGTACTTAACACAAAATCTAAGACTGATCTGTGAGTACATCTAAAATCGTATTTAGAAATCATATACTTTGTGGTGGCCACCTACCCTCACATTTTGAAATATTAAATGATGATGTCGACACCGAATTTGTTGATTTTATTTATTACTGTTTAAATATTTTTCTGTACACTTTATGACTAAATAAATCGAAATCACAAGCATTCGAGGGTATGAGGCAGTGAAAATGTTTTTCGAAACAGCCTCTTTCGCGACTACTTCATTCGAGTCCATGAGTTTTCGAACCTGTGAGGCAGTGAAAAATAATACGCAACAGCGTGTGTCGCAACAACGGCGTTCGAAACAACATAGGGGACCCTCATAAAACACTGTGGCACGGTCTCGGGGCTGTGAACCCCGAGGCGGCCCTAGCAAAGTCACTTGAACCGATTAGCACATGCATTATTGCGAAATCGTTTCAGCGTAGCGAAGGAACTACAATTGGAAACTATTACGGCACCGGTACAATACTATTACACCATGACATATTATTGTAAATAAACGAATGAAATTATAAAATAATGTGAAGGTCTGTTAGACGGAAAATATACTCTAATATGAACACTTTAGCCATAAATTCAAGATCACTTAGCATTTTTTCATCGAAAGTGTATAATATAAGTAATATTGTATGAAAACCGTGTGCAAAGACAGTTGAGGTTGATTTCCCTTCTTTCTTGCACCACACTTCACAATACAACACAGAGGCATGTTGAACTGCGGTTTTCCAACATATACGTGCAGTAAAAAACAGAAACTTTTCGTAATTTTCTCACAAATCTCATTAATACAAAAAGTAAACAACCATTTGACAGCAAAACTACCAAGAAACTCAAAGCATCATATGGCGGATACGGCACTTACCTACAACTGTCACTACGTCACAACAAAATGTTGCAAATATGAGTAACAACTGAAATATTGTTCTCCCTTTTATTAAATACGATAACCACATTAGAAAGAATGAAACAAAAAGATAGTTCACATTCTGTTTCGTATTAAACCCTGCAAATGCATGTATAGAATATCGCAGCGCCTCCATATTTTTTTAATATCTCAATGGTCAAATCGCATATGTTTTCTGACATTAGATAAATTAACATCTACGTCATGTTTACGTCAGTCGGGTTTTCAATTAACAGAACCTCCAGCCTATGTGGCGCAAACTTTTGGCGTAATTTTTCCTGAAAACCCTGACGCATTTTTGTACCTGTTTCTTGAAGTATATTAACTACATAGTATGACTAGTGTTTGGCAATACAGAAACATAAGCTATGTAATATTTCAATGACATGCCCCTAGCATTGAGTGCTGTGTATGTACTTTCGGAGGAGCATGCAGGTTCACAGAGGTACCTAAATGTTTTTCCTGTTTGACTTTTTCGCCTTCAAACAGGATTATCCTTCGCTCGTTCCCACTTAGCCACATACACTGGCATCAGTTCCTCTTACCGATCATCAGGTACGCTCAGTGTCCACTTTGCTCCCTTTTTTAATAGCTTAACAATGACAACAAAGGCACACATCTAGTCAGGTTTTTACGTACCATCAGTGAATAAAGTATTTTACATTTACGTCTATGTAGAAAGATAAGATTGAATCTATAATAGCCAATTAATTTTATCTATTTTAATTCTATGATACTGAAATATTGGGGAGAACCAATGATCATTATCTGACTTTTTGAGCGTATAAATATCAACCTTAGAAAAGCAATGGCATATACTCGTGTTTTGATAGTACCGACGACATGAAGTTCCTGGCTGTGACTTTGTTGGCATTGGTGGCGGTTGTGTCCGCAAGAAATGTCGACCTCGAGAATGTAATCGATCTTGAAGACATCACAGCGTATGGATACCTCAGTAAAGTCGGTGCACCTTTGGCAGAGAAAATCCGCAAAGCTGAGGAGGAAGCCGACCAAAATCCATCTAGAATAGTCGGTGGTTCCGCAGCTAGTCTAGGTCAATTCCCTTACCAGGTGATTATCTTATCAAAGATGTTATTTAGGTTAAAAAACCACAGCCACACTCGAACAAAAGGTTTAGGCTCGGTCAATATCCTAACTAAAAAGTCGTGGTCGATTGATTTATTTACTATTATATTGTTTTGAACCTATTTCACATTGCAAAAAAAAAACTAACCCTTTTAATTTTTCAGGCTGGTCTAATCGTTGAATTTAACGGTGGCCAAGGTGCCTGCGGTGGTTCTTTGCTCAACTCAGGGAGAGTACTCACCGCAGCTCATTGCTGGTTTGATGGTATAAGCCAGGCCTTTAGGGTCACGGTTGTCCTGGGTTCAATCCGTCTGTTCAGTGGCGGTACTAGGGTGGCATCCTCTAACGTTGTTATGCACGGAAGCTGGAACCCCTCTTTAATACGTGATGACGTTGCCATGATCATCTTGCCCTCTGCCGTGGATTTTTCAAGTGAGTTTTAAAACCTTTGTTTGTTGTGCTGAAAAACTAAATTAAAGTACTTAATTTTAATAAATCATTTATCAACAGACAACATTGCTCCTATCGCTTTGCCCTCTGGAAATGAACTCATCGACCAGTTCAACGGCGCTACTGCTGTTGCTTCAGGTTTCGGTCGCACGAGAGACAGTAAGTACAGTTTTAATATGTATTGTATTTATTTCAATCGAAGTGTTATTATTACATGGTATTGTCGAGGCTATTCCGGCAGTCATTTAAATAATAGGATATTATCTGCGTTTTCAAAAAAAAAACAAAGCATTATTTCAATTATACCGGCTTATATACTTTATATTATACCGACTTTATACTTTTGAATTGTCAAGGTCGGTCGGTCAAAAATATGAAGCTATTTTCACGTTCCCAAGCGTAGATCTCTATGGAGAAGAAGGAACATGCAAGAAACACCACGGACACTCTTTTAAAAATAATATTTATATTATTACAAAATTATGGTTACATCATTAATGTTGAAATTATAAGGTAGGTACGTGAGAACGGTCTCAGCTGATGGCACCCGTTCTATATTTGAAATCTATTCTTATGTTACAAAATATTATTTTCAGATGAAGACCTTAGTGTTAACCAGTTCCTGAGCCATGTCTCTTTACCTGTAATCACAAACGCTGTGTGCAGCCAGGCTACACTCCTCTTCCGGGTCCTCATCCAACCCTCAAACATTTGCACCAGCGGCGCTGGAGCCAAAGGCACTTGCCAGGGTGACTCCGGTGGTCCTCTCGTCGTTAACAGTAATGGCAGGCCTATCCTGGTATGTTCATGCTTCTTTTTTTAAATATCTCGACTTGTAGACTTTTAATTTTTATAAAGTTACTAGCTTTTGCTCGCGTTAATAGAGATTTTCGCAATATAATGTATAAGCATGTAGGTAAGCGTCTCTAGAGTTCCATGAATCTCAATCGCAAAATAATTCATAATCGGTTCAGCGACTCAGGCGTGAAAGCGTTACAAACAAAGTCACTTTTGCGTTCATAATAATTATAGTAATAATAACATTAGCAACACTTTCTTTAGTACCCTTCTTTAACTTTATTTTCTTTCTAACAGATTGGTGTGACCTCCTTCGGAACTGGACGTGGATGCGCAAGTGGTTTCCCCGCTGCCTACGCCAGAGTGACCTCATACATAAGCTGGATAAACCAACTTCTCTGAATAAATATTGATTAGTATTCCATTTTTTTTACTTGATTACCTCTGTTTCAATTGTTGATATTTCAACTATCTACCATCTGTAAGAGATTTTATTATTACTGGATTTTCGCGATTCTCCATTGTGTTCTATAGTTCCGTGTAGAACAATATGATTTGGTCTTATTGTGATAAAGCAAATAGTGATATAATATATGTGTAAGTAAATACTGTTATATAATACAATGAATTATTAATTTTTCGCTACAATATTATTGCGTGCGTTCTTAATTTCAAGCACACTGCACGAAACTTTTGTAATAGAGTTTGGGTCCTGGCTGTAACATCAGATCATCAAAGATGGCAAGGGGAAAGAAAGGCTTATCGAGTGATGCAATCAATTCCTGAACATTAATTCAACCAATCACGGCAGGGCACCCGCGTTTCAAAATAAGTCTCATTAAATTATCGATCATATTATTCCGTTTACTCATTTTTGTTAACTTATTTGAAACCTTTTTAAATATTTCTTAAAAAACATTGAAAAATATAATAGGGATGCATGAAGAAGCCTCCTCGTGTAGCGCAATTTGTTCCATCAGACACTCAACTGAACCGAGCGCTCGGCGCATCCTGGACAGTCTCACCTAACACCTTATAAGACTGGCCAATCCTTCCCTTGTGGGTAGGGCTAACGCCCGCCTAGTTCGCGACCACCCTCCCACCGGAGTTCAACGTCAAGCAGCCCTCTGTGTTTCGTCGACGCGTGGGACTACCAGCGCCTCAAGGCATCTTCTGGGCACGCTCGCTTCATCATGGACCTCATCTACCGCTTTCCATCAGGCGTGATCGAGGTCAAGAGCTAGCCCATTCATACATATATAAAAAAAAAAAAAAAAAAAAAATAGTAGCCCACCGGTATCGGGAACAGGGTCTAAGCTACCGACGGTCAGGGCTCCAGAGAGAGGAACCTCCTAACAATGCGACCCGTTTTCAGAAGTACTGCTTTCTTTTTTTTTTTTTTTACGGGGGGAAATCCTCATGGATGTCCTCCGCCCTGGGGTGGGCGGAGGGGTCTGTCAGACTCTTACTGACTAAAACCGCCGGGAGAGCACTCGACATCTCCTCTCCCTTTCCGCAGCCTCCTTCTGCGCGATAACAGTTTCGCAGAAGGACACCACCGCGTCCCAGGACTCCTCACTGCCGACCATAGAACGGACTACAGCCGGCAGCGAGAGGTCACTGCCTACCACAGAGACGAGGGCACGGCGCGGCTCCTCCCAAGTTGTACACTCTGCCAGCGTATGCACCGACGTGTCCTCCCGACAGTCGACGCAGTGGTGACACCGAGCGTCCGGCTCCCTGCCTATGCGACACAGGAACCTCCCGAAGCAACCATGCCCCGTGAGGACCTGTGTCGCACGAAACGACAGGAAGTACTGCTTTCTGAATCAAGCCCTTGATTCAGCTGTCTAACGAGAGCCTCCAAAGCTGTTGGTCGAGGCTCGTGGCTATTAAGCCATTGGCTGAGACAACTATCGGTACAATGATTGCTGAATTCACATCCCACATGTCGACAACCTCGCGAGCCAAGTCATGATATTTGATTCCCAGCTTTCACGAGGTTCTCGTCACGATCATATTATTATTAATATCCTTTCAAGAAACTGAATCAAAAAGTTTCTTCAGTATTGGTTTGTTCTTTTCAAGCAGTCCGATGCAGCCTCAGATCTGTGATTGAACTGCATCAGACTGCTTGACGCGACTTGTTTGGAACTTTTAAGTGGTCGGGTTTTTTGACAAATATTTTTTTTTTATTTTCTACATTTTAGTGCAAATTTAAATTACCTATGTCACTACCACAATAGGGTAGGATGACTTAAAAAAATCTAATTAGTCAGTCAGATACATTTCCAAAAAGTATTAACATGTATTTTTTATTTTTTCATGTAAACCAAAAATGAAAACGATACAGTGCGTTGAAAACTCGTGTGACGTCACTTGTACGTACACTTTTTACTTACACGTGACGTCACAAGCCCCCACTCCTGATCTTTGATGCGTTTTATCTTCGTCATTTTTTATTAGTTTTATAAAGCAAAAAATACGTGTCCAATATTTTTCGATAATCTAACTGTCGGACTAAATAGATTCATATTTTTTCAAGGAATCATCCCTATTCTGACAAGTTCAACGACACCTCATGATGTGTCAAAATCCGTCCATCCGTTTGGGCTGTAGGGCGTGCCAAATAAATGGACCTACATACAAACATACATACATACGCTCGAAAAACATTACCCTCCTTGTGACGCAGTCGGGTTTAAATGGACACAGATCTTTATCAGTATAAACATGAAAAGATACTATGTGCGGTGGTTACTGTTACGGTACGGCCACTTCTGTTTATTCTGTGTTCTTAGGGGTAGAAGCCTTAGACCATTTTCCATTCAATTAGCGAATGCGACTGTCGAAATGCCAAAATGTAGGAATTTGATCACGTGACATTCGATAGCCTTTGTCAATCCCATACATTTTTGACGAATTGACAATCGCCTTCGCCACGCTACCGTTGATAGAATCTCTCTTGTCTCGAGCCCAGGATCAGCGCAACTGTTCACCTCGTTCACCCCGTCAGGGGTTGATTATGCAAAAATTTGTTACATCTGTTTTAAATATTCATAGCATTGCGAAGTAAATTGAAGCAAGCAATAATGTCCTCCCATAAAAACTTTATCCTCGTTCACCCCTTACTACGAGTATGTAGATTATTTTCGAAAAATCCAAACATTTGTAATTCTTATTTTTTTATCGAAATCATTTAAACGCCATGTTCCAACTTCATCGAACCAAGCATAATTATGTTAGGATTCTCCCCAATTCGCTCAAGCCGCAACATTTTTCTTACTTAGAGCATGTTTATATCCGTCGTAACTCACATAATCAACCTTAATTATCAAACCATTTAAATGGATAAGGATACTATGTAAAATCACCATTTTTCCATTCCACCCGGGTTTTGATTGAATAATTTGAAGAAAAAACGGTCATGGTGACTTAACCGTAATAGTTAGACAGATGGTATCATTGATATCCTCTGTAAAACTGTAGTACATCACTTTGCATTATTGTCAATAGTTTCCGCAGCGTACGCGATATAAGGATTTTTTTGGTATTTTTTTTCACACCTTGGTTTACCGAAGTTTATCGAAGTTTTCGTTATGAATCCCTAACTTTTTTGAAAATATTCTATCGTGAAAGAATTTTAAAATCGGTCCTGTAGTTTCTGAGCCTATTCAATTCAAACAAACAAATCTTTCCTCTTTATAATATTAGTGTGAGTATTATCTACAAATATGTACCTATTGTATTTTTTATATGTTATCTTATGAAGTGCTCAAACGATTTTCAGGAAAATCCGCTAAAAATTGTTGTCTCACATCTTATCACCAGTTCGCAACTTCCACTAAGCTGGGTTTTTTTACTACATTCATACCCACAATCTTAATCCCTTATTTTGTTAGACAACATTGTCCATTAAAGATGATCAATCATGATAATTATCAGCGATCGGAAAGAGTGAGGTAATTTACTTTAACTTCAATGAACACAAAAACTGGAGACTTCTTTACGACAACATTTCTTTTCGGGAATTTGCCCGGTTTCGGGATATCATTAAAGTACATTAAATATAAAAGTTATTAATACAACATAAACAAAATAATTCACTTCCTTTTTTTGTTTCCTAAAACGGACACAAAACCAGTAGACACGTGTTTTATTGTTTAAAACAAAATAAAAGGAAATCCTCTTCTCTTAGAAATAACTATGCTCTGTTTAATTATTTTAAGATGTTAGAAAGAGCTTACAGAAAACTTATTCAATACAAGAATTAATAAAGGTTAAGAAAAATCGTGAAGATATAAAATATGGAAAGAGTTTATTTTAATTCTTGGGACGAAAATAAATTATGCGCTGAAACTGAATACTCCTTTCTTGATACTGTAGCGATTCAGATTAGGGGACAACTTTCAACGTAAACGGAAATAATATTCCGACTGTGAGTGTTCTTAAAGTGGTGAGTTTCTTAATTATGGAGCTTGATTTTTGTTAACGTTTTGTTCCATTGTAGTGCGAAATGAATAAAAGGTGTGAAGAGCCAGAATAAAAAATTGTTTTTATTTACCTTTTCCTGTAAGTAACATAAGCTTCCGTGCTTTCTTACAATATTCAATTCAAGATAAGGATTTGTTTGAAAACAAAAAAAAACGTGTCTACTGGTTTTTTGTCAATTTAGGGAAACAAAAACAGGAAACGAATTCCTTTACACTAAATAGAGGAAAAGTTAATTGTTTTCCGTATTAGTAACAATAATAATGTGTATAGTTTCATAATATCCCAAAACCGGGACAATTTTCCCGAAAAAAGGTGGTCGTAAGGAAGTCTCCACTTTTTGTCTTTGTTTTTTGAAGTTTAGGTAAACTTGCTCAAGGACTACCTATGAATTCGTCTTTACTGATAAAAAACAGACCCGTCATGTTTATACTGATAACGACCGTCCTGTGTCCCGATTGCGTCAGAAGGAGGGTAAGGCCGGTCGATTCTGTCGACATCTCACGGTGTTCACCTAGGCGGAGTGAACGACAAGAGCGCTGTCATTCCATCTTATTTGTATGGTTTGACAACTCACCCGTCGTGCGCCCCGCCCGGGTGTTCACTTCGACATGTTTACAGAATCGCACTGCTGTTTTTCGAGCGTATGTATGTATGTCCATTTCTTTGGCATGCCCTACAGCCCAAACGGCTGGATGGATTTCGACATAATTATCATGAGGTGTCGTTGAATTCGTCAGAATTGTGGTAGTGACATACGAGTAGGTAGGCTATATAAATTTTCACTAAAATGTTGGAAATAAAAAAAATTCTTTGTCAAAACACCCAACCGCTAAAAACGACTATAAAGTCCCAAACAAGTCGCTTTTCAAGCAGTCTGATGCAGTTCAATCACAAAACTAAGGCCACAAACTGCATCAGACTGCTTGAAAAGACAAACCAATATTGAAGAATCTTTTTGATCGAGATTCTTGAAAGGATAATAATAATAATATGAGTTTCATTAAATTTGCGATCATAATAATAATATTATGATCGCAAATTTAATGAAACTCATTTTGAAACGCACGTGCCATGCCGTGACTGGTTGAATTTCAGGTTCAGATCTGATTGCATCACCCGGTAAGCCTTTCTTTTCCCTTGCAATCTTTGATGATCTGATGTTACAGCCAGGATCTGAACTCTATTAGAAAGGTTTCAAGCAGTGTCTTGAAATTGGGAACGCAAATATATATATATTGTATATTTATAACATATATTGTAGCGACAAATTAATAATTTATAGTATTAAGTTACACATACATTTACATCACTATTTCCTATAACACAATTAGACCAAATCATATTGTTACGGATGGTAGATAGTTGAAATAATAACAATTGAAACAGGGGTAATCAAGTAAAAAAAATGGAATAATAATCAATATATAATCAGAGAAGTTGGTTAATCCAGCTTATGTATGAGGTCACTCTGGCGTAGGCAGCGGGGAAACCACTTGCGCATCCACGTCCAGTTCCGAAGGAGGTCACACCGATCTGTTAGAAAGAAAATAAAGGTAAAGAAGGGTACTAAAGAAAGTGTTGCTAATGATAAAATTATTATAAACGCAAAAGTGACTTTGTTTGTAACGCTTTCACGCCTGAGTCGCTGAACCGATTATGAATTATTTTGTAATAATAATAATAAAAACTAAAAGTCTACAAGTCGAGATATTTAAAAAAAAGAAGCATGAACATACCAGGATAGGCCTGCCATTACTGTTAACGACGAGAGGACCACCGGAGTCACCCTGGCAGGTGCCTTTGGCTCCAGCGCCGCTGGTGCAAATGTTTGAGGGTTGGATGAGGACCCGGAAGAGGAGTGTAGCCTGACTGCACACAGCGTTTGTGATCACAGGTAAAGAGACATGGCTCAGGAACTGGTTAACACTAAGGTCTTCATCTGTAAATTATATTTTGTAACATAAGAATAGATTTCAAAAATATGTATAGAACGGGCGCCGCGCCGTCAGCTGAGACCGTTCTCACGTATATGTATAATTTCAACATTTATGAGGTAACCATAATTTTGTAACAATATAAATATTATTTTTAAAAGAGTGTCCGTGGAGTTTCTTGCACGTTCTTCTCCATAGAGATCTACGCTTGGGAATGTGCAAATTTAACAATTCAAAAGTGCCTGTAAACGGTCTTGTTGAATTGAAATAACGCTTTGTTTTTTTTTTTTTTGAGAGCGCAAATACTATCCTATTATTTAAGAAGGCCCCGAGCGCGCAGTGGTGCCCTCATCGTTTCTTTGGTTATTTTTTTTATTTTAGTATGAAAATGCAGAAAATTATTATTATAATCGGTAGTTTTAAATTGTTTAGTTTTATTATAATAGTAATAACGGAAAACAGTGGCCACTATTTTCCGGTAGGCGTAGGAGTGGCGCACTCATCGTAAATAAGTAATAATAGTAATATTATTACTTATTTACGATGAGTGCGCCACTGCGCGCTCGGCGCCCTCTTAAATGACTGCCGGGAAAAAAAATAAAACCAAAATTGTAATGTAGCCTCGACAATACCATGTTATAATAATGCTTAGATTGACATAAATACAAAACCGACATATTAAAAATGTAGGTACTTACTGTCTCTCGTGCGACCGAAGCCTGAAGCAACAGCAGTAGCGCCGTTGAACTGGTCGATGAGTTCATTTCCAGAGGGCAAAGCAATAGGAGCAATGTTGTCTGTTGATAAATGATTTATTAAAATTAAATACTAATATTCTTTAATTTAGTTTTTCAGCACAATAAACAAAGGTTTCAAAACTCACTTGAAAAATCCACGGCAGAGGGCAAGATGATCATGGCAACGTCATCACGTATTAAAGAGGGGTTCCAGCTTCCGTGCATAACAACGTTAGAGGATGCCACCCTAGTACCGCCACTGAACAGATGGATTGAACCCAGGACAACCGTGACCCTAAAGGCCTGGCTTATACCATCAAACCAGCAGTGAGCGGCGGTGAGTACTCTCCTTGAGTTGAGCAAAGAACCACCGCAGGCACCTTGGCCACCG
Organism: Melanchra persicariae; assembly: GCA_947386135.1. NCBI lineage: Eukaryota > Metazoa > Arthropoda > Insecta > Lepidoptera > Noctuidae > Melanchra > Melanchra persicariae. Next base: position 9,303,863 of record OX376659.1, read on the forward strand.
TTAAATTCAACGATTAGACCAGCCTGAAAAATTAAAAGGGTTAGTATTTTTTTTTTGCAATGTGTAATAGGTTCAATGCGTATGACGAATGCATATGAATGAGCTGGTATTGATTATGTAGGTAGGGTAGGTGCGGGGTAGGTGTAGGGTAGGTGTAGGGTAGGTGTAGGGTAGGTGTAGGGTAGGTGTAGGGTAAGTGTAGGGTAGGTGTTTCCTGAGTAAAAATTTATAATACAAATCAGGAAACCTTCCTATTTCCAATATTATTATTCCTATTTCCAATAGATTTATTAGTAAATAAATCAATCGACCACGACTGTTTAGGATACTGACCGAGCCTAAATGTAATCACCTGGTAAGGGAATTGACCTAGACTAGCTGCAGAACCACCGACTATTCTAGATGGATTTTGGTCGGCTTCCTCCTCAGCTTTGCGGATTTTCTCTGCCAAAGGTGCACCGACTTTACTAAGGTATCCATACGCGGTGATATCTTCAAGATCGATCACATTCTCGAGGTCGACATTTCTTGCGGATACAACCGCCATCAGAGAAAACAAAATCACAGCCAGGAACTTCATGTCGTCGGTACTATCAAAACACGAATATATGCCATTGCTTCTCTAAGGTTGATATTTATACGCTTAAAAAGTTAGATAATGATCACTGGTTCTTCCCAATATTTCACTATCATAGATTTAAAATAGATTAAATTAATTGGCCTATTTTAGATTCTATCTTATCTATCTACTTATAAGTAAATGTAAAATCCTGAATTCATTGATGGTACGTAAAAACCTGATTGCATGTGTGCCAGTGTTTTCATTGTTAAGTTATTAAAAAAAAATTAAGTTGCAAAAAACTGTAACCCGTCTACAGAAAAATAATTTGAGTTATCTGAAAAGTGTGAAACAAGAAAATATTTCTGAAAGAAATCAAGACTGATACTGAAATGCTCAAGTTGAAGCTGTAGCTGCATGCCGTGTGGGTGCCGGGCACAGTTAAAATATATCTGTAGTCGGGTTACAGTTTTTAAACTTATTATTTTAATTTTATACTTTTCAAAAATCGTTACTTTTTATTAAGATTTCATTAACTGCACGTTGCTATCATTTTTCATGCTTTTTACCGACTTCAAATGAGTTATACATTGAGTTACAAAATTATAATGGATAAAAGTTATCTACATTGGTTTTGCATTTTCTATGTGATGCATGTTCATCTGAATAGTCAAACGGTCGAAAAATCCAAATTTGCTGGACTAGTTTCTGCTGGTTGTTCTGGCTATTTTATTTGGAAATATTTTTATTTCGGGTCGTGGGGTCCGAGTGCTCATTACTTGTTTAAAGATCTGTCAAGACGCTTAGTTGACACTTCGCGTGACCCTAGGGCTGGCTTTTACCTCGGTCAAAGGATAAGCATTGCCATACAACGTGGCAATGCTGCCAGCCTTTTGGGTACATCACCAGTGGCCTGCGATGCGGAGGAATTTTTCGACGCCATGTTTTAGATTACTTTTAGTATTAGTTGAGTCTTTTATTTAAGTGTGTGTATATAGTTATAGTTGCAATAAAAGATCTTATTATTTTTATTATAATATATTAAAACAACTCTTCTACAGATTAATTAATATAAGTCACTTTCACTTCTTTGTTAAAAATTTAAACATATTTATTTACTTATACAATACGAAATATTTACATATTTGTGTTGTGCTCGTTTAGACGTTTCTTTTAATGCCAAACATGTCATGATTATCACAATTTTTTTTTTTCAGGGTTTGAAATTTTACGTGTTTATTTTAGCATATTAAATTTAATGAAAATTTATATAGCTTATGTCACCTGGAGTATTTGTACGGATCTTTTGGTATCCTTTTCATCAAAATCGGACCAGTAGTTTAGGCGCTACGGTGGAACATACTTACATACACACTTACATACATAGACTGCTAAAATCATAACCCTTCCTTTTGGCTTTGTCGTAATCGGGAAAAAAAGGGAACAGATTGGACCCTGAGCGTACCTGATGATTGGTGAGAGGTACTGATGCTAGTGGAGGTAGCTATGTGGGAACGAGCGAAGGATAATCCTGTTTGAAGGCGAAAAAGTCGAACAGGGAGAACATCTAGGTACCTGTATGCTCCTCAGAACCACAGCATTCGATACTAGGGGCATGTCATTGAAATATTTCATAACTTTTGTTTCTGTATTGCCAAACAATACAGTCATACTACGTATAGGTACTACAACAAACAGGTATAAAAATGCGTCAGGGTTTTCAGGAAAAATTACGCCACCAGTTGGCGCCACATAGACGAGAGGTCCTCATGATTGAAAACGTGACTGACGTAGACATGTCGTTGACGTCAATTCATATGATGCCAGAAAATATGCGTGTGGACCGGTGCCTGGACCTTTATCGCCTCAGTGCTCCCACCTGGTGCACGTAACTTCAGGGAACCTTACACCTACACTTTCTTGACTTTAAAAAATTAACCTATCTAAAGCATTTTGCTCACTCTCGCATGATAGTTTCAGTAGTTTCATTCTAAAGTTCCAACGTAAATTGCAAAAATATCAATATTGTTTCAACGACATTTTTGGGTTAACGGGATCCTGATTTTCTGTGCTTTTATCTAAAGGGACGTACGCAATCAATTTTGAACACTAAAAACAAATTATTTGTTAGTAGCAACCCTTATAAAATTTGTTAATTTTATGGCATAATATTGTTTGGCATAACGTTTTCGCATAACTTTTATTAGCATAATACTGTTGCATAATAATACTTTGGCATAATGTAAAAAGTAGCATAACTATCGTTTTGTCTATTTTTTTTAGGTCTAATTTAGAGTTGGATTTAAGGCATAATATTTATACATCTTTAGAGGACTAGAGGTTTTTTTGTAAATGAAAGGCGAATACGTATACGAATCAATTGGAATGGTTTATTGTCAAAAACATCACCTTTATATTACCGCGGGTACCATACAGGTAGTAGTGGTATTGAGGAGTGTGCGACCAATAGGTGCGATCCAAGTTGGGAGCTGGTCGAGGATGACGTAAGAAGCGCGCGCGGCGCTTCACGTAAATACGGGCGAAACGGCTTCCAACAGTCAGTCATAGATTAAGTCACTGCTCGATGGTTTTCGACATAGGGATGTTGTCGCTCTTCGATACGGTCGCCAGCGCGGGCGCAGGCCGCCCGGTGGCATTCGGAGCGGGGCCGGGGGCTCAAAGAGCACGCGTGCCGCCGCTCGCCTTGGGGTCCCTCAGTGCGCTGCGCGCCACAGAGTACTTTATTATATAGGTACTGCGCGCTGTGACGGTGGCCGGACGTGTGATGCGCTTGTATGATTATGTGGGTCACTACAATGTCTAATAATCATGAGTCATAAATATCAAAGTCATAATTGGGTGTACTTATGCAGCCAATAATTTTATGTTGAATGTTAGAAACTAGTGGGTACTAGGTAATGAAATACTAGGTATGTAAAATCGATATAGATAACCTACGTCCAATATATAATCTAAAATCCCCCAACCATATGCCACGCCCGAACGACCGAACTTAGCTCCCATCATGCCATTCACGTTAGGTTTCTTTAAACCGTGCAGACCGAAATAAAAGCCCCGCGTAGCAGGGCTCCGTTTTCCAGGTTCCTTTAAACCTAATAATTAAATAATTTAGGTCTGTCTGTGTCTACAAAAGTTAGGAGTTTGTCTATTCACTGGTCAACAAAAAAACACTTTTTGTGTGTAACATTTTTTAACTTACTATGTTAATAACATGATTAAGTATCATTTAACTGAGATTAGAATTATTGAGACACGAACTGTCTTCCTTTAATATCATTTTGAAGTGGAGCTTTGAGACAAAAACTGACATTTTCAGGTGGTTCTAGTACATGTACATCATAATTTTAAAGGATTGTTTTTTTGGCAGATGGCACGTCAGAATACTCAAGTATCCTTTCATATTCAACATTGTCAAAACATGCTCATATTTTTAATTAAACTGATGGTGCAAAATTTCTTGGGAACTTGTCACATTTTTTCCACATTATACAGCCAAACCACATTTTTTTTCGTGATTTCGGTGTTGGTCCCATGGTGAAAGTTATTCGTAATGATGAATACAATGACCCCTTAAGAGGTATTGCGTTTATTCTGTTACACGTTGTATAAGAATAAAATAACTCAGTAAACTGAAAATACAACTGAAACAGTTGAAAAATAAAAAAATATGAATTTACTAGTTAAAAGGAAAATGATGTTATGGGTAGTCGCTGTAACACAACAAAAACTAGACCTGATCAAAACAAAATAAAAATGGTTTTGCAATGTGCTTATAAGCACGTTTCTTGTTACACAATTTTGTTGACCAGTGTTGTGGTTTAATTGTAAAAAAAGAAATTTATCGTCATAGAACATTATGTGTAAATATCATTATGCGTAAGACATTATTTCAAATTTCTTTATTCAATAAACAGATTGTAGATTTACAAATTTTCACAGGTAAGACAAAATTATGGTTTATAAAAATATTGTATTTGGTAATTAAGCAACCATCTGATACACACGACAAAAAGCGATCGCATTTTAGGCGACCGGGAGGAATTTTAACAGTTATTCATACAACGCACATTTAACATTGCCAATCCCAAAGCCTGTAGTAATGACATCTAGAATGCGTAGTTTAAAAATCACGTTTTAAGTTCTGCTGCTTGACACTAGATGGCATAAAATTAAGAACTAAATATCAGCTTTTGCTCCAATTGGTAGGTTTTTTTTTAATCAAACAATGTTTGCTTTCTTTTTTTATTTTAAATTAGCTCTAATTTGACCAATTTAATTGTAATTTACATCACTGCCAAATCGTATAACACACCGTATTACATAAAGGTGTGCCGAAGTGAAAAAACTCCGCTGTAATGTAATGCGGCTATCTTAGGTTCAACTGGATTTTAATTCGGCTGAAATAAAGTACGCCGCATTGAATGAGCACTTCGAGTTCGTCAAAGCGGCTTAATGACGTCCAGCCCACATACAAACGGGCGCATCGTCGATACGACGCTTTGAAATCTTCTCCTGTTCCTGTAACTAGTTTAGTCAACCGTTTAATTGACAGCTTAACCTTTTCATTGAACGGCGCCGATAAATCAGCGGCCTAAATGACATCGAGTCAATGCGTTTAATACAATATTTAATAAACGGAGATTACAAATGCTTAGGCCGTTCATAGAATAGGGTAACCGTGTGACGAAAAAATTTGTATGAAATATTAAATTTTGGGAATCCTAGATTCAAACAACAATTAATTTCAACATTACCTCGATGAAGGAGCTAAATTCGCTCGCTCACTAGCCGGGCAAGCAGCGGGACATAGAACACGGGGAGCTTAAGGCACCCCATCACGGATAGGTTTGGTTCCTTTAAACTCTGCCGACAGAAATAGGAGCTCTGCTGAGCGGCGCTCCGTCGTCAAGGTTAGAATGTTGAAATTGATTGTTGTTTGAATTTAGAATTCCAAAAATTAAATATTTCATGTATTTTTGTCAGACCTGGCCCTATTCTAAAATCGGCCTAAGCATCTGCCAGCCCGTTCATGAATTGTTGTATTAGATGCATTGGCTGTTATACAATATGGCGACATAAATGTTGCAGCAATATTTTTAAACAAAAAGCTTAAAGTTGGACGCCGCTTTTTGTAGAATGTATCGCCACCACAATCCGCCTAAATAATATAATGGGAATGGCAATTCATGGGAAAAACATTTTAAGAATGCAAAGCATTTTATTTAATAAACATACTTTTGTGTAAAAAAGTAATGATTTGACTACCCATCTGTAAACGCGTCCTTGTTCCCGAACAGGCCCTATTCGCTCTTTGTTTACTGGTTCGATCAAATGTAAGTAAACAAATATCCAAAGGATGATAATTATGTCAGAATAACGTTATAGTAAAATATAAATTTGAAAAATAACGTTAGAAAAAGTGTTGTTACAAGGTTACTAATTCAGAACATTTTTTTATGATTTATGCAAAATTGCGCTAGATTGACACGTTACACCTAGTAACTGTCAAAGTGTTTTCTCATAAAAAATCATTATTTTCGCAAGTTCAGAATGCTTTGGCATCAATGGTTAATCTACTTTCCTCGGACGTTTGACATTGGATGCAGCGACTGTCAGTATAATGGTTGCTACTCTTCTATACACGTAGACCTATTCTTTGATCTGAGACGTAGACTACCTTGATTTTTTACAAAGTTCTCATTATGGCTTGGAGAGATGTAAGGTATATAATAGCGACAAGGTAGTCGTAATAATGAAACAAAAGGATTCAAATATATATTTTATAATTTTATTTAACGTCACCTTTTGATATCACAGACATTATTGAGATTATTCAGAGACGTTCATTAATCCAGCTTCTGTATGAGGTCACTCTGGTGTAGGCAACTGGGAAACCGACTGCGCGACCAGTTGCGAAGGAGGTTACACCAATCTGTTAAGAAAATAAAGTTAAAAAATTATAATCATCTATTCCAAAGAAAACGCTGTTGTGTTTTCAACTGTCTACCCTTTTCTCTATCTGAACTCCGCAACCCTGTAACTGGGTAACACGTACTCTTTGGTAAGATTGTAGTCTGCCTACTGCCAAAGATCTACAAATGACAGCCGCGACCAATGACTTAACGTGCATTCCGCAGCACGGGAAAGTCTCGGTATGTTAAGTCACCCATCCAAAATCCAACCTCAGAAAGCGTTGCTTCTCCTGGATGATCAACCCGTGCTGCTGTTATTATAGCCACGAGTTCCTCAAGCAAGCACTGATGTGTAAAACGAAAGCCCGCTTTTATCAAATCACTGCAACTATCGTTAGTGGCGACCATCAGAAAAACCTTCGAGTCAATGAAGCTCAACGAGGCCCGGAGAAACGATTCAAATTTCTTGAATCCCGCAACGAAATTAATCAGAAAATAACAGCGGAGGAGTAGGAAAAACTAAACGAATCTAACTTTAGAAAAAATCAACCATCCAAGGCCGTGATTCACATACCAGGATATTCCTGCCGTTGCTGTTAACAACGAGAGGACCGCCGGAATCACCTTGGAAGGTGCCTCTGCCTCCAGCACCTCTGGTGCATATGTTTGAAGGTTGGATGAGGATCTGAAAAAGGAATGTAGCCTGGCTGCACACAGTGTTTGTGATTACAGTCAAAAAGACGTGGCTCAGAAACTGGTTCACACTGAGATCTTCTTCATTTATGTTGCGACCGAAGCCTGAGGCAACTGCAGTAACGTCATCATAACTCTCGTTAAGTTCATCACCAGCGGGCAGAGCGATTGGAGCGATGGTGTCTGTTGATAAATATATTTAAAAATTAATGTGAATATTCTTAATTTTTTTAGTTACTTACAGCAAAAAGAAACAATAGTTGGTTTATAACTTACCTGAGAAACTAACGGCATTGGGCAATTTGATCATGGCAATGTCATTACGGATTAAGGACGGGTTCCAGCTGGCGTGCATAAAAACGTCAGAAGAAACCACCCTAGTACCGCCACTGAACAGACGAATTGAGCCGAGAACAACTGTGAACCTCCGAGCCCGGTTTAAACCATCAAACGAGCAGTGAGCGGCGGTGAGTATACTTCTTGTGTTGAGCATAGAACCACCGCAGGCACCTTGACGATTGTTCAAATCAATGATAAGACCAGCCTGAAAAATAGTAGCGTTATAAATATAACATCATTTTTGGTTTTGTTCCGTTCATTTTCTATGACGTTAGAAACTATTAACCAAAAGGATATAACGAATAAAAATGATATTACCTGGTAAGGGAATTGGCCGAGACTAGATGCAGAACCACTGACGACATTGGATGGGTTTTGGTCGCCTTCCTCTTCAGCTTTACGGATTTTTTCAGCCAAAGGAACAGCGACTTTACTGAGGTATCCATACGCCGTGTTCTCTTCAAGATTGATCACCTTCTCGGGGCTGACATTTCTTGCGGATACAACAGCCACCAGAGCCAAAAAACTCAAACCCAAGAACTTCATGTTGCCGTTACTAACAAACACCTTCGAGTCGCCTTGGCTCCTGTACAGTTGAAATTTATATTATTATGATTAAATAAAATAATTATCATGGTGCTTCCGTCAATATGTCAATATCATAAAATTCAAACTGTTAAAACAGTTTTAATCTCATAAATTGTATGATAGCGATATGTGTTAAAACACAATATTGCATTAAATAAGTTTTGAAAAGCTAAATTAGTTACAAGCCTATCTTTCTTTAAAAAAACCGAAATTCACAAATGGAAAAAACTAAATTGCCGGTACTCCTATCTTGAGTAATTAGTACCCTTGGGATAATTCCCAACAATTATGCGAGTGTATCCGCTATAAAAAAAAATTTTGCTCTCACTGGACTCTGTGCCTGCTGATACTCTGAGAGCGGGCGTGTCCTGGGTGATATTACCTTGGTGGAGGTTACTAAGCGGGATCAAATAAGGGATAATCCTGTGTGAATGCTATGAAGTCGACGTCGCGCCACGTCATTATAATGCCCTTATGATGGTTGTTTTAACTCCTAGGCCGAACAAAACTTGCCTGGCCCTCCTGTATCTATTTAACTCTGCGATACGAGCAAGTAAATTTGTTGGTTCGGCGACTAAACTCTATCAGGTCGAGTAGACCCAGAAATGGTGACAGATTGGCAGATAACCAAACACCCTATTCATTCAAAACCATTTAGAATTGAACTTGCAAGCCGTAACACAGGAATTACAGCAGTCATAAACTATTACATCAAGCGAGAATCGAACCCAAAATGGTTTATAATCCTAGCACATGCTTAAACAAATAAATTATACGGGAATTGAACCCGCTAAATGTAGTTGACGTAAAACTACCACCATAATCAGACCGTTAACTTATATTGTTGAAGCCGTTGTGACTCATTTTGTCTCATTAACATTTACCAAATGATAAATTAATTCATTGTGTAAATGTAGTCAATATTATTACATAAAATATTATTTACACCTTGTCCCGTCTTAGAAAGCTAAGGAACAAGGAGGTGGTGAATCAATCAGTTAATCTTAAATAGGGTTGGGAATTTATAGGTAAGAAGGTAAGGAAAGGAAATCTTTTGAATTGTGAAAGTTATAAGACTAAGAGGAATACAAAAGGGTAATTGACACGTAAAACATTGGGCAATGGGTACATTATTTTTAGTAACGTAAGTGAATTTCTTTACAATAACCGAGAGACCCACCCCAGTGACACGAGGCCACATTACAGGGACTGGCACGTTGTACATGCGTGTATCGCCGTTCCTAGGGTACTTAGGACTAGAGAGAACCTGCCGCGGTTACACCAGTACATGTTCCATACGCTCAAACATGTCTTATACAACCCTAAGGCAGAGGACTGCGAAGTGCTTTTGTCATTGAGCGATACAATTTTCCAAAAATACTGGCCGCGCTATAGAAATTAGCCCGTTTTTGAGACACTTAAAAACTTATCACCAGCGTTCCGCATTGTCAGTCAAAACGTTCTGAAAGTAATATTCAGAAAACAGTTGTTTTAGTCTAATATAATAACTACTGTAGGTATTCAGAATATTTTATTTTTATTTTATTTTTTGCACAACGCATTTTAATCGCGCACGTAGAGTCTCTCACTTTTTACATTATCAAACCTAAGAGCAGTCCTTGACTAAGTCCGTTGTGATACCATAATATATATCTGAACCGTACTGTTACAATCATCTCATTTGGAGATTTTTTTATTATAATTGATAGGCACGCGCTTGACCACAATCTCACCTGATGTTAAGCTAAGAGGTTGATTTATTAGTTGCAGCAGCAGCCCGCAGCCATGATTTATTTTCCTGATTAATGGCTATAGTTTAACGCCATTATTATGATAGGCAACTTGTCTCACGTTCAAAGATTGAATTGGTGTTCGCGGAAATGCCCAAAATAAAATTGTTTAAGGATTTTTTCTTTGACCGTATGCAAAGATTTAAAATTAAAGAATACATTAGCTCTAATGCTGGGGTTACGTATGGCGTCCCACAAGGGAGTATTCTTGGCCCGAGTCTTCTTGATTTACATAAATGACTTGTCTGACACAAGTCATTTATGTAAATCGAGAAGACTTGGGCCACTTGTAAAGGGCAAGATCGGTACCTATGCTGACGATACAGCATTATTATTTCATGGGACCTGGGACAAAGTTCAACGACGCGCCGAACTGGGACTGCATAAGGTAAGCCATGGGCTGAGCTCTATCCAACTTACTTTGAACCTTTCCTAATCCACATTTCTCCAATTCTCTATTCCCAAATTAAATTTTCTAATTTAGATATTAGATTACATGTCTGCAACTTGGCTTCTTCAACATGTTCATGCACTGCTAGCACTAAGTCTATACATGTAAAATACCTTGGTGTGATTGTAGATGAAAAACTTGACTGGCGACAGCACATAGACCTCACCACTACGCGTTTCAGAAAACTTATTTGGGCATTTATGTATGTATATCAGTTGTCTGGTTACCATAACACAAGCTCTGCTTAGCTTGGGATCAGATGGCCGTGTGTGAGTTGTCCCAAGATATTTATTTATTTTATTTATTTATTTATTTATTTATTTAAAAAACTTAGTCTCGTATCTGACTTCGAACTCCTTCGCACTGTGTACTATGCGCTCGTGCAGTCAGTCGTAGAATATTGTGTTTCTGTATAGGGTGGTGGATGCAAGACTTATATCATTCACCTGGAAAGGGCCTACAGGTCCCTATTTAAAGTTATGACTTTCAGACCCTTTTGATTTCCCACCATAGTCTTATACGAGAAGTGTGAAGTACACAGAAAGACAGAATTATATTCTGCAATTAGTTTCTAAGCAGCCCAGTATTACACCTTATAATGCACAAAGTAATAAGAAGCGCTCTATAAAAAAACGTTTGCTTACCTTTACACTGTCAAACGGCGTCCGCTAGGTGACGGCGGGTATATTTTGCCACTTTTCTTTATAATAAGTTAAACAAAATCCTGAACATAAACCCCCTTACGACTCGGAAAACAAAAAAGAGGGTAAAGATGTGACTACTGACACAAGACTACAACGCAACTGAAAATTTACTGCAATCAACATAAATATTTATATAACAACACAAACAAATAGTATGCACACATACACTTACACACACTTCATCACACCCACGCTTTCACGCACACTCAAACGCTCTAATTTAATTTTGTTTCTGGGCGCAATGTTATTTGTCCAATTTTATTTGGCTACAATCTATAGTTTAAAATATTTTAAGTTTTTATTCTATTTTTAATTTAAATTTGTTTTAATCCTGATTTGATTCGAATTCTATTTTTGTTCCTCTCAAGCACCGGACATGTAAAAAATCCAAATTATATAATAAATCTTGCATAGTAGTAACAATAAAGATTAAAAACGCGTAAATCAGGCGACACACCGGTGTGTCGCCGGGGTTGCAGTGGTTAACTATTAAACTTAATTTTAAGTAGGCAATATATTTTTGTCACCTTTTGCTGCTTGCCCGATTATAACATAATGGTGGAAACAACTGGTTCCTGAAATAGCTCTGAAGCCTCTCTCGCCTCACATTTTTCTGTACTCTGTTTTATGGCAAAAGAAAAGTATTTATTATTATAATTCTTACAAAACCTTTCATTATTATTTTTTTATAATTTGAAAACATCATAGTTACGTTTTTTTAGTACAATTCACATGGATCACGGGTCATTGCTAGCAGGGCTAACCATAGCTACTCGATTACGGCTAGGGGACCTGCCATCAGTTACCTTTTACTGAAGAACTTTAGTATACTTAATAGCAATGAGATTGCTGAGTCTACCAAGCACCAAGCACCAAGTCTACCTCTATATCTCAGTTTACACAAGATACAGTTACACAACAAGCTAAACAAGGTAAGGTTCACAAGATAAAATTTATATATTTTATGTGTCTCGTTAGGCCTATCAGCAATATGCAAAGCCTCATCAAATAATAAAAGAAAAACGCCCTAGGAATAATTTTATCTCAGAATAATTTATTATTGAACTAATAGTTTGATATCACGGACATAATATTTATTAAGAGTATTCAGAGACTTTGGTTTATCCAGCTAATGTATGAGGTCACTCTAGCGTAGGCAGCAGGGTCACCACTTGCGCAGCCGCGTCCAGTTCCGAAGGAGGTCACACCAATCTGTTAAAAATAAAGTTAAAAAAAAACCTAAAGACATCGAATCTTAAGGAATCTTTATTGTGTGTAACAAAGAACTTATAAAAATCAACTATCAAACATGAGACATTTATTATAAAAACGCGATTACCAGGATATTCCTGCCGTTGCTGTTAACGACAAGAGGACCGCCAGAATCACCTTGGCAGGTGCCTCTGCCTCCAGCGCCGCTGGTGCAAATGTTTGAAGGCTGGATGAGCAGCTGGAAGAGGAATGAAGTCTGGCTGCATACAGCGTTTGTGATCTCAGGCAAAGATACGTGGCTCAGGAACTGGTTAACACTGAAATCTTCACCTGTCAATAAATAATGAATAGGTTCAGATTTCAAGTCAAGGAACATGTTTTTAATAAAGTACCGAATGATATTAAAATTTGACAGTATTAAAATTTAAAAAAGACGCTAAAAATATTTTGACTGAAAAATGTTACTACAAAAGTGACGATTTCCTGAATGACTGACATACTGATTAATTGACATACTTCTTACTCCATTTGACATTTTTGTTCCATTTGACACTATTGTTCTATTTAACATTTGTTCCATTTGACATTATTATTATTAGTTTTGCATTTTTCATGTCAATATTTAAGTTACTGCAAATGAATAACAATGCCCATGTGACGATAGAATATGGAGGACTTATTATAAATGAAACACCTGTACCAATGTACCAATTACCCATGTTTGCAAATGAATAAATAATTATGATTATTATCATTTAAACAGAGAGATAATATCGGTTAAACAGACGTTGAACTAAATTAGTGGGAGTAACGCCCCGCTGCGCTGCTGATAGCTGTGACGTTTGAATAAAAAACAACAATTTATGCAACAGGCTATTATGTTGCATGAATCGACTATTAGGTACAAGGTATGTCGATGGAGTAATATACACTTACCGTCCCTGGTGCGACCGAAGCCTGACGCCACTGCAGTAGCGCCATTAAAATTGTTGTTAAGTTCATTACCAGAGGGCAGAGCGATGGGTGCGATGGTGTCTGTTGATAAATATATTTTAAAATTGATGTGAACATACTATTTTTTTTTATTTACAGCAAAAGAAACAATACTAGTTTTATAACTTACTTGAGAAACCAACGGCAGAGGGCAAGTTGATCATGGCAATATCATTACGGATTAAGGACGGGTTCCAGCTGGCGTGCATAACAACGTTAGAGGAAGCCACCCTAGTACCGCCACTGAACAGACGAATTGAGCCGAGAACAACGGTGAACCTCCAAGCCTGGTTTTGACCATCAAAACAGCAGTGAGCGGCGGTGAGTACTCTCCATGCGTTGAGCAGAGAACCACCGCATGCACTTTGGTAATTGTTGAAGTCAGCGATTAGGCCAGCCTAAAAAAATGAATGCATTAGCAAAAACGCGTTTTTTTGTGTTACTTTAGATAGCAAATACATTCAATAGGTAGTACGTTGGAAGTAGGTAATTTATCAAAATCAGATCAAATAAACACCTGATAAGGAAAATGACCGAGACTAGCTGCGGAACCACCGACGATTCTGGATGGGTTTTGGTCACCTTCCTCTTCAGCTTTGCGGATCTTCTCAGCCAAAGGAGCACCGACTTTAATGAGGTATCCATACGCCGTGTTCTGTTCGAGGTCGATCACATTCTCGAGGTCGATATTTCTTGCGGATACAACCACCGACAGAGCCAACCAAGTCACAGCCAAGAACTTCATGCTGCCGGTTCTAACAAACACCGTTGAGTAGATGCCATCGCTTCTGTACAGTTGATAGAGATTGAGACAAAATTTAAATCTTGTATTAAACGCACACTATGCAGGCAAGCATATTATTAGTTAGGGGAGTATATTGAAGATAAAAATGCTTGGCTCAATGCTGGTCCTGCTCCACAACGCCACTAGGTAGCCACTAAGGGCTCAAAGTAATCTGTTAGCATTTTGTAATATTGTTGGACCGGCTGAAGATTGTAAGAATGCAAATCTTTTTCATTCTATAGACTCAACTTATTTAACATTGTATAATTTCATGCGCATGTGTGAGTACTGTATACCTTTAAACTATAATGATCATTTTGGGTAGGTCTTTGACTTGAATGTACCCTGGCGATTGGGGATGTCATGGTCACTCAAAAGTCTGCGTTGGATCAGTTGGCTCCCTAAAAAATGGTTGAGCCGAATGGTGCTAGCGTATGCGTCATGTTCGTGAACGGGCACCGTCAGCTGAGACTGGTCATCTCTCGGCTGCCATGGTTTATTTTAATTATTTCTTTGAAATGTTTCTTTTTACTCCGGACTCTTTTATCCTGCACGTCTTTTACATCGTTCTCACATATATGTATAATTTCAATATGATTGATGTAACCATAATTTTGTAACAAAATATTATTTTTAAAAGAGTGTCCGTGGAGTTTCTTGCACGTTCTTCTCCATAGAGATCTACGCTTTGGAACGTGCAAATAGCTTCATCTTTTTTGACCGACCGACCTTGACAATTCAAAAGTGCCAGTGCAAAAATGGTCTAATTAAAATAAATGCTTTGACTTTGACTTTGATATTTCTACGCTCAAACAGTAAGATAATGATCATGGTAGTTCCAAATATTTTCCAATCGTAGAATTATAGGAGATTAAAACTCGTTCACATTATTGTGTAAAATACGGCTTTAAAAGCAACATATTAGGCTAATCGTCGGTCTTATCAGCAGGGTCTTTGCAGCTAATAGTAAAATGCAAATATCTCATAATTATGGTTGCAACCAGATTTTATCAAACTACTTATTGGTGTTTTGATTGTAACGATATTCAGCAGGTTAGTACAGTTTTTGTGTACTTTGAACTCAGCAGAAGCTTGGTAATTGGCTTCTTTAAACACGGGTCATGAGTGAATACGATCATTACCTGATCGTATGACTCAAATCGTGAAAAAAGGTTTGGTTTGCAGGAATTAAGGGCAACCCGACACGGACACAGGTTAGGTTCATGTTAGTTTTCTTTAAGCCCTGCAGACAGAAATAGGAGCCCCTCGTAGCGGCGCTTCGTCGTCGTAATTAGGTTTGAGGTGTTCGATAATATAATTATGTAATTAGGGTACATTTTTAAAGTGTGCGTAGATGGCCAAATCCGAAACTATGAGGAATATCTAAAAATACTGAAAAGAGTCTCGAGCCCGATTTTGATGACCACAAAAATACATCATTTGATTTTTGAAAATTTGGTTGTCCTAGCCAGGATTCGAACAATTGATTTTCAAAAAATCAGACACCCTGTAATATCCGGAAGTATCGCTAATAAGAATCAAATTCTGGGAAGTAATAACACATTGCAAACTAAAGGAAAACTTTCATTTTTGACAAATTACTTTTTAAACTTCTGACCAAACCCACATGCTGAACATAAATACAGAACATAGATTTTTCAGAAAAATCCTGTTGATTATATTTTTTATTAATAAAAAAGCGTTTTGATAAAAATCAGCTTTTTCCTGTAGTTTGCCATACGGTGTTATTTCCCAGAATTTGATCCTTATTAGCAACACTTTTGAATGTTGTAATAATAGTTTTTTTAAATCGACCGGTTCAATTTCTGGCTAGGACCACCAATTTTTCAAAAATCCAATAATGTAGTTTTAGTTTTCATCAAATCAGGGTGTAGGGCAGGTGTAGGGCAGGTGTAGGGTAGGTGTAGGTAGCCAGTTGACGGGAGCGAAGCCGCGGGGGATAGGTAGTCTGAAATAAAAATAACGCGGCTTTCAAATAAAACAGATTTAAATTTCGAATTGCGCGCCAATTCCCAGATAATTTAACCTGAAAATGCTGGTTATGGAATCTCCAACTATATAGGTAAAGACCTATTATTATACCGCGGACGCTCTAGGTCAAAGGCTGAGGGCGTCCTTGAGCGCGGATGTAAGTTAACATAATCGCAACAATGAGACTCGCAGCGCCATCTTTCTCGACAACTGCGAACTAATTTGACAAAATCCTGAATCGCGATTCCAGAGTTTACAGTGCGATTCGAACATGCAACAACAGCCCGAATATCAACTATGGGTCAGTTGCCCACCAGACACTACAACCGTATAGTCCTCCCTTTTCAACTGGAGTATGCGGGACTTCACTCTTTGTTCCGCATTTACGGAATTCTTCAATAAATGATAGCAAACCTGCCGAGATTGCTGAAATCGCATATAAGTCAAGCATGGTTTTGGGGTTATCTGTTCGGGCATAACTTTATTGTTTATGAACCGATCTTGATGATTATTTTTGCGTTGGGTTACGATAAAATTAACCAATAAAAAGTGAAAAATGAAAAACACTACTAAGTATAAAATAACTATAATTTGGGAAATCGGTGTCAAAAAACGAAAGAACAACCAAATCCACCAACTTCCGAAATTATAGTTCTTTTATGCTTTGTAGTGTTTTGTTTCGAAGTCGGTTGTATTTTTTGTAGAATACTTTTTTTTAAATACCATACTTATAGATTTTTGAAGAAGGCCCTCCCCTTTGTATCCCGCTTGGAGCTTGTGCATTTTTACATATTTTTTATAAGTAATAAGTTTTATGTGTTTGTCAATAACTATAATAAAAATGAAGAAGATCAATAATCTAAGTTCTACTTCTAGAAAGTTAGTAAAACCATGCGACCAACCACTAACGTCTTTTGCTATCATAATAACAAGGAACAAACCGTGTAACCTCTTTATTATTGAGGTCGGTTAAAACAGATGAATATCAGAGTAAACAGTTAGGTAATGGTTTTATTGAGTAAATCTCTACAGTTATTAAACTTTTTAAAAAAGTTGAGATTTTTTTTTATTAGCCGATTACAATAATTGTCAATTTGCAAAAGATATCCACAATCAGACGTTTTAAAAATATAAACCTTAACGTACTTTATACATTCTGATACATTTTTGTTCTGCCATTACTTAATAGTTATGTTTTACTTATACTTCGGTGCCAGTCATGTTTCAGCAAGCGTCGAGATGAGTGATTGTTTATGAAGGTTTAGTCCGTAGAAGTCCGAAATAACCATATTATTTTCTTCCCCAGAACAAAATTATTCAAGACAGACCACCACCACAAGGACAATGCTAAGAACAGAGAGCATTGCAGTCACAATTTATCAAAATTTGCTTAAATTTCCATACATTTTTGACAGATTGTGACTGAAACGTGAATGCAAACGTTGCTTAAAAAATTTGTAAAATTTGCACTCTGATTTATTAAAAGATGTTCTAATAGTCTCGACACGATTGTTCTATGCTTGCGCAGCAGCTTCACCAGCTACGGTCTACGTTATAATCATTTTAGATTTTTGTTTTTGTGTTTTTTGTGTTTGTTTTTACAGATACATAAAACATGCTGTGTCCTTTAATAAAATTTTAAGATATTAATATAGTCAATTAATTAATTGTTAGTTTACACTTTCTATTCTATCTCTTTCCTAGTTCAAGTAATTATTTGCAACTTTGTTTTTTAAAAATTGTAAGATATCAGATTGTTAATTTGCTTCTTGTTACAAATCCCACTCCCTTCATGTTATTTAGTAATAATCTGAAACAGATAAAATCGAAAAAGCAGTAGGTAGGTAGGTACAATTTAAAATCCGGTTCACAAAGCTACTGGTTTGGTATTTATTATCATAATAATGGAGCCTTAATCTTTTAAAAAGTATTAGAGCTTGACGCATTATAAGATTTTACAATCATAAGACGTTACATCATGTTTTTGAGTTTTTTTGTCGTTCTAGTATAAACCAAATATACGTAGAATATCAAGATTTTAAAGATCGAAAGTTACCCGCGGGGGGATCGGACAACTCTACACAACGTCTTTTTAGGGTTCCTTACCCAAAAGGTAAAAACCCTATTACTAAGACTCCGCTGTTCGTTTGTCTGTCTGTCTGTCGGTCACCAGGCTGTATCTCATGAATCGTGATAGCCAGATAGTTTAAATTTTCACAAATGAGGTATTTCTGTTGCCGCTATAACAACAAATACTAAAAACAGAATAAAATAAATATTTAAGTAGGCGGTAAAAAACGGCAAAAAATCAGGTTTGTTGTATGGGGCTCCCATACAACAAACCTGATTTTTTGCCGTTTTTTTATAGACAATGATACGGAATCCTTCGTGCGCGAGTCCGACTCGCATTTGGCCGGTTTTTTTTCCAAGTAAGTGTCGAAGAAGACGTGTCATTACGAGGATTATCATTATTATAAATCGAATCCTTAAAATATTGGCATCGTAACTTAATATAACAAAAATACAACCGGTTTGAGAAACGCCTCCTTTTTTCGAAGTCGGTTAAAAAGTGAATGTGTCTTTCTTTTTTTGGGAAATGCTTTGTTAACGGGAGCGAAGCCGCGGGCAAAAGTTAATGTTGTAATTAATAAGTTGAATAGTTTATTTACATTTTCTGCCCATTGTCACATTTTAAAATATTTATTTAAAAAATAATTTTTATCTTTCAAAAATTTACGAAGATATTTTCCAGAATTATAAAACACGTTTGTTTTACTTTAGTTATGAAATCTAAGCATTCGCAAATCGGGTGAAATCGGGTGGTAACAGGTTAAAATGTCTAATGTTTATTACCCCGTAAAACTTAGCCTTGGCTAGGCTTTGCATTCATTGTAACACTTTGTTGAGGTAGTAAAGTAACAGTAAACGTTTTGAGAACACATTCATTGTGCGTACAGCGAAAGAGTGGAGTTCCCTGCCGGATTCTGTGTTTCCTAATAGCTACAACCTAGCTCTTTTCTCTTCAGTCTTTAGGTCAAGACTGAAAAGGTTACTTCTAGGTAAGCGTGCTCCATCTTCGACCACATCATCGCTTACCATCAGGTGAGATAGTGGTCAAAAATAAAAATAAAACAGAAGAAAAAAGACACAAATAAAGTAAAGATACGGGGTTTACTGAGTATTATAAAATTAAATGCGTGGTGTCGTTGGTGATTAAATATCGATGTGTTGTCTGAAGAAGTCCATGAAGGAGGTGACGCGCGCAAAGGCAGCAGGCATACCAACCGCACAACCAAGACCCGAACCGTAGGACGTGATACCAATCTGGAAAGTGAACAAGAAATAATAAAATGTCAATACCTAATCAAAGCAACATAACATAACATCAAGAAAAGAAAAGAAAGGAGTTTAATTCCCGTAACATAATATTTTCATATTCCCCAAAAGATTGGGAAAAAAACAAATAATAAAAATTAAAGCCACAAAAAGATAATTAAAACCCAGCACAAACACAATAGAAATATTTTGAATTGCCAAAAGATAGCGCTATTAGTAGCTTGGATTTATAAGCGCTGTAGTATTGTAAAACAGTTTTTCATTCGGATTTATATCCAAAAACAACTTTTTGTCTACGTGATATTATTTATTACGGTTTTATTCCCATCTAAGGGAAACTTAAATGGCAGTTATATTAAAAAATATCTGCGAATCCCCCTGTATAATAATCAAACAACGTATACGTACCAAAACAGGTTTGCCATCACTATTCATAGCGAGAGGACCACCAGAGTCACCTCTGCAGACGCTGGCGCCTCCCAGACTACTGGTGCAGATGTTAGAATCGTGGAGATTCAGAGGGAAGGCAAAACGGCAAACACTGTTGCTGATCACGTTCAAGCTCACGTGGCTCAAGACCTGGTTAGCCGAAATGGGACCACCTGGAACAAGAAAAATGAAGATTATTAATTAAAGAAGGAAAATGAACTAAAACATAAAGTGCTCAAAATGTAACAAGATAATAATTTGCTTGCAATATGACCAGTCATCTTCAAAGTAATCGAGAGAAAAAAAAACTTGTGTGAGAGGGCGTGCCAATGTTAATTGAAATGGTACTGGTACGCAATTCGAACGTACCTTCAGTGGTCCAGCCGAAACCAGAAGCAACCGCAGTAGCTCCCACATAGTCGTCGCTGAGTTGCGAACCAGAAGGAAGATTGATGGGAGAAATTATACCTGTAAATTAAATTCATATAATAAACATAACTATAAATTCTTCATGTTTTTAATCACTTTAGACCAATAAAACTGTGGTAAAAATACTAACTTGAGAAAGCGAGATTATTTGGCAGGTAGATAACAGCAACATCATTGCGGGCTAACAGAGGGATCCAGTTGGGGTGCATAGCAACAGCACTGGATTGCACCCTGGTCCCACCAGAGAAGAGGGTGACGGAACCAAGGACAACGGTGAAAATCCAAGCCTGGTTTTGACCATCAAACCAACAGTGGGCAGCGGTGATGACTTTGTTGGAGCTGACGAGGGAACCTCCGCACACACCGGTGCCATCGAGACCGGCGTATTGGGCGAGGAGACCAGCCTGCGGAAAAACGATGGCAAACATTAACATCAAGTGATATTATTTTAAAGGAGACAATGTTCAATGTTCAGAAAGAATTTAGCTTACATACCTGGTACGGGAAAGCACCAAGTTGTGAAGGATTACCACCAATGATCCTTCCAGGGGTCATCTGTTCCTCCGCTTTACGAATTTTTTCGGCCAATGGGATCGCATGGTTCTGAATGTAGCCATAGACGGGACTTTCCGCGACTTGTACATCTTCAGCGTAGGCAACAGCCACCAGAGCTAGCACAAATAGAACCTTCATTATGATGTTTATAGATCACCGTGATCAAACTAATTAATCCGTTCGACATTTATATGAAAATGTTATCTTCCACACATGATTATTTGTTGATAAAACATAATGTTGCACAATAAGATGAGATCCTTATCGATGGATGGGAATCCCTCGATGACAACAAACTAGGATTTTTTTCAGGTGAAAGCTATTTTTTTTTGTAGTTTCAGCATTATTTTCGTAGTTGAAATGAACACTATTTATAATTATTTAATAACTGGGGACAGCAAAAAAAAGGTGTCTCGTCGTATTTTCGAACTCTTAAGATTAACTGGAACGCACTCACTCTCTGATGATCATAAAACCTCTAGAGTATTTCCTCAAGTAGAACGCAGTTTGGTTTTCAGGCCAAAATATTAGCAAAGAAATCCATTTGAAAATCGAAGAATGGGGTTTTGATGACAAGCTTAAATAGCGCTGTGTGGAATGTAGTTGGGTAAAAACGGAACCCTTATATGCTCACTTGGTTCTGTTTGTCTGTCTGTCTGTCCGTCTAGCACAGACGATTTCCTCCGAATCTACTAGACTAGATTCACTTGAAATTTGGTCCACATATGACACACATAAGATTAAATAATCTTCATAACTCAAACACGAACTTGAAAGTGGGTTCACTTTCTGGCGGGCTAATGAGAAAATAAAAAAAGAGTTTCTATCTGTACCGTGTGATCTATCAAACGAAAGGGATCATCATCGTAAGGGCTTCAAGAGTATTTTTTTCATAATTTTAAAATATCCCATGTCGAAGTTATTAAAGAAAATTGATCAATACCCACCCGACCTTATCTCCGAAGTTACTGAGCCTAAAATTAGAAAAAAAACCAGGAATTAATATATCTTTATCTATAGATTACAGGATAAGAAGTCAATGGTTTTAGAGTAACATGTTAAAAAAATATTATTCGTTCCGAACCCTTTGCACTCGAGTTCGACTCGCACTTGGCCGGTTTTTTTTTACCTATCGTACACCCCTCCCTAGCAAGGTGTATGAACAGTAAGGAATTTCCCACAACAAAAGCTTAGCTGTTGATTCATCAAGATGTACTGGTATTGGAAGCAGATTAACAAACGATTAAACGATATTTCCCAATGTGGGAAAACCTCTATATCTTTATTAGTATCTTCCGTGATAAGATTGAAAAAACCAGACAATTACGAATTGGACTCTTGTTTATAGGGTTTGCTATGTTGTTTATCATTAAAAAATCTGATCAGACCTGATGAAGTTAATTGTTATTTACGAATTCGGAGGTAAGTACAATAAATTCAGTTTAAACCCAAAAAAATAAAAATAGTCATAATTGTTCTGAAATATGTACAGTAGGTAACTTAAATAGATATATAATTCTTATAATAGTATGCATGTCTGTACGCTGCAGTTCGGGGTGATCGAACATGTTTAACCTATTTTCACCAGAAAAACAAAGAAGCACTGACCATGTTGTCGGTTCTTCTCGGTTTCCTTAAACTGGTACAACGGTCGTTAACGTGGACTGGGGAGTTTTAGTCAAAGCGACTGGTGAAGTTACTATAATTATTTCATAAATATAAAGTCGTATTATTTAAATACGAAGTCGTCATCATGGTCATTTCAGCCGAAGGATGTTCATAGTTGGATACAATTCTCCCGTATGCAGCATATATAGATAAAATATTTATTCGGTGTAAGAATAGAAAATACAGCAGACAAAAACATGGTTAAATAAATTATGAGACAAAAATAAAAACAAGTGCAAACAAATGCTAAAAAGAACAAACAAAAGAAAAAGACAGCACTATGATTAATTTTATCTTCACATATAAAATATACTTAGGCCCTAGCCTAAGCCTAGCCTAAGTTCTGCTTCGCTTAATACTGGGCTAACTAGCGCTAATTAAAGTTAGCCCTGGACTAAACGTCCAGGGCTAACTTTACAAATCTGAATAGTATTTTTGAGAGGCTTTTGAAATAACTACAAATATGGTTTTAGTCAGGGCTAACTACGTTTTCATATTTGTGCAAGACCATTCTGAATTTTATAAAGTTAGCAATCATCAATCACTAATCATCTGCAATTTTGTGAACTAGACCGATAGCCCAGTGCTAAGCGGGGCAGCGCAAGTGGGCTTTATTAATTTAATTTGGCCTCACAGCGCCATCTATCGAGCGTGGCTTGAGTATCTATGCTATCGTTTCAGTCACCCGAATATTGAAGCCAGTTGGGCATGATTTTAGTCTTTTCAAATGCTGTGTATTTGGTTTTATACAATTAATGTCTAATTATTTGAACTTCAGCTTGTATCAGTATGGCCCGGTTTTTGAATTGAGTATTTTTGGTCTTCAAAACGTGTCCAATCCTACTTAATGCCAATGTAGAGGCTAAATTAGAGTTTGAAGAATCTTCAAATTCTTTACTCAGAAATCGGAGTCCCTGTATTAGATTAATAGTAGGTAGGTACCTGTTTTATTTGTTTTCTCCTTTCATATTGCATAGTAATCCTTTCCGATAATAAGTAATTTTATGGATTTTATTTAATTTATATTCGTACTTAACAAAGAAAATAGCAAAGTGTTGTCTAACCAAGTCTTTTTATACATATTACTTTCTATGGGTTCTGGAGGTCTGGTAAGCAGCCGCTCCATGTAAAATGCTGGTATTTAGCTGATTCCGGTTTGACTGGAAGCCGACCCCAATAAAGTTGGGAAAAGGCTAGGCCGATGATGACTTTCTAAGCGTCTGGATTATGCTCCACACAAGAAGTAGAAAAATCATTAGTAATTTAAAATGACCAAACATTCCCATACTTTGTTATAATTAAGGTTGTTTATTGTTCTATGAAAAGCATTGTCGTCAGTTAAATACTTATATAAAAGTAAGGTTAGGTTAGGTTAGGTACCTATACTAAAGTGTAATTATTATTATGTCTACTTGCTTTTTTGCACCACACACACCTTGCATTTTTCGTGTAATAAAGGTAGTGTGTGTGTGCCTACATAAATGTACAGGCTTCTACATATTGGCTCTCAACGATAATGTAAAATTTTCCATTGGTGTTTTTTTTTAAATTGGATTACTGTTTCCAGAGATTACCTCATAAACCATTGGAACTCTTTACAATAGTAGATTGGATGTGTACATACGCGAGGCACTTATATCTTTTCAAAGAACTCTCCATTGTCGTTTATATACAGTTTCATACGTCTAAACCAATTTTCCAGTTCGCATCAGACACCTCTTTAATACCCTTCTCAAATACAGCCAGTGCATCTTCCGGTGATGAAAACTGTTTTCCTCGAGTTGATTTTTACTTTGGGGAACTATTAAAAGTCGCACGGAGCCAAATCGGGACTGTAGGAAGGATGACCTATATAAGTTTGACCGGTGTGCTGTCCAGAAAGTCCCTTGTTTTGAGCTCCGAGTGAGCCGGTGCGTTGTCGTGGTGAAGCAGTAGCCCACGGAGTAGCCGCTTGCTGCTTGCAGCAGTTAAAATTTATGGCAATCATCTGGAAACATATCATTCCGCATTGATGCTCCTTTGATGTAGTAAGGGTACTGGTACCAGATAACCCGTCAATGAAAAAAAACAGTTGCTGAATCTCTTCATATGTAATTGGCCTAATCTCTTGAATTAATTTTTTCACAGCCAGCGAGTTTCCTTCGGTAACAGCCGTCATAGGGCGGCCACTTCTTTCTCGACCACGTTTAAATTCATTAAATCAGCAGAAAACAGTCGCTTTAGAAGGGCTTTAGTCTATGAACGCCATTCAGTCTTTCAAATGATTTTTCTAGTTTTAGTTTACATTTCAAATCGTACAAAATCATTGGGCAAAAATATTCTCGACAGACAGAATATTTAAAGTTTGCTCGTAAAAAGAATGTGGAGGGAAATTCGAATTAGGAATATGTTTTTATTTTAAGAAATAGTCATACTTATTATTTAACTAAAAGTATTTAATTTAAAAAAATGTAGTATTTGACGAAAGTTGGCTTATTTCTTATAATTATGATAGCATTTAACGTGATTCTAATGAATACCCATTAGAATCACGTTAAATCGTAAGTACAAGATAAACTTGTTCTTTCTTTTCTAGTTCGTTCTTTCTAGTTTTTATTTTTGAAATTTACATAATATGTGGTAAACTAACTGTAAATCAAAATACAGAGAGCTTATACTCCATGCATTTTCAAAACGATACAATATTATTATCTTGTGTCGTTTTGGAAAGTGGACCATTCTTTTTTCTACTCCTTTTTATGATTGCCTGACAGTTTCTGTACTTAGTGCGGCCTATTTCAGCGTACTTTCATTTTTGTTCATCGAGTCGTTGAGCTCTCTATATTTTGGACAAGTTACATGATTCCTGACACTTGCAGGATAGGTCCACTCGTAGTTTTCTTGTTGATATTACCTACTCAAAATATATAGGTATGTATTATAATTATTATTATTTAAACAGGGTGTTACGGAAAGGTGTGGTCATATTTAAGAATGATGTTGGCAAAATATAAAAATTGGACTTGTTTTTCAAAAAATTCGACCAGAAAAAACGACAAAATTTTTTCGAAGAAATGACTGTTCAAGCAGTCTGATGCAGTTTGTGACATCAAATCTGTGATTCAATCACAAGTTTGATGCCACCAACTGTAAAAAACTGCTTGAAAAATCATTTCTTCGTAACTTTTATCTGGTCGAATTTCTTGAAAAATCTGTCAAATGATTATCAGCTACCCAATATCACCCTTAAATATGACCACACCTTTCTGGAACAACCTGTATACCTATATATATTATTGTTCTGTTCTGTGTACAAATAAACGTATTAGATTTGATTTGAAGTGTTGTTACCAAAAGCCAACCTCTGATATTAACTAGGTACCTTACATAATAATAGAGTTCTCGCATCAAATGATAATCGTACATACATACCTACTATGTGTGAAAGATACTGCACGGAGC
Source organism: Melanchra persicariae (assembly GCA_947386135.1). Taxonomy (NCBI): domain Eukaryota; kingdom Metazoa; phylum Arthropoda; class Insecta; order Lepidoptera; family Noctuidae; genus Melanchra; species Melanchra persicariae. The sequence continues at coordinate 9,329,759 of OX376659.1, forward strand.
TCTGATTTTTTAATATATGTAAGAGTTATTTAACAGATAGATATTTTAAATAACTAAATTGAACATAATGCATGAGGCAACGACAGATAACAGTTAACTTTGGCAATACAGTCACGAAACTAGTACAAGCTATTCTCTTGTCTAATGATACTCCGTATAAGCTAGTTCAAGGTCACTCTTGGCACGTAAGGTCGACAACCAGCAAAATAATACAATTTTTTTTTGAAAACCGTAATATGTTTATTTTATTTATTTATCTAATTTGTATTCAGATTTCATAGGTGCTGGTTGAAGAAATCTATAAAGGAGGTAACACGTGCGTAGGCTGCTGGGAAGCTAGCTTCGCAACCAATACCGGATCCGAATGATGTAATACCAATCTGCAAGATGAAGAAAAAAAAAACATTAATATTTGCAAATCATTGTCAGTCCAATTTTCAATCATCGTTTCCAATAATAAAGCACACATACCAAGACTGGTGCGCCGTTGACAATGGTGACTAGAGGACCACCAGAGTCACCTCTGCATGTGCTAGCGCCCCCTAGGCCGCTGGTGCAGATGTTCGAATTTTGGAGGATCAGAGGGAAGGCAAAAGAGCAAACGCTGTTGCTAATGACATTCAAATTGACGTGACTCAGGTACTGGTTAGTCGAAATGGAACCGCCTGGAAAAATTAAAAAGACAATAATTAATAAATCCGATATTTTATGGTAAAATAAGCTGTCACTCGAACTAATAAAGGCTTTTTATGCTTACCGTCGCTAGTCAAACCGAAGCCAGATGCTACAGCGGAAACACCGGCAAAGTCTTGTTGCAGTTGGTTTCCAGAAGGCAGAGCAATTGGAGAGATAGTATCTGCAAAAAAAATACATTAAAATTGAATTATCACAGGAATAATATGCCAGCCAAGTTGATTTAGCAATCATTTTAATGACTTTAAATTTCAAAAGATAACCTTTTTCGTCTACAAATATCATATTTTTGTTAAAACTTACCAGAGAACGCAACAGTGGAGCCCAGATAGATGACAGCAACATCGTTGCGAATAAGAACAGGCAGCCAGCTTGGGTGTACAGCGACAACACTGGTGTCCAGCCTGGTACCACCAGAGAAGAGAGTGGTGGAGCCGAGAACAACAGTGAAGCGCCAAGCTTGGTTGACACCGTCGAACCAGCAGTGGGCGGCAGTGACGACCCTGTTTGAACTGATGAGGGAACCTCCGCACACACCGGTGCCAGAGATACCAGCATAGGAAGCGAGGAGACCAGCCTATGAAACACAAATAATGAAATAGTTTAAAAAGACATGTGACAAACTTTTAATATTATTATTATAGTTATTAAATTTTTAGATCCCATCAACTCAGCATTTATTTCAAGTAAAAATAGCTTACCTGGTAGGGGAATTGTCCGAGGTTAGAAGGATTGCCACCAACAATCCTTTCTTGGGTCATCTGTTCCTCGGCTTTGCGGATTTCCTCAGCCAATGGGATTGCATAGTTTTGGATGTACCCAAACGCGGTATTACCCTCAATCTGTAGCTGCACATTCGCGTATGCGAGTGTCACCAAAGCTAGAACAATTAATACCTTCATGATGGTATTTTGAAATGACTATGAATCCCGAACGAAGCTATCGGATTAGTATTTATATAAAATCGTTAACAGATTACAGAACGCTTGCAGATATTAAGTAGACGACTTACGTAAAATAATCACGTAGGTATAAACACACATTTAAAAAAATGCCAGGTTTAATTTCCGAGCGAGTGGCATAATAATTATTATTATACCCAAGAAAATATAGGCCTAAAGGTTTCAAAATAACTATGCAAAAATCGACTACTACTATCTAATACCCAAGAAGCACGTGCGAAACCGTTTCCTCCTCCTCCATGCATGCTTTGCATAGAGGACTGTCCGTTATACCTATCGTGTGGAAATATTTGTTCAGTGAGCAGTGTCCAGTGATGGTCGCAGCCACCATTCGTAGGCTGCCCCTATCCAGTCACAAAAGGAACCTGGTCAGTTTTTTGTTTAGGGATGACATAGCCTCCTTGGACTGCCTACAGCCTGGTGCCAAGGCCCACCAGCGTTCTTCTTGTGTGTGGGTATGTTCTTGTAGCCACGTGGGCAGCTGGGTGAAAGGGAGTGGAACTATGGGTTCGGGTCCAACAACCGTCGCACCCGATCCCCTTCTGGCCAGCTCATCGGCCGCGTCATTCCCTATTGATCTGCTGTGTACTTTTATCCACTGCAGCGTCACAGTGTTGCGATTGGTCACAGTGACGCGTTCTAATGCATTGTGGCATTCTTGTATGAGTTTCGAGGTGGTGTAATTCTTTCCTAGGGATTGGAGGACGTAGGTGCTGTCGGAGAGTATACAGAGCTTCTAGGGCATGGGCCGCTTGGATAATTCCCACGTATTCCGTCTGATAGACGGTATTGAGCTTGAGCTAAATATCCAGACTGCTAGGAAGCAGTCTGGATATTTTGATGTTGAGGTCCGGTTCCATAGTATCCAAATATTGCATTGTCTCCAAAATTGATTATTTATTTAACCGAACACACAAACCAAGCAAGTTAATAAGAAGCTTGTCATGAAAATGTGCAATTTCAGAATCTGATCAAAGGCAATCGAGAATTCGAAAATAGAGATGGTTCTTCCTTTTTTATTATTCTCACGATTGACCACTATCTCACCTGAATATAAGCGACGATGGTGGTCGACGGTGGAGCATATTGTTTGGTTTGAAGTCCTTTAATTTCTAAAAGACTTAGGTTACCTACTTAAGAATTATAAAAAAATCGACTACTCGCGCGTCGGATTTCGCGTTTTCAGAGTTACAAGTTGCAAATATTTATACATAGTCAAATAACATATTTACAATTTTATTTATTTATTTATTAATTTTCAATTTTAGTTCCTAGATCAAATGGAATGTATAAAAATATCAATATAATTAAAATAATTTATTTCCCAGACAAATATAAATAACAATGGAAAACCTTTAATTTATTTAAACCTTTAAACCTTCTTAAAACAACTATTTTCCTCAAAGTCTTCGACCAAACTGTGTCGTTTGGCACCAAGTACGTCATGAATACTTCACTGGATCGACGTCATTTTTGACTTAGGAATATGTCGAGTGCAATACATTCTGCTACTTTAAATAGGTACAAAATAACTACGTATTACGTGCGTACTTATATTTTTTTTACAAGCAAACAGTTGTGTTTGTAATGTATATGTTACCGCAAAAGGTGAGTGTGAACATAAACTTAAGATTAGCCGGCTAACCTTAGCTTTATCCGGCTACAACTAATTCTAACCTTACCTCAAAACACTTTAAAATTCCTATTTCTGTGTGGTTTAAAAAGAAATCCGAGTCGGGGTGCCCAATGACCGGCTAAACTTAGGTTTATGTTCACACCCACCTTTAGCCGTAACATATATACTTTTTAAAGATCATTGATGAAAATTAGATAATAAATACCGACATCATTTTTAGGGTTCCGTACCTCAGACGGCAAAAAAAGAACTCCTATTGGATCTCTTTGTTATCTGTCCGTCTGTCAACAACATTTTTTTCTGGAACGCGTGGAGTAATCAATCTGAAAATAATATCAAATACTTAGGACTGCTACCCATGAATAAGTGAAAAGAAGGAGAACATTATTTCAACAACGAAGTTAAGTTTATCCTTCAATCTTACGTATTATATTTTTGTCAGAGTAATGAGAGTGCTTTCATAGTTTATAAACTTCCGTAGGTAAAGTATACTTGGAAAAATTCAAGACTCGATCGGAGCTTGTCCACTTGTCCGGTTTATATAAATTAGTTTAGAAATTGTTATGACATAAGTATTGTTGAGTTACTAAACGATAAACAAACAATATCTTAAAATGGTTAATTTGGCGGCGAGATTGGCGCAGTGGTTGAGCACTGCTGCGCTGCGTGTTGCGGGTTCGAATCCCGCACGGAACAAATATTTTGTATGGCCTACAGATAGTTGTTCCGGGAATGGCTGTTTGTGTTTGTGAGTTTATGTGTTTGTTAACGCACCCACGTTATAGGAGAAATTCCTAGTGTGGGGCACCGTTTTTAAAAAAAAAAAAATTGAATGATTACTTATGAACTTGGCGCAACTCTGCCATGCGCCCAGACTTAAAATAATATCATTTCAAGCGCGTGCCAACATGTATTGTCCAATTAGAGCGAGTGGTTATATTCAATCCAGTAAGGCTTAATCAGTTAGCTTCGTTAGCTAAAAAATGTGAATTCCGACTAAAAAACTAAGAATTTTAAAACTATTGTTCATTGGGAACTACCTCTATAGCCGAATTTTCAATTCGCTGGAGTAAACCAAATATTGTCAGATAGCAAGCCGAAGGTGTTTTGACTACTCACAAATTATAATGACTTCTCAATACATTATATTAATGTAGCATGTACAATCATACTATAAAAATTTCCATGTAAATTGGCTCAACAGTTTAAATTGTTATTTTCGCAATGACGTACCGGTCATTGTTATCTTAATACCATGTTTGTGATTTCCTAATTACCAAATTAATCTTATCCAACATATATGTGACACATTTGGAATCTGACTTTATCAATTAATATTGTAATACTCATTCGGTTTTTACGCAAAATATAGTAGGTCTACTTATGACGATAAACAATATTGATAATCACGCGTATGAAAACAAAAATGTTGAAATTGGACGTTGCATTTAGGTTTATTCTTTTAAACAAACTGCGAAATCTCACCATGAAAACATACGTAATATGTGAAGTAAGCAGTTGGGTACTTTTACACCAAAGACCGCTAGGTGGTGGTGGTGGTGGGAGGATGTGTAGCGTGCTGTAAAATGTGTGATTATATGCACTAGATCTATGCGAGGTACTCGTGCCTTGCAAGAATACGTAGCGAAGCTGCGATACGGCGCTTAGCTGAGCGAGAATGCGTTGGGTTGTAATGCTCATCCATTACTGACTGGCTCTCGTTTGCCCACAATCTCACCTAATGGAAAACGATGGTGTGGTTAACAATGTAGCTTGCTTGTCTAAAAGAGCTGTATCCACTTTTGATTTAAAGACCTTCAGGTTGTAGTTATCAGGAAACACTTGCAAACTCTGCCAAATAAAATTTCGCTCCTTAGCTGTTCTCACCCACACGCATAAACCGATTTATGCGTGTGGGTGGGAAGACCACTATGTGCCAGCAGCGCATTACGTACGTTTTGTAGACTAATAATGTAACGGACTTGGACTTCATGTAGGTTCTCACAGTAAGTCAGAAAAGCTGCTGTTTATCAATGTGATATGATGCATTTAGAGCAGCTGTAATAAATATTACCTATGATGGCAGTCATGATTGTCAAAAGACCGATATCCGGCGGAGCAGACGAGTCCAAGAAAGAGAAAGCACGTTGATCTCCAGCTACCTTGTTGGAGGCCAATATTATTATGCAGATCATCAGACCATGTAAGTACATCTGGATCTACTACCTTGAAAGGGTAGCTGCGAGAGACTGTATGCTGTAGAAGGTGGACCAGAATTCGGAACACAGCATGGGAGAGGCTTATGTACGGTCATGGACATAGATATACTAAGTTGGTGACTCATGAAAGCTGTTTTAATGCAATCCCTAAAATCATGCTCAATAAAAATCATTTAACATTTCCTATTGGCTTTGGCGTAGTCGGATAACAACGTTTAATCCGTGGAACATTCATACATACACGCCTGTTTTTCATGTAGGTCTGCTACCTTCTTTAAAACCTTGTTATAGTGCGTTTACATTCATAAATCTGAATTCCAATTCTACTAACTTTTAAGAGGGTGCCGACCAAACGTCGACCGCGCAGTGGCGCCCTCATCGTTTGTTTGGTTATTTCTTTTATTTTAGAATGAAAATGCAGAAAATATGCCATTTAAGTTGTGCTCCACAAGATTATACGTTAATATTATTATAAACGGTAGTTTTAAATTGTTCAGTTTTATTATAATCACTTAAACGGATAAAAGTGGCCACTATTTTCAATCTAACTATCCTGTATCGAATTCACTGCATTTCCTCAGTAATCTATTTGAATCTCCCCAATAATGTTTGTTTCCTTCCATCTCAAATGTTTTGGGATGCATGAAGGAGCCTCCTCGTGTAGCGCAATTTTTTCCATCTGACACTCAACTGAACCGAGCGCTCGGCGCATCCTGGACAGTCTCACCTAACACCTTATAAGACTGGCCAATCCTTCCCTTGCGGTGGTAGGGCTAACGCCCGCCTGGTTCGCGACCACCCTCCCACCGGAGTTCGGCGTCAAGCAGCCTGCTGTACCAGTACCAGTGCCTCAAGGCATCTTCTGGGCACGCTCGCTTCATCATGGACCTCATCAAGCGCGATCGAGGTCAAGAGCTAGCTCATTCATTAATAATAAAAAATAATAATAATAATAAATAAATAAATGATACTTTAAAAATATTTTTAAAGGAAATTTTATTTGATTACAAAGTGAAAGAAAACAAAGGGAATAGGAATAATATAGATTTGTATTTTCTTAATTTTACTCAGAAGAAGGTCAAGGTGTTATTGTTCTTCAGTCTTAAGTTCAATTTTCTTAGTATTTGGGTGAAAAATACAAAATATATAATCCTTAAGTAATTTTCACTCCTATAACATATAAAATTCCATATAGTTTCTATATGCTTTAATGTTCCAGATGTTTTGTTGCGTTTCCTATATAATTTACAAGTGTTGGTTGAAGAAGCTGACGTAGGATGTGACGCGAGCGAAAACTGATGGCAGGTTGATTTGGCAGCCGAAAGCAGACCCAAAGGATGTGACACCGATCTGTAAAGAAAAGACAGAAATAAAAATGAGACGGTTTATAAACCAAAAATGCTGCAATTATTGAATACTAGCATTTACCCGCGACTTCGTACGCGTATATCCCGTTATTTGCCGTTTCCGTATAGCCTATAACCTCCCTCATGAATGTGGCTATTATATACAAGAATAATTTTGTTCAGTAAATCCAGAGATTACCCCCTACAACCTCACAAACTCACAAACTTTACTTCTTTATAAAATTAGGATAGATTTATTATTTTGTCTTCTATGAATACCAGGCGTTCTCAAGCCAAATCCAAAAAATACTTATCGAACGTAAGCGTGCCTTAAATGTATCATGAGTTGTTTCATTACCCACCATGTCGGTATCAATAGAAGATATTGTACTTCTAAAGGTGTTAGTTACATCATAGAATTGCTAAATTGTCAATTTTGGGATATAGGATCTGCATACGCTCCAAACTTCCATGTGGAGCTTGCATTCTCAGCAAAGGACATGTAGAATATTCGAAACGATTACCTATTTTTTTTAATTGCCTCACTTATAAGAGACGACAGCAATAGTATAATATTACAATATTTACTTACCAAGACATTGCGTCCATCCTGGGTGGCAACAAGAGGGCCACCAGAGTCACCGTTGCAAGTACCGACACCACCAATGCCGCTGGTGCAAAGGTTGGAGGGCTGAAGCACGAATGGGAAGGCATAGCTGCAAGCGCTGTTGGCAATCACGTTCAAGCGCACGTGGCTCAGGAACTGGTTAGCAGAGATGGAACCACCTGGAAAATTAAAATACAAGGTAAGCGGTGAATCGAAAAATCATGCACAAAATAAACGAACATGGAACCGGAACTAGATAACAGCAAATTTTATGATAATTATTTATAATGTTTTTGTGTAAGATATTACAACCTCATCATCATCTTCATATCAGCCGAAAGACGTTCACTGCTGGACATAAACCTCCCCCGAGTTTGAACAAACCATATTAGTTATTGAAATAATAACTACTTACCGGAGCTTGTCAAGCCGTAGCCGGAGGCAATAGCTGGGGTACCAACGAAGTCTGAGGATCCCGAGGGCAGGGCAATAGGAGCAATGTTACCTGAAAATTATAATAAAAACATTAAAAAACTCTGTTGCTACCTATATTAAGTATACCTATAAAATAAAAGGACGATTTTGGGTGTAAAACATAGAAGTCCCATTTATAGTAAGTAAAGAAAGAAACGTTGATTGACAAACGTCAAAGTGATTAAACGCATCTTGGTGTGTGATTAAGAAGAACCCATTGCGTTAGTGAAGAAAAATCAAGAAATAGAATTTAAGTTAATCTGAAGTGAGTTGTTGCTATCCCAACCATTAAGTTAGAGAAAAGCTATATAACATTTAAGTTATATCCAGTACCTATGCTTTCTTCAAAGGATCAAACTGTTGTTAGACTTACCAGACAACTGCACAGCATGGGGCAGGTAGATCACACCAACATCGTTACGGATAAGTGCGGGAGTCCAGTTGGGGTGCATGGCAATGACGCTGGAGTCAAGCCTGGTGCCACCAGAGAAGAGAGTAGTGGAGCCGAGGACAACGGTGACCCGCCAGACTTGGTGGACGCCATCGTTCCAGCAGTGGGCAGCAGTGACTACACGGCTGGCGCTGATCAGGGATCCTCCGCACACACCAGTGCCTTCGAAGCCGATGATGGAAAGGAGAAGACCAGCCTGGAAGACGGATATATATTCAGTTAGATGTGTGATTATAAAGATGGTATTTTTTATATTTAAATAGCTCTCAACAACTTGTCATCGGATTTGCGCATGTGGTTCTGAAATGCTTCATGGATTGGGTATAATTATAAAGCCAACATAGGTACAAGTTTTTGCTGACCTCACCGACACTATCTTTTCAGTCAAGTGTTAAGGTCAATGGGCAGTTCCACTTTAATAATAATTCTTACATGAAGCCTACCTATACATCTGATAATGCAATGGTTATATTTCCAAGCAAGTTCAAAAACAAACCTGGTACGGGTATTGGCCTTGTCCAGCAGGAACTCCTCCAACGATCCTCGAGCTAAGGAATTTCTCCTCAGCAGCTTTGATCCTCTCACCTTCAGGGATACCCACGTTCTTCAGGTACCCATATGCGGTTTGCCCGTATAGGGATTCTTCCGCACAGGCAAAGCTTGCCAAAGCCAAACACGCTATTACAAAGATTTTCATCGTGGTTCCAACTGAAACTAGGTGCAAAAATAATTTCGAGATTGTTTTATAGAGGTGATATAGATAATTTCTTATATGCTGATGCAATTAATTAACAGATAATAAGTAGGTACCGACAGTTATCTTAATGATAGTGTGATTATCGATTTTGATTTTAATATCATGTCGAAATCTGAAATCATTTCAGATTAGCGATGGCTACTGCACTACAGATCAAATCAAAATTTTTAGGTTATTCCGGAAAACGACCATAACAAGAAAAGTCACAAACTATGTTCTACATAAGAATTTATGTGTAATTTGAATCCTAAGTACTGACTAGAATCAATTTTACCGCATTTCTTTTAGGGGTATGCTAAAGTTTTTCAAAGTAATTCCTGAAAAAGTTGTTGTTAGTCTGTACCCTTGGTACAGACTAACAATTTTTTTTTTAAAATATAATTAAATAGTAAAATACACTTCTGGACACATCTATTGGCCCACTTTAGAGTTTAGGTTTCGATGGCCCCTACCGAAATATGATTGCTAGATTGAACAAAAACTGTTGATGCAGTTTTAAACCTGATACATTTTACCATCTTTTTCGATCGTATTGTTTTAAATTTGAATTCAGAATACCATACGACATGGAGCTACGCCTAACAAGTCGGATATGCGCCTTGTAAAAAGCCAATTGATTTTTGAATAAAAAACATGTTTTATCAAATAAAGGTTTAATTTAATAACGCGTGTTGCCTCCATGGGTATCTACCACAACTCTCATACGATTAGGCATAGAGTTTATCAACCGCTCTATGAAATTTTGAGGGATCATCTCCCATTCCTCTTCTATGGCAGTTTTCAACTCCTGCATCGTCTGGGCAACCGGCTGACGAGCCCTAACACGTCTTTTTAGCTCGTCCCACATGTGCTCAATGTCTGGGCTTCTGGCTGGCCAGTCCATAACTGTGATGTTCACATCCCGAAGATATTCCCTGACGATGCCGGCCGCATGGGCTCTTGCATTATCATGCATAAAAAGGAAATTTGGGCCCACATAGTCCGCGTATGGTATCACGTGAGGTTGTAAGCACTAACGAATGTACCTTTCAGCATTTAAAGTTGGCAGCCGTGGTCCTGTAACAACCTCAAGTTGAGTTTTGCCGCTCGCGGATATACCGCCCCAGACAGTCCATGAGCCACCGCCATAAGCAACCCTCTCTTCAAAGCAGCATTGTGCGAAACGCTCTCCCTTACGTCGGTAGACCTTCTTCCTTCCATCATTGCCATGTAACACAATTTTAGACTCATCAGAAAAGAGTACACGGCTCCAATCTTGCTGTGTCCAATTTAAATGACTGCGTGCGAAATGAAGGCGCGCTGTTCGGTGGGCTCGCGTTAGTTTGGGCCCATTAGCTGGCTTGTGTGGTACCATATCGCGTTCTTTAAACCTTCTCCGTACAGTTCGAGCGCTCACAGATACTCCGTGGAAGTCGCGAAGTTGGTTTTGTATCTCAATGGAGGTAAGGTGACGATTTCTCAAGCTGGTCGTCACGATGAATCGATCCTGCCTTTCAGTTGTGACCCGAGATCTTGGCCTTCCTTGGCGACGAACAAAGCCGCCAGTCTCTAGGTACCTCCGATAAACATTTCGGACCGCAGATCGACTTAAATTAAGTTGAGCACTCACGTTTCTTTGGCTGTGTCCGGCCTGAATAAGTGCCACAGCTTGGGCGGCGACTTCAGGTGAAGTATCCATAGATTATTGATAGAACCTCACCTTAATGTTAAGAATAAGTAATGGTTGTTGCAAAACCAAAGATATCAATCACTTTTTCAAGAATTAAATCCAAGTAAACCAATAAAACCAAGTTTTCTTAGTATTCGATTGTTTGATATCAACAAACAGGCTCCAAATTGTCTTTTGTTTCTTTAAATTCTGTGTTCGAAATTTAAAAAAAGACTATTGAATGAAATTGTGAATGTGCCAGGTTCAAAACTGCATAAAAACTTTTTGCTCGACCTAATATAAAATTTTAGCTAGGACCAAACGAAACTGAAAATACAAGGTGGGCCAATAGATGTGTCCAGAAGTGTAGTTTAAAAAAAAAAAGTAGTAAAGATTTTCGAAAACATGGGGAAAAATAAATCCCTATAAATTATTCCATTCCGATAATTAATTTGCAAATCTTTCAGTAATCACTACTTACGTATTTGCAAATACATAAAACCACACCCAAGTATACAATGACAATCTTATCTATAATTTCAATTTAAGATATCACACGTCACGAATAAGAATTAAGTTGATAAAACTGTAGCGCCAATGATACAGATATCGTAATAATAACCTATAACTTGTTTTCCAAAAAAAATATTTATTTTCTTTTATTTCTCACCTCAAAAATGGCGAAAATACTTGCGATTATCCTACACAAGAAGAAACACTTGGTATAGATTGTTCAATAAATACTAAAAGATTAAAGAGTTGTAGTGTTGTGTTATATCAACAAGATCTGTTTACGTTCTCATTTCTTAAAGGAGAACACTTTTGATAATATTTATCTCTTTACTGAAACTGCTCTTCAGTTTTATTTGCTACTACTATTTATCAAAGATTATCGGTCAACTATTCAGTTTATATTCTTATATTTTATTTAGAAAAAATAAACAGGATTAAGTGTATTTTGTAAGTACAGTGATTTATTTATTTAACAAACACTCTAGAGTTCGTTAGTATTTTAATTTATGGTTATAATAAAAATGTAATTTATGTTGTTCAGTATAATATAGTTTTTTAATAATATACAGGTAGGTACATGGTTAGCAAGTTTCTAGTTCAAATGTGGCGGCTGATGAAGTCCATGAATGAAGTGACACGGGCGTAAGCATTTGGAAGACCTGATTGACATCCCAGCGCAGAACCAAATGATGCAACTCCAATCTGAAAATAAAAATTAATGTAATTTAACCACTTTTGCAAATTGTTTCCAAACTATGCAACAATAAACTACTACATTACGTACATCCATAATGTAGTCGTTTATTATAGTTAGCTGCACAAGCAGCGAATCTTATGTGCAACGAATCAATCATGTAGATAATTATGTCCGCCGATTTCATAATGACTACATTTTTTTAATAAGAATTTAGCAGTTACAGCATAAAGTCAAAGTCAAATCAAAAGTCGTTTATCTAAATTAGGCTGAGTGCCAGCACTTTTTGAACGTCACCGTTTACAAAAAGACAGTCTCCCAAAAACGCCCCGCCCGTCACCACTTCCTAATATTTTAGCTGGGAAGAAGTGGCGCAACGAACTCCCCAGCAACACATCTGTCTGTTGAGTGCAAAAATTAAATAGAACAAACAAATACTAACTTGGAGACAAAATTTTCTAAACCAGATTATCGTTTTTCATAAGAGATATTTTTTTTTAAATTAAAACCATGCAATATCCTTACCAAGATCTGTCTGTTGTCCCTGTTGATGACAAGAGGACCACCTGAGTCTCCTCTGCAGAAGCCCACGCTTCCAAATCCACTGGTGCAGATATTGGAACTTTGGAGGACGATAGGGAACGCCAGTGAGCAGTCGCTATTAGCAATCACGGACACACTGACGTGGCTCAGGTACTGATTTGTAGAAATACTGCCACCTGAAAATTTTAACACATGAAAATGAAGGCTTGATTCTTTATAATGCCAATGATTGTCATCTTTGGCTTTTTTTTAAAGGAAACTGATTTTTCTATTTTTTTTTGCTTTTACATCAATTATTGTTTTTTTAACAAACTGAATAGTTGGCCTGCCATGTTGTCTCTGCACCACCCTAAGGTCGAATGGTAGAAATGCATAAGGCATTAAGACAGTATTTTATTCACTTGTAAAAAACACTGTACAGTTTTAATATAATAAATTAATAAATAGTAACTTACTATTACTGGTAGCACCAAAACCAACAACAATTGCCCTCGCCCCGGCAAAAGACTCGAACAATTCAGATCCGCTAGGCAGAGCGACCGGAGCAATAGTAGCTATAAAAGAAACAGCATTATACAATATTAAAATTTATTGAACATCCACGCAACCGTATTGTCAGCACAAGTTCAAGCATTGTTTTTTGTATAGAAGAGTAATGGCGTAATAAATAATAATATCTCAGTAAAATATCACCAAGTAAGCAGAACGTAGTCTATTAAATTGCTGACCATAATGCAAGGCACTGACCTGACAATGAAACGGGAGACGCAAAATACGCCACCGCAACGTCATTGCGAGTTAACGTCGGACTCCAGTTCGGATGCGAGGCGACTGCACTGGTCTCAACCCTGGTACCACCGCTGAACAGGTGAACGGAGCCAAGAACGACGGTGAGACGCCATGCCTGGAGAACACCATCACTCCAGCAGTGGGCAGCGGTGAGAACACGACTGGTCGAAATGAGTGAGCCTCCACAAACGCTCACAAAGGTTGTACCATTATGGACGATGTCGCCAATAATACCAGCCTATAATTGAAAGGATAAATTAAGTATTTAAGTTTATTAAACAATCAGTATTGTCATTATTCCGTAGACAAAAAATACTAACTGTTGACCACAGGCATTTACATAAACCTTTGCACGGAAATCACAACTGTTAAATTAGTCAGATCATTCAAAGCTTTTTCACTTGTTCCCAGATTTATTTCTGATCGCTTCTGATCTAAATAAAATCAATTTCTTGAGAACCTCAAACAGATTTAATCTGTTCACCACAAACTTACACATACACAAAACTCCATGTATGTAGGATTACCTACACGGCCATATGTTAAACGAGTACATTAAGTACTCGTATATCCTGACGTCATTCGATTACTCTGCTAATATCACAAGGGAATATCACAAGAGATACTCTAAACACAATACGCGAAGACAGTTCATAGTTTAGATGTCAAAACGAACCTGGAAGGGGTATTGTCCAAGAGCGGCCGGTACTCCTCCGACAATTCTTGAACCAACTTCTTCTGCCTTCCGAATTCTCTCCGCCTCAGGAATCCCAAACTTCTTCATGTACCCATATGCGGGATTGTATTCAGAATGTTTCTGTACATCTTCAGCGTATACAAGAGTTCCAAACAAAAGAAAAGCTACTAGGAACTGCATCGCGGTCCGAACATATGCTATGTCACTGAAAATCAAGAAATAAACACTTTATTTTATATCGAAAATAAATAAATGATTACGGTATTTTTTATTGAAATCTTGAATATGTGTTTTTGTAATCGTACTGATTTCATAACGTTATCATAATTATTTTCTTCGATGGATGTCTGATTGGTTATCGAGACTTAAATCGGATGTTTTTGTTAACGCCATCGTTCGACCAATCACTGGTTACCGAGAGAGAGAGACACCGACTGACTAGTAAACTGAAAAACTGGTAATGTCTCTCACATTACCAGTTACCGCCCGCGGGTAATCTGGAAATTATCCCAAAGGAACATGGACTTACTGATTGAAAAGTATCCTATGTCCTAAACCAAGGCATGTTACCTTTTACCTGTGCGACAAGTTTCATCCAGATCTGTTCAGTTGTTAAGACGCGAAGAGGTTACAAACAAACTCACTTTCGCATTTATATTATTAAATAGGATTATGTATTGTGTGTTTGTTTTCAAAATATTTTTTTCAAATTTATTCATTCGAACGTAAATCACAAATGACTTTAAGTACGTAAAGGCCATCGCAATACAAAAAGTTAAACCAAAAATTCGTGAATTTTGCAAGGGATGCTCACGAAAGCTACGAGTATGTTTATAGTTGATGGGCAGACTCTCCCGCAATGCGCTTCTACAAACAATTTCAGTATCTGCCTTGCACAGGGGACTGTCACTCAAGCGCTGGCGCGGAACAACCCAATGATATTAGCTGCCCATTTAGTCCAGACCCCGACGTCGCTTACCTTTAGCCCTTTTTTACCCGCTCACTAAGACTGATCAGGACACATGGGGTCTCATGTTACAGTGGTCAGTCCTGCCGTTTTAGTCTAAAGTCAAACTCTTTAGTTATGCTGACATTGTATTCAGATTCAATTCGCATACACTCGTGTCAGTTTGGTTATCTTCCATTTTTGGTGAAGGTTGAGGTTTATTTGTATGACAATAGAATAATTGGGTGCATTGTGGTCCCATCATCGCGGTTGAATACTGTGACGAGTGGTCGTCACAAAGGCAATAACTTGGTAAAAGAAACGGGAAATATTCAATGAGATAAATATTATGATCGTTTTTAATTTATTTCCGGATAGTTCTTGTTGCAGGTGCATAGCAAACAGTCGATTTGAACTCCAGGAATACGTTTCGGGTCTGTGTCGAATTGAGATTCGATTAGTCGTAGCGAACTTGAAACGGAGTGAGTAGCGGCGGGCTCAAACATTAATCGAATTTCGGTCTTCGACTGGCGGACGATCAAGTGTGCGTTAGTTCACATTACGAGGCCTCTCGACTCTCACTCGATACCTGCTCTCAAGTGTTCGATATACGATAGCGACTCGAGATCTCTGCCTCGAGTGATTGCAGGATGTCAAGAGGTCGTAACGGAGGATCACTGCAGTACAATTCACTAAGGTCCACGTTAGGTACAGCACTTAATATCGGTGCATATTGTGAGCGAGTCAGTTATAATGCTGCGTAGTAGCGTGTAGTAGGTACTATATGCGACGTTATTATTTTAGGTTTCTGCTCCTTGGAACTATATATACTACGTAGGATCCTAATATGTGGGTAATTTTACCACTACCAGTACATTATTATACATAAAATCATGTTTTTACAAAAATGTTGAAAATTTTTGAGTGATGTTTGCTGTAGAAACATATATAATGCTGTCTTTTTCTAGAAAGTACAACACAAATATTCCGCTTGTGGATATTGATACAATTCACTTCCATTGTATTTTTCTCTTGACTAATTTTTTCAGCTATATCTTCCTTTAAATACCAATCACAATGTACAGTCCGTACTTACGCTGTGTAACTGGAGATAGGTGAGGAATTTAAGAGAAACAATTTTATTAATATTTGCATTTTCTGATACTAAAAATTATTTGTAATTAGCAGTTTGGTCGTCATCATGCAAAAATACAGAACTTAGCAACAGATGCAAAAATGATCAGCGACGTCACAATACCCCACGATTAAAAAGTAATCTAAATTAAATTTGGAACGCGCGAATGTCCATGTGTGCGTGCTAGTGTTGTCATTCTATAGATTATCGCAGTGCGTTAATCCGGGCTTAACAACAGTTTGCACATAACAAGCCAATCGATCTTGTTTGATTGACAGGCGGGACGGGCAACAACTACATTGTGAAAACTATTTTCGGTATCGATAATGATCGCCATTCATCGATATAATTAAGTGTACAAAATTTTCGTGGATTTATTTGACACTTTATTTGACGACAATGGATTGTTGAAAGCCTCGAAATTGGGTGCTCTGATTTTAGCAGGCTCGTTAATTAGTAGTGATTGGTTGGGTTGTAAACGGACGTTCTCGATTATTATTTTAGAGATGAACAACACTGGTATTTCATTGTTTATCTTTATTGATCTTTGCGCATGGATTCTTTGCTAACCGCTCCAGCCCCGACATGTGAAAATTCCCAAATAAAAAGTAAATATTATGTAATAGGTAAATAAACACTAAATTCGCGATTAATTCGGCGCACACCGGTGTGTTGCCGGTGCTTGAGCGGTCTGGTGTTTTTCTGAGATGTACCATTTGATAAATTAATGAAAGGCTCTATCGTAAGGTATGTCTAGATTGTTTTACTATTGGTGTCATGTTGATGTCATATATTTCCTTTTCTGTGTCTCTAATCTACTAAATCTTACTTTACTGTTGTATGTAAGTATGCACAGTCATTTCACGATCACCTTTAGTTATTGGAAGGAACTACTAATGAAAAAATGGATGTAAAAAGTTACTGCAGACTAATTTTTATTTTAACTTTTTTTCAAAGCTGCATATTAGATTCATTATTGCATTTTACATGAGCTGTTGATGAAAAAAAAAACTGTGAAAAGCTTAACTTGCAGGGGCATCACAAAAACTCATAAAACACATTACCACCGCCACTTTAGCGTCTCATCATATTACTTCACCCATAAAAGTGACAAAGCATGTATCGGCAAATAAATATAATTAAAAGCAGAGTGTGTTCGGAACGTGACAGCAGCGGGACATTAATGCGACCGGACTAAATAACGTTAGAGCACCCTTGTTACTGCAATTACGCCCGAACCGGTTAAAATGTCGGACCGTTTTAAAGTTCTCATTCGGATTTGACGCGACAGACTATAACATGAATCAAGGCGGGACGCTGATGCTTTATGATTTTGTCTGTTTTATCTTTGAGTTTGTGTTACTTCACACATTACAAAAATAACGAGGTACATTTTTATTAAGTGCGGTGTCGTGATCGCAAGCTCTCCTGCTTTGCATGAAGTTCGATTTCCGGGTCGGGCAAAGTGTTACTGGGTTTTTCATCTGGAATTGATGCCTGGATGATAGCAATATGTGACCTTAAAACAAAAACATTTGCTATAATAGGTATAGGTTCATGTCTGCCTTACTCTTCAGCTCTTCAGGCGGCACAGGGGTTATGTCGTTGACGATATGAATTCACCCAGTAAGTACTGAGTGTAGATCATGAGTGAGAGAACAGTTTATGTACACACATTTAACAAATAGATTAGAAGAAGGACACAGAAAAATAGGTACGAAGGTGAAGCTTATTTCTAAAGAAATCTCTTATCTCTTCCAGCATACCTGCGAAAGGAAAGTCGAATAAAAGAGATGTGGAAACTGTGTGTTAAAGTTATACTGGGTAATTTTTTTTCCAGTGCGCAAACTTTAAGAGCCACTTCTGCCCATGTAAATGAACAACTTTCCCCAAGAAAGCCATAGTCAATTCCTAAAAAAAAATTGAGTCTCCCATACAAATTGTGGTCAGTTGATGACAATTTTGTATGGGAAGTTAAAAATTTTTTTTAGGAATTGACTATGGCTTTCTTGGGGAAAGTTGTTCATTTACATGGGCAGAAGTGGTTCTCAAAGTTTGCGCACTGGAAAAAAGTTATCCAGTATAGTAAGAACGAAACAATAAACATAAAATTACTATCTCGATCTTCTCTATTAAACTCCACTTCATCCGGTCTTAGGGCACCAGAGGTAGCAGGCAAATGTTAGCACCTGCGCAAGGTAGCAGGCAGGTGCTAACCTTTCCCACGCGTGGGTCATAGAGTACCTTATTGGGAATCTGATCTTAGAAGCCTTCGCCTATTTTGCTGACAAGCCTCAACAACAATTCCGAGAAGACTCATCATACCATGTTATTCTTGAAAAAAATCTTTGTACCTACTTACATTTCAATGTGTTACCAGTGAAAAAATCGTGGGCATATTTTCAAGAAACCTTAAAAGCCAGAAATAAATCCGACTTTCCAGTTTACAATATTAAACCTGTACCATTAATAATGTTTAAGTAAACACCTTTAATAATGGGCTTTTCATGTGAGCTTTTATTTAAAAATATATTTCCGGACGATACGTATTTCACTGTCATTGGCCGGCGGGACTATAATGCGGAATTGATGTCGCATCAGTGGGTAAATACTTTAAATTGACGTCAGAGTCAATCAGTGCGTTTATTTTTAAAATATTAGCGGTACTTATTCGTTCAGTATTAGTTTCAGAGCTAATGATGTTCGGTGGTTGGAACTGATCCTTTTTAAGGTTTAAAATATTGAAGTTAAAATTCATTTGTAACCGCTTTTCAACTTTGTTATTAAGTCAACCTTTTTGCCATTGTAAAATAATTTTGTTTAAAGTACATAAGTTCTAATTAATGCAATTGTATTACACTATTGCCCCGTGCTGGTCTTAGGGATGCCTTAGTCAGTCATTGTTTCATACAAACGTAGTCTGGCGATTACTCTACTGATTGATGGAGTACGTTCAGAAAAAAAGTCACATTTATTTACCTCGACATTATCAAGGCCTGTATGGAAACAAAACAAAAAAAAAATATTGATATTTATGCAAGTTATTTGTATCGAAACTTCCAAATTTTAACACAACTTTGGGCGTAAACAAATTACTTATGTAGTACGAAAATGGCAAAATATTAACCATACAGGCATGGTTGGGAGATGATAGGCAGTTTCTACATGGTTCTCAGCTGCATCCGGTTCGTATCATTCATCCATCACATCTCGACCGCTTTTGAACGCATTGTACCACTCATATGCACGTGTTTTTGATAAAATCGATTCACCATCCGAGACGGGGTGCCCCAAGTCCCGAGCTCGCATCGCTCGCTTTTGTACCAAATAAAACATCAAAATAATAAAACCTCAGTTATAAAAATCGTAGAAGTTGCCCTCTCTGTATTTCTAGTCGCTCACTTAGTAATTTAGTTGCACGGCTAGAATTTTAATATCTGAAATGTATTAATCACAACCCACTTTTGAAAGCTCGTTCTGGATTTTATTATTAATCAATATTCGACGTTAGTTTAGTTAATTTTTCGCTTACTGAAATTCATACCACTCAAGTTATTAAAACATCATTTCTCGTTATCTCATCATCAGTCGCTGAGTTTTTTTTAATTCGATCGTTTTATAATTCCCCTAAAATAACACAGGGTAAAATATCGTAAATAAAAAAAGAGTTTGTGACTGGCAATTGCTATTTTGCGCTAACACACCGAGCGACGTGTCCTGTCGGCTTATAACTGAGACACGTTCATTTCCTACATGTCTACATTTTTAGATATTCCATTTATAAACCTACTTTTGAACGGTTGAAATTTTTCGGCTTATATTTTTGCTGAAATTCGTTGAAGTAAATGAATTTGTAGTCATAAACTGTTTTAGGGTTCCGTACCAAAAGGGTAAAAAAGGGGCCCTATTACTAAGACACCGCTGTCTGTCTGTCTGTCCGTCTGTCACCAGGCTGTAGGTATCTCATGAACCGTGATAGCCAGACAGTTGAAATTTTCACAGATGATGTATTTCTGTTGCCGCTATGACGACAAAATATATATTTAAGTGGGGCATACATCAAACGTGATTTTTTTGTCGTTTTTTATAGATAGGTAATGGTACGGAACCCTTCGTGCGCGAGTCCGACTCGTACTTGGCCAGTTTTTATTTGTATGTTTGTGAAAGCTTATATTTTAAAGTACTGATCCGATTACGAAAAATCTTTTACTAGTAGAAAGCTGCACTATCACGAATGAGTGTCATGGTCTAAATATCTGGGACTAAAACACGGTCAACATGGCCATAGGCTGCAACATTTTCTAAAAGTTACAATTTATTAAGGGTTTATTATCCTTATCCCTTCCTACTTAATATTATAAATGTGACAGTAACTCTGTCTGTCTGTCTGTTACGCTTTCACGCTAAAATGGTTGAACAGATCGTCATGAAATTAGACGGCAGATATATAACATGTCATGAAGAAGGACATAGACTACTTTTTACTCGAGAACCGACATCCACGCGGGCGGAACCGCGGGCAAAAGCCAGTTTATTTTATACTCGTTTTTTATCTTTATTTATTTAGAGGCTTTGAACTTTTAATTTAGTATTCAAACGAACTAATTTTCAACAGCCATTTCACTAAAACTGAAATCACAACTGAACAATACCACAAAACAAATCCAAAATCCATGAATATATTCCCACAAAATAATACGTCACATGCAAATTATCGTTCTAACTAGTTGTATTCGGGCCTTGAGTGTGCCATCGGTAGTAAAGTGGAACCACCACCAACTTACTACCGAAGTACCGACTTCCTGGGATGGCACGGCAACTGAATTAAATAGTTTCCTCTGAAAACTGGGTTGTCGTAAACAATTTGCTCGACTTAGATGGACAGAGGGCGACACTGGCGCGAATATTGCACCGCTTCACGAACGTTAGTTGGTATACAGTTCTCGTCTTCGCTAAGTTTAAATCAATTAAGTTTTCGATGTGATTGGAGCGCTTATACGTACGAAGTGGACGGTTCATTGTAAAAGTACAGGGACAGACTACTATGTAAGTCTATTGGTAATGTATTGATGCTTAGTTTAAAATACTCGGTGTCCAACCAGCGAACCTGTATTTTTTCCGTGGTTGAATTTTTAATAAAATTTTTCGAAGATTAAGTACTATCAGAAAATAAATAACAATAATTCATCTTTATTGATAGCCATACGGGTCCATATTCATATTAAAAGAGTACAAACTGTTTAACAATTAAAAAAAAAACTAACAAAAGCATAATGCACAAAGGTTTAAAAAACAGTTCAATAAATATGTTTTGAAGTCTTTTCCTGCGGGTCGCTCTCGTGTTTTAACAGGAACCTTACATTTAATTTGGGATAAATAGTAACTCAGTGTTATTGTTGCTTTTTGTGTATGTAAATTCCATCAAACAAACAATACCTCTTCATAATATTTATATTATAACAGCGTCCTGCCTCGGCTTCATACGGTTGCAATTTAATTTCCGGTGTATTTTTCAAAAAAATATATTTCATTCAAACTTTGTCCAGACAAATACAAACACAATAAAAAATCAGCCATATCGGTCGAGCTGTTCTGAAGTAATGATCAATCATTGATGCGGCCATTTATTTTGATTAAAGAATGTGGGTAGATATTGTATAAAAAGATTGCATTTTATTAAGGTAGATAATCTAGCTCCAACAGTCACCATACCAGAAGAAAGACAAGCACTAGATATGAAATAACCGTTGTCTGCACTAACAGATGGAATGAAAGTCTCCAAGGACCAAAGTTCTACACATTGTTCACCATTATGGATAGAGTACCTAATCCATTTATTAGAAAATTACATGCTACCAAACATAATCTGAAGGGAAAAGTGAACAATGACAGGAAGTAGACTGTTAGGTGGGATTTAAAACCTACACACACCGTTTTTATGGATGGGTAATAATCAAATGATCCCTCCCGCTCCGGGTGGAGCGGGAGGGAGTGTCAAATGCTCCTCCTAGTGCCCTTTGCTTTCCAGGGCCGCGGTAATTCTTTCGAATAAAATCCGCAACCCTGGCAGGCTCTAGCATTAACGGGCCCCGACTACTATGCTGACATCTCTTTGAGGCGCGCGTGGAACACAACGCGCAACCTATATACCTACTATGCAAAAGCTGATTCTAACTCTCTTAGGCAAACAAACATGTTAACTTACCTATGCTAACTTGCCTTACAAGATAAACCTGGGTGAACTAGGTTAAAGATAATATGAGTGTCATTAATGAACTTGGGTACAAGAAAAGGAATCGTTTTATTTGATCACCATAGAACTTACTTAGTAACGTATCTGGAGCCGAACTAGATATTTTGTTTAATAGGCCAGTTTTGACAAGTTTTTTTACATTTTTTTAATGTTTGATGTATTACTATCTCACCTGATGGACATGGTAAGTAATGATGTGGTCGATGATGAAGCACGCTCGCCTAGAAGTAACCTAATCACTCTTGATCTAAAGACCCTAGGTTTTAGCTAGTAGGAAACACAGACTCTGGCTGGTAATTGAGCAGTCTACAACGCAAAAATAAAGTATTCTCAAAACATTCTTTGCGTATGAGTGCATGTCACAGATATAGATAGACATACCTAGATAACGCAAGTATCACGATCTGTATGAAAACCAAGCGTGCCATTTTTTGAATACCTACTATGACATCACGAAGTGATGGAAAAATCAAATCGATTCAAAGACGCGTGTGGCACCTAACTGATCTAACCACTTATCTGACGTCTAACTGACTAGCGTACACCGATGCAGACTGAGCGCGAAATCGACACCGAACCGGGCACGCGATGTAGTTGCTCTTGCGTTATCTATGTCTATCTGTATCTGTGGTGCATGTACTGCTGTCACGTTGCCGTACGCTTTGTAGTCAGTTGCGGAATTGTTCGAAAGAACTATCGGGGCCTGGAACGCAAAAGGAAATCTGGAGGAACACGGGTGGGTCTTAGTTAGTAAGAGTCTGACTCTCCCTTCCACTTGCATATGTCCCTTGATGCCTATTTGGCCTAGCTCTGTTCTGTCTCCTGCTTATTAAGGAGGGAAGTGGAAATTATATTTTTTACTCCTCTGCTGTGATTTTCTGATTAATTTCATTGCGGGATCCAAGACAGTTGAATCATTTCTCTGGGACTCGTCGAGCTTCATTGACTCGACGTTTTTTTCTGGTGGTCGCCAATGTTTATTCTGGCTTTCAGAAGTTGCAGTGGCTTGGGAATGTGGTGTGGCGGGATTGTCTCCCTTCCACTCCACCCAGCGTTAGGAAGAGCGAGAGGAGTCATTTAATGATTTCCCAACCAAAAAATATCGCATTGAAGTCAAAGTCAACTAGTTGTTTTTTCTACCAGTAATAGCTAGTAAGAGATTGAACAATAGTATTATTATCCTACTGAGTTGACACTGACAAAGCCAATCAACTAAACCAACACTATTAGCCACGTCTCCATTCATTCACATTATCCACTTCGACTGTCAAATCATCATAGTTTCAATTTCAAAGGTTGCACCGTAATCCCGGGCTTATTCTTTGCAGATCAAAAGTCCCGAGAGGGTTAAGCTCTTATGTCTTGCCTATAATAGTTCGAACCCATTGTCCGAGCCATTAGCGAAGTTAAACCCGAGGTCTGCCGACCTGCCACATAAATCACTCTTGGGAAAATGTCTACACATGGTGCTTATATTTATGAATATTATAACTGTTTGTAGGTAATACGTCGAAAAATTAAATCATCGAATGTAGCTTGGTTGAACACAGCTAAAATATCGAACTAAAACAAAACCTTAACTTAAAGATAGCCAGATTTGTCAAGAAAAATAAGTTTATGACGCTTTTAGAGACTCCTAATATACCATTCAGCACAATTTTGAATTTACTTCTAATGATTGAAAACTACACATGAAAATCGGTGGTCATGCTCGTCATGGTATGGGTGTATACCATGAGGAAAGTTTTAATTATTAATATAAATGGTTATGTCACCAGAAAATTGCAAACGCCGCCGTAAGATTGTAAAATATCGCGTGAAATTGTAAACAATTTTTTTCTTAATAAGACACTATTGGAAGCTATTGAATTTGTATATTTATTATAAATATACAAGACGTTTTTTTCATAATACATCAAGAAATCTAATGAAGATTTATTACAATCTTACGGAGTCTGCAATTTTCCGGTGACAGTTTTAAGAGTAGAGGATGACCAGAGAAACAATGGACGGATTGTGTGAAAAATGATAAGGCTGGAAAGGGCGAGACTACTGAAATTAAGACTAATGATGTTCCTATTATTTATCTGCCTCCGTGGACGAGTGGTTTAGGCGTTTGCCTTGTGAACCGGTGGTCGTGGGTTCGATTCCACGGGAAGCGTTTTTATAAAGTTGTTTCCAGTTTGGCTAGGACATTGCAGGCTTGAATCACCTGATTGTCTGATAAAAAGATGATTCCGTGCTTTGGAAGGCACGTATAAGCCGGTGGTCCCGACCGCCAAATTGCGGTCGTCAAACCATGTCTGTTAGCGATGATACTGTTAACAAGTTAAAATAACAATTAGTGACATTATGTGATGTGTTAAGTGATCATTAGTTCTCTTTGTAAGAATCAATAAGTGATTAAGTTAAGACTGATTATCTGGTAAGTGCATTCTTATAAGACTTGTTAGGAATAACATGAACAAAGTTCTGTAATATTTATTTGATTGTAAAAGTGATTTATTAAGATTGTTGATTTGTTTTAAGACAGCGTAAGATTTTAGATAGGAAAAAAGAGAAATTGTTGCATAAAAGCCACACTTGGTGGCGCCACTTGTACCATGTTGTAGCAAAAGCTAAGGTATTAAGATACGTCACTGCAGGGATTCAGCAGAATATCAGCGTCAGGTATACTTGCCTGGCACATGCTGAGCTGGACTCCCATTTGGTGCAGACTTGAGACACCCACCGCACTTTGTATGTTTTTTGCATTAAATATTTTATAGCCAATACCGTCATTACAACAATGTCTTTTTAATTTTTTATTTTTATTTTTTCTTTCTGTGAAGGTATTGGAAACTTGTTGCAATTTCTGTACTTATTACTATGTATGTGTCATATGTGTGTGCACCAAATAAACGAGTTATCTATCTATCTATCTATCTATCTACTTACCGTAATGAGAGCTAAATTCTGTTTTTTGTCAATTTTAAGGTGTTAATTAAGGTTTTTTCGTATAAACTTATGTAAATCATGTAAAGAGAATCCATCCCGACATTTTGGTAGTAAAGAAAACATTGTAAAAGCAGTTGATATCCCAAGTGTATTAACTTGCTAGTGGTCATACCTAAAAAAAAAAAAAACACGGTCGAGCATTCCGAATCCAGCAGCTGTAAAGAAAATCAAGAAGTAAAATAAAGAAGAAACAGTCTAGAAGAATTGTGTTTTATTACTACAAGAAACCGCTGCACCTACAACTCCTCTCATGTGTCCCGCCAGCGAACCCTCTCCGATTCAGTCAACAACAACAATGTCAGAGGCCTTTTTTTTGTCATGGAAATCATTAAATGACTCCTCCCGCTATTGGCAGAACGGAAAGGAGTGTCAGACTCTTGCTGACTAAAACCCATCCGTGCTCCTCGTAGTGCCCTTTGCTTTCCAGGGCCGCGGTAACTCTTTCGAACAAAATCCGCAAACCTGTCAGGCTCTGGCCCAACGGGCCCCATCTGCTATTATGAAATCTCTTTGAGGCGCGTGTGGAACACCACACGCCGTCGGCGTCGGCCCGGGCCTGGCTTTGATCGGACGGCGAGCCACCCAACGCTCGCCTTCCGCAGACCCGTGCCTACGGTGGCATGGGAATCGCATGTCAGAGACCCTTGAGGCGGTTTAGAAACTCTGACACTAGGGTGTGTGGGGTTGTTAGACCTAGAAAGAAGATTTACCTGTAAAAGGAGAAGACATGTTGAACCGACCTCAAATCAATTAGCAAAAGGCAAGGGAATGATGATTGTGGAAAACAATAAACTGCGCAAGCAAATAATTCTTCATAAATACTACCTACACACGTCAGAATTATTTACGGAAAAATCCCAATGATTCCAAAAGTTACCCTTCTCTGCTCCGACAAAACTATTTATCATCATTCATTAGTTCACTCCTGATGGATTAAGAGCGCGTGTCGTCTCTTGTGGCCAGATTAGCGAAAGGGTTTAAGTTCAAGGGTCGGTACAAGTTTGATGTGTTCCCTGTTATCTCTGTTGTTAAAAGTTGTAGGATGTAACGGCTAATGGATTTGTTGTTTGGGACTGGGATGAAGAGTTCTCGAATTCTTGGTGCAGTTACTTACAACTTTGTTCATAACACTCGGTGAATTGATCGTAGCTGACTCAATCTGTGCAGTTGGGAAAAGTTCCTAAATAATACTTTTAGTAACAATGTTAGAAGAGAGTTGTATCGAGCTCTACTAATAAACATTACAAATCACAAAGGTACCTGCAACAAAGTTAACATTCAAAATACATCGCTAGACCCAACCAATTCACATTCCACACCATTGCTCCACACCATCGATTCGGCTCCACTCTAACAACGGGAAACGCATCAGCGAAAAATTCAAAGCAATAAATCGTTATAGGAACAATCGATACACGCAAACCTCATTCGAGTTGCGTTGTTATTCGATGTTCGCAAACAGGGCGCGGGCTCGCATGACTGGATGTACCCGAAACACCACTTAGTCTCGTATAATTTTCAATGAGTAATGGTTGCAGCGGTCGCAAGGAGGCCGACCTAGGTCAACGCATTACTGGCCGGAGGAGCTGCTTCCGTCACGAACAACGAAGCCGTGGAGCCGACTATGCACTGTTATGATTCCGGATGCGACACGATAAGAGTGGATACGTGGATAGCTTTTGTAGAACTGTTTTTCGTAGGCTATGCGCAAAAAGTTTGACTGTTTTATAGTGTCAAAACACGTGTTTGTAGGTCAGTTGGTGGTCGTAAATTTTAGAGGTGTAGTAACGGGGAAATGACTGTAATATATTGGATTGTCGAAGTAAATAGTTATTGCACTGAATTTAAAGTAGTGTAGTGAGCGCCTATAGGAAAAATATTGAAGCAATTGGTTGTCCCGTACTAACCCATCAAGGATTCAACAGTATTGTTTGAAAAATTTAATTCGTTTCTGCAGGAATCTTCGCTCCTTCTTTAAACATTGGCAGAATAGTCGACTTTGTCTTTGTTTGCCATAATAATATATAAAAAATAGAATAGAAGCTAACCTCATATTGTATTAAAATTCTGTATAAGTAAGGCCAGCTCAAAGTAATATTGTAGTGGAATGATGTTTAGAGGAATTAATTAAGATTAGCATTATCCTAGAAATGTTTAATCTATTTTTGGGTTACATAAATTCAGCCGGTGCACCGGACACTGTTTAGAACTTGTCATTATTATCTGTGAAACGTTTTAAAATCGTTGTAACTCTTTTGCTATCCTATGATTGTTTTGATGTCGCTTAGCACTTATTTCGATTAAAATTGGCATTGTCTTTGTCCTCGACTGTTACGTGTACTTCTTGAATTGCCATTTATGCCGCTTTAGTATCGTCCACAGGGTAGGTCACAATTTTTTATTTATATCCTCTTGGACTTAAGTCAATAATTTTCAACTTTCAATGATATGTTGTGTTTAATATAATATATTTTTTGTTTTATTTTATCATGTCCAACATCATCAACAAAAGAATTAGTTCACGAAATATACTCACGAAACTCCACAGTACTTTGTTCGTCACTTCCTGCAGGGGTGTCCAGAGATCGGTCACGCTTATCTCGTTTCGCAAACATCGCCGATGACGCTTTGTCAGATGGCCGACGAGATAGTGAGGGTTCTACATGGGGATGATGGTCAAAGTCATTTGTAGGAGATTGAAATGAAGTCGAATAGAAGAGCATTAAAAGGTCGGCGTTGTGGTTAGAATTAAGGCAAGCCTAAATTAGGTATTGTTTTTTTAATTCGTGATTTATTATCTACAATTTTTTTTTTTTCCTAAACCTCACCTATGAGGTCATAGATGATGTTTAGGAAATAAAAAGTGTATAAAAATATTGTTTTAGGCTTAACTCAATGAAATAATGTGCATTTAAAAAGGTCCTATTGACTGATATTGATGTGCTATCCTACAACTGACTTTGAAACCTGTAAGTTATAGTATTTTTTAAATTAATGTACAAACTAGCTCCTGCTTTGCGTTATAGTTAAATAAATTATCCCATGAAAACGTACGACTAAATGTGTACTTCTGGGATAACAGTGGCATGATAAAATAAAAACTAAGTCCTTATCCAGACCTTTATTGTCAGTGAATTTAATAAGTTTATGAAGTTGAAATTGACCTTTATTCCACATCTTGCAAGACGTAATTCTGACTGGCTTGGTTTAAAAGCGTCGAAAATATAAAGTTTCACACATCCCGCCAACACGGACCTAGGGGGACCAATAAGAAACTGTTCGGCAAAATAGATTTATAACTTTGTTACTTGCCTAGCTCTGCAAAAGTAATAATAAAACTGGTACTGACACACATTTCATATCCTCAGAAATAATAAACAGTAAACATTTTAAAACATAACATCCCAGCGTGGAGTGCCTTCTGGCATACGCCGCAATATTCGTTCAGTGAGAATAAATAAAACAATCCATTGTCTTTAAATGCACGAGTATAAAGGAAGTTAATGTACAAAGCTGTAGTGAAAATCCCGGCTCATGTTGGTGTACTAGTCTATACCCTCTAATCTCTACTGTTTCAATTGTGTGTGGTAAGAGTTATAAGCGCTAGGCGATTTTCTGAAAAGAGTTTTATTTTACTTACGCGTAATTTATGCTCGCCATATCCTCTTATTTCCATAATAAATTACTTGTGAAACGATTATATCATAGGATCATTTATTTATTTAATACGTGGAGGACTTACAGCTAATAAAAACAAGACAACAACAGCATTATTACAAGATATGCATAAAATAACAATATTATTACAATTCATATGATGAGTTACAATCGCGTAACTCATTGTAAGTATGCTCGCCATTAATGAAACTAAAATAGACACAATGAAACGGATGACACTATTTACAATTTATGTATTTAAAAAACGGAAGAATTCTTATTAACTAAAGTTAAATTAAAACGACACTTCATAATTAAAAAAATACATACAGAAAGTAGTCCAAAACGCCCGCCTTTCATCACTTCCTAGAGCCACATCATTTCTGCTACATAGCTAAAAAGGAATAAGAAATGTTGTTTTAATTACCATACAGGGGTTAGTCGTCAACATAATTATATGTTGACGACTAACGCCTGTTTCAACTAGCCAATATTTCATACTATGGAACGGCAATGACTTACCATCAGAAACGAAGGAATCAAGCTTTGATGGCTGCAAACGTAGGCTCCATCCATGTTTGATTATTTAATTTAATTAGTCGTTAGTCAACCATAAAATATCTTAACTGAATAATTCAAACGATGATGTAAATTGCTGCTGCGGTAGGTAAAAGCGGATACATCTGCGACGAATAGTCGCGGTTTCATCTCTCAAAACAGTACTACACAACACAATCGCTATCTCCTACGTTTTACGCCAGTCTTGAGGGTAATGCACAACACACAGCACTCACGCGCCGCGATTGTTCTTTTCTGGCGAGGAATTAGCAAACATTTCGAAATGCTTTTTAATACCGCACTCAGAATATCTCAGCAGATTATGTATGGAAGCTTTTAGCCGAACAGTGATAGAGGTTGTGCGTTACTAAAAGAGTTATTAATTTTAATGATATTGCCGCCATTACCTCACATCCAAAGCGGTCCTGTGGTTATTTTTTTTATCAGTAGACAGAAATATTGTTTCTGTCATAATTCAGGATATAGGTAGTCCTACTTCTATAAAAATAATGGCATCATTGTCTCTAAAAAAATGCTTCTCTGGTCGACAGTTAGCAGTTAATACTTTAGTAAAAGTTTTCAGAAACTTCAACTGTTCTGCCCTAAGCGATCCTAGACCCTAGTACTTAAACACCGTGCACCGGTGTGAGCCCGAACTGTCAAACGTCAACATCCTATAAGAAACCTTGTTTTAGTAATAATAAAGTTTTTAAACGCGTGAATGGGGTGGCACACCAGTGTGAGCATTGGCGCTTGACCGGTTAAAAATAAATTGAGTTCCTTTATAAATAAAATACTCTTCAATTCAGATATTATGTAACATCCATAATGGGTTTGGTTCAATCTTATTATAGTGTTAGTAATCATAAAAATAAGAACAGTGCTGTTGAGAGATATTCAATGCAGGTACGTTATGCTTACGTGATTGGGTTGCAGTTAGGTCCTAAGTTAGATTCCCGCTTTTGGCACAGTTTGAGTGGGTTTTTCGATTTTGTTTTTGGAGGAGCTCGTGGCAAAATTATTACAGCCGCCCAGGTTGCTTCAAGGTTAAGCAACGCTAACTGAGGTTGGTCTGTGGATGGGTGCATCCTAATATACCGAGACTCCTCCGTGCCTTGGAAAGCACGTTAAGCCGTTGGTCCCGGATATCATTTGGAGATCTTTGGCAGTCGTTACGGATTGTCAGAAGCCAGAAAATCTGGTTCTAGGCAAGCATGCTCCATCTTCGACCACATCATCGCTTACCATCAGGTGAGATAGTGGTCAAGCGCGTGCTTATCAATAGTAAAAAAAAAGTAATGAAAGAAGACTGACATATTTTATTATGTACGAGTAGTTGGGAAAAACCAGACAGGATAAATGATTTAAGGCTTACTGCCGTAAACCAGAATTATCTTCTGACTCAGAGTTAGCTAACTCGAGGTTAAATCCCTACTAATATTATAAATGCGAAAATAACTCTGTCTGTCTGTCTATTACGCTTTCACGCTAAAACGGATGTACGGATCGTCATGAAATTATTATACCTATAAAGAAGACATAGGCTACTTTTTTACGCAATAACCTACATCCACGCGGGCGGAGCCGCGGGCAAGCTAAGTAGTAACAAACGTTTCATACATTATAGCACCGGGTTAGCAACTAACTCGGAGTTATCAGTTAACTTTTCACAAGTATTTGCACAAGGTAGGCCTGATAAAACATCTAGGCTTTCTCTTCTTGTGTATGTCACCAAAACACTTAGCACTTTTCGGACCTACTGAAAATTCCCACACCTACAATGCGATTCAAATGAGAATAGGATCGACTTTGCGCCATTTTGTGACGTCATCGCTGTCAACTCAAACCAGTTCGGTAGGGTGAGCAAAACAAGATTTTTTTAAAATAAAATGTATTTGTGAATTGGTGCCAACAATGAAAATAAAATAGGTTCTGTTATGATTAAAAAAAAAACTAATAATTACTTAATAATTAAATATTAAATTTAGCTAATTTCTTACTACTGAACTTTTTTATTTAAATTTGATGTAAAACTTTAAAAAAATAAATAAATAAACCGTTATTGAAATGCCACGTTTTCTTTGCTAACCGTATTTTTCAAGTGACATTTGACAGATAGAGGTCATTGACGTTCCTATTTTTATTTGAATCGCATTGTACTGATGATGTCTACCCGCCTCGGTACACTTACATTCCCAAAACCAAAGCGATAATTCCAATCCTGTACTAATGCGGTGAGAATGCAGCAATGACAGTGATGCAGGGTGCGTACCGGTGGTCCGGCAGCGGTCCGGCACGGCGGGCCGGCGGGCGGCACGGCGCGGCGGCGTCACGGCACGGTGCGGTCGGCACATGCATCGCTCAGCAACCGCAAATGTAACCGGGCACCCGTGTGGCACGTCTTGGCTGCATTACTGGTGTCGGGCATGCGGTTTGGATGCCTGACTGATGCTGTTTAGCTGTTTGGTTAGGATGCTTGGGAGTTCTGGTTTTGACTGTCGGTTAATTGGATTGTTAGACTTGTTTTATCACTTTTAGACTTAAAAAAGCGTGCAAAGGTTTTAAAGCCATTTCTTACTTTGTTTAACAATCAGGAGGGAACCACTCATTGGAAGATCAGCATCAGTCGAAATAAACCCTTTTGGCGCGAGCCGTGAGGCATTCACACCATTTTGATGGAATGTCTTCAAATATATATTTTTCTTTCTTTCTTGCTAGTGTTGCTGCGGTTAACTGGTTCTGCAGTACGAGTTTCAAAAATAGCATTGCCTGGGCAACTCAAACTCACACGCATGACGCTTTTAACGAACAATAAAAATATTTTTGCATTGGACACTTAAAAATTGTTTTACTTTTTGATTAAAATTAATTCAAATATTTAATACACTCAGGCGTCCAAGAATTCCTCCGCATCGCTGTCATCCGAAAACGTGCCCAGAGGGCTGGCAGCATTGCCACGTTGAATGGCAATGCATATTCTTTGGGCAAAGAACGAGACAGCCCCCTGGTCACGCAAAGTGTCGATCAGTCGGCGAGATATATCCTTGAAAAGGAGACGTGCACTCGGACCCCATGACTCAAGCGTTTCGACCCCAAACGGCTCAAAACTGTAATTACCAATAAGGTTTGATAGATAGATCGATACCTACACAGTTAACCTGAAAAACAACAAGCCGTCAATTTACTTTCTCAGAATAGTATGTGTATCTGTATAATATGTTCCCCCAGCGAGAACAATGCAGACAGCGTTTGTAGGTAAAAATGTTACTAAAAGTATTTTAAATCTAGGCTTAACACTTTTCGTCGAATCATAACCATTTGTCCAAAAAGTTATGAAAGGGGTTAATGGTAGCCTGAAGAGTAACACTAAGTAAATTATCTATTTAGAGGCCTATCAACAGTTGCTCAGGTGCTTTTAAATTCTAAATTCAAAGCCTTAAAAGTACTTTAGTAGTTCTTTTCAAACTACTTACTGTAAACTTTTCATTATTTCACTTTGAATAGGCTTTTTTGACTTGTTTAGGGAGATTACAGAGTGGTTTAATTTTAGTTAAATTAAGTTCACCTACGCAGTAAATAAAATGAGAGCCAGCCGTCTATTACAGAAAACGATATTCTTTCAAAGAACGCCCGCACCGTTCACTCAACGAAACAAATGACAATTAACTAGAACAATCTGAGTGCCAATGCTACTACTTTTTAACCGACTTCTAAAAAAGGAGGAGGTTCTCAGTTCGGATGTTTGTATTTTTTTTTTTTTGTACATCGTTTGCATTCGCATGTCAGTAGCAATCTGCCATAAATGTATGATGCCATAAATTAAGGCTTTTTTGACAGATTGCCACTGAGATACCAATGCGAACGTTACTTAAAAATCAGTAGAATTGGTACTCTGGAAAAATGGTGTGTTCCCAAAACAAAACTTTGAAGTTCGAACGTTATTAAATAACGTTCGAACTTCAAATCATTTGTTTATGTTAATAAATTTTGTTAACATAAACAAATGATTTTGTTTTTCAATTGTGCTCGATGGCGTTGAGTGAAAGACAAGTCACCCACATAATAGGTATCTCTGGTAGTTATAACGTTTATACAGTGACTTTACGTTCTGTCCTGACCATAATCGGTAACACTGCGTGGAATGGAACGTTGGGCTCAATTCAACTGTGACAAGGATATCCAATAGAGACTTAGGTACAGTTCTCGTCAAATAACTTTGCCCCTCTGAAGTTAGTCATTTGCAAAAATCGCGCAGGTGCAGTCACGTACACGGGAGCAAGCGGGACGCAAGCATGCATCGAACGTAAATGAGCGACTGAGACATAAAATCGCGCCCCGCCCCCATGTCTCTTACGCATGCGCAGTTGCAGTGTGTTCGTAATTTTGACTACTACGCCACAACACAACACAACTTCAGAGGGGCAAAGTAATTTGACGAGAACTGTAAGTATAGCATTTTATTCTGTAAGTTGGGCCAGGTCTTATGTGCATATGGTGAATGCAAATTGGTAAACTTGTTGTACGGTCCACGCACATAAAATCAATGTGACGTCGCAACGCAAAGATCGGCGATTTCGGTCGGTATGTAGGTATATGAAAAAGCTGAAGTTTTTGCGAAGCCATGCGAATTCTCTTTGGGTTCCGTATAAAACGGAACCCAGGAACACTTCGTTGTCCGTCTGCCAGTTTGTCACGATCCTTTTTCTCAGGAACTCGTGGAGGTATCATGTTGAAATTAATATCTCTGTATGAATGCATATTATGTGACTATTAATAATTAATTAATTCATGTGTGTACCTTCCTATTCCCTAACTAAATAGGATATCTATTGCCCATTGTGCATTCCTATTGTTCGATAAGTAAACACCAATAATTAATATGTCAGAGTTTGCTCTTCATCTATATTTGCATAAGAATTTAAATCCACAACATAGTACATAACATTAACAGGTACAATTACCTATACAGAGGGGTTAATCCAGATACAATATAGCCCTATTTCTATAGGAGGCGATAGGCACGTACGGTAAAGTTTGTCTACCAGCCTCCTTAAAGATATATAAGAAGTTAATAGCGTAATATGAAGATAACGCTGATTCGATTTAAAAAAAAACCTTTTTTACAAAAAAATACAACCAACTTCCAAACAAAAAACACTACAAAGTATAAAATAACTTTAATTTCGGAAGTCGATTTTGGTTGTTTTTTGGTTTTTTGACATCGACTTCCGAAATCATAGTTATTTCATACTTTGTAGTGTTTTTTATTTGGAGGTCGGTTTTAGTTTTTTTATAGTTTTTTATTTTTCACATTTAAGTGGTGATACCCCACAACTAAATTAACATTATTCCCATAACAAGTAGTTGCGCTATTTGCCATTAAGAAGTTACTTTGTATGACTTCGCAGTCCAAGTCCAGACCAGCTCATAATTAAATATCTACTTTGCTTTGGGATTGACATAAACCTAACAATATGTCACTTTACTAGATTTTATTGATTTTTTTGGAGAATGCATTCATTTAGAAAATAAAGAATGCTCAAGGAAAATTCTTAATACAATAAATACACGCTATAGAATTAATGATGTATTTATTTATTGCAGCTGCAGATAACAAGACAGTAATGAAATGCGACGGTAACATACAGAGCAAACGGAAGATTTTCTGATCCTTGAAGTATTACCTATCATATGACTGAAATAAAAATCGTGGAATATTGATGCTTTACTTTGATCGATATTTTGATAAGAAAAACGAATACAGCTATACACTCTCAGTATAAGTACCTCTATAAAAATATTTCTGGTTTCTCATGTTTTCTCACCAAAATCGTACCCAGGCAAAACCCTACTTTTTATTCCTTTTTAATTTTTTTTTTTTAATGCCTTTTGCGAGGAAGTGATGGTAGCAAAGGAGGCGGCAGGTGGGGAGTGGAGAGACCAAACCCTTTCCCGATCAGTAGCAACCTCACGAACCTGATCTCCCGGGAGAAGTATTGTTCCTCACACTGACGAGGAACAGAGCTACCTACCTCTTTCTTGCCTTAATTGGCCGATCTGAGTGGAAATTCGCTAGAGGAAATGTGCTTGGGAGAAGGATGTATAATCCAGTAAGATGCTGGTAGGGATCTTGACCGTACTTCCGGGATTGTCCTGATAGCCGTGGTATACCTCTTCACTCCTCTAGCACCTCAGGATATGTTTCCCTTGGCGCTACGTTTCTTTGTGTTAGCGACCGTTTTCGGGGGCTCATTAATATTGAGCGTGTTAGTCACCATTTTAAAGCCGTGTATATTGTCAGTGGTCAGGCAGGAGCCAATAGTTTTCCCATAGTATACGGTAATCAGTCAACTAAACTACCCAAACCCATAGCCTTTCTATTTTCTTTCCATATTCAGCAATAGTCCTGCACCAACCGGGGATTATGCTTGGGTATACTGTTATAGTGCATACAGGGATAATCGTCGGCTGGTGCCTCATTCTATCAAAATTGTCTAACGGGGCCTCTGCGAGTTGGCTTCGGCCCCTCGTACAGACCAAAGAACCGGGACCCCAGGGTCCTGAGATTGTTCAATACGTTATAATATCTGGATCAACGGCTTGATCCAGAAAGCAGTTAGGAGGATCCTACCTCAGGAGCCCTGACCCTGTTCCCGATACCGGTAGGCTACTTTTTTTTAAATTTTTAAATGTTTTTTTGTTATTTGTAAAAATATTTAAAAATGTAAATCATGTGTTTTAAAATGAATAAAGGAAATAATAATAACAAAGGCTTTATTTCGGATGCAAAAATGTATATAGTGTTGTAACATAGAAAAACTTATTACCTAGTGTTAGTAAAAATCATCCTCCGCACAAACTTCTGTAGGTACAATCTGAGAGCCGGAGCTCTCAGCTACAGTTATATTTATAATGAAATTTGTATACTCGTAACATGATTATATGCACGACGACTCAATAGTAATTCTGAAGACAATGTCAATTTCGTAAACATTATTCTTATCAGTAACTTATTGACATTGTAATTATCTTTTGTTGACATTATAAGGTTAATTTCGTTAAAAATATTGACATTACCTAATGCATTTGATTAAATTACAGTTTATTTTATTATTATGTTTTTAAATTGACATTGATACAACTGAATTTTGGATTTTTGTTGATGAAAACTCCTACAATTTTTGGCCACACGGACGAGTTACATAGTGATAAAAATGTCACAATAACATAATCCCTATCGTGACATTGTGAATAGATATTTACTACAAATATATAGATAGACATAGATAACGCAAGTATCACGATCTGTATGAAGACCAAGCATGCCATTTTTTGACTACTACTTACTACATTTTTTTACTATGACGTCAACGTCACACACAAACACTAAACACGTGATGAGAAAATCAAATCGATTCAAAGACGCCGTTGCGTGTGCACCTAACTGACTTTAGCACCTAACGGACACCTTACTGACGTGCGACTAGCGTACACCGATGCAGACTGAGCGCGAAAGTGGTAGCTTACGATTTTTGTACGTAAGCAAGGCGCCGAATCAGACACGCGAAGTAGTTGCTCTTGCGTTATCTATGTCTGTCTATGTCTTTGATATTTACTGTATAAATGAAAAGACACGAACAAAATATTAATATACAGTGAAATAAAGGCAGTGAGCCAATCTGGCAATAATTCTAATACATATCGATATAGCTTTTAATCGAGTAAAACCACCAACATTTATGAAAGCACTAAACTGGTGAACAAATCACTTTTCCGCTTCTACCACTCAAATCATCAATTGGTTCAACAATCTTCTGTATTTTAGCAGCAGTTTCAACGAATCTTCCCGACACACTTGCCACGACAGGTTCGAATTGTTTGTAAATGAGCGTATTCATCTTTTGCTTCGAGTACATTATAACGTAGTTGTTATTAATGCTCCTAGCAACCAAACGAGTGATATGAAGTTTCTGGCCACAGGTGCAGGACACAACCAAATCGTCCTTGACTTGTGTCGTAGTCGTTGCTTCAATTATTGGATAGGATAGTCGTTGTTTCATTTATTGTTGGCATGTAAAAATCCACGTACGTTGCCACTTTTCCGTCG
The DNA here is from genome assembly GCA_947386135.1 of Melanchra persicariae. NCBI lineage: Eukaryota > Metazoa > Arthropoda > Insecta > Lepidoptera > Noctuidae > Melanchra > Melanchra persicariae. Next base: position 9,367,441 of record OX376659.1, read on the forward strand.
GCACATTGACAGTTTTGGTCATTGTTTTTGAGGAGCGAATAATTGAGACACGGCCGGCCCGGAGGGAAAGGTGGATCGGGAAATTGCATCACCAATGACCAATTTCCATATAACGTCTGAATGTCCGCAAGAGCACTTGTGAAAAGTGCAGATAGAACTATTAGTTGCCACATGTTTGAGGAGACGTTGTGTTTTACTGCACTCTATCAGTTTACTGCTGAATTTATAAACTTATTGGCAAAATAACCTTTGACTTCGATATCTAAAAGATAAGCGTTTGTCGAATTAACAAACCTCGCGCGTGATGTGGGCTCATAATTTTTATTAGGGTTCCGTACCTCATAAAGAAAAAGACGGAACCCATATCGGATCACTTCGTTATCCGTTTGTCTGTCTGTCTGTCACAACTTTTTTGTCAGGAACGCGTTGAGGTATCACGATGATATTTATAGGGCTATGGTTCCTGACTTCTACAAAAAAGGAATATCCACATCAACGCAACAAAAAAATCGCCCATTTATGCATAATTTTTGCGACATATTTTAATATTCGCAAGTAAATCAACAATCCAGGCAAATTACGCCGCAAATTAGGCTTACTTTGCAATATTTTTTACCAATAAATATGTCAAAATCAGTGCAGCCGTTTGGGCTGTAGGGCGGAGCGTGCCAAAGAAATGGACATACATACATACATACGCTCGAAAATTATTACCCTCCTTCTGACGCAGTTAGGTAAAAAAAGTACGTGTATACAACGTGTAACAGAATAACGCAATACCTATTAAGGGGTCAATGTATTCATCATTATGAACAACTTTTACTATGGGACCAACACTGAAATCACAAAAAAAATCGACTGCTCCATACATTTCTGTAAGCATAATTCGACAAAATGTACTGAACAGCTGATTTTTTTTTTCGCGATATAAACCTGCGACGGGTCTAGGCTGAAATAAATACCTATATTTTGCTTCATTTAGCAAAATATAGGTACATAATACCTATATTTTCCATAAACAGTAGGCAGCAAGTACGGAGCATTTTATCTCATCATAATTTATATAAAAGAAAATAGTTTAAATTAACCTATTTTTCAGTTCATGAATTAGTTTGCAAGAACTCAGCAGGAAGTATAATAAACTTTTTCTTTCATAAACATTAGTTCTAATATAAAACAGCCAGTAAGAAGTTATTCGGACGAAAATAAATGTTTATTTTTTCCTCTGGAGCGTTGAAGTTAATTAGCTAAGCTAATTAAGTGGATTTGTAGTTTCGTTTACGGCACATTTGATATAAAATTATATTTCAGAAATATTTATTTAATGTTTCTTTGTATTCATGGCTCAGAAATGAATGGAGGAGAAACATAATCTTTGAAATAGTTTTCTTAAAAAATATAAAATATTCATGAAGCAAATATTTATTATCTCACCAGTTTATAGTTACATAGTTAGGTTTGGTAGATATAAATAGTTACCTTAGACATAGTTATTTATTTTAACATAAATAAAACATTTTGAACACAATAAATCCCAACCACTTTATCGAAAAATTAAAAATGTGATAGGTACACAGAATAACAGTGAAACGAAATTAAAATTTATCGGTCGATACTTTTGTGGGATGAGATTTGAGTAGATTTTATATATTAAAAAAAAATGCAATTAGGTGCTTATTCCTATTCAAAAGTTAAAATTACCCGAACGAACAAAATATGGGGAAATGTTTTTTTTGAAAATTATTAGGAGGAATCTTTGGCAACCAGCCCTCTCGGATTCGGTCGTTGGGCGCTCCTCTCTACTAAATCTGGGCGAACAGTCAAATAAACAAAACGAACCCCTACGCTTGGAGACTGATTAACTGACTCCAACTCCCCCGAAAGTAGATATACAGTTTGTAGGTACGTAAGTAACTTGTAGATACCTATATATATATACTACTTTTATTGATTTTATGAATGAAAATTGTTGCTTTAATTGTTTTTACGTATGAAAATGGTCTTTTGTAAACAAGGCTTAGCCATGTCGTGGAATTGGCCATTTCATGATGTGGTCGAGATTAGTTTGGGTTTGAGAAGCCATTTTATAAAGTGGCCAAGCATTATTATATGAAAAAGCCAACTCAAGTATAGCTACGACATATCTAATTATGTAACATTACACAATATTGTTGGGAAAAGGCTAGGCAGATGATGATGATGTAACATTGCACTATGACATGTGGAATCTGTTGCAAGACAGATTACATGATTTCTTAGATAATTATCTTTTGCATATCAATATTACAATAATAATTACATGACCACAACTATTACATAATAATAACTGATATAAACTGAACTTCAGACTAAAAAACAGCATCAAAAAATTCGTAGGTACTCAACGCAGTCAAATAGTAATGTGCCCAAGAGACTGGCGGCATTGCCACGTTGAATGGCAATGCTTAGCCTCTGGCCAAAGTAAAAACCAGCACTTGGGTCACAGGAATTGTCAACCAACCGTTTCGATTTTGTTTTAAAAGGCTGTGAGCACAAGGGCTCCACGGCCCGAGGGTCTGAACCCCAAATGGTTCAAAAATATAGTAACCAATATTTACGCCGCTTGACGGTTTCCGCAGCTGCAACGACTTCACCAGCACATCACGATGAACTAGGAAACAAAGATATGCCGTCCAGTCTTTTTCCATCGTCACGTGGCCAAGCCATTGGGTTCTAATACAGCTGGAACGCCGACGGTGACAAGATCTCGTCGGATTACGTCGTTAAAACTAGTGTGTCGCGCAAAACGGCCCGAACTGCGGCTACAAGAAAGACCGTGGTGCCCGAGGCTGTTGACAAGTTCACCACAGTGACAGCGTGAGGAGAACAATGATTACACGTAATATTTTATTTCGCGAATTCACGAAGATTCTTTTTACGATGAAAAATATTCTCATTTGAATAACACATAAAAAAAGAAAACGTAACGTGTTCCTCGAATCTGCAAGTTATGGTTTTGACATACAATATTCCTGATAAAAGATAAAAACGTACCTTCAGTTTAGACTTATTACGACGTCACTCTTCTTTTCAGACATTTTAGGACGTTGTGTAGCTCGTGCCTGTCTAATTTCTAGTCGTCTTGTTTTTGCTGTCATCAACTTTGAAAGATATTTGATACAAAGGCTGTTTTATAAAGTTGAGTGTCTCAGATGTCTTGCCTAAATAGAAGCTTATTTTGAGGAGATTATTCTCAACTCTTCATTTAAGTTTTAAGATAACGATTATGAGTAGTTTGTATTTAAATATCTGAACTCATAACATAATTATTTATTTAAAGTTAAAGAATAGGAGCCAAAAATATTTCAGTTGCTTGTTTAGGGCATGATAAACTCACAGCTGAGGCGCTAGGTACACATTTCTGCATATTTATCGTCCTTAATTGCATGTAGATAATTATAAAACTTTCAATGTAAGGTACTGTAACAAAAGGCAACACTTACCCTAGTTAATAAATTCCAACAAACGAGCACCTCACTTATCTAACTTTTTCGCAATTACCAAAACAAGTTAAACGTCACAAAGTTTAACCGACGTGAGTGTACGGTACCTGTACCTATGTACCTACGTATACAGGTACATGGCTCGCAGGTCCATGGTACCGGCATCATTAGCAGGCGTCCGCGATGCGTGACTCTTTATGGCCCGTGACTCCGTTCACCCCTTCGCCCTAATCGAGGACACGTGTGCGAATTAATGGTGATTTTTTCCCAATAAATCTTTCCCGACAACGAAGCTAAAAGGTCCAATTGTTATACAATTCAATTTTGTTCAGCGCTCGTATGAATTGGATATTTTTCTAGCGACGCACCGCGGTCGCTTGGTTCGTTTGCAGTTTATTAAGTTCGGTGGTTATTTAGCGGGTTATATGAATTTAATAGACAATCTGTTGAAAATAACACGGAAAAACTTCGGGAGAAAATGTATGAAAAAAAGTTGATGCCAGTTTTGTGGCAGAAAAAAAATAAAAAATGAAATGAGAACGTATATTTTCGTTTGCAGCATAATGGAATTACTACTCTTTCCGTAAAGGGTAAAATTCAGTGAATGTATCTCAAATTATAATCCCACATTTTACGATAACATAAATTACAATTACGACATAAAACCAAATTCACTTTTGGTGTCGGGCGGGTAACGTTGTGTGAACACATTTGCCGGCCGCGAATTCTTCATTACGCCGATTTAAGAGTAGCTAACATGTTTTATGGGCAACAATACGTGCTTATAAAATTTGCATACCTTCATTCGCACTCTTCCTCGACCATTACCTTTCCATTTGGTAAATAATTTAGGAGCCCTCTAGGACGCCGACCAAATATTAAAAGTGATGGGTCCCCGAGGTTTAATATTAGACTCCCCTCGTATTAAATTTTCTGTCACGCGAAATTCCCAAATGCATACGCCAGATATTTTTTGCACATGTTCGTATTCTCTCCTTTGTACTATTATTCGACACAGAATGTCATACTTTGCTGTCGTAATTTCGATTGGGATTCGGGGAAACTCGCAATAGATTTCTTGTTCGTTTCACAAAACTTGCAACCCTTCATGACTTCTTATTGATTCCCATTGTCAATGTTATTGATATTTCGTAAATGCAATTTGTACAGACCAAATGCTGGCTTTATATTATATTGTTAATGTTACGTACATTTATGGGATCGCTACTTATATTACCTACTTAAAACGTTCTACTTCTGATATAATAAACTTTTTTAAGGTTTACACTCTTCGATATTTTGTCCATACAAATTTCGAGGGGTATTACTCCACTGTTTGACATTATACATTCAAAGTTAAGCATGGTATCGCTTTATCTCATTATTAATTTTGTCTGTACGGATACAGAATAATAAAATAAAAAGCCATTAAAAAGTTGTAAGCCAACAAAGATTCGTTTTTTTTGCCAATTTTAAGCCGCGACTAGTTCAACCTTAATAATGATGTGAGATGGTCAAAAATTTAGGTATATATTCAAAATAAATCGTAGTTTAAGACACTCCTTGATAGTATGATATAAAAGTCATATGGCCTCATTTTGAATTCATATTTGCAGTGGGCACAATACAAGGCAAGTTGCACAGGGCGTTGAATAATCGAGCTCATTGTATATGCATCAAATTCACAGAACAAAACTAATCTAGAAGCTTGGGGGCAATAAAAATGTCCCACTTGCCGTCGCAGCATTAAAAATAGATGAGCACAAGGTGTAATCTCGGCGATTCTTATTATAAAATTTTGCATCTTAAATATTTCACATTTTTCAACACACTTCGCTTTGCGACGACGCCCCGAAAGAGGGTAATGCCGCTATTATGTCAGACAAAGTAGACTCGAGAATAGCGCTGCTGGCTTACCTATATAAAAAGCTAATTGGACGGCTTGAGATATTGTTATAATAGCAAACAATATTTTCTAACTCCTTTAAAAAATCTTACGCTAACTTGATTAAGACGTTGTATTCAAGAGGATCATCCACTAGATTAGTTCTACTTCAATTCTATTTAAAATCCTGACATCACAGAAGCAAACATAATAAATCTCTACTAACAATAAGCGTTGATTTATCAAAATTAAATCTCTTTGTAGAGTGGAGTAATCAAATTTATCGCTCATTTGAATCTTCAATTCATTTCAAAGGGTCTGTTCGGAGACTTTAAAATCATCACTGTTTACATTCTCGTGATGCAATTATGGTAATAAATTTTCTAATAATGCGTTTTCGTTGGATCTTTCACATTACGTCAATAACGATATAAAAAGTTAAGGGAGAGCCATCGTTTACCTCCGTTCACCTACTTAAGACGTTTCGCTACATCGGCATCTCCAGAAAGGACAAATATGGCCCGACGTCCCCTCGTCTCAGGATACCGGTAACATTGTTTGTTCTTCGTATTTTTATAAAGCCCCGCAATAAAACGTTTGCATTTTACATTTTTGGGGGCCATAAATAAAAGTACTCACGTAAAATTGCATTTTAAGCATTTCTAAAAGCGACCGTCACCTTTGGCCGGGATGCCGGTGGGTTTGTATAGGGACATTAAACTTTCAGGGTAACGATGGGACTGCACGTATTGTGTATTGTAATTTTGGAAATTTATAGCGTACCTATTATAAAATACGCCACTGTGGTGGAGATAATTCTCATCGGTTCAACATTATTTTAGGTACTTTGAGCCTTAAACTTTGATGTCCTTGTTTTGTTGTAGTTCTAAAATCGTTACGAATAAACAGACAATAAATTATCAACATAAATTGCTGTTACCCATGTCCTTTGCCGCCTACCGTTGAGTTGCTGGGGTTCAAGTGAAATTAAATTACGAGTTGACAAAATGAGTTACGCCCTTTTCTGTAGATTAACAAACAAAAACTGATGGTAGGTATGAGGGTCAGGCTGGCATTAATGTTGTTAGAGGCAAATGACTCTATTCTTCGCGGACGTGTCAGCTACTGTTCGTTGACAATGCTACAATTTAAGCCGGCATTGTTCTTGCTTATTCCGGTCTCGATTTAGTTTCGTGCTTTTATCGTTGCCCATTTGATTCGTGGGACGCGTATCTGAGTCCGCTCCAATGAATGTCGCGTCGGCCGTCATAACCTTGTCACAATAAGTTAATAACGAGATTATATTCTGATAACACTGATTGTTTTAATGATGTCAGTTGAGAATAATGTGGAATGAACGTGTTGTTTACAGCAATTTTCAGTGATGATATGAATGGATGTGAACTTTCAGCGGTTGTTTTATAAAGTATTGTTACGGTACTTTCATTCTATGCCATTGATTTGATCTTTCAATTGTATTTAAATTACGATCTGCTTTTGTTTAGCCACGCAACTTAAAAACATATCTACCATCAGCGTTTACAACTGTCGAAATTTCATACAACATATTTCGGATCGGTCACGTGACATTATTCTCGACTTTTTCGGCTATATGATGATGATGATTATTTCCTAAACAAAATTCTATTTTCAATCTTATTAATTTTTTGTGCACTTACCACAGTGTAGTCTTTTTAGCCCAAAGGTTGACGGGCAGACGCCTTGTTGCATAACAATAACTCCTGAAGTTTTGACAATCGATCATTTTGTCTGGGCCCTTTTATCATGACATCCAAGACCAACTCTAAAAACTCGTTTCTATTCAGTTATCTCAGTTACATTTTTCAATCAGCAGGCACTCGAAGCTGCTTACTTTTCATTGCACATCTGCGCATTCTGCAGCCCATGCAACCCTATCCATTTATTTTTAATTACACAAGGATGCTATCAGTGAGATAAAAATCGGGCTGTCCAGTTTCCCAATAAACTGTAGTACCAGGGAGCAAAGCCCACAAATTCTCCACGGTTGCCGATCCAATTAATTTAAAAATCGCCATTACAAACTGTGGGTGTACGAAGGGCTATATTGTTATGTAAATTTGTGCAAACTTGGGCAGACGTAGGCATGACTAATTGTTAATTCGACTAATGCGCTTACGAGAGTGGGACACCGCGACCATCCCGCGCCTATGTAATAACGGATTAGGCGCCTGACCTCGCTTCGTAAGACCGTCTCTTGTTGAGCTAAGGGCTCGGTTCAGATGCTTCTCTGCTTCTATTAGGAATGGATGACTATATGGTGAAGTATGAGTTTATTCTTGCTCTATATTAAACTCAAAAGCTTCTAGTTATCTACAGTTGGGCAGCTTATGTACAAAGGCCAGTTAAATCTAGAAAAGAAAGAGAGAAAAGCGGAGAGAGTTGTGAAAAGATTTGTACTAGAAGAATTCAAATAGGAATTCATTCAAAATTGAATTGTTCGAATTGTTTTTTTATGTTTCGTCGTGGCTTTCAACCTTATTAAAAATGTTGAATAGGTATAACTTTTTGAGACAGCTGCAGTTTGATGTATATTAGGTACCTATATGTACATACGAACTCTAAATTTTCATCGATAAATAAATTGCTTTGCACAGCAAAATGATTTTATTAAGCATTGCTAACCACTTTCTGCGAAGGGCTACAAAACCCATCCATCTTAAACGTCCCTCTATTAATAATTGCTCTCCGTTTTACGCTGTGCGTAATTATTTAATGGAGACGAATTCCGCAAGCACGCGGCGGCCGCACCGTGAAATGAAACGTTATATGCTTCAATGATGCCATTGAAGACACGGTTTTTATGCAGCATTGCTTCGGAAGCCACCCTTTATAAACATTTTATTTTTTATGCGACTTTATTCTACGGTCATAATTAATTTTTTCGGCCCTGTTCCGGATGTTTTAATTGAGCTTTCGTTGTTTGTTTTTGATGTGCCTAATTTATTACTATTTTTGGCCAAAGTCGTAAAATAAAAAAAAGTTTCGATACTGATCGGGGGAAAACGTTAATTAACAGAGAGGACATTTTTTGGTAACGGTATTTCAAAGACAGATCAGATGTGAGTGATCTGTCTTTGACAAAAATTCTGAGAGGGGACGCGCTTGTCATAGACGGATCTGACTCATGATTTTTTAGAAAGGCTTGCGCAGTACTCACAATAGACCGGTTGCAATTACTACGCACCCAAATGCTGCACGTGTATGTCCAGATGTACTCCTACGAAGATCCGAATGTACTTCGTAGCAGGAGGCGGCATTCTGTTCTTTCTGCACTGGGAAAAAGGCGTGAGATTACATAAACTTTATACACACGTACATACGTGTGTATAAAGTTTAGGTTGATATTCAATTTCCACGTAATAATCTAACTATACGTGAATCATAAAGATGAGTTTTGATTGATAAAATAAAATCGAATTAATTTTCTGACCGTGGTTTTGGACTGAAACGGTTCATCAAATCAGTGTTCATTGATCAGAAGTTTTCCACTTACTGTACTACAGTATTATGGTAAAACTATTCTTGTGTTTCCCACCAAAACACATCAAATTTCTCTTAAATTCTAAACTTACCACGTTACAACTATAACAGTACATTTGATAAATCTGTTAGCTCTCGGGTAGGTTTATGGTGCAATCTGCAATCTAATCCGTAGAACACTTCCTGAGACGAAGTACCAACTTGTCACAACTTGGTTCTCGCTTACAATGCATGTGCTTCACTAAACCCCTCGTGTTCTAAGCTAGCCCAGCATCCTAATCACTAGTTCGTGGAACTAATCAGTTTTCTGTTCGTTGTTTGGGGGTTATTTAGTGTTATGTTCATAATCGGTGGTATTATAGTACGTTCATCTTAAAGAAAAACTAGTTTAGGATTTGCATTTATTGTGTAGTGTCTAGTTAGGTTCAGAAAAGACATTATATTCAAGTCTACGTCATACGTTGTCAAGTTTAGTGTACCTACCCAAGTCTTTTGGTGACTTGAAAAGCTTCAGTCAGCTTCAGTCAAAAGTAGCCCATAACACTCAAGAAGCTTTTCATCAGCGATAAAAAAATATTGTAGTCGAATCAGTCTTATAAGACTTTCTACTACTAACATACGCGGACCAAGCCGCGGCAGCAAGTACTACTTTCACAATACATTAAAAAAACAAACAAAAAAAATAATGATAATTATAATGCAACTCGTTAATTTCTTTTCCAAATCCTTACTTCGGTGATCTGTGATTCCCAGCGTTGGTGGAAATTTTGGAGTCCTGAGCCCCTAGACTTCGATTTATCGAATCCGACTGTCGAAATACCAAATTGTAAGATTTGATCACGTGACATTTCGATAGCATCTGTCAATCCCATACATTTTTGACGTATTGGCAATCGCCTTCGCCACGATACCGTTGACAGAATCTCACTTGTCTCGAGCCCCTGGATCGTTTTTTGTTTAAGAATATTATAAATCTTATGTGACAACTCTTTTGTCACATAGATAACCACACATAGCAAATGAATGCTTGATCCCCGTATTAGTGAATACAATTGCTCTCAGTAGTAAGTTATGCAATTATTTAAAAGTACGACCCATTTCTCTTCCAATCAAGTAATTACGAAAAGCGTGATTAATTACGATACCACTGGTTTGTATAACTAATTGATCAGATTTCGGTAGGTACCTTGCTTATGACAGACTCGTTGCAGTTTTTATCGACCGACAGTGGGATCGCTAATTGGTATGAGGGTGAGCGCATTTGCTGATTTCGAATCAGTAAATAGTCTTAACACACAGAGGGTTGGCTAGACAGTCTGCAGTTATAGTATTGCTGTTGAGTAATTAAAAATTGCAATATTTGGAGTCTGGGTTGTTACCAGGCGAGCTTTCGTTGGTTACCTAGTAGACGGTTACGCCATTTAGTCGATCATTAGGTTGTAACAAAGGCTACCTAATTGCTTTTTAATATCAATAGGAAACAAGCACGTAACTGAAAGCCTAAACGATACAGCGATATATTAGTAGGTACGTAGCAAGCGCTAATGAGAAAATAATTCGAGGCCTAACTTCCCCTGTATTTTCTATGTCATCGGCGATAAGAACGTGTAGATTACTATAGGTATAGATTACAATATCAAACTCTTAAACACGGTTTGGCATGACGTTAAAACCCTGTAATTATCAAAACGACTACCCAAACACGCTACGAAAACCTTGAAAAGCCGAAGGTCAAAACAATCGGAGTCCCTTCATCAGCTTATTAATTCGGGGGCCAATTTCATCGTAAACACGTTGCCACCAACATTAGCAATTCATATGAAATAATACATAACAATAGTAATCAGGCGTTTGGTTATGAAAGAAAAATCACATTTCGTCGTCAGGCGAGGCGGTGCCAAGCACAGATTTCGTCGGCAATGTATCGTGAAATTAGTTTAGTGGCACTATATAATTACGCGCCCTCACTTTTTATAGTCCCCCGGTCGTTGCTCGAGGGGCCCGGCCGGCCCCCAGCGACCGGCCTGTTATGACGAAAGTGTCAACCCGGTATGCGACTTGATGAATCGACACTATTTTAAAACATTTTCTCCTCCTCGTGTTTCTCTGATGGCTCTATAACAACAAACATAGCTTGCTGTGTTTCGTCGACGTGTGGGAGTACCAGTGCCTCAAGGCATCTTCTGGGCACGCTCGCTTCATCATGGACCATATCTATCGCTTTCCATCAGGCGTGATCGAGGTCAAGAGCTAGCCCATTCATAAATAAAAAAAAAAAAAAAAACAATACCGACGACAGGGTACAAAAAAATGAAACGCCAACAAACTGAAAGATACATTTCATAGATTTATTATATAAAATCTTAACGCTACATTTTGAATTTTAACTTAGTATAGTAACATGTGAAATTTACAGAACTATTACATTAGTTTAGATAATAGTAATTAGTTATAATTATTGCGCAAGATATTCCCAAGAACAGGGAAATCCATAGTTTTAATCTCTAGAATACTTAAGTACTGAGTCTTAACTAATACAATAAACGACGAAGCTCAGATATTTCTTACGAATTTATATTCTATTTCGTTTTATGTATGTACATTATGATATGAGAGAAGTCTGAAAAATACTTTTATATAATATTTGCAAAACGAAAGCTTATTCAAGCACCTAGTAGGCTATATTATGACTACTTTAGCATTTATAGCGAAGGGCTCATTGTAAATAACGGTCACATTAATTTTTATCACTTTTTCTACAATAAATACAACAAAATGCAATTTTAGTTATAGTAACTATGTAGGTACGGGTTACCTTAATGAGCAATCGAATAAATTAATACCCTTAAGTACAATTTTATTTATGTTAAGTGAGGATGAACACATATTTAAAATTATGATATTTTATGCTACGGTATTTTTAGGAGTAAATAAATATAAAATTAAAAGTAATATCTACTCAATACAATATTAAAATTGTCTTTTGACAGAATCACAATACGTGAAAAAAAAAATATTCATTCAGATTAAAATGCCTATTCCTTGTTTTATTAAATAAAATAAAAGTACACTACATAATTCTGGCAGCGGATGTTAAATGGCATTATTTGAAAAAATGTTTAGAAAAAATATATAGAATACTCATGTAATTTAGACTTTTTTTTTATTTGACCGCTGCGAATGTAAATATGTTGGTGTGAATGAGTTATTTACAAGCTCTTAGGTACAATTGTATGATATGGAATTGAATAACTTGAGTAGGTACTAGTTGATACTTGAATAGTGAGCTAAAATGGGTACAGGATTTTTGTACAAAAATATTCAGAGACACTTTTCTAAAAACGTCTTAAGTTTTCTACTTGTGTACAATCTACATTTACTTATACGTTTAAATTAAATAATATCATATAAACTCTCATATAACTGTTTCATTGAGTGTTTTTAAAATGCCTTCAAAATAATACTGAAGACAGTCTTGCGTAATAATAATAAATTATTTTTATGAGGGTAGTTTTTATATTTTAAATTTGAATTCTCCATAGGCTATTTTAAAATCAGCACACAGTTTTATGAGAGCTTTTGAAGTCGATGTAATAGTTTTTTATATTGCTGTGATCATAAATGAAACATTAGCTTGTGCAGTAATTTATGTGTTTAGAAAACTGTGTCTCACAACATTGTAGATACGTACTGTCTATTTAAAATTAAATTCAGTATATACTTACTATAGAACTATTCGTGATTTTACAAAAAATAAATGTTGCAGCTATATTAATGAGTGATAATTTTAGTCTTAATAAGTCCACGATCAATACTTAAAAATATATTTCCTAAACGAGTTTCTTATATATCACAGGCTTAAATTATACTCATTACCATTAGGGACGTGCATACTATACGTACACTTATAATAGATACAGTCAAATGAAATTAGGTAACTATTTACACAAATAGGGGAAAAATAATGAGGCGAACCCTCCCACAACCCTCGGAGATTTCAAATTACGACCGCGGTACCAACACACGGCAATACATATTTGAATCGTTAGTTTACAACAAATAATGTGTCTTGATCTGTTAGGAAATGTCAAGTTCAAGATACATTACTAGTTCACACTAGACTTAACTAAACAGACAGGATTAGAAAAACATAATTTTATTATTTATCAATGCAAAACAATAATCAAAATATAATTAAATAAAATCTTTTTCACATTCAAATGATACCATCCCATAAATCTAACAATTGTTCTATCACTTAGCCAACGAACGAAGCGCTTATAATTTCGATTACTAAATATTTTACATTTCATTTACCAACAAAGCAACGCACAACGCTCTTTATATTCGTTCCATTTAATTTTTCAATAATAAAAGTGTTCATAAAAATTTCGAGTGTCCAATAATCACCTATTCATGTTCCCGCCGAGAGTTTGGAACGATGCACTATTGCATTACTAGTCAATTTCACTACACTTTCAATACGTCTTTACAAAAGCTAGAGGGAGTCACATTCGGTCGAATGCACTAAGTCTTGAGCTCGACGTACACATCTATGGAGTCACTATGAGATCGTAATGGAGCGGATGATATTGACGGATTTCCTCACGAGAATATATTGAAGTACTTCAGGCCGGCCGAGACGTAAGGTATCGGTATAGCTCCAGCATAATAATTAACCGACTGAAACATGAGATAGGCGATGTTTAGAAGCTATCACACTATTTCGTTTGGATGTGTGTTCTGATTCGAGTCATTTTGTCTCGCGCACTGCTGAAAAAAAAGAAAAAACTGTTTAGTTTCACAAGTTAAAATAGCCTACTAATATACGAGTTTTATTAGTGAAAATAAAAATAATATAACAGTTTAAATAGTATCATCAATAATTCAATTTAACTAAGACAATTACCTCTTGTTTTCTTTCCCAAGTTTTCATCGCAGTTTTGTACTTTTCGAATTCATGGCACCAATTCGAATATATTTTCTGGTACTCGTTACTCTTTTCAGGAGGCGAGCACCTGCAAAGCAAACACATTCTCATTAGAAACTGAACTTTATTACTGAACTCGTGACGTACAGATTAGATTAGGCTTTTTCTTTACCTGTGAGTATCAACGGTGATGTTGTAGGAGCATAGTAGGGAACCTCCCAGCCAACAATCATATCTTCCTGCATCGGCTTCATTTACTGAAATAATCAGCAAACCGTGTTCCGACGTCTCAATATACTTTTCCGGGTTACTGCAAAAAAAAACAAAAAAAAAAAATTACAATATTTTTTTAAGGATCAAGATTGTTTACTTGTACTACAAAGTATTAAATATTGCGGTTTGTAGATTTGATGTTTTTGTTTAAAATTTTAATGAGACGTCCAGCGTTGGGGAATGCTTTCAATATTTATGAAGGATAGACTCACTTTGTGATTAATCTATATCTGAAATGAATGTCTGTTCATAATGAGTTTGTCGATTCCAAAATAAGGGGTTGCATTACGAAGAGGCTGCTGCGAATAAATTAATGTTTGGTTGCACGAAAAGGGGATAAATATTTTTGTTTGATGAACATTTAACAGTGTAGATAACTTGTTCTAAAAACTTATTGAATTAAAGAAAAACGCACTGAAAAATAACTAAACCGTCCTCAAAAGAGAATTCTTTCTCCAAAAAGATATTTAAGATATCTTTTCACAATTGAATGTCCCGTACAAAAGGATTACTTTTTACTTCGCCTACACCATCGGGTGGCTTAACAAGTCCGTGGGTGAATAAAACATGGTAAATAAAACGCTAATACCGAAGTTTCCCCTTGCATTTTAATTGTGGCAGCGGAAGTGCGATAACCGAAGATTTCGGAGCCCTTTAATTAATGTTGTTGCATGCGTGTATTTTCCGTATAACTTTAAAAGCTGTTCAAATTGTATTTATCTTCGGCGGTACGAGTGAAAATTACTTTGCAGGTGTAGGCAATTAAGTTGTGGGGCTTAAAGTGGAGCGTTTAAAGTTTTTGGGCTCAGGGGATGCGTTAAACAAGAAATGGTGGTTTATCAGGCAAATATATTAGATTTAGTCGCAGTAGGAGTTTCGGTTCACGGTTTACGCGTTAATTGAAGAGAGCTCGTGAATTTGGACTGAAGTTTGTTCCGAAGTTTGGGGGACCTAACTTTTTAGCGATTTTATGTTCGGTGTGGGTTTTAGAGATTTACCGTGTTGTGTGGCGATTAATCTTCGTTTCTTTACTGCTTTGAAAGTTCTGGTTCTAATCCAAGAAATCCTAACTTTGACAAAAAATTCACTAGATATTTTGTAATTAATCAAAAACTGCATAAAATTTTAGTTAACTTGGTACTATTGTGGAGATACATTTCAATAGATATTTTGTTCGTCACAAAAAAAAAACATGAATGTCCGTTTCCATCGCCACTAGGCAACACGTCGGTAGGTACATGTGATGTTTAAATAAACGAACACTATTTTACTGCACAATAGATCAACATATTTTTGGTCAATCAATGTTACCTATGCACTATGTAACAATAAAAATAAAAAAAACTTCTACTCACTTGAACGTTATCGGATGCCGTCCCTTCTCCCTAGAGTAGTGGTACCACGTGACGGCCCTTGGCTGCAGCACCTCCGGCATCTTCACGAAGCTGCCGAGGTGCAGGCTCTGGCCCCACGTCGCGGACACGATCTTACGAGCGATGGACGAGTCGCAGATATCTGCAGTCTCGTTGGCTACGTCTTGGATGAGGCTGTTTCAGAAATAAAGTTTTGAATAAGTTTTTTTTATTCATACAGTTAGAGGACTTTTGAACGATGAAATATACGCGCCCACATTGGATCGGGACTGGCAGATGATAGAACAAAATTGTGTTTTTGAAGGTTTTTGAATATCGAACTATGTTTATCAAGAACTTAGGCAGCTTTAGTGTATTAAGGCCTACTTGCGCAAACTAGAATTATCTTTTAACTCAGAGTTTTGTGTTTGCTAACACGAGGTTAAATAAAAAAATTATCTCTGGGTTAGAAGATAGCTTCGATTTGGGCAAGAGGGCCTGAGAACGCCACACTACGTAGCCAAAATTAGTTGCTACGCCGTAGTCGGTTACGAAGTTTCGTAACAAATGTAAATAAAACCGTGCATACCTCATTTTTACAATGATCTTAAAATAAATGTACAAACACTTTTTTTTACAAATACATCGTATAATAGTAAAAGAAAAAAAAATTCAAATACAAATACGATGTGTACCTATTCCTAAAAAAGTTTTTGCTGAATGACATATTTTATGTTCCAACTTCTAACCAACAAAAACAAAATCAAAATTATAATCGCAATAAATCTCCAACATTCTTAATTTAAAATCAAACTTACCCCGGCATGTACTCCCTGCAGACGCCAGCGTCCCTGTCCCAGCCGCAGTAGGGGTCGCGTGCGCATCTGACGCATGCGTCATAGCGTCGAGCGCACAACGCAAGTCGGAGCTGTAAGACTCTTCTGTCGGAGGCGGCGTACAAGGAGCCGTGCATTCGGGAAATTGCCATTGCCTGGAGGCAAAAAAATGTTTATTTAAGGAATTGTTGAAATACAGGATGAAATTACCTAGGTACGTCATGATTTAGTATTAAGTGAAGACGCCTATGTATGTGCATAATGTGTACACTGTGTGCATTAAATAAATTATTTTGAAAGAGCCAGTTTCACGTTTTAAAAGGAACTAAAAAAATGGGTAAGCACATTTTGCTCAATGGACGAAAGCTTTTCCGATCAATTAGTCCAATAAATAAGTTATTATTTAAGCTCAAATATATGGCTACAAAAATATAACGTGAAGTAATGTGTAGAGAAAATTATTTGATATTTATCCGAATTGGATTGACTCTGCGTACAAAAATTTCTTTCATCATTTGCGTGATTTTGAACGTTACCTTCATTCAAATTCTTAATAATGGTGAAAGTATGTTTTTAAAAGTTTTACTTATCCAAAACACTGCCCATGACTTACCGAATGAAGATAAGAAAATAATTCAGAGACTGACAAACCCACTTATATCCATTGATTGTAACAAAGACATACCTGTATGGGTTCCCCGGGGGTGACGTCAAAAATATCGAGCAGCGCTGATTGGGCGTCACCGTTGCGGTTCCACTGCACTATCTTGTGAATTTTACCTTCGTCTGCAATAAAAGAAAATACAATTGATTTTACGATTGGGTTTTCGAAATGTCAGTCGGATTTATTATGTCAGATTATTATTTTGGTAAACATTTTTAATTAGGTTTACTTTGTTAAATAAATATTCTGACTTAAAGCCACCCGGAAAAGAAGTAAGTACCTGTTTAATTAACGTTCCATCAGCTGTTTATAAAACTAACGACTACTGAAATCTTAATTTTATATTAAGACTTTAGATGACAACAAAACATATTTTTATCACGAAGAAAAACACATCAGTACTTATATAGGAATTCCACTACAATATAACTAGTTTATCTCCAAGATACATAAACAGAGTACGTAGCAACACAATCAGTACACAACATCCATCTATTATCAGTTCCGCAACAGAGCTTGTCGAAAACGCTCAATTACCTAAATGTCATTTACGAAGCACATATACACATAGGTATTTAGTTAATTAGCAGTATCAGTACATAAGTGACACGTATCAGGAATTCCGGCGTCGCCGTGTGTTCCGGCACAGAGTAGGCAGAGATAGTAGGTTAACTCCATACAGCGAGCGAAATTGCACACGCACACATACACGCGCTTCACGTACAGCGAGTGCACTCGCGTACGGCGCGGTGTGCGTGCGCCTGTTTTCGCTCGATGTATGGAGTTGGTATTCTGTGTGTAACTCTTTTGTGATCTCAAGTTCTATTAGCAACATCTAAGACGCCGATGTTTGCATTAATCACGATTAATATTATAATTGAGAGCTGATTATTAGTTAATGTATGGGTACGCTTGATTTATAGGTCTAATGAACTTAACTGAATTAATGTGTGGTTTTCGTGTTTGAAATTATCTAGAATCAGTAAGTAGCACAGATATACAGAGTCATGACATAGTCATAGGAATGTATCTAATAAGACTTGAACAATGAAAACTGCCTTGTAATTGTGTAGGTACGCTGCGTGTCTTCAAGATGATAAACGCTTGACAGTACATAGTACCTACAAGTATAAATAGTACATTAATCCAACTTAGACCCGATTCTATGAATTACAGAGGGATTAAATCGTCGTGGATTCCAAGAACCAATATAATACTTCTTCAACAATGTTTCAACTAGGCCAATAACGCGAGTATTAAGTCCTTAAACTACAATATTGCTTTGTTTGTACCTCGCAGTTTATGTTACGATTCCTAGTAAACAATGACTAAGTATTAAGTCAAGGTGGAAATTCAGCGGTTTCGTGATCGTCTGCAAACGTGTGAACTCACAAATGTCAAGCGAACAGAACGTTTCTAACAGCTTGTTCAAACTGTCTGATAAATGGTGGGGACAACTCAAAGTGATGGCCCCAATTAATTCCCCTCCCTACAATAGTCACGAAACGTCCAACCCATTGTTTGTTTATCTAGATTTCAGCTATTCTAAAACGTAAAACTTACTTGAGAACTACGTTGTCTTTTGTCTGAAGTAACTTTAATATTCTATTGTTGAGAATGATTTAGAACTACCACGAAATTCTAGATTTAATTTTATTGAAAGTACAAGTATTCTTACGCACTGCTATTTTTATTTTATCTAATATTAGCCAACCTCTGCGTGTATCAGCTGACCTATCTGACCTTCCCCGACATAAAACGATATTGCTCCAATAAAGCTAGAAAACGAATCACACATCATACATACGATCCATCTATTCGGCGAAAAATCCAGGCGTATTTTCCGAAGGTCAAAAAATACAGAACAATCTCTGTAAAACACAATCGATGGGTACAATCGCAATCGGCACGTGACCACGGCCTGAAAGCTTCCATTGTACATAAGGTCATAGTCCCAGCTTCCTTACAAAGCGGCCGAATCAGGAGCGAATTAATATTCGGGCCACGAATCTTAATAGCTAATTGGATTAGAGGCATATAGCAAAATTACCTAACCGTGTTACGTACAATGCTAGAGCTACGTGTCTCAGTGTGTCGCCATAAGACGGAATGGTCGGGCCCCGTATTATTGTGTTCGTTAAGTTATAGCTGCTGGGCTATAAATCAGTAATTATATTGGGGCCCTTGTCGCAAATGAATGTGCTACATTGATTGTGCGAATGGGTTTGCGTGTTATGTTCGGACTTGATGTTTAGTGTGCCATATTTTGTGTTGTTAATTGGCGCAAAAAAGCAAAAATTTTCAAAAATACATGCCCTACCATTTCATTATTGCTAAGGCATTTTTGCTAATGTTGAGTTGGTAAACGGTCGTCTTGCAAAATCTCGAATGCAAAATAATACCCTTTTAATTTATGGGACCCATATCATTAACGTTTAAATTCTATGTCCACCACGTTGGGCACCCCTCGACACCTGAATTTGAAATGTACTCATCAGCAAGTCTAAACTCTTAAAATCCATAGGTAAGCTCATTTGTGTCCGAATATTTATGGGGATGCAGGTCCACCTTTGGTGTTGCTTTATGAGACTTAGATACTTCACTTGCTTCTACAGTGTATAATGTATAATGCGACGTGAACATTAAAACATTTCAGTTTAGTGCTCTAAAATGGTTGCAGCATTATAGAGGTAAAATTGTTTAGTAAAAAAAAAAATATATTGACACAATAAAAATCACTCCTTGACTGTCGTAACTATACTGATGGAAATTATGTTATAGCAGAACTAAGCAGAATTTCAACACCAATGCAACGCCGGGTTTCAAACTCACTATTACACTCCAACCTTTAGGATTTGGCAGCTTCAAAAATAATTATATCCGGCACCAAACACAGACAAAGACCAGAGAACTAGATAAAGCTACATAAGGCAGTCCCACAGATACACAGACAGACTGCAGCCGACACAAACGACATTATAATAACCTACCCTCCGTCGACTCTTACAAGTGGTTTGACACGGCAAACAACCGCTCTCCATGACACACTCCATTCTCATTCCAATTCTATTCAAAGCTCATATTTTATTCGACTATTTCAGTATCCAGTATCCATTGTCTGTTCTAAACGGGTTAATCTCTGATATCGTAATGTTGAGCGCTCAATGTATTTAAATATAGCACTGCATCGTTGTTGTGGAATGTAGTGACGTGTAATTCCTTGATAGCACTTCGACAAAGGCTGTAATGCGTTGAGGAATTTGGTTCTGTTCATTTGAACGGTACTATAGGTTTATTTTGACGATTCTTGACCTAAATGGACATCATTGAAATAAGTCTTTGCACTAAATTCATAATGATTTTTCTGAAGCCTGGAAACGTTTAATACTTATTTTGGAACAACAATTAAATTTCCTGGTGATTTGAATTGTGATGCTGAGCAACATTCTTATAGGAACAGGATTTCCAATGAATTCTTTTACGCCTACGCGTATGTCTTCATAGTTTATTCCCAGACTAACGATTGCTGACACTGTTTAATATATGTTTTTTACCTACCTAGACCTAATAAAATGAAAGGTTGTGAAATGTGTTCGAAAGACTCACCGCGGCCCTGGAACATAAAGGGTATTTGGAAGAACACGGACGGGTTTTAGTCAGCAAGAGTGTGACACTCCCTTCCGCTCCGCCCAGAGCGGAAGAAGTCATTTCATGATTTCCTATTCTTAAAAATAAAAAGACCTAATAAAATAAATAAATACCGAATGACAACATCCAAAATCAGGAAGAAAGCTCTAGTATATTGTCCCGCACTAAAAACTTTATCTAAAGCCGGTGAAAAACCAAACCCACACGTCTAAAAAGCCAAATTCTACATTCAGCTTTTAAAACTGCTAAATCGACAACGACCCCTATTTTTGCGATGCGGATTCCGAATTTCCAGTGGGAATTGAAGAACTAACAATATACTTCCCGGCACCCCATTTTGCCAAAGAAAGGATAATAAAGTCGGGCAAGTGTGTAGCATACGCATTAGTTTTATATTAATGGTAATGTTGCATTGAAAGGGTAGGATTTTGATAGAAAAATAAATCACGAATCACTTTTGTATTATGTAATTCTTAGAGCTATTCTACAAATACAAATACAAATACAAATATTTTATTGGAACAAGAAACAATTTTACATAATATTGTGTTCGTTAATAACTGCATTAGTATAGGGATACTGTGTCGCGGTCATTAGCGCCCACCTCCAAGAGGGGAGACGACAGCGTTCCAGGCATTCTTATTATATATAAACAAAAAAAAAAGAAATTTAAAATGTTTTACATTTTAGAGAACAAAATCTTAAGCACTATTAATATATTATTTATGCATGTGAGTGTGTGTGTTAATGTGAATGTAGGTGTAGTGTATGTATGTGTGTTCCGTATAAATAAGTTAATATTGATACAGTAAACCGTCAGAAATAGCTCTCTTGCGACATGTAACAGTTTATTTTTTTTTCTTTTTGTGCGCGTCTCTCAACACTTTACATCTATGGGATATAAACATACTGATGAAAAGTTGGTACCATAGGTACACCCTTCGCCATGCCAAACACACACCATGTTAAGATGTGCTTATTATTTGGTCGGTTATTTTTGCACGTTTAGGAACTTGAACAAACATGATTAAAAAAGAAATGAGGGAAGAATATTGTGACAGAATCAAGGACAAAATAAAAAAAACCACCGCAATAGTGTAACTCCCCTTCGATCTCGCGGCATTTTGACATTTTCGCATAGAATTAGCAGGATTAGAACGATAAATAACAAGGTGAGACACCAGTGAGACACCGGGACCATTAACGTCGTGTGCGCAGTTCTCCTTAGTGACGGAACCACGGAACCAACGCACGGTAATTGTGTTTCCTCTATACCGCATAAGGAACTCCGTAATTGGAACGCGTTGTCTGTGGAATTCGTGGCGTTGCGTGATTTCTAAGCTGTTGGATTGGTTTAATGAGGTGTCAGCCTTTTGCTGAACGAGGTGACTGAATAAGACGCAGAATTTGCGTTTAAATCTTGTTAATGTACGTGATAATTTTAATATATAGACAATATATTAAAGTTATCACGTTACAATACAATTTTTTTTTTTTTGTTGCCGTTGCCCCACACTAGGAATTTCTCCTGTATCGTGGGTGCGTTCACAAACATATAAACTCACATACACAAACAGCCAGACCCGGAACAACTATCTGTATGCCATACAAATATTTGTTCCGTGCGGGAATCGAACCCGTGACATGCAGCGCAGCAGTCGACCGCTCAACCACTGCGCCAACCGTGTCGACAAAAATTTGGGTTGCATTTTTACATATTGTTCTCATTTTTTTGCTATCAATGTTTTTGGAATAACTACAGACATTATATTCTTTAAAAAAGCAAAAGCAAAAGTAATAAAAATATATCTGTTAGCACTTTATTAAATAAAAACTGAAGTAGATAAAGCTTGACATACGCAAAGCTCACATCGTACCTACTACCACTAACAAAATATCTTACAATGATAATATTCCCAACTCGGCAGTGTCTCCACATTTGACGTACAAGTATCTTGATGCGATAATAGCTGGTACATGGGAAAGCATTCAACAAACTTGTCTGCAAGCAAATGTGGGGAGGCGGTACAAGGTACCCAACTCAAATCTGTTTACGAGGAACAGTGTTACATGTTTTAAGCTTTACCCGTCACACTATCTGCTGTGACACAGCAATGAGGGGGATATTGGGCGACTAAGTAGGTTAAGTCATTTTGCCTCCAGTTTTCGTGTTAGGATTATGGGTAATTAGGAATGAAAGCTGGTTCGTGTTGCCGTGATTGGCAGAGTTAACGAATGTGTACTGATGGAATGGTTGAATACTTTTAAAAGGATGTGACTGTTCGTTGCTTATTTTGAGAGACTCTTGATCTAATAAGGAGTTATTGGGATGGATTTTTTTGGATGAACACTAAGAAGATCAAAAGACAAAGTAGCAACAGCTGTTGTTCAGTACCTAAACACTGAAATTAGACAGATAATTTATTCCCCTACGGCGCCCAAGTTAACGAACTTAATTGAAACTCATACATAATTGTATACGTATGCACGATCTCCAATCCGCTGGTGGTCTATAAATAAATTTACTTCTAGTGATTAATTCCGATCACGGTTGGGCCGAGCAAAATAATTAAACAATCCCACATTGGACGTGGACGGACGGGTCTGTTCCCCAAAGACCACCCTCGCCTAAACAATAACGAATTTCATAAGGAAACGCCCAGTGAAAATGCCTAACAAGGAAATCTTGTCTGAAATGTCAAAGAAAACTACCGAAGCGTAGTCACAGTAACGCTAGCGGCATGTCAAACATACACATGAACTGGATTATTAAGGCCACAGACTTTTTTTTGCAAACCTCCCTATTCTTTTTTCTCTGCTAGGCAAAGGTACTCATCTTTCTTCATCCAAACTCAAGGACATACGGCTTAGCCAATTTTTCTTTTGGTTGTCTGTGTTTACGAAATGTAATCAATTTACCAACTGATAGATATCAATCCGAACAAGTCCAAAGTAATCCAAGGTAAGGCAACTCTTTAATTATCTTTCATATTATTTTCCTTGCGAGCGATCACGACGTCTCCCGACCGCAGCCTCAAAAGAAATAATCCCGCAATCCAATAAAGATTTCGCTTCGACAGGCCTAAGTGAAAACTTTTTTGCGATCCCCGAACAATATAAGTTTTATTCCTCCAAGTGGTATAAATTCCCAAACACAAAGTAGCTCTAACATCTTTATTGCTTTTCATAAAAAAAGTCCGCGTTTAACGTATAGATTTACCAGTTAGAGATCGGTCGGGTTCCCCTCATCTCGACGTTTACACCGTGACGTTTTTTACCTTTTGTATTTTATACATTACAGCACCTGCAACTAAATTTACTGCATAATATTTCAGGGTGGCAGTGTATTGTAAATTCTGAGGGGGAGTGTCGCTAAGAGTTTTGTTATTGTGTAATTTTTTTCCTGTTTTACTTCCTATAAGCACTTCTGACATTTTTTCCTGCTAATATTTGCTTTAAATGTTGGAACTGCTAATAAATATTTCAGGAACATTTCGAAGCGCTGAAATATAGATATGAGCGGTATTCAGCGCTGCGGCTATTGGTCGCGATGGAGACCGCTGAAATGTATTTCATAGACAGGCCAGATAAATTCAGCGATTGGCGGTATGAACGAATTCGGCAAGGACTTTTATCACGAATCGCAATATGTATTTTATAGGTGCCGTAAATCGAGAGACGTGGGTTTTTAACGTTTGCCTACGAGCTCTGCTGACTTTTACGAGATACGTCCCAAGAAAATTTTATGTTCATGAATCTCCTAAACCGATTCATTTTTTCAATCGATATGCATAATTGGGTCTTCAAGTATGTGGTTATAACTAGAACGTCAAACTTCCAATAATACCCATTCTAAAGTTGTTGTTTCCCTATAGTTCGAAAGCTCTTTACAAGGACGCGTTCGATCGATAAAATGAACCGTATGTTTGATATTGTAATGTTTGCTTTAAACATTCTCATGATTCGCCTTCGATTTTGTATGCCTAACACGTTTTATTAAACTTTGGTCATAAAAACTGTAAATTATTCAACTCTAAAGTTTGTAGTCGAGTAATCAAAAAGTTTCAAACTTTATCTTCAAATACATTTTCGATTTACTAGATAAACATACTTTAGTTGAACGAACGATTATTCCAAACACGTTCCAAAGGTGTATTTTTAAAGAAGGCTTTCACGGTGGCCGATATTAGGGATGCCGCGACCGCTCCACCTCCCGAAACTTTCTCGTTCGTGCACCTTTTGATATTCAATATACTGCGGGACCTAAGCAATCCTTTGATGAGATGTTTTATGCAAAAAACGTTGGGCGTTAGCGGGGCGCGAATAACCGTTCAAAAGTGAACACATTAGTATTCCCAATCTCATCCGGAACTGCGGGCTCCCTCCATTTTGGGGGAATAAAAAATCAATGTTTATTCCCGGTGAACGCGATTCGAATGCTAATTATAGGTATAACTAATTGCTTTGTGTTTGTGTGAAGGCGCAATCGTTTTATAAATGGTTCTCAAATGCGGTGCGACGAATCCAGATTGAATTTTCCCTTGTCTGTGATATATTCGTAATGGAATAATTAATGTATTTTCAATTCGATTGGACCTTCGTTCCCGCAGGCGACACGACACGAAGATTTCAAAAGTTTTTTATTTGAAGTCTGGAAATATCGAATGCTTCCGCACTAGCGAGCGATTTAGAACAATTTAAAGAATTTTCCTTTATGCTCGACGTGAAATCAAAATTGAACCATGGCACGAGTTGGGAACGAAGCAACGAAGGCAAGGTGTTGCGAACTATAAATTACTTCGGAAATTCCGTTCCGGCATATCGTACCGCAACTCGGCAATAAATATAGTTCATTTTCGTCCTGTGGGCAATGCACGTCGATGAACCACGGAGCTATGCCACGTTGGGGAGTCTCCCAGTAACTCCTCACGATTGCCGGCGGTACGGCAACTTGTTCTACATAAACCGGGCTTGTCCGCCATGCCTCACCTACACCTTAACATATCATTTTGCATGGACCGCATTTCATGTTTATGGCAAAACTTGGACTTCATGCACTTAGGCAAATGGGTTTCCGATACTTATAAGAGCAATATAAGCTCGTATCGCTACAATTTACGCAAGGTAAGTTATTTTAGAATTATTACTGACGTTATTCTGGGGGGGTAAATAAAGCTGGTATGAGCAATTTGTTAGTTTGATCGGGAAATTGAGCTATTCATATAAGCAAACATAGTATCTATAACTACATAATGTTCTTGTTTTATGACATGTCATTTAAGTTGGTCATTCATTCATATTACCTAATGGTACAGACAGAATATTATTATGAAAATCGACCAGCTAAAATCCTACAGTTACGATGAACTGAGTCTATATTTTAATCTAGTTAATACAGAGTTTCATGAAAAGTGGTTGTGCGAACTCGAACATACGCTCTGGAAGCAGAACTAACATACCGACGTATTTTATCAAAGGGTTAGCGTTTTGTGACTCTGAGCTTACATAATTACGTCATCAAATTGCTGTGACGTTTCCAGCGCGGTTCGGCAGTTAAGCCTTCTGTGAATTTTAAATCGTTTTTAATAGCAGGCCCGTACCGCCGCTGTCAAAGCTGACCCTTACTTTGCAATTTGATTTCCCATATTCAGTTTTTCGTATCCGACGCAACAACTTTTCCATGATCGCAAACTAAAAAAACCAGACAGTTTCTTTTGTTTTTTATAACAAACGCGACGTAATTACGTTTCGAGTAGGTTGTTTACTCAGTCTTCATGCAATACGTTAACATTAATACACATTCGTTTGTTTACAAAGGCGCCCTTGATACTAAAGAGTGGTGGCGTCGACGTCTAACTCGGTGAATTTAATTAACTTCGTTAACTTCTAAATACTCTTAACGTCTTTGATACCTCCGTTCCCTTTCATTGACAAACACGATCCCTGGTGTGTACACGACAGTCGCTGTCAAACTTTTATCAAACTCGGCGGGGCGTTCAGAAGTTGTCTGGCAACAGTGATTTAGGCGTGATAAAACAAATGGAATGAGGCGAGACGTGGGGCCCGCATTGCGGGAGCATCATACGCTCATTTCTCATTGTCTGCTAGCACCTCGAGCGGCGCTACAACTTTCTGCCAGTGCAGTTTAATGCATATTATAACGCGGTAAGTACTCAAAATGGGGTAAGCGGTGAGGCAATATCGTGCGGTAGACGCGAGCGCACGAGCGCGCTCTTTATTGAAACAGTAAACTGTCCTTTTTCACGGACGCCTCGGGCTCTTTGTGACGGAATTTCGTGCAACTTATTTTGCGCTCGAGTGTAAATAATAGTGAGCTAAGAGCGCTTCGGATTTTCGGACGCTACCCTTTCCTCTGCGGTTTGAATATACACCGATGTATATTGTGCTCTGTGCAGTGTGCAACACACTGTTGCATAAAACGTTTTGCGTTGGGAGTCTCTTTGTTTCCCAAAATGTTAGCATTATTAATAGTGCTCGGGAAAGCAGTCTTAGTTAGTCTTAGAGCACTGGAACAAAGTTATATTGTGTAGATTAAGTTAGAGTAATTATCATGGTACGTGGCTATGCTACGGGTGGGGTGCGTCAAAGGTAACGTTTAAACAATTTAATATTCTACACACAAGCATTTCAAACGCCAACTCAAACGTAGCTTCTCCTTTCGTAAAAGTTGTTCCGTAAACGAACCCCCCCTTCGTTAGATATCTACGTGAGTTTAATCCACTCGGCAAGGCGGTTCGGTCGGGAACGATTTTCGAGAAAATTGGTGAAAATTGCAACAACATAGGCGAAAATTACCACTTGGAGGCGTTGTTTAGAGAACGGTGGTGGCGGCCGAATTTATGCGGCAATGGAAATGTGACGTTGACTCTCTGTGGTGTACAGCAAACCGCGCGCACATACCGTAGCTACGACGCTACGGCGTAGCACACGCTACGAAAATGCGGACGGAATAAACGTCGAGATACATTTTCGTGAGTGCGTAATGCCTATTACAATCTTAATTGTTGCCTGTTGTTGTGAAAACGAAGCGATAAGAATTTGAAAGCCTTCCAAAACATGTTACACAGTTTGTAATGATGTTAGCTTTAGTGCCTCATTGTTTGTTTTTTTAACCAACGGACCGTTCACCTGTGCTATAGATATTTTGATTGTAGTGCAGGGATTTACAAGCTTTAGCGCGAGCTTTTTAGGAGTCAATAAAATTGAAGTACCAAAAGCGCTTAAACCATAGAGTTTCGCACGCCATTTTGCTACAAACAATGAACGTATAATCGGTTTTTCATGTTTTGAACTAAATCCCCTGTTTCATGGTGTGGGGTGAAAGCGTCCTCTGGCATCCAGACGGACACGCAGCCGTCATGGACGAGACGAATTATGGCCTTTGTGCCACTTTCACTCGCCACCACTTTTTAATTTCCCAGTGGAAGGCATTTTTTAATTCGTGAGCTTTTATGAAATTTTATGTCCTGGCGTATCCGTGCACTGATTGTTCGCAGCGTTGCTTTGCGTTTCGGAATTCGCTAATTGTTTCAACCATCGGTCGTCTACGTTTCTAATGTTTTATTTTTTAGATCCATAAAAGTGCCATTACTCTTTATTAACAAAGGAATGGAATATGCTCCGATATAACCGCGCATGTATTTTTAGGTATCAGGGTTTTCCATTAGGATGAGTAAAATTTGCATACATTGGATGTTTTATGGGTTCTTGTAAAGATTTTACGTGCGATGTGGGACCCTTGCCACGAATTGGGGTCCGATCTTTTCACGTAAGAGGTGACTAAAAGATTATAATATTTGCCAAATGGAAAATCATATGTAGTCTCTACTTTGAGGTGTTTT
Source organism: Melanchra persicariae (assembly GCA_947386135.1). Lineage (NCBI taxonomy): Eukaryota > Metazoa > Arthropoda > Insecta > Lepidoptera > Noctuidae > Melanchra > Melanchra persicariae. The sequence continues at coordinate 9,395,895 of OX376659.1, forward strand.
GTGACTGTTGAGGAGAGTCGATATTAAGTAAAATTAAACTTAGATACATAATATTATTATTTAGTCCAATGTATGTCGAAATACACTGGCTAAACTAAACGAGTTCTTATAAGTCAATCATGTGTTTGAGCAAAACCAAACATTGTTTTGTGTTTTCACCTTTTTTTCCCATGTTTTATTTCATCTAGTTTTATAAATTTGCTGTTATTATCTTATCAATTTTACAAAATCAGATGAAAATCCCATCTTCCTAGCTCTTCGTGCTGCGCTGGCGCTGCCGCTGCGGCTGCGGAGAACCTCAAGCGGCGGAAATATAATAACCTTGTAGGTAGTTATATTTTCGAGCCGTTTGGGGTTGAAACTCTCGGGTCGTGGGGTCCGAGTGCTCATTACTTGTTTAAAGATCTGTCAAGACGCTTAGTTGACACTTCGCGTGACCCTAGGGCTGGCTTTTACCTCGGACAAAGGATAAGCATTGCCATACAACGTGGCAATGCTGCCAGCCTTTTGGGTACATTACCAGTGGCCTGCGATGCGGAGGAATTTTTCGACGCCATGTTTTAGGTTACTTTTAGTTTTAGTTGAGTCTTTTATTTAAGTGTGTGTATATAGTTATAGTTGCAATAAATTTCTTATTAAGGATGAAAATTAGATAATAAAATTAAATATTAAAACACTTCTATGTGTAAGCTGATACCTAATATTGGTAAGTTGTTTATTTATTTTATCTATGTAAAAAATCAATGGCACATTGTACCAAAAGATTGTTTGCTAGTTGCGTTTGCTATTTGTTACGTATGTATGAAAGATTTTTTAGGAAAATCTACAAGAAAAATAATTTTTACTCGTGCGAAACCGGGTGTCTCGATAGGTGACAAACACAAATAAATTTTGACTGATACCTACATAAAACTCCTTTTCCAGTATAATCTCTAAAAAAAAAATTAAAGAATTTATTCTACTTACTTGTGCCCGCATAATAAACGGTATATTCAAGCGGGTGTCCCATCATGTCGACCTTGACTTTATCCACCACCAGCCTCGTGAAGAAAAGATCTCTTTTGTAGTAGATCGGCTTTTCGTTCTCGTGGGAGACGGCACTGTCCATCAATGGGTGGGATCTGTTGAAAGAAAACATCGTTGAGAAAGTTATTAATACTTCCATATTGTTTCTGTAACCCTGGTAGATTCAATGATAGGGGAAGCATTTTTTTAATTGAGTAATGGGCTAGCTCTTGACCTCGATCACGCCTGATGGAAAGCGATGGGTGAGGTCTATGATGGAGCGAACGTGCCCTGAAGATGCCTTGGGGCACTGGCCTGGCTCTAACACGCGTCGACGAAACACAGCAGGCTGCTTGACGCTGGACTCCGGTGGGAGGGTGGCCGCAAACCAGTCGGGCGTTAGCCCTACCACCGCAAGGGAAGGATTGGCCAGTCTTATAAGGTGTTAGGTGAGACTGTCCAGGATGCGTCCAGCGCTCGGTCGCGTTCGGTCGTTGTTGAGTGCCTGATGGAACAAATTACGCTACACGAGGAGGTTCCTTCTTGCATCCAAAAGAACCATTCTTGATGAGAAAATTACGATTACTTCCAGACTGCTTCTATAGCCCTCGTAGATTGATAGGTGGGGGAAGTCTGATGGAGGGGGGGGGGGACAAAACCCAGTGGAAAAATCTTGATAGTATTAGTCCGAGTGTTGTACTAGTGTGGATGTTGTTTGGTATTTATTTGGCAGTAAAAACGGTCTGCGTACATCTGTATTATTTACATACTACCTTGGTGGTTTTTATGAAGTGAGAGCACAATGGTATTCAGTCAGTGGGTGTACACTGTAATTCCACATTACTTGAAGGGCTTTTAAAAGTCGTTTAGGAATACGTGGGTGAGGTTTTATTACTGGCTGATTCGTGTAGCAGTCGCTTAGTAAGCAGGCTTAATTTATGACTAAAGCCAAAATATATGAATCATTGTCACTTGTATGGCTGATGGTGCCATTGTAATAATTTGGAAGGTGCCTTTGTCTACATTATTTGGATTTGTCACTCATTATTATAGTCGATAGCTTTTGTGTGAAACTTGGAAACAACTTTCAAAATATTTAGAGGTTGGTAATTATAAATACAATTTCATTGACACCGTTCAAACTCATCAAACTTAAATTCATATTTCGAAATATATTTATTCAGAAACAATGCAGCGTGTAACGTGTCTAATAAAGGAAAAGTCACCGGAGTGTAACGACGGAAACATTACAAACACGTTGATAACAATAAGGTTGCGTCGCATTGTCGACGTCGGCCGGCGACAATCGCGCGCGACGATAATGTCGCTGGCACGAATGTCGCACAATACAGTCTTTGCTTCGACGCCAACAACAAAATACCATTCATTTAATTAAAACCTCCACTCGTTATGAATAAAAAATGTTATACTATTTTCAGCAGACTGGTTCAGGTGAAGTGTTAAAATCTCAACGTTTCCACATGAGGATCATGGAAAAGCGGGAAAAAAAATAATTGAACGCTCTCGGGGTGAGAGCGTCGGATAATTAACAGGACGTGTCGCCAGATAAAAGTGCCTGTGGATTTCAATGAGCGTGGAATTCTGGAATCGCTAGAGACCTCGTCGGCGACAGGATCGTGTTTCGCGTTTTTAAGTGACGATTTTCTACTTTGTTTACGTCCGGCGCGCTTGTTACAATAACGACAGACTCGCCTTTTGTTCTTTTTGCGTATCCGGCTGCTCGGCCGTTTTGAAAATAAATTAATTCTCTGCTTCGTACGGGGCCGTTTTTTTTAATGAATAAATTGAACAATGCGTTGGAAATTCCGATAATCTGTAAGTGTGAGAAGTGGAATTTATTTTGTTTTCAATTTGCTGACGACGGTACAGTCTAATTACTTAATTTGTCGTTGTCAGAATTAACTAATTTATATTTATTCGAATAAATTTAAATTTACGTGCGTGATAAATTAAAGAATGAACGAAAATTCTGAGAAATATTTAAATACCGTTCCATCAAGCGTAAAATGAAAAGCATTCACCTACTCCACTCACCTGATAAAATTGAGCACTGTATCTGGCAAAGAAGAGGTATCATTGACGCAGGTCCCAGGTCTAGGTTCTGGGACCTTACTGCTGATGACTGGTAACCAGGCTGAGCTCGAAGACGCCTGCTCCTTGAACTTCCCTTCGAAGGCCTTCTGGATGTCTCCGATGGTGAAGGTGCAGATGGCAGAGCCCATGAGGCCGGTGGAGGCTGTCGTGAAGACGCCATAGAACCGGCTGTCGTCGCCAGGGACTTTGTAGATGCTCTCTGAGGGATTAGGAACAGTTCAATGTATTTTTTTCAGGTTATTATTGCATTTCAGGTAAAAGAATTGGGGTTCCATTAACCCCCGATATTTGAATTGGGAATTTGAAGTTAAGACCTCTTCTAAACTCCTCGTTAATACTAAAAGACTAATTCTTAATAAAAAAAAACTTAGTATTCTACGAGTATAATCGGAAAGCGGGAATTAAACTACGTCGTTTTCTTAATTACTTATATCGTGATGACTGTATTCTATTCTATATGTATTGAATTTTTGTGATACTTAGTACCAATGATTAAAAAGTGAACATTACATTTAGTTTTTTTTTAATGTAGTACTCAAATGTCAATTCAATACAGTGCAATTCGATTCGACATTTCATACGTGTCTCAAAATATTTACGAATATTTTATGTCATTCAAAAAGGTCGGTTCTATACCAACACGCCTGTACGAAAAGGTTCATGTATGCGGAAAAAGCAAAAGCAGTATTTAAAGATGGTGGCACATGTCGTCGTCTAGTTTGTGTTTACTCCTATGGGAGAAGCCATGATGTTATGTATGTATGTAGGTTTTGCTCCGTAGTTTTATGTTAACGCACTGCGGTAGAATATGGTTTAGTTCATGCATCGAGTATGCGCTATTGCTCTATGCCCATGGCTTCCGAATATTTCAGTTTATGTGTGATAAATAATGTAGTTGTAGCCATAATAAAGTTTCAATGCAATCTTCTGTGTGATGAATAATTGAACAAACAAAAATTCAGTCTTCAGCCAACATTATAATTAAGTTCCATTTTATGTGAATTTATGGTCTAATTGAAATATCATATCTACGCTGAAGTTCATAATTCGGTTTTAGTTTCATTCTACAGCTTTATTATATAATTTTGAATTGAATTAACATTCAATAAAACTTCTAAATTAAATTACATAATGTAGATTCACAGAGTAGACAAGATAAACTTCAGAATTATTGTTTTCATCATGATATGGAAGATTGAACAAAATGTGGTCGAAGACTTTTCATTTAAAAGTTTTATTTTTAATAAAACTTAATACCTAGCCAGGTGTAAGTATCAAAGAGGCTGTAAAGGTAAGTAATTTAAATTTAAATTGAATCTCCAACTATTGGACAACCGGAGTTAAAATTTATCAAGCGCCGTCATGATGTCTAATCTGTTCTTTAGTTGTCGAAACTTCAGTTTACTATTAAATTGTTATAATTGTGGGCTCTGAACCTAATATCTCTGGTAAAGTTGCAGCAGTTTGGTGCTAGTTGATACTATTATTAATTTAAGTTGCGTTCGCACTGCAAATTGCTTAACAATGGTAGTTGCAAGAAGATTCATTGGAAAATGGCGAACGGAACATAATATTGTTCAACTACACACATCTCGATTTGGCCTCCAGCTATTGGAACGTAAGTAACCATTCTATTCGACTTTCGTATAAGGAAAAATCATTGTGTAGATAAGCAATATCGGGACAACATTTTATGTCTGAAGAAAAATAAACACGAAAGGAATCTTTATAGCCCGAATTCTTCCCATTGTACCTTCGAATGGGATCCTATTCAGGGAAAAACGATCGCGAACTTCGGGTGCGAACCTAATTGCTCGAACAGACATGTAAATAACGGAGCTACAGCAAATACTGAGCACTTGAGTACCTATTACACTCTCATGAGTAATGCAGTGACGGTAGTGGGTCCGCGTGAAAAACCGTGCGAAGGCGCGAACCTCGACCGTTAATATTATATGAACACAGTCTGGGTGGTCCCGTACCCAAGTGCAAAACGGAATCGACTAGACTCTCGTAAAATCGTACTATGCACTTTTGAATTTGGAACTCAAAATGTTTGCGCGGGACTGACAGTCAATATTTGTGTGCAGAACGGTAAGTCGAAATTCGACAAGCTTCTCGAGCTAAAATGGTGGTGAAATATTTATGTGTGCACAGTTTCTTTAGCAATAATGTTGTAAGAAGATTTGCTTATTTTAGTTGATATCGTCGGATATTGTGTGTGTAAATAAGTATATTACAACTAAGAACATATAAAAAACCATTTACCATATTAAATTAAAATTACTTGGGTTTTAAACGAATCAGTTACAACACATTTTAATTGACACTTACGTATTTCATTGAAGTAGAACGGAAACTCTCCAGGTATGCTGCAATTCAGTCTTGCTTTCAAATACGTGGCCCAGTTTTGACTGAGAATGTTCTTGCCTCCAGTATCCCTCTTGCAAACTCTTGCTACCCTGGAGTAGACTGCCTTGCCACAGTTGATGTACTCCACAGCAGTTTCACGGAAGAAGAATAGAACATAGTCCCCAACATCGAAGGAACCCACAAAATTCGGTTCTAGAACAAAATAATACCAAGTTATTAAGGCGAAAGGATAGCTCAACGTCCTTGAGCATTGAACAAAACAAGCGGCCAGCTCTGACCGCCCCGCGCGCCCGCACATTCCCCCGACCGTCAAAGAGTATCACCGAACGCAGATGCGTTCGAAGCATTTCTGTCGCTACCTATTAGCTTTTATCATTTTAAATTTATTGAATGTAGGCAGATTCAGAACATTTGCAATGCTTGTTTTGGGAACAAAATATTCTTTAATGAGTACAGTTATTGTAGTTAGAGTGTTAGAGTAAAAAACTAAAATATCGAGTTCCCTTACATAGCCGGTATGTAGCTGTAGCTATGTGTGAGTAGATGCGTTTTTTGATACTTTTTAACAGACTTCAAAAAAGGGGTTATTTGATACTATTGTATAATGTAAATAAAAACAGTCGCAAAAATTGAATTACGAAGTTAAGCTTCGTTTGCCGAGGTCAGTCCGTGGATGGGTGACCATCAATTACATATTGAGTTTCTACCGTGCTCCAGAAACCACGCTGCAGTCACACTATGTAAAAAAATGGTATTCAGCTGCATCCGGGTATGCCAGAAGCTGGCCCCAACATAGTTGGGAAAAGGCTAGGCAGACATGACTACCTCTCACAAAAAGACGAACCTTCGACATATTGTCGAAAAACATTCTCACCCTCTTTTTGGGGCAGGGTAGAAAAACTTATAAAATTATCTGTTGCATTTAGATTTTAATATTTTTAAAAATCAACTCGATCCAATGACTAGGTAACCATACCATAATTATTTTACTCAATATAAAGATTAAAAAAAAACAAATTTGAATCACGAGCGCATTCTGAATTTAAATTTTGAATAATAAAGACAATTAAAAATGTGTAACTTTACGTAATTAGCACAGATAAACAATGGTTAATTATTTCGAGGAAGAGCGAGGTTTATCCCATCACAAGTATCTTCGGATTACTTTCTGGGAAGCCCCGGCAACTTAAATGTATAAATTTAAGATAATAAACACATTTTTTTTTTTTTTTTTTTTTTTAATTGGGCGCGAAATCCGCGCGGGTCTGATGAATTTGTTGTTTGAGTTTTTTTGTTGAGTTGGATTTATTTCTTGATATCCGAAAACTATTTAAATTAACTTAACGAAGCACAAAATTAAAAGTTATCATAAGTGCTTATTGTATTTTATACCTTAAACGTATTTTTCTAATTTCTAAGAATCGTTTTATTATAATCACTCGTTTCATTTGATCGAGTCGTTCAAAATTAAAAAAAAATATCGATTACCATAATCGTTTTGGCACGCCCTAACAATTAAAAAAAACAATATGGTTGTCGATTTTGAACAAAAATAAAGTGGCGGTAATGAATATTACGTGTTATTGGATCTGTGTTTTGTAAATTGCATTTAGATCTGGGCTTATTGTAGTTCTTCACGATATTGAGATTCATAATGATCATATTTGTAATCGTATCTACATGTGAGTTTGTGATATTTGAGCAAAATAAAAACGTAAACAAACACAGTTGGCGCGAAACTTGGACGTTGGATATCAAAAAAGTTCATTACCGCTACATATAGCATTAGAAATATGGATGAATTCGTCAAATAATCAAATGATAAGCAAACTGCTACCTCTATAATGGAGTTTGGGTGTCCGAAACCCACAATTTTTATGTTGTTTAGCCTCGAAAACCAGGGCCACGAAAATTGCAACATAATTATTTTTTGTCAATATTTGATCGTATTTTTAATAAACTAATCTAAGGAAAATGACAAAATGCAGAACGCAAATAGCATGATTATGTCTTGATTTTGCCCTTTTGCAGTTTTTCAGCTAGCGAGAAGGTTGTTTACGTATATATTTTCAGCGAATCTAAGTTGACTACCTTTTTGAAAGGTTTAGTAATTCGTATCTAAGACACATTTTTAAGTAGACTAGCGCAATTTGAATAATCATAACTTATAATTTAAGATATTTCTCACAAAGATATTGTATGAAATAACTACGGAAACAAATTTTTCATAATAAATTCGATTGCTGAAAGTTAACGAAATTTCTGAAATTAATGACGTAATACGCGAAACCCCGTCGACTCAGCTAGTGTGTCACTTGTCAAAATCTGGTCGAGCAGAGTGGTTAATACAAAATATTTACATAAACGTCCAAGCGCAAACGAAATGTTCGATTTTTAAATAGCTCAACCTTAATACTGTACCAAACGTACTATCTGCACTGTTTACTCTTTGACGAAAATTTTATAGACCGGGGCGCGCTAACATGCGACACAGCCTTCCCGTGCAAACGCTAGGGTGAGACTGGCTTTCGCGTCTGAATGAGCGCGAGCGCCGGGCGCGAATGTAATAATATGGTATTATTGATTTAACGGCACGTAAGTAATGATTTTGTAAAATGTTGAACTTAAATTTAATAAAGTAATAAATTGTCTATAATATTGCGAAATAAAAAATTAAATCGCTTCAGTTGTTTGAAAGCAGTAAGCAAATTATTGCAAATATAAAGAGGATATATTTGATTTTTTTCCGACTAAAGTATAAACGATAATAAAAAAAATAAACTTAAAATTTTAAATCAAATATGTTATGCGTATAAGGTATTTTTTTTATATTATTTGGTCCATCCGTCTAGTAGTAGTAGTCTTTCACAGAGAGGTCAATTTTGTAGTTTGGCCTATCCTTTCGCCTTAACATGTTTCATAAATACAGACGATGACTTAAAAACTTTTAGACACTTAAAAGTTTGACGTAATTGATAGTCGACGATAAAGCACTTTAAATTACTCTACTTTAAAACTAACTTCGGAATCAGTTTTAAATAAATATGAAGCATTATAATTCCCATTTAATAGCGAGTTTTCAAGTTAAAACACTATAGTCACGTTGTGGTGTAATAATTTATTTAGCTATGAATACCTATATATTTTGTGCATATTCAGTACATATTCGTGCGTCCGTGCGTTCCCACAATCAGAGTTAATTCCACAATATCAAATTGCTGTTATTCCATGTGATATGCAATAAATATTAGATGAAGCCGTGGGTGACAATTATGTCGCATGGGACGTTTATAGCCAGCATTAATAAGTGCTTATTTGTTAGTCCTATAATGAAAACGCCACGTGGCGTGGATTATAGAATACGGACGCCGCCTTACTCCCAATATCTCTATTCACATTGTTGAATAATATCGTCCGCAGCATACGCCACAATGGCACTGACATAAGCTTTAAGATACAAACTTTAATAAGCAATATGGTTTCGGAACTTTTAAAATTATTACGCCTATAAATTTGGCTTCATTTAATGAATAGTGGCGATAAACCCTCGTTTGATGAATATGTTGTACGTACACTGCCTAATAAAATATCTTTAGAATTATTATTTACTAGCTGCCGCCCGCGGCTCCGTCCACGTGAATGTCGAAAATTATCCCAAGGGAACATACTCCGAGGATGAAAAGTATCCTATGTGTTATTCCAGACTATAATCTACCTTGTGCCAAATTTCATCAAGATCCATTCAGTAGTTTTTGCGTGAAAGAGTAACAAACATTCATTCATTCATTTTTTTTTTCATTTCTACATATAAACTTTCGCGTTTATAATTTCAATGCAAGAGAGTATCTATCAAAATAAAATATTATTCACATTAACTTCAATAGTTTCATTTAACGAAACAGAATACAATGCAGTGTGCACTGTAATGAATTTTGATCCGAATAATTAATGGTTTTTTTTTCTATGATTGGGTAAAATTGTTTAACGACTAAAAATCTAAATATAGAAATAAAAGATTGTTATTTTATTTTTCAACTCGCGGTCATTCGCTTTTGTTAAGAAAATATTAAAATTGGAGCTCAAAACAAGGAAGGAATTTATTCAAAACAAAACTTAGAAAATAGAATGAATACTAACAAGGGTTTACAGTAGGTACAGATGAAAATTAAATGAAAATAATTAACTGTTAGTGGCATTCGAAACGTTAGTAATAAAGGCCCGAGTGTTATGAACAGAGCAATATTAACGAAAATTAGGCAAATTTGTACACAAACGTAATTTCTATTTCGCTGCTACCCTGCCACACAAATTAACGGGCAAAAGGGTTGCTCTCATTTGTTCCAATATTCATCTCGTACTAAAATCAGAACAATTAAGCCGTTTACTAAGGCCTTCTTAATATTAATATTTAATACAATTTGATACCAGTATTTCATTGCAAAATTGAAATAAAATTATTTGAGCGCATTTATTCATCGAAAAATTAAAATATTGTGCAGTCTTGTGGAACATCTAATGTTTTATGAATTCAATAGACTTTCATGATTTCATAAAATCATTTTCCAATTTAATGTCAAATTTGAAATAATTCTCAGACAAAGTTTTATCGCTGAAACTAAGTAAGTACGAGTATATACTGTGTTAGCAAAATGTAAATGAGTATTTGAACTTTACTATCCGATAAGTCAAGAATAGATAAAGCAGAGATGATAATATTTGTTTAACTTTAAGAATGAAATATTTTATAAATCTAGATTGCAGTTCTTTATGCGTAGGCACATCAACACTTCAAACAATTTGATCAAACCTAGAGCCTATAGATTGAAAAATTTTCTTTTATACAAATAAAAGACAACCTATACCGTTTATATAAAATGTTACACAAAAATATACATAGGTACAGGTAGGTACCTCCTTAATATAGACTAAAGGTGACTAAAATCAATTTCAATTCGGAATTGAAAATCAATTTCAATACAGAATAGAAGGTAAACAATCAATGGCTTAATCAGAAATAGCCGTGTCATAGAACGAGACATTGTTGCTCGTTAGAGCGAACACAGTTTAATTTCGCTTGTTTAATCGCAAACAGGCCAATTTCCGTGTTAATCGTGTAAGCGTCGATAATTGTAACATTTGTCCTTATTATTACTGGCTCGCTTTCAGCCTAATGGATACTCAACCATTGTTGAGCAGCACTGATCACGCTCATTTCGATATATTGATTTAATCTCGCCATCGGTATTAATTCTGTGGACTGACCCAGTCAGTCAGTCAGACAGAAAATATCGATCTGGTACTTACGAATGTTGGGTTCGGTATAACTCATTAGTCATTAGCCACACTAGACTGGTATAATAACCTTTTTTATGGCAGCAAATGTTGCCCCAAAAACGTTAAGTGGGCACATTGTTGTAGAACAAAAAATATTTCATGTACTTTTTTATTACGGTGCTTACCGACTTAGGTACAGTCTAATTTGGGCTTAATGTTGCGAATAATTATCTGTATACAACGAAAAAATAATAAATTCTAATAAACCAGCCTGCCAGCATTACTATGAAATTGTACCTTTAAATAATATAATATACTCACTATCAAGCCACTTCGAATCATATTTCAGGGTCCTCTTGAACGCAAACTCGCGTCGCCCCGTCGTCAAGTTATGGAGATCCGTTCTGAAGATGACGGTATCCGCCTTGGTGAACTCTGCATTAGTTCCAGAGTACAGCGCGGGTAAGCTTCCAGGGTTACCTCTCTCCACCCATAGGGCTGTGGAGTTATCGGCAGGGTCGTACGGGCACTTGGCGACGCCCATGCCTATGCCCGGCACGTACTCGTGACGGGGCAGGTGCGTCAAGTTAGACTGTAACAAAAGAAGATTATTGTCACAAATGGGCACTTTAAGCAGCTATATTTTTTCACAAAATTGCGTATACAGGTGCTGTTTTATGAATTGTGTGTGCAATCAAAGTAATAATAGACTTTATTTGCGTTGCAAACTAAAGCTTTTACTTGCTTGTGTGATGCAGTAAACTACTTACCAAAGTAGAGCTTTATTTGGTACCACGTAATGCAATAAACTCAAGCTAAGCAGTCAGCACGACGTTGTTATTAAATCATAACTTTACTTAACCATAACTACGTCAGTAATTTCATTTTGAATGTGTAATTATTTCGCTACTAATACCCTTCTGATTTAAACTGCGTATAAAGTACCTATCTCCACAATTGTTTGTGCATAAGGGTGTGCGTTTTGGTAAACACGTTAATTAAAGCTTTCAAACACCCCAATTTCCGATACACCAAAGTAGGGATGTTGGTTGAGGGTGAATAAAAAGTTTCCAAAAATATTAAAATTTTCCACGCGTGAACGTTTCGATTTTATGCGCCATTAATCAAAAAAATATCTAAAAAACAAAACGTAACGACTGAATTTATGCGTTTCAAAGTCAGTAACAGCGCACTGGCCAGTGGACCGCGGGCCCCCGGGCCCCGCACGTCCCCTGTGCAACTCAACAACACATCTGCTATTAATTTTTCTAAAAATTTATGTTCGTTTCGCGCTGAACGCGATTTATTAACCGAAACTTATTATTTTGAAGGCGGTCGAATTTTTTCGCCGTTGCGCCGGGCTCGGGAGAATTCCTCTATTAGTATAATGCGATGGGTGGCGGTACGGTTTTCGAAATTATCATAAAATTACTAAATGTAGCATAAACGTGGGGTGGGCAGCGGCGCCCGTCGTCGTGGATTGAGACTTTATGTAAATTTTAACGACGACGCGACCATCGGGGGCACCTGTGACCCTCTCCCCGCGTCGCCCGCGGCACCTGTCGAAAACCTATGTCGTTTTTATTTCAATAAGCCGAGGATTAAATTAGGCATGCGAAGACGTGCCGGTCCAACCGCCTGGGGGTAAGATTTTCCTCATTCCTTACTTGTATTCTGACTTTTATCGAAAAACCATTTGTAGCTTTACACGTTATTTAAACCGGACACGCGTAAATCGTGTTTGATAATGTTAATAAATTTGCCATAAGCTACGTTTAACCCGCTTGGTTGTAATAGATTCTATGAAAAACGAATTACCTGTAATACATCTTCTTGAAATTAAGTTTTGCATGTTACTAATAATATCAAATGAAACTCCAACGCATTCTCACAAACGCTAGACATGAAATGTCAAGTAGAGCGTCAAGAAATTTGACGTATTGGCTCTTACCTGATAGAAATAGTAGACTGGTTGATATTTTTAGAGATACTTAGTTATTTGACTCCTGTAAAACTTGACTTTAATTTCATGAATTCCATCAGAAAGTTAGTAAGTACAAAGAGTTATGCTGAAATTTGCCCTATAAGGGAGTTTTAAAATTTTTATTATTTATTATTAAAACTCATTTCACAAAAACACTATGAAATGCAATGATTTTCTTTTAAGAATGATTTCAAAGATTCGTAGTCAGTCTTGATTTGGAACCCCAAGGTTTCTCATACGCCGCGGGCACCCCAAGACATTAAGCGCATTTGTTATTGTCGGTAGGTCCCTACAAGATTATGATCTCAAAGCCATATAGGCAATGTAATGCTTTGCTAGCGACACTTTTATTACCTATTGATATACTAATAAGAACCCTGAACAACCCAAGTAAAAATAGACAGCTGGTACCAATTTAAAGATGCAAATTATGATGACTGACGTAGATAAAAACTCACTGACACTTTATTTAAAGAACTTAAAAGGTTACAATAATGATATCGTTGGAGTTATTTTTAAGTAGTTAGATTACAGAATAAATAATTGAAGATGTGAAAACGTAAACAATGACAGACTTAAAAGTTTCACATGAATCTTTGTGTGCAAGACTTAACTGGTTTTAACACGCGTAAGTTGCACATCTAAGGTGTTTCCCTCACCATTGGCACACAAAACCTTAACGAGTTGAACACACCGCCAACTTTACACCAAACTGCGAAGCTCTTTGCAACATTATTTTCCCTTTCAGGATCGAGGCTCGATCCTAAGCAAACAAAAAAATGGAAAAAAAAGGAAAAAGAAGGAAGAAGGCCAAATGGTCCGGGCGGAAGGGCCCCGGGCGTCTCTATGGTTGAATAAGAAAGTTTGTCTAGGGGCCCGCGAGCCCTCATTAGGCCTTAGCTTTTGTTTGCCCGCCAAATTAGCATCTAGAAGGCTTTTCATTCACAGAGTGAAACGTCAACGGTCTAATGATGCGAATTGAAACTTCGGGCGAGATTTTGTCTTTGAATTTATGGTGGCAATCTATTTTTGTTAAAGATATTATATTTAATGTTGTCGTACAGATATTTATGATTTATTAACGTACATAATAATGTTTACTCCGTGTCTAGACTCTGTATTGTATTTCATCGGGTTGTGTATTCATAAAAGTGATCATATTTTGATAAAGGTTTATAACTAAATCTTCCGAAATACATAAGAATGAAGTTTGATTCTGATTAATTAATTCTGTGTACTGTTTACCTATCTGAGTACAATGTATCTGAGTTAAGCAAAAAATATTGAACTGTTAACGAATTGCATTGAAATAACAACATTAGACATGTTGTTATTTCAATGCGATACGTTAACAAACTAGTCAAAGTATTGGGGACTAGAATTGTAAAAGTAAAATTGTGAAAACCATATTTTTTAATATTTCAAAACTACTATACTTTGTGTTTTCCGCTTTCAACTTCACCGATACTAAATTATCGAAAACGACCTATTAAAACTTTTCAATAGGTTGTCTGTTCGTCAATTTTAATTGACGTATGACCAGGCACAAAACTGAGTTTGATTGTTTTCTCTTATCGATTTTTCACACTGAGCAAACAAAGTCTGTTCCACTTTTGTAATTTACATAATGTAAACTCCAAAAGATGTTCCCAATAAACGTCAAACCAACTTTGCCGAGATACGACACAGCCGTTTAAAAGTTTACAACGTTACTACAAAGTAAAACACGGTATCTAGACAAGAGAATAGTTGGCACCTATGTACAGATACGCGGTCTCATGATATACGACAATGGCTTCCCGATACATTGAGAATACATACGTTACCTACGTAATATCCTACGGGAAACTTTCGAGACACTCACTACGAGTTCGTGGAGGATAGGTAATGTGTGAATATTTATACAAGAAAGTAGATGTGTGTTATTTCGTTTTACTTTTTAAATTGGTGAGAAGTAAGTGCAAGTTTAGATGTAAAAATTGTGACTGCATATACAGTGTGGAAAAAACGAACTGGACCTAAGGTCATACTCAAAGTGCCATTCTATTATCAAATTCCAAAATATTGTAGGGGTTTGACCACGTGACATTAATACTTTTTCAACAATGTATATAGGTTTCGTAAATGCATTTCTTGTGCAAATGGCTCAAGAAATGCATTTACGAAGCCTATATACATTGTTCGAAAGTTAAAAATTACGCACCACATAATGGAATGTGTGGTAAAATAGGTACTCTCACCTAAGTACATGTTTTACCGCATACTCCGTTGTATAGTGCAGTGCGTATTCTTTACCGTTTTTTTTTAATTTCTATAAAAAATAATAAGAATTCCACCAAGCTTGTGCTCTATACGTTTGTCTCATTTTAATACTAAAGAGAAAATGAGAGAAGATAAATAAAAATAAATTAAAGATGTGGTTCTAATTTTCACTACGCGCATGTGGCGCCCTTTGCAAATTCGTGCCATTTTCTTATTAGAAATGTCTAAGATTGTTGCGACTTTACGCCTGATATCTAAAAGCAAAAAGTTTGTTTCATTACTAATTGTACTGTTTTCTCGCAAATGTGTCAAAAAACGTTGTATGACACATGAGTGGAAATTGGTTTTTACAAACTCGTGACTATGGTAAGTCCCCGACTTCGTCTCGGGCTTACATTCGTCTACTCGTTTGTAAAAACCAACTTACCGTAGTAATATCATAAGTAACTATTATTTAAATAATTAAGACTTCCTTTCAGCAAAAGTTCAATAATTATCTCAAGATCATTTTTTCACCCTGTATGTAAAAAATAAAAGAAAAGAAAGAAAATGCGTTTATTCCGTCAGAAATGACGCACAAAAATAACATAAGATTAAAAGAAAGTTAGCGAAGTTAACAATATTTCAATTTGACCTGATTCTGACGTGACGTATGTTCTAATCGAGGTTCTAATAGCACAAATTTAGTTGATTGGGTGATTAAGTACACACATATCGGATCTTACATAACCAAGTAATAATGGAGAACGACAGGGGTAATCGGGGTCAAAGACGAATTGTTTGGAGAATTAAGAGGTTTGTCGTCGAAGGTCAATAGTGTCCTTACACTATAGTTTTTAACCTACTTTAAAAGGAGGATGTTTGTTACCTCATATCTCCGCCATACAAAAACGGATTTGAAAAATTCATGTTTTATGTGAAAGGATAACTATACTTTCCTAATGGTTCCATTGAAATTTCATCAAAATCGATTCAGTAGTTTGATTTATAATCAAAATGCTGGAAAAATTGTCATCCATGTATATGAAATTACGTATTTTGCTTTCCCGTGACTTTCCAGTGAATAATATAATAATAAAAAAATACAATTTCGGAATTCGGTGTGAAAATACGAATAAACCAACAAAAACGCCGACTTCCGAAAGTGTGAAGTGTGTTTATTTTATTTGGAAGTCGGTTGTTTTTTTTTGTAAAAAAGCTTTTTTTAAATAATAATTCTCCTGATCAAATTTCGGTTACTGTGGCCATAAGCGGATATAAACCAAGTACACAGGAGGTGCTATAGTGCACAAGTGTGTGCGCAAACACAGAAGCACTCTTAGATTCGTGACAATCTAAGAAGTCGGATTTCACAGCTGAGTAGAGAGGAATAGAAGATCGCTTTACCAGTAAATGCAAAAAGATTTATTTTATGTCTCTTTCATACTTACTAATTAAGCAATGTTGTATCCTGCTGTCAAAGCCGAATTTTCAGATTGTCACGAATATAGTTCCAATGCTTTCGATGGTATGACAATATGACACGAATGAGGTGAGACTAGGCGCAGAACCAAAGGCTTTAACTAATTCCGAGGTACGGGGTTTTTAGAGCATAAACTTCTGAACTCCGGGAGGTTCTGTGAAAAACTTAATCACACTTTGCCCGAGCTCGGAATTGAAACCTTAGGATCCCATACTCACCAGTTGAGCTTGCGATAACTTGGGCTACGAGGAAGGTCAAAAGAGTATTCTATATTACTTTATAAGTATAGTCAACCAACAAGTCACAAACGAGGACAAGACGTCAGAAAATGAATGACGAGGACTTGTGAAAAGCACTACAACTCCTCATAGCAACTAGTTACGTGTTTAAACAATAATTATACAAGTTGTGAATATGTTACGAGTTGCGACATACATTATGAAAGTTGTCATTGTCAGTGCGTGTATTGGAACGAAGGAGTAACTTTCAAACGCATAAGGGATCTCGGGACTGTAGAGATTGTGGGGAGGCAAAGTTTTGACAACCACGTCACTATCAGTTAATAACCTGTGGGGATGATCTGAATTTATAACGACATATTGCTCTTGATACGACAAATGTATAGAACTTGTACAAATATTAATTTAAAGTAAGTTTAATCTAAATTGTTTGGAGTTAAGCGAAATTGGTCCTTTTGAAAATGTAGATGGAGTGTGTTGTTAGTAGTGTAAGATGAAATAATAAATCATAATCAAATGTTGAGTAGAGACGCGTGTGGAAAGCAATTTAATATTAGAACAACCGTGGTAGATGCTGGCATCAGCAACCTTAGAAGTGAGAAATTTTATTGAATTTCAACACAATTAATTGAAAACTGCACTCAAAGAAAGTTGGCACGTATCTCATTAGTTGGAACCATGATAGGTTGTTTAAATACTAAATCGGTACAATTACAAATACTCATAAAAATAAGGCATGAGCCACGAATGAAATTCTCCATATACAGAAGTAAACATTCAACTATATTCCACAAGCTAGTTTTTCAAACATTACCAGAAGACAATACCTAGGCAATGAGCATAGTCAAAATATCCAAGTTACACTTGAAGTTTGGTAGCCGCATATCACTCACAGAGACTGAACACATTTCGCAAGCTTGAAATAGAAATAAGCAGAGTTTACGTAAATGCAGGAAAAGTTGGGCCTGGTTGCATAAGGATGATAGCATGCATGCCTAAATGTTTTATTTACCTGCTAGCACACGTATACAATGAAAGTCTTGGTAAATGCGATAAAGAATCTAAATAAATCTTTTAAGAATGTTACGAATCTTTAGTTTCAGGATTTTCTAACTCTTCTAGCTTTTTAGAATTTAAATTAAATATCATACAAAAAATATATACATTTTTGAAGACCAAAAAACAAAAGTGACAATCGTTTTATAAGACTCCTCTAGAAGGGAGAGGTAATAAAATTGATGAATTTATAAATTCAAGATTTTTGTTGATGAGATGTAGTAGACACTGTAAAAATAACTACAAAAAATATCGTAGGTTAATTTTTTGGTTAAGATAAAACTTATATTTTTGTTTTGTCTTACATTCTGTTTTACTTGTAAATAAAAAAAAACATAAGCACTAAGACGCATGACTCAACAACGTTCGAATCAAAAACGTCTAACCTAAAATAAAAGACAAAACAGCTCAGCACGTAGAACTTAACAAAGCGACAGACGTAGGCAATCGTAAAGTACACGCGATATTGGATACTAATTCCGAATGAGATAGCTATTGCACCTGTGCACCGACTAGCACGCCGTGTGAAATATGACTATGGGTTTTAGATCAATACACAACGTATTTATTTCATGTCATACGAGACAAAATGCATTTGAATGACAAAGTATTTCGAGTATTCCACTTTATTTGTCATTTTACAAGTTTCAAGCATGCTGTTCATGCATGAAAATAGTAATATTATCTACTAAGCTTTCTTTTTATCTATACTAATCACACATAATAAAATAAGCATTCCCAGAACTAGAAGCTTCATTACCGAGTCACAAGTGAACTGTTTGTGATTACAGACATAAAGAAAAATCCTTGACAAGAACTGAAATTAAATATTCAGGCTTTTACCGAAGACTACTGTCAGTAAAAGACAAGAACTGTACAGGTAAGTTCTGAGTAAATAATAAGCAGTTGCGATAACTATCATGAGAATACAAATATGCCAGTCAAACGACGAGTACGACAGTATGACAGGTTTCAAATAAATTAGCCTGTCACGTATATAGGAAGGGAAGACAATAGTTACGAACATTTAATTGAGTGAACACACAGTCGGTGGGCTGACGTAACAAATTACAGACTCGGGTAACTCGACTTGGATTAAAAATTTAGGCTCAAAGGAGCAGTTCCTTGAAAATCAATTTGTCAAGAAACGAACGTACAGTTCACCATTATTTGTTGGCGTAAATATTGAATTGATTTTGAAACATATAAAGAAATAGATTTTTCATAGAAAAGCGATTAATTTTATTTTACGACACACGAAATAAATTACTTTCGTTGCTTAACCTGTCCAATTACTTCAGAACGTTATAAAAATAATCGCTTTTCCAGAAAACTAACAGCTCAGTAACTTACGTAGGAAGTGAAGGATCATCCCGACCCACGCGTGTCATTGTTTTATTATACATCCGACATTTAATCGAAACCTACACTCCCAGTATTATTCCAGGTTTAAATCAGTTTTTCAAGCATCTCTTGGGATCTCAAGATCAACGATCTCGTTAACATAAATCGTGTCTAAGATACGAAAATATCTCGCGACCCGTAGAGGGAATTAAAGATGTGATATCAAAGTAAAGTTTCATCAGTATGGTACGAGCAACGTGTGAAAATTATAAAGAAAACTCCCAAACACAGTAACCGTTCATCGTACGCTAACACAAATACACACTTTGGAAACTAAGTCAATTTCCACATACAAAATAAGTACACTTAGTTTCAAAGTTGTTTGTATAAAATTTTACGGGCAGCTGCATTCATGTAATGCACAAAAATGGTTATGCGGCGTCGGTGTTCAGCCGAATGCGGCGTTGCATAGATTATAAAGTGATTTTCCGAAGTGCACTCAGCGAAGCGGCGCGGGAGTTGAATTTGCACCATTATTATGCCATAAGCATTATTGTGTGATGACACAAAAGCTTGTTGATCTATCGTCATGAATAATTATATTACAAAGAGGAAAATGATACTGGCATTTTGATTGTGCTTTGCGAGAATGGACGTTGCAACCGTTTGTGTTTTGAAATTGGGTGATGATTTTCACGGTTTTATTTGAGGCTCTTTGGTTAATGCAATAAGGTTTTTACTGTAAAAATCTAATTAATCTGTCTGATATATTTCCTAAAAATATTAGACACGTTGTACACGTGTATTTTTTTCTTTTTAAAGATGGTAGAATTTTTTCTCTGGTAAAAATTCTACCATCGCAGTGACGTCACTCGTGTTTTCGACGCACTGTCTCATCTTCATTTTTTTGTTTGCGAGAAAAAATGCGTGTCCAATGTTTTTTGGAAATCTATCTTGCGAACCAATTGCATTTTTTCAGTAAAATACCCTATTCGTGGTAATGGAATGTTGAACACAATACGTGTTCTTTGTAATTTCCGTGCAGTGTAAAGACAGATAATTTCAGTATAATAGCAGGTTTGTTCGCGCCGACGCTCGACGGTGTATGCCTAACGCGGGACCGCCACTTATCAAGTGTTCTAGACCGTTTATTACACACTTTTAAAATCTATTATTCAATGTGTGGGTTGTTTCGCGATAGTTTCCGTCGAGTTTGAACCTAGTGATATAATATTGTATTTATGATGTTTGTTGGGGGTATATTAGCTGGTGTTTTAGACACAAAGTTAATATCGATTATGTTTTTGAAGCGAAATTAAATATTGGTTGGTTAACACATTCCAGGCAGGCATTTATAAATGGGCTTAGACGAGTGATTCTGGGTACTTTGTTTTTAGTGATAATAAAAGTTGTTGAATATAGGTATGTATGTGTAGAAAGTAGCTATTTAATTGGTTTGCTCATGGTAAAATAAACTAAAAACCCATTTACAAGTTTTTATTTAGCTTGTTAAATTAATATTTCATTATTAGGTTTGTTAATTCTTGTTAATTCCATGCCTCAATTTGTTCGTACTACATACTCTCAACATTTAGACCAATACCTCTAGAATTGGTCAAGGTTACCGACATAGCCCGAAGGATCGCCAAAATTAAAGTGGCAGTAGGCAGGGCACATTGCTCGCAGAACAGATGGTCGATGGGGCCGAAAAGTTTTGGAGTGGCGACCGCGTACCGGAAGACCAGCAGCGTTGGAAGGCCTCCCACAAGGTGGACCGATGACCTGGTGAGGGTCGCGGGTAACCGATGGATGCGAGACGCACAGGACCGGTTGTTGTGGCGACACTTGGGGGAGGCCTATGTCCAGCAGTGGACGTCTTTCGGCTGATATTATGATGATGATGATGATGATGGTCTAAAGGTAGGTTTTTCTGACACAAGCATTCATCAAGGCCGCATGATGAATGGTAACATATTGAATGGTAACACAGCTAGCACAAGAAGTACCCCTACCTGCTACTTATACCTCCCTATCACCACTACCCTCCTATTTCACGCATCATTTAGACAGCATCTCAAAAACTAACTAATTCCAGAAAGATTACCCCAAAATAAAGGAAAAAAAGCGTAATCGAGTGGAATCGAGGCAAAACTTTTTAGATCAACACGAAACCCTTATGATAACTACAGGGATGTGTACAAAAGTTGTAAAGGTCCGTATGAAAACCTCCCCTAGTTTGTGTTCGCGGTAAAGTTTCGAGTAAACAGCACTGGAAACTTGGTCAACTTATTTTAGGACACAAGTTTTGCTAGTTCAGTTTTTGTTGGGTATCAGCGGAAAAATGTTACGCGGGAATACTGATTTAAATGTCATCTTTTTTCAGGGTTCCGTACCCAAAGGGTAAAAACGGGACCCTATTACTAAGACTCCGCTGTTCGTCTGTCTGTCTGTCACCAGGCTGTATCTCATGAATCGTGACAGATAGACAGTTGACATTTTCACAGATGATGTATTTCTGTTGCCGCTGTAACAACAAATACTAAAAACAGAATAAAATAAATATTTAAGTGGGGCTCCGATACAACAAACGTGATTTTTTTGGCGTTTTTTTATAGTTAATGGTACGGAACCCTTCGTGCGCGAGTACGACTCGCACATGGCCGGTTTTTAGAACTACCTAGACCTTGACTTCGAATACGCTTGATGAAAAGCGATCGATGAAGTTTTCGATGCCTACGAGCTCAGAAAATGCCTGTGTGAGTTCCTGAACGATTTGCTCTATCTTTTTTCATTTTTATTGTGACTGTTATAAGAAGAAGTTTATGGAGAAGAGGTAACGGATTATAAAATGTCATGAAAAGGAACACAAATAAGTAATCATATCTAATTTACCAATGAAAATCCAAATTACTTATTGATTAAAGCCATACGCTTCCCACCAAAATAATTATGTAAAAAAAAAATGAAATAATAATTTATTGTGCACTTAAAAGTTGAAG
Organism: Melanchra persicariae; assembly: GCA_947386135.1. Lineage (NCBI taxonomy): Eukaryota > Metazoa > Arthropoda > Insecta > Lepidoptera > Noctuidae > Melanchra > Melanchra persicariae. The sequence goes on from OX376659.1 coordinate 9,418,008, forward strand.
TTACAGACACTGTCTACTGCTCTCATCGGTCTGGAGTAGTTGCTTAGAAACAAATAGGTATGGTATGTTGGTGTTAACAGATACATAAATCATGGGGGCTACTGGATTTACAAAATGTTTGTGCCTTTGCGGAAATCGAATTCGAAACCCTTATCACAAAATATGACCAACATAGGTACTGCTACGCCAATTTGACCCATAACTGCAGTCAATTGAAGGTATCCTGAAAAAAACTGTAAGAGAGCTATGCAAAAAACAAACACAAAATTTACTTTAGAAGATAGAGAGCGAATAAAAAAAAAAAAACGGTCCGACGAATTAAGAACCTCCTCTATTTTGAAGTCGGTTAAAATTACCGGTATACAAAGTCATTAACGTAAAACACAATTACTACAGAGAAGAGAGTAAACCAAGTAATTATAAAACCCAATAAATCTAACAACAATAACGGTAGAACGTTATGAGCACAAAGAATGAGACACAAAGACAATTTAGCGCGCCCGTTGGCAACACCGGAGCTAAAAGAACAAGTGTGATCAGACTAAAAAATAAAATAAAAGCACGGGCCGTTTGTTACCTGTTCCGTGCAATACAACCATTTGTACCTACCTAATAGGAGATTTAAAATACATCGTATTCATCTCGTAAAAAATGCGATAAGCCCACCTTATTGATTGTACCCATTTAAAATGAAAACGTGAATCTGTTTTTTCGTCACAGTTACCAAATGAGGTGGAAAAATGAAGTGTAATCACCATAAAGCTCCTTGTAACGAGTATTGGATAAAGATAAAACATTAAAAAGTAATTTGGAAATTATTTGAATTGTGACGTAAAATAAGATTTTCTTGTTAAGTCTTAGAAAAAATATATTATTCTTGGTACACACCTGAGGGCCAATACTACATATTTTTAAGCGCATTTCAGTCGCAATATGTCAAAAAGCCTCCATTTCCATACATTTTTAACAGATTGCGACAGAGTTGCGAATGCGAACGTTGCTTAAAAATTAGTAGAATTGGTACTCTGTTTGAACAAAACAATATTCGTATGCTCAGCAAGGCAGCATATAGTAAAACATTATTAATAATAATAGCAATGTCCAACATTTTACTTAATTTTCTACGCTGGAAAACTAAAAGCTAACTAAATATTTTTGTTCGAAAATTAATAACTATAAAGTTATTAATTTTCGAACAAAAATATTTTTAAGATGAGGTTAAAAATACTTGAGATATTAATAATTTGGTACTTAAAAGTAACCGTAAGTACTTTAGCGTTCGCTAACTTTTGCGTGAGTGTTTCGAACTAAAATTTTGTTAAAACTATAAAATGAAATCAAACCCAAATGCCATAATCCCAATACCCATTTTCCACTATAGCCTTTTAAGCCACAATATTGAAAAAAAAACGCACAAATACTACAAACAAAGTACCGCGTCATTTGTTTCCAATACCCGTCCAATCCGCTACAGCTATTTGTAACAGAATAGATATAAATTGGTGGTTGCAGCAAATATGAATCGTTTGGTCGATTTCGTTCATTCGTCGCAAGTCGCATTCGCCCTATCAATCGCGTACATGTGATTTCACTCAATTTTTGAAACTGACGCGCCCTAAGAGGAGGGCAACATTACTCATAGTGCAGATAACGCCCGACTTTGCACTTTGTATTTATTTTATTTATTGCTCTGTGAAAGCATTGTGCTGTAGTGTTGCTGGTTTCAGTTTTTTGCTCTGAAGAGTTTATTTTTTAATCTGTTGATTGAAACTTTTAAATTTATAAAAGCTTTCGTTTTGTGAAAAATCTGTCTGTGAATAATTTAGGTTAGACTCATTCGAGATAATTTTACTGTTTTAGCATCTGTATTTTTTCAAAAATAAATAATTGTAATGGTTTCTTTCAAAATTATCATGTTAATTGCACCAGTTTTCAAAAACAGTTTTTTTTCCGACGAATAAATCCCAATGAGCTTCTAACCAATCCGGCAGTTAATTAAATCAATTTCCAAAGGGAATTAATATTCAGTCATATTTAAATGCGCAACTATCTCTGTTTTGACAGTGCTCTGTACAAAAGAGTCCCGACGAACGGGATCAGCGCGGTCCTGTGTCCCCTCCCTACGTAAGTATAGATGATATATTTTCAATTTTTGGTTTCCTATTAGTGCGAATTTTCGACTCTGTGTGATTTATTTTTATTGCGGGACGTGAAACAGATATATGTTCGATAAGTGTTTCATTTTCAATGCAATTTAGTTGCTATTTTGTGGTTTTGTAAATATAGTTACGGATGTAGATTCGTACTGAAATGTATAAATTTCAGTTTCGTTACAGGTTACTGACTTTCAGCGGAATTTTAATCACTTATGACATTTAAAATAAATTATCAAATTAAATACCTGCAATCAACTGTCAATTTTACCACAGTTTATATTTAAAAGAAAGAGCAGAATATTTAAAATCGCTATGCATGTTACAAAGCAGTTTTAAAATTGAGTCTCCCGCAAAGTGAATCTCATTATAATTCCATTTTCATATTTTTCTATGCGGCTATTAAATCCAAAACTCTACAGTGTCAGAACTGCTATAAAACGTGTGTAGGGTCAAAACGACCGCCAATACATCATAAAATTATATGAAAGTCAAGAGCAGGGAAAGTGAGAGGTGAACAGACCACACTGAAAATTTATTGCGGTCTGCTTTCGATACCTATTGTGAAAAGTTGGCTTTATGAGTTTTTAAAATAATTTTCATGAAAATAACTCCACTTATCGTCGCATCGCGGGGTCTCAAATAGCATCCATTTGGTCGTTGGTGCGAGGCTGGTCAGAATGTAAGTACCTAATAAATAATAAATCTAAAGTGGTCGCATAAAGTCGTGGTGAATTTTATTTTGAATTTCTACTACGGAATATTCTTTGAAGTTAAAACTCGTCATTGGATGGGATCTGAAGGCGTTCGGTTAGAAATTTGTAGACGTCGTGAAAATCTTCGTTCACGTTATGGCGTCATTTGGAGTCGCTACCCGTGAAATTTGTCGCGGTTCCTGCTAGCAAGGAAGTGCGTTATGTACTGGATGCATGCAGCTGCAAGTAGAATGGACGCTTAATACCGTCTCGTTGAGTTTGTCGTCGTATAAACCGGCGAAATAGAAATTTAAAGAGCATCAGTGTACAATGTTAGGAAAATTGCGAGTCTTGGGGAATGCAAAGGAGTTAGTTTCAGCTTCAGCCGAACTGGATTACTCCGAAATAGTTTTTCGTAATTTAAAACTATTTTGTTCCCAAGCATATTTCCAAGCTATAGAAACAGAAATGCTTGAATTTTCTCACGAAGAAAACAAAGTGAAAATGTAAACTTGTCCTGCACCAGTGTAATTTATCACTGAGAACATTCAATTCTGTCGCATTTATCTGTAACACAAATATGTTAGGGACCTGTTGGAGATCTGTTGCGTCGCTGGCTGCTGTCCAAGGCTCATGTTGGGATCACTTCGAGTGGGGTGGGTCTTTAGATAATAGCTCGCATTTCGTTGCATGTGCTCGGGAGTGTTCGCTGTGATACCCTGTTGGCTACGTAATGGAAATCGTCCCATAAAATAGTCTCGTCCCGTTGTTTATTTTACACTTGTCTGCGTTGGAATAGAGATTTTGCTCTCTAGATGTTCGCAGATAAGCGTCGGGAAATGTACGGGCAGTGACATTAAAACTGTTTCTTTAATTAATGTTTTTTTAGAAGTTGCACTTATAAATGTGGCATTGGTCTTTAGAAGCGTACCGAAAGTGAATTTTCTAAACGAAATATCAAGGCAGTACTCTAAAACTGATCAGGCTGACATGTTTCTTTATCCTAATTCTTTGGCACAGCAAGGCAATTAAGTTTATCTATTTTACACCATACTGGAACCCTTTTTATGGATGGGAAATCATCAAATGATTTCTCCCGCTCTGGGCGGAGCGGAAGGAAGTGTCAGACTCTTACTGACTAAAACCCATCCGTGCTCCTCCTAGTGCGCTTTGCTTTCCAGGGCTGCGGTAACTCTTTCGAACATAATCGGCAACTACTGGAACCCTATATTAGTTCTCTCGCAAACATACATCACACATCTACACCTTTATGTACATTGTACAAAGGTACACATTTGCGAATCCTTCTGGGAACAAACGTAGGTGCACCTACTTTTAATAGAAGGATTAGGCTCAGGCGTTAGAATGCTTTTATACGCCCACTGCTACTAATAGCACCTAGTATTAAAAAAAACGTTTCATATTTTCCGCCTACAGATTCTCACTAGCTGTCACACTATGGAGGAAAATATCAGGCACTCGTGACGTCATCAAAGTCGTCATTTTTCTATGTTTTTTCGCGTAGGAAGACGAGTATAGTTACAACTTTCCAGTAATATGTAGGCTAGACAAACTAATACATGAACATAGCATGATAGCATATACTAACAAAACCAGATTGCGCAATTGAAAATGATCAAGATGGTAGTATTTTGCTTAATCCTAGTACGGACGTACGTAGTAGTCAACCAACACGCAGTGTTGAGGTGGGTAATATGTTACGAAGTGAGCATTCGCGCAGTCAGTACGTGGAAACAAGCGCGAAAATGTGCATGTTACATGCGTATGTGTTTTGTGTTACCCGGATTTTAGAACACGGCGTAACATAACATGCTCGCTGCAAATGTTACATTACGGCTTGTAATACTGCTGAGTACCCAGTTTTAGTGGTAGCAATTTGACATTGACAGCGTTTTCAAAATGTCAGCAGTGTCTAGTGTCTGTGTAGTCAGGTTAGGTTAGTTATCGTAGTGCTATTGACCAAACGTTGTACTATTGATCAGCTGTACTTTGATTGTTTTTGGAAGTGGAACACTATAATTATGATTATTAAATTTAGGAAGATAATATACCTAAGTAATTTCTTATAATAAGCATTAATACTCACATATAAGACCCAATCCTTCGGGCTGTGCGCGTTGGTCCCGCAAACGTAGAGTCGCGAGCCATCGCCCATCGGCTGGATCACGCGAACGTGGTTGCGACAGTCGAAATGCTGGAAGAAAACAATACAAATTAGTAGTGTTGATTGGTCTTTTTGACTATCATAATAGAGTATTCTCTGGAACATTTATTTAATATTACAGGCACTTTGACATTGGGCGGGTTTTTGTATCGAGTGTTTTGAATTCAGGTTTTCGTACGTGCACGGTATGTGTCAAACACTGCTTTAAATCCAATATTTGTCAGGTTTTCAGGCCAAAATATGTAGACTTTGAGAATTATTCAACTTCAAATGCTTAATTTAGATATCGGGTGATTATTTGGGTTCCTTATTTTTATTTTTTTTTACCGATATCATGCAGTGAGTGTAAAAGATAGTCTTAAAAAGGCTTCATTAACAAACTCATCCAATTTAGTTGTAAACTTAAATGAACCGAATGAGACGCCAACGAAATATAAAACACTTTCCATTGTCAGCACGTAACAAAAATAAACTGTAATGCAAACAATCGGAACGAATCAATGGGCGAGCGATGCGCAAACCTACCTCGGGCAAAATTCATTGGAATAATAGTAATTCGAAAGTACGTGGGTGTGTATGAGTATTCACAGCCTGTGATTATGCAAATTTGCCTTCGACATAAATATTAAACGGGGCATTCATATTCCGGACGACAGAAATGCATTGCTCGCTTTACCGGTTAAAACACTGCTATATTGGTCCATTTCAGTTCATTACGGTTCATTAAAGTTCCATTTTTTTTCAGTGTTTTTTTTTGTGTTTTAATGGGTTTGGATTTCTGTTTTAGTATTCATAAAGTTTGTTTGGTTTAGTTTTCTAGTTTGACTAGGTATATAAAGAAAAAACATTTTTATATGACCTTGATTTTAGTGACGATTCCAATGTTTCAGAAATGTCAAACAGTCAAAGAGTCGAAAATCTTTGTTCTCAATACTCGCATTTACTAAGACCTAAATACATTTATCTACACTCACAACGTAATGTTCCAAATATGAGTTCAAAAACGAATGCATAAATACATACTTTTTTTTCGTGGATAGGTAAAATTTAAAAAAAAAACCATTACAGTTCAACATTTTCCTTCGATTTTTAAACAACTGCATCATAAAATAACTTTTTAATTTTTATAGCACACTTTTTCTTTTTAATTTTTGGCGCGGGCTCATTGACTTAAGTCAATGAGCCAGCTTTTATCTTTGTCTATGTTTGAGCGCGCTGCGCAGTCATTCGAATACGCAATGAGAATATCCGCCATATTGGAATTAACTATTTTTCCACTTATTTTATTTCAACAGTATGAGTGAAGATAAAATAGTGTATGCAACGGCATATAATTAGGTATTAAAACACTCGTGTGATGCTATTATCACACTCGGCTACGCCTCGTGTGATAAACCCACACTCGTGTCTTAATAACCCTTTTTATATGGTCGTTGCATAAACTACTATTATGTTTTCCCAAATAAATAAAATGAAAATTTAACAAAACAACACGGCAAACTTTCATAGAGCGAACATGAATCAAAGTGTTTATTCAGCAGCATATTGGTATGTGGTCTTCGTGGTCACTCGTCAAGCTCAAAACTAATTTTCTCTACGTCAGAATGAAAACTCCAAACGGCGCACGGATACTCGGATAAATCCGATCGAAACACTGCCCCATAAAAATAGGAGAATTGAAGTATTTTCCTCTTTTTTAAAACATTACGGCTTCTATCATAGTCCTTCGTTATTGTAGTTTTATGAACGAAAATAGTTTTTAATTTTATCAAAGCGAAGACTAGGCCAGAATTTTGAGTGGATGGAAAATTATTTCGAAACATCTTTTGTGTAGTTATAATTATGGACGAGATAGTTTTAATTAATTTGACATTATGAACTGTTTAGGAAAGAAAGTTAGTTTTGAAACGACCTTATAATGTAAATTGGGAGAAGGTAATTTTTTTCATGTTGTTGCGGAAAACGTTTTCTTTTTAATTCAATATAGCCGAAACTCAATGTAGCGTTTGATAAAATCATAATTTTATTGAAAGGAGATTTAACGGATGGTAATAAAATTGTCGTCGGTCGAGAGGGTCGCTGATAGCTGATGGATGCGAGACGCACAGGACCGGTTGTTGTGGCGACACTCAGCCTATGTCCAGCAGTGGACGTCTTACGGCTGAGATGATGATGATGGTGATGAATAATATTGTTTTACTTAACAAAAAAATAATATTATTATTATCGTTAATGAATCACATTAATATTGCGATTTATTTGTAGTTATAATTTACACAGTCATTAGTATTTTAGTACGAAATTCATTGATTTATTATTGAGTAACGATTGCCCAATTGCTTTATAGAATATTGAGTTAGTTACCTTCGCGACAGTAGAATTCAGGATCGGATTTTTATCACTTTGAGGTAAAAAAAAAACGTATTTATTTGAGTAGCGAAACAAAAAGTTTACGCACAGACCAATATATCGTTGCTCATTGTTTGAGTGAGTAGACTTGATAACGAACCATAATAATATTACCGTCTACACACAAAATCAGTGAACGTAGTCAAACTCGATTTGCAATACGCACGTGTAAGTAAGCAATTAACCGAGTGCTTTGTTTGTTAATAAAAGTTTCGCCCGGTTTCTTTGCTTCGGCCGCGCGGTAACTTTCCACGAGATTGTTCTAAAGTAATTATCGGATTAATATACTGGGAGCGCTCAGCCGTCGTACTGACGTGAACACAGAACTGTTTTGCACTCAGAAACAATCAGAATTAAGCAAGAGAACAATCAAGCTCGCGTCTAAGTTTCTTTTAACGGCACTTAGTCGGTGGCGCTCGCATAACTCCACTCGGAACTAATGCCTTCGATTGGACCATTTCGTTAATTATTCGCCACTTTGTACGTAAGTAGATTTACGGCGGGCTTTCCTCGCGTTTTTCTACCCAAAAGGTTCTCTTCTTGTTTTTCTATAATGGTTTTTATTAGGAATTTAAGAGCGCTGATTTGCATTACCAATGCGGAACATTTTATTGCTTTTGCCACGATACTCGTACACAAAACTCGTAATAAGTACTGGGAAATTAAAAGAAAATGTATTGTAAGTAGGGTTTGTGAGTGTACGTCTGAAACGCGGTTTGGTATTATTTATGCCGTTTTTCTTTTTAGGCTTTGCGTTCTTGGTCAAAAAGTTTTTATTGCATACTAATTTATACGAAACCATGGAATGAAACACGGACTTTCTGTCTGAGCTGTGTTTTTAATAAATGAATAAAACGAGATGGCAAAGCGAGTTTGCCAAAGGGAAAGGACAAAGCAGTTTGGATTTCTTATATAGTAGAGATATTATACATCTCTCATTTTCTAAAATACCGAGTCTCTGATTTACCTAAGCCAGTGAATTTTCCTTAATAGCGTCACAAAGAGCGGTGGAGTTAAAACAACAAGGAGATCGTCGGCCCGGTGGCCGCCTTAAGGAATTCGCCGACGGCATTTTTCCAGCCTTTTTCGTGTTACGACATCGTGTTTAGAGAAAAGAAAACTCGCCGACAGCGAGAAACTTTGATTATAGCTTTCACGAGTGGCCGTTCCATTCGCGATCGAGGTGATAGACTCGGGGATATTTCTTTTTTATAGCCCTCTTTGATACTAATAAAACAAATTTACTTTTTTCTCCATTGGAAGAGTTGGAGTGGGTAGCATGTGGTCTATTGCTTTTCTTTCACACTATTGCGGAAGTTTGACCTTTTACTTGCGTGCTTTGTGCTACCGCGATATTTTGTTATAGTACCTTGTAAATTTGTTTTCGGCAGTTCTTGAGTCTCTCCGCTTCGGTACACCTTTTAGAGGCACAAAGAGGTTTTACTGTTTACGGTAAGACTTTATACATTTCGCATGAGACAGCCCATTTCTGGTTGCGGCTTTATGACTCTCTTATTAGATATAAACGTATCTGAGTGAGTCAACAAAGAGTTATAAATATATACGACACCATACGCTGAGTCGTCGCTACTTTTATAGCGAGGACGTAGAAATAAAACTGTGGTTATAGCAAAACCGAAAATTTTTAATATGGCTAGAGGGCAAAAATAAAGGAAACCATTCAAGTGTAACGGTTCGTGTAGAGTGGGTATTATCGAATTAGTGGATGACGTACCGAGGGAAGTCGCAATAATCGCTGTTCCCGATCTTCGAGACAGCCTCCGACCGCCGAGAAATAAAACAAATATTGCTTTTACGTTGGGATTGTAAATCAAAATTAACGGCCTTAATATAGCGAGGCAGAGCATGGCTGTAAGCCCCCTGCTATGAAATATGCTCGCCGCCCGCCGCTCACTGTTAAAAATGGGATTAACCCTTGATGGAAATAGTGCTAGTTGTATGTAATTTTGCGAGAAATGTGAAAGTTTTATTCTCATTTGTGTAGGATACTAAGCAGTTAATTTACTTAGCGCGTAATTAACTTACCTCTGATTTTCCTTTAGATACGCATTGTGCCACGTTGCTAGGCTCCAAGTTTATGGAATCTCTCTGCAAACAAAAAGGTACAGTTTAATGTGAATTCTTTGAAGATTATTTTGTAAATTCTTCAGGTATATTTTGTGATTTTTTGATGCTAATAATTTGTTAACATATTTTTTTAGTCGCACTCCAAAAGCTCATTACTTTCTATACTTAAATGTTTTATTTTATAACTTACCTCACAGTGTGATGAGCTTATGTTATTCATGTTCAGTCGATACAGCCGATCCCTGAAAAAAAAAGTATCATAAGAAAAGCATAAAACGAATGTTGTAAAACTCCTTTAACTTGGGCTATTTGAATGGAAAAGTTTAGTCAATTTACTGCGGACTGGAGGGGATACGTTACAAAGTTGCGTAAAAGTTACCATAACGTTTATAGAAGAATCGTTTTATAGCTCAAAATGCGGCTGTATTATACCCCGAATGAAATTAGTTGCCTTCGTGACACACACGATTGACCTATATCACCTCTTTTTATTGAATCACTGATGTAGGTTGACCCTCCTGACTCCTCAGAAACTTTATGTAGAGAACGTTGGTTGAGTAAAACTATGAATTACCAGGGGTCAATGTGGAATGGTGGATGGTTAACCGTAGTCAACCGAAGGTGAAGCTGATACGGTGGCACTCGTAAAAATAGCTATTTGATTGTATTGGACCGATTGGTTTTTGTTTTGTGCCGGGAAAATGATGGATACGTGTGGATTTGAATTGAAGATCAAAATCGTGTTTGATTTTGTTGTGTTGAACTACGAATGTATACAACCTTTGTAAATTAAATCTGTTTTCTTGATATGGTGTGCAGAGAAGGTATCTTTAAAATAAGATATATTGTTCTTTTGGCGCAACTTTGTAAATACGTACTAGTCAAGTAGTACAGAGCGGTGGAGATTATTTTATTAACCGACTTTTAAAAAAGGAGGAGGTTCTCAATTCGGATGTTTGTATTTTTTTTTTCTTTTTTTATGTTTGTTCGGGTATAACTCCGTCGCTTGCCAACCGATTTAAAAAAAAAAAAAAAAATATGTGGAAAAATCATCCATGTACACGAAATTGCGTATTTTTGCTTTCCTGTGACTTTCCAGTGGTGTTGTTAGGTGTGGGGTACCACTAAAAAGTGAAAAATAAAAAACTTTTTCACAAAAAAAAGAAACCGACCGAGTTTTTTTTTATAAATCAGTCAATAGCGTAGTGGAAAACCGTGTTACCCAGCTAATGCTGGGTAACACGGTACTTCTTGGCAAGACTGGAGACAAATTTTCTGGCTTCTGACAATCCGTAACGACTGCCAAAGATCAAAAAATGACAGCCGGGACCAATGGCTTAACATGCTTTCCAAGGCACGGAGGAAACATTACTTGAATTATCTTCCTATTAGGAAGATAATTCAAAAGAGAAGATTTTGAATTTATTATAAAAGTAATACTCACATTGCGCCCACATAAAGGGCATCCCTTTTGGAGTCCACGAAGAAGGTTCGGTAGTAGAGCGTGCCACAGGAGAATTCACGAACATGATCTGAAAAGATCGAAATTAAATATGAGTGTATGAACAACCATAAGTTATTTAAAATGACGGGTGTCGTTCTATCTTCAGTTATATGGTCATATTCTACTGTAAACTCCTTGGTTGTAATCACTGGCAGAAAAGTTAGTCGTTGGAACTTTGGAAGCGTCCAGCAGAAATATAAATAATATTTTAAATTAGGAATAGAAAAATAAGGTGTTTGTGTTTTATACCGAGTCATGCAGTAGCTAGCTTCTGGGCCTGATGGCGTAAATAAGTATTGAATTTATTTACGCCATCAGTCTCAGATCTATATCTATAAGTATTGCCAAGGGCGGAGCCTTATGGTGCTACAGCACCTAAGCCATCTAAAATAAAATAAATATTAGTATATGGAATTTCGTCAGACATAGGGTGTTGAGTGACACGGGATCTAAAGATTTTCAGCGTGCTTGATGTATCTATGGTTTCCGGAATTAACAGATGAAGACAGAGTTTCTGGGTCTACTACAAAGTGGTGTGTTAAAAAACAAAACTGTCACAGACATCTTATAATTATATTTAAAATTATGAAGTGGAAAAAGTTTGTTTGAAAAGTTTATCACTACAAAATACTGATCCGATTATAGAAATTCTTTTCCTCTGTAAACTTCCTCTATCACTGACTGGTATGCTAAACTGTTTATCCAAAAAAAAATGCGGTTTCTGTGGACCAAGGAGCCAAACCGCAAAAATAAGCTTATGCCACACTACATTCCTTGAAATTATTGTTATCTTACAATGTATTTCTAAAAAATATCGCGAAGCAAAAATATTCAATCATTTAGGTATTTACTCATCCCAATCCAGCTTCTTAGGTAAATTGAATAAAGCCACTGAGCAAGAAAAATCAAGTGCAAATACCAAATACCTTTTCATATTAGTTACATTTAATAAAAAGACGCCTCTAAGTAATATTTTTAAACATAAAAAGATCAAAGAGCTATTGAAAAGAGGTCGCATGTTTACAGATACGTCTCAGCTATTTGAGATCGTAACATCAAAGGTACATTGTTGGCGGGACTTTGAACTGGATTCAGTTTAAATATATTTTATAATGTGATTTTATGGCACATGCTAGCAATTTAATTTGTTAAAACTAATTAGTTGTGGTTGGTGGCTCTTATGTGTTCTATATAGTATAATTACTAGTCTTTTTAGTTCATCTTTGCAGTTTCAGTAAAATAAGTATAATTATGAAACCTACCACGGTTTCAAAAATTAACTTATTTTACTAAGTCTGAAACATAAATAAATTAGTTTTAGTTAATCAATAACTTACTTACATGACCTATCCATTTTTTAAACTAGTAGGACTAATCGCAAGTTCTTAAGATTTCATAAAACTAACTAGAAGTTAAGACAGAAAAGAAAATATACCACGGTCCACGTAATATTATATCAGAAATAAAGAAGAAGCATTTTCTAACAAAAACTTGTTTAACGTTACCTACACAAAAAAATCTATTTGGCTAATATTCAGTGCCTTTCTGAAAAACTGAAATATGAGTAAAAAATTGTTTGGTGCAAAATTGGGAATGTTCAAGTATTTTCGCCGGGAGCTCCTCTCTCTTCCGACGTCTATCACTTCATTGAATATATTTTTCACGAGGCAAGCCATCATGTCTGCCAGGCTCGACGGGTTGTGATCCCACGACCGAACATCGTCGACGGAACTTGTTTTGTGTTTATTTCAAAATTTTTCAAAATACTAACAGGAGTTCTTGTACGAATATTTTAATATTTAACAAGAATAAAAGACTGAATTATTATTTTCGTGACATGAGATATTCCAATAAAATGCCATTCCAATCATAAGAATACTTTCACAGCACAAAATATCATGATTGAAGCTAAAATAGCTAGTATTCCTTTTAGCGAAACCCAATGCTCAACATTTCAGTATGATAGAGAGACACAACCCGATGTCTACAGTATAATGTAAGTGGAGCCATAAAGACTTGACATTACGTAGATCCATCGAAATGTAGTTTGAATTGGAAAGGCGACATTGTAGGGAATCGGCAGGTGCCAGAGAATTCAGGAATCAGTATTGCTTGCAGACGAGACGCCGCTGGGACACCATTTGGAGCCTGTTGTTACAGCAATTTGCATATGCTTCGAGATGTAAGTTGGCCGTCTGACAGTTATTGTTATTTAGGAGACTACAGACACTGGTTACAGACAAGGAATTGATAATATAATCTCTTAAGCGTTCTGCGTACAAGTATTACACTTATTGACAAGAACTCGATTATGTACAATTTTAATATTCACCACGTCAACGTCACGTAATGTGAACAGTCTTTAATATTAAAAAGACAATGCAGTTTAAATATCAAAAATTTCGATAACATTCTAAAAGTTGTCTCTTTAGAAATGTTGATAGACCAAAACAAAAGTAGTATAAAATATTATTTAAGCTGAACCACGTAGTATTAAAATAATAATGCACAAAGAAATCTTAGAAGTCAGAAACACGAACAATAAAGACAATTTTAGAGACTATGAACAGAATGCACGTAGAAAAATTATTATGATGGCAGACTGAACAGCGTACAAATGTATTCGTTTTTATAGCCACGTAATACCAGACGTTTTAAGAATGTCATCGCCCATTAAATGTTGTTACAGTTGCTGTTGGTTTTAACTTTATGCGGTTATACATTTTTCATAAGAGCGTGTCAGTACTTCAGTTAACTACTTTTCATTGTATGAGTTCGTGGAGCTACTGAATTGTTTTTCATTTTTGCAATTTTTTTTCATTACTACGTCATTATTTGTTTTCCGTGACGATTATTACTGTAAAACAATTAATTTATGCTTGTTCCATAATGTTGAGTAGGCAGTAAACAAAATACATCACCAAGATTGTCGCGATAGACAATGGGCCTAAAATGTTACCCTGAGGAACACCCACTACAAGTTTATTGTGATCCTACATAGGATTGACTGATGAAAAATGCACTGGCTTTGAATATGTGATTCTTACAGGAGACGCAATGAAAGATAGGACGCCAACCGCCGCGTCGTGATGAAATATGTAGACTTTAGTGTCGAACCTTGTGCGACGGGAATATTCACGTTGATCCCGACTTTCAGCGCAAAGATGATCTACACACTCGACTTACAAAGTTTGTGCTTGTTTGTACAATGTATTATGTTTGTTGAAGATTTTACGTTCTGATTTTAATTTTTATTGGTCGTAAGGATTATGGGATTTGATATTTGCAATAAGTGTAAATACTTTTATGTTAAAGCTTGAAGACAGTGTTAAAGTTGGCTCACCTAAGTCTGTAAACTTTTGTTTTATTTTGTGCATCATTTGACTACTCAAAAGTCAGTCTACGATATTAATGGGTTTTCTTAACAAACATTTAGCAGCAATATCAATATTTAGGTCAGTACTGGATCAACAAATTACTAGCGTAACTACAATAACTAGTCGAGGTCGCAAGTAATAAGCAAAACTATAATTAGTACGGGCCGTACCATATCAAGATTTTAGTAGGCTCGAACCAGCACGCGAGTTGTTTAAACGGTAACACGACAACGAACCCAGATCTGATAATAAGAACCTGCCTTTTGTTGCTACTAGATTATTTTTTTTCTTTAATTAGAGGTTTATTTAATAATACGATATTGTGAATAGTTACTACATTCCTTAATCTCTAGTTATGGGCTTATCGAAGTGGAAAAATAAGCAGGTTGTTTATTTTATGGTCGCTGAAGTGTGTTATTTGGTTTTGCTTTCTTTTTCTGTAATAAGGGTTGAACCTGAACAATTTTACGAGCGTCCAATCACCTCGTTAACTGTACTTAGTAAAAAAGTAAAGAAAATTAAATCAGTCATGTAAGGGTTAGCTTTAATTACCCTCTAAACAGTCTTAAATTTAAAAATTAAAATTACGTTCTCATTAAAAAGTTATTTTATTAGCTTTTCATCATCATCATAATAAATTCGGCTTTTATTACTCATTTTAGTTTTCGTAGATTAAACAAATATCATAAACTTGACTTTGTGCTTTTATACAATTATAATAAAAGTTTCACGATTCAGTGTTTCTGAAGTTTCGTAGTCCGAACGAGACTTCATTGTGGTAATTGTTTTATCGCATGAGCACCGTTACATTGGTCAGGTGAGGGGAGACAAGAGGGGGGGGGGGTTGGGGGTTAGCAGGGGAGTGCGACATGGTGCCTCACAGCTGGAACTCTTAGCAAGAAAGTTATAATAAACCCGCACACGTTCGAAGATCCTATCACACGGCATTATTTTGGTCAAGGGTAGTTTGAGCAAACAACATGCTTTGTATTTTATGGATACTGTAATTTGTAAGGGAAAACACCCCCGTTTTCATTGTATTTAGGTTACTGATACAGTTTAATGTCTCACATTGAAACAGGTTACCTATATTCGGAACAATAGCTGGCAGATAACATTGAGTTTCTCACCGCACCCACAAACGAATTCAATATTTCCAATGTAAATATTGGTTGTTATTCTATGAAAATACTCGCATTCAATTCACAATCAATCTAAACAAATACATTGTAAATAACTCATACATCAGTCGTATTAAATCGTGACAATACGTAATAGGGCAGACTTCGTACGGTAAGCAAAGCGTTCACCATCGTTTCAGTTGATGGATTACATGGCGATTACGGTCGACAGGAAATCCGCGTATTTTTCATTTGGCAATTGTACGGTCTGATATCAAAATATCGTTATACACGGCACCGATTAGATTAAAGGCACACAAACAAAGGCTTACATGGAAACTTTGGCCCATTAGCTTTCAGTTATAAGTACCTATTCCGTGGATTGGATTAATTCAGAACGCGACCCGTGGGTGTTTGTTTCGTGTCGTTATCGGCTCTGTCTTTAACAATAACGTAGGAAAGGCACAGTTTAATTTTTGACATTGTTAGTTAAACGATAAATGTCTTTGTTTTATTTATTTTTATAAAGATGCTTTTTTTTGGAGCAAATACCTGACTGTATGAGATAACTCAGTTTTCAGAAAGGAAAAATTATATTATTGATCATGATGGATTAGTCGGAGAGGGAAAAGTGGAAGGCTGGTAAAAGAAGGCACAGGTTAGTAAAAAAACTCCATATTTTCCAGACAAAACAACAGTGAAGGCACTATTCACACAAGTTTTACAGCAGTAGCAACTACAAACGCCACTAAGCCCCATCTATAGGGGGAGAACTAAATTAACTCGCTTACGATATGATATTTCAGTCACGATCTTTGTGAATACTCTGTTACTAGCGTCGGCAAGTCGAAGTGAGTTAATGGAGTTAATCGCGACACGTGTTTAGATAATGTACCAAATGAATTTTGGATACACGATGTATATGAAAGAGGGAGGGAGATAGCAGTACCTAGACTTGGATGTAGTATACCTTCTTAGAACTAAGTGCTGTTTTTGGAAGCTCAATAATTGAGCTTCCAAAATTAATAATTAATCATTAATTATCGCATTTAGCATGCTTATTTGCAAATGCTTATTTGGTCAAGGTTTTGACTCCTTTCCTACTGATTTGATTTCATTAATGTGAAAGTTTGTGAGGATGAATAATTAATGTTTGATAATCTTTCACGCAAAAACTACTGAATGGATTTTTGTAAAACTTTTTACAGTAAAATAGCTTATAATATCAAAATAACACATTTATTATGATGCAAGTACTAATAGGACGCAGTCAAAGCTGCGAGGGGTACATAGTGAATAATAATTTAAACAGAAATAACTCAACATAGCCTTTAAATCCCACGAGTATTTACTTAGATGAAGTTAGACGAGTTTTAGGTTTCATTGTGTTTGAGTATTATTGTATTTTATTTACAAAAAGGACCCAAATACAAATAATAACTCAAAGTTAACAAACCTTTTAGTTGTTGTTAGATTAACTTAATTGCAGTCAGTTTTTATAAATGTTCAGTGTAGTTTGTAATCGTTAGTAAGTTTGATAAAAGTTATGAAATTACCTTTTGAAATTCAAATAGGCTATTTAGATAGCATGAAAATTATAACAGACTTTTTGTGAGGAAAATTAAGTCGGTAAAATAAAAGATTAACAAAACCTAGAAGAAGTACATGGTTTTTATTGTTACGTGTTAAAAAAATATGTGTCGTTTGGACCCCTTTTGCTTAGTGATTTGCACTTGGCTTGCTTTTATATTTCAACACGGAGGGCCAGAAAAGTCAGTGCTTCAAGACATAATAACTAGTTCATCGTGTTGTGCTGGCGCTGCCGCTGCGGCTGCGGAAAACCTCAAGCGGCGTAAATATAGTAACCTCATTGGTAATTATATTTTCGAACCGTTTGGGGTTGATACCCTTGGGCTGTGGGGCCCTTGTGCTCATAGCCTTTTCAAAGAAATTTCGAAACGGCTAGTTGATACTTCCCGTGACCCAAGAGCTGGCTTTTACTTTGGGCAAAGATTAAGCATTGCCATTCAACGTAGCAATGCCGCCAGTCTCTTGGGCACATTACCAGCTGACAGCGTTAAGGACGAATTTTTTGATGCTATATTTTAGTTTGTTGTAAGTTTCGTGTATTTTTAATTTAAGTTAAAGCAGCAGAAGCAGTTTTCAAAATATAACTGGGTTATTCTGTCACCATCTCACACTGTAAACTTAGCTGGAGTGAGCACGAAGTGAACTGCCATACTATCTTATTCGTTTAGATTGACAGCTAACTTCGTCTTCACTCCACCTAAGTATGTTGAGATGTATAAAGAATCGCACTGTAATAACTTACTTTAATATGAAAAACATAAAACCAGGCAATCTTATTACCCACTAGTCTATCCCTTTAAATTTTTAACGTGTTATTAAAGTTGAAAATGTATTTAAAATATTAATAAAAGTACATAAACCAACGGTAGAGGTCGCCAGGGCCGGACTCATAGGCTATTAAAAGAGTGCCATAAAGTCGCCCAGTTATCTAGCTAGAGTCGTAATAAAGTATTAATAGGAACTTCATCTCGTCTTATCCTTCGTTACAAAACTTTTTTGTGGAATGAACTCTTTTAATTATTTTGTTGTGGACTTGGTACTTTTGTACAAAGCCGTCAAAGTACTTGGTCGTTTTATGCTCAAAAATATTATGGCGATAACTCGCGATTACGAGTTTAAAAAGTAATGAGTTAAGTTATCTACCAGGGTTTTATGGCGTTTTTTTTTGGTGCTGGGTTCCTTGTCAGATTCATATGATAATATAATATAGATGGGAAATCATCAAATGACTCCTTCCCCTCTGGGCGGAGCGGAAGGGTGTATCAGACTCTTACTGACTAAAACCCCTAGTGCTTCTCCTAGTGCCCTTTGCTTTCCAGGGCCGCGGTGACTCTTTCGAACAAAGTCCCCAACTCTGGCAGGCTCTGGCCCTAACGGGCCCCCTTCTCTTTTGCTGAGTATACCTACTGTTTCCTAACTGTAGCTTATTTGTAGTCATAACAAATGGAAAACAAAATAAAATAAGGGAAGTAATTTTGTCTTGTAATTGTGGAAATGTTTTCTAAAAACATGTCACAAAATTATTCATTCTCCATCCACTGACATCGGTCGTATCTCAAAGTAAATAAAAAAGAACTATTTCATGCAAGTCAGATCCACTGTCGGATTACCCCTGCGTAGGTACTTTCTGCTTAATAAGTCCACTCACTTGATTAACAGTAAACACGTAGCATGCGAGATGCCATCTACAAACTCTTTTACTACTGAAATCTTTTTGTTAAAAAAGGTTCCCAACTTTCGAAACAGGAAAACGACGCAAAATTGTTTTCTAAAAAAGCTAACAATATCGTAAACATTCACCGGCTATGTTAGGGAAAACTTCAGTAGTTTAAAAGCGAGCATTATACGCTTTTCGCTTCAAGTATCAAAGTTGTATGCTCTCGTCACATCGATTTTATAGCAAAAGATGTTGGAAATTACGAAAAAATACCAGTCTTACATTGCTCAATAAAATAAAGGCTTTAAAATTATTAGACGGAAGAAAAATTCTGTCATTGTAATCCTTTTACCTTTCGTCGAAGACACGAAAAGGCTCTCCCGATGGTGCGGACTAATTCCGAATGCACCTCCAATCGTAAAAGAAGTCGTAAAGAAGCGAGTCTCCCCTCGAACCGATGCACGAGAATCAGGGAAAAATAGTTGATTTCTTATTGGCTTCCACCCAGACTCAGATTGAAAATTCGCCATAAAGACATTGGGACACGCCTGGCCGGATTAAAGGGGGAACTAATAAAGAAAACTTTTGCGACACCGTATTTTTACCAAACGCGCACCTAAAACTTTTCAGCGTTTATTAGGTTCGCTCTGGTAATTTAGAAAACGCTCTGCGGTGTTACTGGCGCTTTTTCCTAAAACTGCTATAAAAACGGATATCTAGTTTCTGTTATAGCTTTGTGGACTTGATTAAGTTTTTTTCAATCTACACGAATTTAATATAAGCTTTTATTTTAAAAGAAAACGGACGTCGCTCTCAGGAACGGTTATTTAAAAATATATTTTAACATTAGCTGGGTTTTAGAGTATGCATACATATATCAGATAGCTTTTAGAGTTTGATAAAAATGAATACGCAGTCGCAGAACGGCAAAAATTATGAAATACGGCGGCGCGACGACACATAGGATAAAAGTACTGACACGAGAGACGAGATAATAAAGACAAAACACGGCAATAAACATGTTCTGAAAACATGTCAGCACTTCGACTAGGAAACAGGGTAATGTGTTTTTCATTTACATAAATTATCACACGGTGAAACGGCGTCTATGCGAGGATGCGAGGCGGGCGACGCAAACCACCTTCTTGGGATGCTTATTTACGCAACACGTCGTGATCGCCCACTGGGATTAATTTACTTGAGGCTTTTAAGGATTAAATGAAAGCAGCCCCAGTTTGAGTGAATTTAATTGGTTCAAATAAAAATGGGTGAGCAGCATCCCATAATAAAACACACGAGATATTTAGCACATTGTGCAATGAAAAAATCTACTGCAGCTTCGCGGGGAAAGTAGTAAACTCCGCTACCACTCTGTAGGTACATAATTTCACACACGCCTCGACTCATCGTTTGGCGAAATATTAAGGTGTATAAAATTTTATTACTAGCATTACCCCCTTACCCTGTTCTCTCTATAAACATTTTGTGTCGCGTCTCCCCTCGCGCGGCGCGGCGCAACTTTCATCTTATCCGTACTTCCCTCTAATGCCACATTTGTGTCTTAATAACGAATGGTATTATGTTACGAACGTTCGTATTGTTTGATTTTCAATCTCCTGAGATTGCAGATTTCCTTTGCTTCGCTAATGGTCCGCGTCGGAGAATGGAACATTTGAAACACTTATATCCAAAGCTTCAGTTTTATTGCGTAATATTTAAACTGCTTATTGATTATTGAGCTCGTGAAACATCGAATACGATTCATTTTTAATATCGTTCTGCTTTGTACGCTGATCTGAAAAAAAAGTTATTGCATTATGAAGTCAAATGAGATGTTTATTTTCATTACACTCGATGAAAGCGTCAGTTTAAACAAATTGGCACGAAAGTATTTGCTTTTCCGCGAGCTATTTTGATATTGTCTACAGTCCGAGTTCAAATTGCAGATTGCGCGGATATGCAGAGTTTAATTTGGGAAGATTAATGATGTTGTGAGTGAGTTCATAATGTTGTAACACGAGCGCGGAGAACAGCCCACTTGATAGGATCGGGTCGGTGTCGGTAATCGTCAGCAATCTCGGCGAAGCACGCGCACCGCCCCTTCTTTATCTCGGCAGTTCGTCGCGGCATCTCGCCGCTTATTGATATCACCGGTGTACTCTATGGATGTCTCGATATTGCTACCTGTTTGTCTTGCATCTGCTATATTGACTATCACCGCAGCTTTGTTGGGAATACTTTTTTCTTATTGCTCCTTTCCGTAAGAATTCATTGGAACGGGACGCGCTCGAATACAACTATTGGTTTTATTGTCGTTTGAACGAATAGGGGTTCCCTTCCAATATGTCAGCTTGAATCGGTTTGTTTTCATATGCCGCTGATTTGTGTCACAGGAACGTATACCGGGCGAATTAGGTAAGAGAAAATATGCAATTTCGAAACCTTTTACAGCAAAACGGTTTGTAACGATCTTCCCTTAGTAACATTTTATTTATTCCTAAAGTTGTTTGCTTGTAATTTGTTAGGCACTCGTTTTATATACAGAGAAAATGTTTTCTGAGAATTCGACGTCGTCGAAAAATAATTTACATAAAATCTTAAGCAAACGCAGCGAATTGGGCAAACTTCAATCATAGGATTCCGTCATCTTCATCGTCGACAAGACCTATTTTACTCATAGCTCTTGAGTAAAAATTGTAACTCTCAAAATAATCTGGATGCCGGAAAAATCCGCACAGATTCGATGAAAATGTACTCACGACTTATCGTGATTTTACTCGCTCGTCTGTGAGAACAATACACAGCTGCCAAACCACAGCGACGTATACCCTCACACAAAGAGATTTATCGAAAAATAAATATTTTAATGCTAACCGATAGCCCCTGTAAGGGTTTCAGGTAAATCTTTGCACCTTTTCTACGCAGAAGATACGCGCGGTTCACAAGAAATATTCGGGGCCATCCACCGCGTGGAATCCTATTGCAATTTATGCTCATTGAACTGGAAAAAGTATATGGGGAGGCTAAGGTCGGCGTCGATTCTTTTATTGCCACACGAAATCAATAAGAAGCGTGACGCGGCAACTGTTTCCGAGGACCGTTTCATATAATAAAACTCATAAAATCATACTCACGTCTGGTCGCGTGATCAGTCGGTACTGGGGCTCGATATAAATCATGAGTTATAGTGTCTCCTGCGAGTTCAATTGAACCAGGCACCGCCGTAGTATAAACAATTATTCTGAATACATTATTGAAGTGATTCGATGCTGTGCAATAAGTCAGGCAGACCTCTGGGGAGGTTACCACTCCTACATGAATGTAATTGAAAATTGAAATTTGTTTAGGACTGTGCCGGACTCGTAATTTGATTTAGGCGACGGTTCTCGCGCAATCGGCGAGCAATAACAATAAATATAACCGCTAGAGGTGAATCTGTGCGTTCAATCCCACGTTCAGTGCCTTGTTGCGATTTTGTGTCTACATTCAATTGGTGCGGAGTGTCACGTAGGGGAATTAATTTTGTAAAGAGCACAGCTCGAGTGTGAAGAAACCGCCGCATGAATTATTTCTGGCTCACTTGTTTCTTGCACACCTGATGAAGTTCACAAATGTATCCTACGTGTACATAAATGTTGCTTTTCAAAGCAACCTAATGAAATGCATGAACATTTTCCAGGATATGCAATAAATATTCTATTCGCACGTTATTAAGGTAACCTAGCTTTTTGCTTCAGATATGATTTTAAACTTCTTTTTGAATCAGTACGAGTACCTAAACGTTAAAACATGATGCCACGTCAAATAGCTTGTAAGTACCTACATAAGATGCAATCAATACAAAGAATTTGTGTCGACAAGTAAACATCAAATGTGATTGTGCTCGTAATAAATAATTTTAAATAATAGTAAACCCAGTAATTAAACAGTGTATTATTCATAAAAGTGATTATAGACTCGTGAACTAGCAGTGAAAGAGTTATAATTTATGAAAAACACCGGGTTACTACACAAACTTTGATTCCCAATAATCCACAAAATATGTAAACAGTGACTAGAAATCCCAATAAACTCAGCTATCCCAGCGTAAACATCCAAATTTTAAGGCCGACAAAAAGGCAAGGAAACACCCATAACTTTCGCTGACGTGCACCTGGAGACGACAACGCTGTGGACGCGACGCCAGGCTGCGTGTCTCCCGGCAACGGTTGTCAGGGTGCTGCCGCCGAAATGCCTGCTTGGACGATGCGGCGCTCCAGGCCGCCAGCGCGACTGCGCGGCTCTCTTGACGCGAGTTGTCATCAACTGTCAATTGAACTTATTTTATATTCAGTGGTTTTTCTGTTATTTGTTTCTTTTGATTAGGTTTTTTTTTTAGTTATTTTAATTTTAAATAGTAGATACATAAGTTTAAAATTTATACGTGTCACCACATAAATGATTTGTGGTAGCAGTGATGTGGTAAAGGATAGTGCCAGTCAACCTTCTTTAAGCGTCCTGGAGAGGTGTCCTCTGTGCACCCAGGCACGATTTTTCAAAGGTAAGCGGGGTCTGAATGTGCATATTGGGAAGGTACACAAGCCCCAACATGTACTCACTTCAGACCCAGACATTACGCCTACAACTCCTACACCAGCTACATCAAATTTTGACCCGTTTTGGAAAACCCTGTCCAAATTTAAAAACTCTGTACCTGTTTTAAAGCGAGTTCCTCGCGGCGCTAGACCTCTAGTGGCGCAACACCTAGCAGGATGTGTTCGCCGCCCGGGAGAACTCGCTTAGTGCCTGGGAACATCTACTCACCTTCCCTTACAGAGTTCTACATGTTAATAAGAATTTGGCTATCAAAAAGACTTTAACTGCACAAATTAAAGAAAACTGTAACGTCTCGACTCACAATTTGGACACAAAATTATCGACACAGAGGTTTACCCCTTTAAGAGGCATTTCCAATCTGGTCGAAGCTAAGTTAGGGGAAGGTGATATTAGCGGAGCAGCCAGGATACTTTTTAGTAGCGATGTGGTGGCTCCGTGTTCTCCAGATACTCTCGCAGCTCTGGAGACCAAACACCCTGCCCCATCGGATGACCTTTCGTTTCCCGACCCCCCTGATCCGGACATTCACACCCTCACCGTTACAGGTCGAGAGGTGATCGCAGCCGTTTGCTCCTTCCGGAGTGGCTCTGCTGGCGGCCTCGACGGCCTAAGTCCTCAGCATCTTAAGGATCTTATCTGTTCAGGCGCCGGGGAAGCTGGTGAGTTGCTTTTGAGGGAGCTTACGGCTCTGGTCAACCTTATGCTCTCCGGTAAGGTAAACGAGGCCGTCATCGACGTCTTGTACGGGGCCAATTTATGTGCCCTACGCAAGAGGGATGGCGGCATTCGTCCCATTGCCGTGGGCACTACTTACCGTCGTATGGTAGCCAAGATTTGTTGTAAATTTTTTGGTGAGGTCGTTTCGGACAAATTCCAGCCCCTGCAGCTTGGTTACGGCTCCAAAGGGGGCTGTGAGGCTGCCGTACACGCACTGTCGACCTACCTAAATTCTGGCAAAGGAGAGGTCATCCTGAAGGTTGACATCAAAAATGCATTTAATTCTGTAAACAGGGACACCTTGCTGGCAGAAACTAAAAAAGAATTACCTCAAATCTTCAGTTTTCTCTGGCAATGTTATAGAAAACCATCAAAATTACTATACCGTGACAACCTTTTGGAATCAGCTGTTGGCTGTCAACAAGGTGACCCCCTCGGGCCAGTGATCTTTAGTTTAGCTATTCACCCAATTATTCGACAGCTAAATTCTAAATTTAATGTTTGGTACCTTGATGATGGAACTCTTGGAGGCGACGTAGATACGGTATTAAATGACCTAAAATTTTTAAAAAATCATTTCCGTTCCATAGGACTTGATCTAAACTTTTCCAAATGCGAAATATTCTTATCTGACAATACTGATAAACTACTCACACTTCCAAAATTTAACACAATAGCCCCTGAAATCAAAATTATGGACAAAAGCTCTCTTCGTCTCCTTGGGTCCCCAATCTTCGAGAATTCTTTTCCAAATTTCGTTGAAGAAAAAATCCAAGATTTTAATAAAGTTTCGGAAAGATTGTTCCAAATTAACATGCATTCAGCAATCACCCTAATCCGTTATTGCTGTTTCGGCCCAAAATTAATATATTTCCTTCGTGCTTCCCATTTATGGAAGCACCCCCACCTTTTGGAGAAAATGGACCAAATCATCAAGCATACGCTTACTTTAATTTTAAATGTGGCCATGGACGACCGAGCTTGGGCACAAGCAACTCTTCCCATCCGTATGGGAGGCCTCGGCGTCCGCAAAATTACCAGTATTAGTTTACCGGCTTTTATATCTTCGGTTCACGGCACTGATAAATTAATCAGGAATATTCTAGCTTCCACACTGATTGATTTTGATGTGCCGTGCTTCACCGAGGCTGTGGAGGCCTGGAGACTCGCTTGCCCGAATTCAAATCCGCCCGACTACCCTTCATCCCAGAGACGGTGGGATGAGCCTCTCTGCAGAGAAATTCAGGCAAACCTTATTGCTACATCATCTACTACTGCAGAGCGTGCGCGCCTGCTGGCTGTGGGTGAGTGGGAGTCGGGTCTCTGGCTTCACGCACTACCGTCGTCAAACATTGGCACCTTGTTCGACGACACTACTTTCCGCCTCGCTGCCTGCCTGCGTCTTGGCGCTCCTTGTTGTTCTCCTCATCGCTGCCACTGTGGCGAAGTTGTCAACAGCCTTGGACACCACGGCCTGTCATGCAGCCGTAGCGCGGGCCGCATAGCGCGGCACGCGAATATTAACGACATCATCCGACGAGCTCTTGTCACCGTCGGCGTTCCGGCTGTATTAGAACCCAGTGGCCTGGCACGCGACGATGGCAAGCGACCGGACGGTATGTCTTTATTTCCGTGGAAGATGGGTAGGCCTTTAGTATGGGACGCTACTTGTGTCGATACTCTTGCGCCATCCCATCTTCCTAGATCTTCGTGCTGTGCTGGTGCTGCCGCTACGGCTGCTGAGAACCTCAAGCGGCGGAAATATAACAACCTCGTTGGTAGTTATATTTTCGAGCCGTTTGGGGTTGAAACTCTCGGGTCGTGGGGTCCGAGTGCTCATGCGTTTTTTAAAGAACTTGCTAAACGCTTAGTTGACACTTCGCGTGACCCAAGGGCTGGCTTTTACCTTGGACAAAGGATAAGCATTGCCATACAACGTGGCAATGCCGCCAGTCTTTTGGGCACTCTTCCAGTCGACAGCGATGCGGATGAATTTTTTGACGCCATCTTTTAGGGTTAACTTAGTTAGGATATTTGATTTTTATTATTAGTTAGTTTAGTGTTTTATTATTGCTGTCTCTATTAAATACCAATAAAGATCATTTGTGTCAGATGCAATCTAATACACCTCAAGCGAAATAAACAAAACTACATCCTCTAATAAATCGAAAACTCTATCTTCCCCAACACTACAGCCCTATGCCTTGGGAGTAATTCTTCTACCAAGACAGCCCAAAGAGCACATAACTCTGCCGAATATAATGCATCCCAAACCGCGCCATAAAGTGCATGCTTCAGTGTACCACGTTGTAAATTTATATGCTGGTACTAATATAAGAGGCATTAGGTGCCATAAGCCAGGCTCTTGTTAGTATTAAACATTCGAGGCTAGTCTGAAGTTAAAATAACCAACAGTGTCCCGAAGTTTAGGTAATAGATGGATTTTATACTGTCGGTACGGGAAATATCGGTTATAAGACTTCTTATTACTCAGTTGTTTTTATTTATAGATACCTAATAAGATTTAGAATTATCACTAACCTTATTGTACAGGTCAATCACCGAACAATAATAAGCATATAAGCGTAATTGCGACACCGCACTCTATGCCTTGAATATTTTATGTATTACCTAAGCAAAAGATTCAGTACGTTGTCGGATAGCAAATTGGGTGCGACTCAATCTCATCTCATTCAACTCGTTAGTTTTAATCTTTATCCCATTTGTATTACAGAAATATATCTTAATCTCACGTCCAACATTTGTTTTATGACAACCTAACAAACTGAGTTAAATAAAATTAATCTCATTGCTACACATTGACGAATAGGTAAAATATCCGATTCTATTTTTATTCCACACATAATATGAATGTTAGCCTTTGAGTAGGGATTCCCTCGTCGAACGTTACCCAGCCGTGAGGCGCGCTTTGACAGAAACAAAAGTGTGCGCACGTGAACACCCCATATTGGCAATATCCAAGAAATTTCGCCAATACTACAGAGAGATACTAGCATTATTAGCTAGGGGTTGCTTAGTTCTAAGGCCCCCTCGCTATCACTCACCTATCCGTATCAGTGGCTAGGGGGGCTCCGCTGCTCCGTGCCTCCACACGACTAATCACAGAGGATGTGGCATAGACGCGCTATGCATATTTATTATTGCCTCCGACGAATTCTCACTGTTTCGTTCAATACGAGCGGAGCGAGGATGTTTTTCATTTGCTCCGTTATTTATTTAGCGAGGGCCCCAGGTACACGTCAGGGCTTAATGTTTGATGAGCTCAGATTCGACCTCCTTAATTTCTATACGCATCTCCCCGTTGAATCAAAGTTCGATCACGTCCTGCGGTTGTTTGTTTTCCACACGAGATAAGTGAATTAAACTCGGTTCGATTAATCGATATAATGAACGGAATGTATAGCCGACATTATTCGATATTTGGAAAATCATCGAGGAATTAAGGAACGTGTTCGCAATAGCAATGCTTGCTAATGAATTATGTAGCCGAAATCGGAAAATTTACAGGGCTGCGAGCGAATATGAGCGATATTACGACCGCAACAAACAATTAGTGTCCGAGCGAGGCGAGCGCACTCCGGCTTATAAAACACGGTTACACGCCCTGCAGTAATTAAAACTTCTCTAGCGAAAAGAAAATCCAATGAAAAATAATTATCTCCGCTATCGTTAACATTGTGATGTGTGAGATGAATATAATTAAGAACAAAAAAGTGTAAGGTATATTATTTAGAGTTGCCCTCGAATTAAATTCCTGACGAATGTTAATGTTTAACCAGGGAATTCTTGTACAGTTTAATAGGGGGAAGTCGGGTTAATTAAATGGGCCGGGGGTTCATTTTCATAAAATTATTTGATCGTGGCCCAACACGAGGCCAATTGGTCGCGATTCATTCACCAAGATCGCAGACTTTAATTTCATTTTTGCATTGTGAAGATTTTAGTGGAGCTGAGGTCTCGAGCATTATTCGGCTTTATTCGTTGGCAAACTACATAAACACAAGTTTATTGCTGTCTGTCTGCCTTTACTTTTGACTCCGAGGGCGGTTCAGCAAATTGACTAAAGTGCGGTTTCGTGTTGAAGTAATAAACGTATTTTATTATGCAGATCTTATATCGCGCTGCGTTTCATTACAATTGAATATGACTGTTCTGCACAGTTCAGGGAGTGACACGTACTTCATAATAATGTTTTAATATGGCTTCTTCCCAATTCGCGAAAATATTAAAACGCTGTTATGAATATTGAGACCGTATTAAGCTACACAAGCATTTGATCTTGCATACATAAAATTTAATCATCTTGAAAATGCAAATCTTCTAATATATCTGGTAATACCACAGATGTTGACATTGAGGGGCCACTGTAATATAGCTACGATAAATAATAATAATATGACTCTTAGAATTACCAACCTAAGCAAACATTGGAGATTTATAATCGCGGAGTGCATACGACAGCCTGCATAATTTAATTACTCGCTCACACCCTTGATTAAAATTTTGCAATAACGCATTAGCGCAGTAAGACACCGAAGGGCGCAGGCCAAGGAAATTAAACGGTCCATAATAATTTCGTTACGCCAGTACCATGATTAAAATCTTACAATTAATTAGGAAAAGTTTGGCGTTCGTATAGGGTAAAGCTGAAGACATTAATCGCAGGTTTTGCCGCGCCTGTGGGCGAAAAACAACGTGATAACGACATGTTTGACACGATTCGAGCTCTTCTCGGGCGGGAAATTTATGCCAGAAACTTTTGAAAGGAGATTCAGAACAAACAATATATGTTATACCAGCCAATCGCAAGTCATTGGAGGCAAGCACATAAAGACTGACGTCAAACAACCTCTATGGTCCATGTTTGAATATAAATTGGTTTCAGTACCTTTAACTGCTTACACTATCGACTCAAGCAAAGCAGCAATTAGCATACAAACGACTGATGCACCGTTAACACAACAAAACATTCTCGTCGATCGTCTGCGCTAACCCTTACACAGTATCTGAAGATTTGAAGCAACCATATTAAACATAAGTGAATTTGATACGATACCACCTTACCCTTATCACGACGTGAAAGGAATCATGCAATATTTATATGTTTGGGAAGTGGTTAAGGAAATAGGGTAAACCTGTAACAGACGTTAATCAGGAATAAGTGTTCGATAACGTTAACGATACGTGAGTAACAGAGCCAAGATAATGTGACCGCGGAGCATTAGACGAGAGACTCGGGACTCGGGAGTGATCTAATAAACAATTCAACAGCCAAAACGGGGAAAACACAAAATCAGATTGTCTCAAAATCACACGAGTGACAGCGTTACGTGGCGGGCATCGCATTTATAATTCAGAGAGTTCTCGGGATAGCGGCTACGTACGGGAATACTTTCCCCCCGTGCCGAACTTATGGCAATTTATTCTTGTTGAATCGAAACTGCCTACTATTGTTTAGACGCCGCTTGAGCTCGGAAATATCTTGCTTTGAATAAAAGAGAGACCTGAATCTTTAATTTGATGTTTTCGCGTCTTTCAATGCTCCTCTATCTAGGAACTATCTGGTTTAAATTTTTCAGTTCAGTGTGAATGAAGGAGCGATTAATGTTCAAATAGCTACTTCTACATGTCTTAAAGTCTTGTCATTATTTCATTCAGACTACTTGGAACAGCCAACATTAGGGGTTCGGTAGTAAGGTCGGGCAACAGTTGTAAGTGAGTTTTTCCTTAAGCTTTTCTGTTATTGTTCGAGATAAGGATCGTATTCGGTAAATGGTGATAAGCTCGCGTTATCAGATTGGAGCGTAATACTGTAATCAGCAAACATGGTGTACAATAACGTTACTGTTTAATCCGGGGATTAAGCATGCCTGTTTAATTTGCTTATTTATTTCATAGGTAACACTAACAACTTGGCATGTGATAGCATTTGTGTTTGGCATGGCAATTGTGTTCATTGCGTCGAAAATGAAGACACAAAGCCATACTGAATTGACACAAGAGATATTAGGAAAAGTATTAAGGAACAAGCTCGTAGCCGGCGACGTGTCGCGGCAGCAGACGACATGTCGTCGACACTACTGGTTTCTATGCATTGCTATGAAATTCCTTGCGTAGCTAGCGACACAAAGCTAGCGACGTATCGTCAAGCGGCAGACGACACTGTTGTCCGACCACAGATCAGTAGTGCCCGTCGCTGATGATTTTCGTTTTTTTTTTTGTATAATTAAAACAAGTCATCATCGTCTTCTTCCTTTTGTAATACTGAACTGGCTGACGTTTGCTATTGCCGTCTGCTGTCGGTTTCGAAATCATGACTGCAGCGACATGATCTCATGACGCAACGACGTCTCGTTGCGACATAACGCGACAACATGTCGTCTGCTGCCGCGACACGTCGCCGGCTACGAACTGGCACCTTTAAGATCATTGTTTCAATGCTAAAACAAAACAACTGCTAAAAATTACTTCCATTCCGAGACTCACCTTCTTATCAAGGTTAGAATATCAGTCTCGGAGGTACTGAAGTGCATTAATCAACAATCATTTATGTTTTAAATCATGTGCTTAGCCTTTTTTTATTTTTTAAATTCTGATATACTTTATTTTGTATGTGCATTTTTGTTGTAAAATACCTAATTAACGTAGTTGTTCTATGATGAAAGCTTTATTCACAGCTGTAATAAGCATGCATACCAGTTCCTTCTCAAATAACATTATGTTTATTTCTAGTTGCTATGTAAGTACATTTAATGCGGATGGAGTCAAAAAAAATCCAGTCGAATTAATCAGCTGCCTCATTTCATAAAGTTGTAGCTATGATAACACCTATCACTGTCCTCTACCATCAAAGATAATTACTATTCTGCAAACAAGTTTGACACAGTATGTACTATACTATACCTTAAACTATTGAACCCTTCACAACGGGGGTAGTTACATAACGGTACAATGCCTGTAAATTACTATTGTCTTCGATTCTAATTGGTATTAGGCCACTTCAGTATAATTCTCGCAATTACTGTCAAGATTCAAGACAGACGTATCTACTTCAGTAAGTGGCGCCAATCGTCTGCGATTACGGGGATATCCCATTTTTAACTTTATTTTTTAATGATCAAGGTTCTGTTAACAGTGATCGATTGTATCTACTTTAAAGACTAAGTAAATTTTAGGTATTTTGAAAAGTAATTATGTACTTTTTTAAAATGACTGAAAACACCAAAAGAATAATTATTCTTTTGCAGTTAAATTTTTAGTTATCTTAAATATTTTTCTGAAGATATCAGAAATAAATTCTATGATAACGTGCAATTTTATTATAATTTTAGTGATTTTTCTGCTAAAAAGGCTATGTGCAGACTTAGTTAACAGTTTTGCTTGTAATTGAACATTTTTTATGCTATAAGCACGACAGTTGTTTTCTTAGCAATATAATAAATAATTGGCTATCAACAAAGTCACGTCCTCATTTTATCAACCTTCATTTTCCAACACCACAGGCCCTAGACAATGTGCCATTAAATTAGCGAATACGACTGTCGAAATGCCAAAATGTAGGAATTTGATCACGTGACATTTCGATGGCATCTGTCAATTCCATAATATATTTTTGACGTATTGACAATCGCCTCCGCCACGTTACCGCTGTCAGAATGTCACTTGTCTCGAGCCCCAGAACTATACACGAAGCGACTATAATTGTTAAATTGAGCTCTCAAGCCGGCCTACAGCGGATCACGAGATTGGCAACCGTTCACACTTCAGCAATTATCGACGCTGAAACTTTCCGAAATTAGGTCTTGAACATAGTGAGGAGCCTGCTGTTGTGCTGAAGCGGGCACGAAGAATCAAACATAATTAAATTTCCATTAGCGCAATACTGAGCTTTTAGAAAAATGTACAGTCAATCTATGGACGAAAGCTCAAAAATGTATAAGATTGACATCATCATCATCTTTCTGCATTAAAGAAAGGTCACGTGGTCATTCCTTATAATTTTGGCATTTCGACAAATAGCTAACGCTGTAGAATGTCACTTTGTCTAAAGGTTGTAGAGTGATTATGGCAAGTACAAGCCCGCCACATATACCACTGCAACTCCTGAAAGCCAGAATCAACAGAGGCTACCACCAGAAAAATGCCGAGTCAAAATAGCTCGACAAGTCCCGAAGAAACGATTCAACGTTCTTGGATCCCGCAAGGAAATTATTCAGAAAATAACAGTGAAGGATTAGGAAAAAAGAAATACAATACGATGACTATAGCAGGTAGACACCCGCCATAGTCAGTCAGTAGTGTGACGTGACGAAGCGTCCGCGCAGGCAGCCGACCTTGAGGAAACGCGTCTAGCCTCAACCCCGCTCATAATAATTTGCGATGTCCTGTGGCCCGCTTCTACTCGCCCGGTCCCGCTAGCTCCAAAGTCCCAGCGTTCACTCTGGAAAGGCCTTAAGTTCCGTAACCACCACGTTACGGTGAACCAAATGAAAAGTCTGATGCGCTTGCACTAACTTCAGGAGTTAGTGTTCAAATACTTTTAAAGTTTTGAGTTTAACAGCTTTGTATGGAATTAAAATTTTGTGTTGGATAGGAGAGTTATGCTTATCTGAGGCCCTAGAAATTGTGCTTTTAGCGAATGCGATTGTCGAAATGCCAAAATGTAGGAATTTGATCACGTGACATTTCGATAGCATCTATCAATCCCATACATTTTTGACGTATTGACAATAGCCTTCGCCACGCTACCGTTGACAGAATGCCACTTGTCTAGAGCCCCGTAGTGGTTAAAAATTAACAATGTGGAAAGAGACTACCTATAATTTCCATAAAGTATTTAAGTCCTTTTCAGTCTAAATATGTAATTTTAAAAACAATAAATTATTTTGGATTAATAATTACTTGCATTCAATTAGTAATGGGAACGTAAATTTATACCAAGACCAACCCATACACGCATTTAAATTTAACGACCCACCCTAAATCCTACAATAACATGAATTTCGGTCAAATTAGGCGACATGAGTGCAGCGAATTTCTAATAAAAGGTGACTGTTTAATTACGGTGTGCCGAAATCGAAATTGTACTGCGCAGCGCCATAACATTTCCCATGAGTCGAGGACATTTATCGGCGAATGGTCGAGGATAAAACAATAAAGAATGGTTAACTGCGTTTTAATGTGAACAAGAACACGGCCGGACAATGGCCGCCGATTGGGGCAGCGGTGGTCACTGCGGAATCGTCGCGTTGGGCCTATAGGGATGGGGGGCATGTCGATTTTTCTAGTGAAATATTTTTGTAAACTTGTGTGTGTGTTGCTTATTGTGTGTTTTTTCGGCAGCATCGATGTGGAATACCTTTTAGAGTTTTTAAATAAATAAAATCTTTTAGCCGACTGTTTTTTGCAAAAATCATCGAAAACCATTTGAAAGCAATAAAATTAATTTTGGACCACTATTGGACTGAAAAAGTTACCCAACAGATAGAAAACGTCGATAAGCAAAAAAAACGAAAAAAAAAATCGATATTCTCTCCAAAAAAACGTAACCGCACATCACTAGTTCGGGTGTAGGTAAGTAATAAACGTACCCGCATAAACCTTTGAATTGCTGACCACGGCATCGAACCTATGCGCCCTTTGTCTGTGTCCGGCCGCAAATTGTTTAAGAAATAAAATAAAATCTAATTTACCGCCTTGCTACGTTTATACGAACCGTTTTACGAGTGCCGCTGACTAGAGCGTATTGTTTGTTTTCAATACTTTGAGTTTTTATTTGGGAAACAAATAAAAACTCATACGATTAAGGCTATAAAGTTCTGAGGAATAAAACTTATCCTCGTTGCGGTGCTTGACTTCCCAATACGAATACTTAATAGTGACCATTAAAGCACGACGATAAATTTTAAATAAGGAACGTACTTTAAAAAAAATAATAACAGCAAGTGCTGCGAAGCTAAAAGAAAAGTCCCTGAAAATTTATGAATACTAAAGCTACCCTCTGTCAAGAAATGGAATAAAGTAAGATGTATAGAGACAAGCCAAACACACTCAACATACTGAACGAATATCTCTTATTTATGTTCATTGCATTCGCACCACTCAGATGGACAATAGAAATTGTGAACATATTTGCAGATAATGCAGTTACCGTGACTAGAGGGACGGGGACGGGACAGTGTTCGTACAAACAGAAAAATGTCCCCGGGCAAGCTGCAAAATGTCCCGAAAATACATTAGTCGCATTAGAAACACCATTAAGGGTCGGGCAGGCCGATAACAATTAGGGTGGATCTGGGATCTTAAGGGGAATTAACAGCGCATAGCGCGTTAGCACTGCTTTAAAGAATACCCCAACTCGAGCTTTGCGGTATTGTACTCACATTAGCAGTCAGGCAAAGCAGTGAGACCAAAATTTTACACAATAACGCCCAAATTAAATCAGAAATGCATAACACATGAGATCCCATTTTCATTGTACAAACCAAGACAGAAAAAACAAGAAAAACAAATCGTAATCATCATAAAGGTAGATTCATTCATACTAAAGCGAAAAACGTAAAAGGTATGAAAAACGAGACATCAACGACGGCAAGACGTAAAGGAGACGCCGAAAATTCTTCTAACCGCGACGCCGACTTTTACAATATGCATAACTTGTTGAGAGAGTAATCAAAAGACGATATAAAGTGAAGAGGAAGACACGGCGAAAGGCTAAAAATGTAAACCCTCTCTTAGATTTCCTTGAGGCGAGAGCCACGACCCCTCTACAGAAACTTCCCGTAAGATGGGAAAAATTACCCGGCACGGGAAAACTTTTTTCGATTTGAATTATGATTCCTTATTTCATGCTTCGTCCTCCCACTAAGTTTGTTTTACATCGGACCAAGCCCATTCATTGTTGTAAAACGAATAGTAATAATGGTGACGGCGATATAATTATGCGCCGGACAAAGCAAGAAAATAATTAGCTTTTTCATTCCAGTGCAAAGAAAAAGGAAAGTTATGAACATTCTATAAGATTGTGATGTTAACAATTCTTAAATACAAAAAACATTGCGTTTAATTACAGAGCCTGGTTGTCAATTAAATTACAGTTTTCATCTCAAAAATGAATGGCAGTCGAATGACAATTTCGTTAGAATAAAACTTAGCAGAGAGTCACCGAAGGATTATTACTTTGAAAGAGGCTTTGACTTTCAACTTTCTAAAGAGTTTGTTGAATAAGTTTTCTGTATTACCCTGGGTAATATAATTTGTCAGGCGCTAAGGCGACCCGAGAGATTCTTATTTTGTTGGTGCAAGAAATAATAAATCATCAAAGTATTAATAATGTTATTATGGACTCCTTGAAAGTGTTTGTATTTTTTTAAACTATCCGTTTTTAGTACCAGCCTAAAAGCAAGTTTTAAATATTCAAACATTTAAACAAAGTCTAACCGTAAAACCAAGCAGCACTTTTTGCATATTAAATATGTAAAATTTTCTTTTACCAATGAAAGCTACGCTATGTGTTTAGTTTACATAAGTAGTGTATAATGCGAGCTGGGCCGTAGGCGCGAGTTCTGTCTCACTGAGAAAATATGTAAACTTTTAAATTGTATTTGCATTTCATACAAGCCGGGAAATATTGGGTTCGTGCTTGTGGACCACCACAAAGACTCATGGTAGATCCGCTGGGGATACACCGCCGCAGGGCTGCATACGCCTCTTAACTAGATACCTGCCTGCTATCAAACTTATAGATGTAAATTGGAAACAAATCTAATTGTGAATAACTTAGGACGATCGAACGATATGGAGTTTCTTGTCCGTTCTTCTCCATAAGAATCTACCCTTGCGAACGGACAGTAGAGTCACTTTATATTATTTTTAATGTAAATGATGACGTTCAAAAGTGCCGTTTAATGGCCTAATTGAAATAAACGTTTTGACTTTGACTTTGACTTTGATCGATTTGAAATTTTGTTAGTTAGAAGTTGTAATTTTTCTAGGTTATTCTAGGTGTATCTACAACGCTTTATTGATGTTAAATAAGTTTTGGATTATCAACTAATCAAAAAGCAAAGATCAAGCAATCAAACACTGTACTTGACTAAAATGAATTAACGGTCTTACCAAGTGCCTAACCCTGTGTCGAAACTTCTTAGTTGTAAACTAGGAACAATAAATCTGTAAAGTAAATTCACAGAATGTCCATATTTCAACAATAAAGCATTTCAAACTCTCGATATAGGCCGACACAAATAAATTTTGAACTATAAACAAGCTTTGTTCCCAAATTTTCGAATAAATCTTGGCGGACTAATTTCCTACCTTTTAGATAAGCATTAAATTCTGTGCTTCGAAAGGCTTTTATCCAATATTAATTGTTGAGAAATTACCTGGGGGTCCAGGCCCGAGTTTTGACCTTTCGTTTTGCCCTTTTGCTGACCATAAACGTCGAGGAACAATAAACGACTAAGGAGTGACCCTATCCGAGTACCCTCACTAAGTTCTTGGCCGGTCACCCTCGGTGTCCACGACCACCCCTGTCAAAGGCCAGCCTGCAGCCCCCAGGGAAATTATTGTCGGGATTTAAAGGGCATTGCTTACGTGAAAGTATAAAAAAAACGGTGTACTTATAATAGAAAGTTTTTGTTGCAATAAGTTTTATCTGTATCGGTCACGTGACCGATATCTAGATTGACGGTTTATTGACAGCTCTATTAGCGCAATGCAGTTCATGTGATAAGTAGGTAAGATAAGTGGGCATCTATGTTTATTAATGCTATTTATAAAACAACCAAAGCGTTTCCCCTTGCCTTTTTAAAGCTCAAAATAATAGGGCCGGTTGTAATTCTCAATGTCGGGTAAAAACATCATAATACTAGCCTATTGCTTTGAAACCACAAACTATGTGAGAACAACAATGTAAACCACGTGTGAAAGTGGATTTAAAATAAGTTTCAAAATGTTCACTGGAATAGCAAGGAAGGGGAAAACTTAATTTGGCTTTTATAAAAAATGTCGGAAAACGTCACGTCTCACGACGGCACCAAAATGTACATGTTTACATTTTTAGTACCCCTTGTTTAAACATATTTCACCCTGCGCTACATGCATTCAGTTTATCAATAATTCGATTCGACCCCAAGATGTCAAAATTTGTTTTGGCAGCTTAAGACATTCGCAAAAAACTTTGCATCAAACGTTATTTACATGGACAGGATAAATTCGTCAATCAGGATCAAACGAACACCCTTACAATACCTACGTGTATCTCCAAAAATTCCGCTTCCCCAACGGAAAAAGTTTTCCTGAATCATTGTCAGTTCCAATAAAATAAGCAAAATTAAATAAACAGCCCCCGGCGAGATAAAAGGTCTAGACGTCGACTTAGACCGCACTTTTGATGGTGTCGTATTTTAAAAAGTTAGGGGAAAGTTGACACTTGGACGAATTTAACCTACCATTGTATTAATTATTCAGGGCGGTGCTTTCGTGTTTTAAGGTGCGCTTGCAAGGAGGGTAAGGTAATTTGTTTTTAGAAAAAAAAAACTGTACAGAAAAGAATTTTAGGGAACTTGCACCGAGGCCCGCCGCTCCAACAATGGCCGAGGCGGGAGAAAAGTTTAATAAAATTGTTTTGGAATGCAGCGCGGAACGAGATAAGTTCCGCCTAGTGGATGTTCTATCGATTGTAGGGTTTATAAAGTTGGCTCAATGCGAACTTCAATATAAATAAGTACTTCAACTTATCGTTTTATGTTTGTTTTGGATTCAAAGTTA
Source organism: Melanchra persicariae (assembly GCA_947386135.1). NCBI lineage: Eukaryota > Metazoa > Arthropoda > Insecta > Lepidoptera > Noctuidae > Melanchra > Melanchra persicariae. Next base: position 9,455,891 of record OX376659.1, read on the forward strand.
AACATCATAGGATATCCGAGAAACTGAGCTAAGCAAACAGAAAGAAAAGCCCACTCTAAAGAGTTCACATGCTTGCGGCATATTAAAATTAAAATAGCTTTCTTATTTCAAACGGAATAGTAAAAAATATATCAAACATAATTAAGCGTACAACTGTGACTGCATGGCACGGCGGCGTGGTGTGTACACAAAAGAATATTCCTACTCCAAACTCATTTGTAGATAGACCGGGGAGAGGGAGGCTTACCGTCCCACCCGGAATACTTTAACTTTTCAATTGTAACTTTTGATGGGTTTTCGAACGTAATAATAATCGCTGTATCGTCGTGATGGGGCGCGCGAATCAACTAACTGTACATACAAAAGAATGCCAATTTTTATGCGGAAAATTGAGTTACATCTCAGCCGTATTATTCACCTCCAACCCTAAGTCTGTTGCATTTTTATTGACACTATCTTCAATTTGAAATATTGAATACAAAGTAGACGTGGGTGCATTTGTTTTTATGTACGGAATAATAGCGTGATTTGATTTAGGAGTTCATTTTCGAAGTCATTTGTATGTTAAGAAGTCCAATAATGGAGTATCTCTGTTATCTTCCTTCCTTTGCATCGACTTAGTTCTACGAATAATAAATAGACTATTTCGATGAATTTCGCACCGCAATATATCTCTCCCATACAGGCAAAATCGATACTCGTTACCATTAATTCTGTCGCGGAGACAAGCCGGTAATATTCAATTCTAAGGCACACATTTCATGGTAGATAAAACTCATGAATCAGGAGTCCATACGTGAAAGCGTAAGGTGGTTCAAAAAATCGACTGCTTGAAGGAGAGACGCGAGTCGAATTTCCTGCCCGATATGAATCTTCCCTACTCGCTTTAAGGTGATGTATTTTCCTATTTCTTCCCCTCTCTTGATAGGTCCCACGTGACAACAAGGTGCGATTCCGCTGAGTTAAGGGCGAGGCGATGGGGTATATTCTCACGTGTTTAAAAATACAAAACTAACATCTATACAGGGTCAGATTAATAATAATTATTATCTGTAAAAAAAGTACCTACATCACGTCTTGCTAAGTTTTATTTTATTTCCTTTAATTTAATTTGAATTGCAATGTAGTAGCATTACGACAAACGGAATATTAAAGTTCCATGAACAAAATTAAATCTTAGTAACCCAAAATACCTCCGTAATAAATACGACAAAATAACGCTCGTCGTATTCCTTAGAAGATTTCCGATCTGCTCCTCTTTGAGACGTCGCCCGCCTATTTCATAGGGACCCTTCGTTAAATTGATTTTCAATTTGTTTGAAATGTGGTCCGCGGTGCACTGGGCAATATGGAGGCGGAATAGCGGAAAATTATTTCACTGAACTTACCCTTGATGAGATTTCAACTGAATTAGGCGATTGTAGATGGGGATAGGAAAACATACATTTGAAATTCTATATTTTATTACAGGGGTAGAATAATAGTTTGTATTAGGTATCGATTAAATGAAATATAGAGAATCGAGTAATAATTTTCGAAGTCATAATATTAGGGTTAGGTAGGGCAGGTATTAGTAACAACATAACTCAAATCATGTCTTATAAAAATGGTTCGTTTAAGGCATGTCGAAAGCAAAAGAAAAATATTTGTATTAGCGGAGTTCGAGTCAGCAAATCACAATGAGTGACGACGATCCACGTCAAAAGGTATTTAATCCAAACAATAAATATACCCATAATTATTACGAAGGGTCCAAAATATGAAGTCACCGAACTTCAAATATTAATCCCAAAATCTCCTGGAGACAATAATAAATTTCTATTAACTTCTTGTGATGTTACTTTCATTTTATTGTCAAGTGATAGGGATTAATTCGTCTGACTTATAACTGCAATACATTTGCTGTCTTTTGTGAACGGGGGGAGTATAAAATAAAGCTTTCTTGAGATTATATTAATACGAGTAGGGGCCGGATCAAAATGATCTGGGTCTGGGACGTAAGCCGTCTAAGTGGAAAGCCGGAAGGTTGATACTCGGTCTGAAATTTGAAACTAAGGACACATATTAAATGAAGCAAAACATTTTGGAGGTAATTCGGATGTCTAAGGCAAAAATCAGTTAAACGAAGTTGGACTTGGTAGTCTTTACATCAATTTTGTTCAAGAAGGAGTAGATACGGTGACAAAGTTATCTTGTCGATTGCACATCATCAAAAGTGTTAATGAACATAGCGAAGACGAAAAGTACAGACAGCCAAATAAAGCGTAACATCAAAGACCCCAAAAACACAGAACATTTAAGACAACAATAAAATCAAAGTCCCTTTGTTTGCTCACAATACAATGACATACATAGAATGACAAGCAAAACAGTTCGAAGACGCCCCATGACGTCTATCTGAGGGATGGCAAGGTGGCCTGATTAATTTCGAATGATATTTGATATGTTCATCTGACGGGCAATTCAGGGGAGACCCTGACAAATGAGTAGATTTTCATGTCTAGGGGTCGAAAGACGCGATTAAACGTCTTTGATATTAAATTGCATCGGATTCATTCTTGGCGACTATGATTATTGGGAAGCTATCATGAAATTATTATGAGAAACTGGTCCATCACAGGTACGTCGTGTTTTCTTAAAAATGTGTTGAAATGGCAGAAATAAATCAATAAATGTCGCAGCCAATAATTAGCCGTTTAATTGGCTGCCTAGCCTTTCCAATGAACGGCGTGACATCCCGGATTTAATTGATTTGATTGACATTCGTGTTAAGTTCCCTGCATACATAACCCTCCCAAAATTAAATATTTCTTATATTCTATGAACGGCCTAAGCATCCAGCTAGCCCGTTCATTAATTGTTGTATTAGACGCGTTGGCTGGATGTCATTTAGGCTACTGATTGTTGTTCAATGAAAAGGCTAGGCAGCTAATTAAACAGCTGATTAAACCACAACATTAATGTGTATATTAAATATACTCGTATGTAACATATAAATTAGAACAATAAATTCAAAACTATGATTGTGTGAAGTAAATAATTGCTATAAATAAAAGTTAGATTATGTAGTAAATAATGCTACGATGTTGCCAGGGGTTTAAACTAAGCCAAAATCTGCCCGAAATTCTTTTATCACGTCAATCTACTTATTGACCAATAAAATGAATATTATTAGTTTTTATTTATAGAAAAAGCTGAAAAAAAAAATAAAGCTGTGAGAATGATCACAGCTACTCGACCACTTTAATAGGCAGAAGAAGTGATTAACTGTCACATACCAATTCAAAGTTATTTTATTAAAATGATCAAGTATTAAAAACATAATCCTTTGATGAGCTCTTTGAAAGCAAATTCAAAATTAATTATTGTACCTACTTGCTGCCTCTAGGACTTCAATTTCGTTAGGATTATTTAATTTTATATTACTTATTTATTCGTATAGAACAGTTGCACCGAAGTGGGCTTCATTGTTCCCGCTGCAGATAAGTATCTTGGCTTTTTGTAATTTAACATTTTAGTTGGAGCGAGCTTGTCTCCTCGCCATCTTTTGTCGTTTCGCCGGAACATCTTTATGAATATCTTATTATGAACCTAAATTGAGAAGAAGCTTACCTAGTCCTTATTTGCGTAGCGGCAATTTTTGCTCGGATTTACTCAGCCATTCGCAAACAATTTTAATTGGGTTTTTGTGCCTCTGCAAACTTGTTTTGTCCGCAAATTTAAAATTTTACAAAATATCTTTTAATTTTGTACTTATTCCATTTTGCTATCTACCACCAACTTAGTTTGAAAATTGGCGCCCGTCACATTGTAAAAATGTAATCTGCTAGAGATTTATTCATGCGTCTGTTATCTGGGACATTTTGTAAATGGTTCATTATCAAGTTCCATGAAAAAGTAAACGTATTATGGGTATAATATCTTATTCCACATAAGCGTCGTGTAGTCATGGTGACTTTTGTAATGACGATGGGAGGAGGCACCATCAAAAGGCGTCATTACACATCTCGCGTATATTACATCATTATTCGCGCGACACGCACTCGTTCTCGACTCCGACAATCTGAGATGTTGCTAATGGAAAGAACACGGGAGTTTTGATAAATTCGCGCTCGTTTTTCCCCTCGCGTCGAGAGTTTAAAAAGCTTGGATCCCCGGTGTCGTGTATGATGGCACGTGAAACAGGATTGAGTGGAAATGAGCCGTTCTGATAAGAACGCTTTGTGGACCGTGGAGCTGACTTGACGTGATTTTCGACTGTGTCAACTCTTATAAATAGAAAGAATGAATAACGTAACATAAACGAGTAGACAACCGAACAATACCCATAAAAAGTTTTGCACATGTTTATTTTTATGGGATCATTAGGATTTTTATCTGAGTTTCCTTAGAAATGTTTGTCATTAAGAAGCATAATACCTACCTATATTATGCTTCATAATGACAAACATTTCTAAAGAAAACAGTAGCTTTATATTTAGAGGTAACTACCTGTAGTTACCTCTAAATATAAAGCTACTGGTTTATTTAAAAATTATGTCATCCTTCTCATAGCCAAAATACTACAAAGTTTCGAATTCAAATGTAGTTTCGTTAAATCAAAATAAAAGGAAGTATCACCAAAAAACGTCAGGAGCACGTATTTTATATTGAAACAACGGAAAAACCGCGGGCTATGGTTTGTTTACCTTGCGGCAGCGTGATGCCCGTTCGCTGCAACATTTGGTGCACCCCATGTATTCCTGGGGGCATTCCACCCCACTCATTATCCCCGATAGTTATTACTGTCATTTTTCAACTCGTTATTTACTCTGAGGAGAGCTGATAGCACGACATTTGCTCAAAAAAACCGAAGTTTAAGATTAGGGGTGACGGATTTTCGGGCTGCGAAAGGGATTTTCGCGGGCTTATGCGAAAATTGAAAGTAGCCCTTTTAAGTAAACAGTCGGTTCCCCTGTGCTTGGTGGCTTGATCTTGATAGTGCAGCGACAATATTAAAATGCTGAAACCCTTGTTTCATCCAGTACAAAATTCTTGCAAAGTTTTTTTTATCAATGGATGTTTTTTACTTTTAACCGCTCAAGCACCGGCAACACACCAGTGTGCGCCGAATTAATCGCTTAAGAAACAAAAAGATATTATTCAAAAAACGATATTTTATCCGAGATTAATCAAGAAGCATTCTGAAATTGTTTCAAAGACAAGTTTCTATTTAATTGAGTTCTTCGTAAACACTTTTGAAATAACTCTAAAAACAGATTTGAAACATTATATTTATCAAAGTAAGATAACAACATAAATGTCATCTTGACAGCAAGCAACGAGAAAAGTTTCTTAGTGAGTTTTATTAAGACTTTTATTATACTTTAATTGCTTTGCTAAGATCGATAAGATCTTTAAAAACGTCAACATTACAACCTCTTTGCTGCCTCATTATTTAAATCTAAAAAAAGAATAACATGAAGATAAAAGAACGGATTTGTCAGAAAAAGAAGAAGAACAAGAAATCAATTTCTTGAGGATTTAAGTTAATATGTCTGGGTAAAATTGTGCCCGAAATATATCGCAGATATGGTTTCAATATCATGTACAAAATAAATAATTGAGGTCTACCTACCTTTACCCTTTATTTTCTTAGAAAACATTTTATAAATTCCTATAAAGTTTTGTTTATTTCACTTTACTTTTAATTAAGATACGCCATTCAAATAATTCTCTCAAACTGAAAGTAAAACGTCATAGGTAGATAGAATATTATTTTCGCTTATTATCGGTGACAAATTTTCTTTCAAAGTTCAAAATTCAGTGCACATTAATTATCCTTAAAAGCTTCCCCGGCTTAACTTGAACGGTGACTTCACTTTGTCAAACATCAATTTACTTTTTGACAATGATCAACGATGCAATGGACGAATACACCAAAATCTGTTCCATCACTTACCTAATATTTTAGCAGGAAGTATTTCCTTACCTTTATTATGAAAACTTCACGATAATTTTACTTGTTTGAATGCTTCGTGCCCGTCAATAGGGGAGCTAATAACTGTCATTAAAACAATCACAGACGTTCATGCACGTTCGTGAATGCAGTAACGACTAATAATTCATAGGTTCGTGACAGCAAATACTGGACAACTATAAGGAAAACCGAACGCGTCTGGACATAGGAACATCAATAAGTAACGATACTAGGTAAAAGCGCCTTATTAAACGCCACCCCAGGGCAATATGATAGGGCGAACTTTTATAAAAGGCCATTTATAATGGATTCGCGGCCACACAGGATTAGGTTTGTAAATATTTTATTGGATCTATTGTGGTGCGACTGCCGACTGATTGACAGGACCGGCCCCTTAGGGACCAGACACACTCCATGAGAATTACTGCTACATATTTTAGTTTCGTCCAAATGGCAAATCATATCGGTAGTCTGGCTGGTTAGCTCCGCGCTGTACGAAATTTTGCAGCGACGCAGAAATACATTCATTTCATTTTTTCATAAAAATATTTTTATTGCGAGCTTGCGTGACTTATTGCTAACGTACCTACTCTGGCCAATAAAATTCAATATGACTAGTTTTTGTTTTGCTCCTTTTAAAAACATGACTGTTTCTGTATTTTGTGCGAAACCTGTTAAAAAGGGGTTAACCTTTTTTCATGGGTTAAGTGAACAACACAATAGAAACTTATATATTATAGCTATTCAGAATAAATTAATTGATAAGTACTATGTATTTCTCAGTGCCCAAATAACAGTAGTTCAAAACATAGATAACGCATCATCTTCCTAGCCTATTCCCAACTATTTTGGGATCGACTACCAGTCAAACCGAATTCAGCTGAATACCAGTATTTTACGTGGAGCGGCTGCCTACGAGACCTCCACAACCCATTAACTGGGTAACACGGTACTTCTTGGCAAGACTTATGTCAGTTGTTTTAGCTTTTGACAATTCGTAACGACCGTCATAGATCTACAAATGACAGCCGGGACCAACGACTTAACGTGCTTTACGAGGCACGGAAGAACCTCAATAATTATGTTAATATGGTCACCCACCCATAGACCACCCTCGGCAAGCGTTGCTTAACCTTTAAAATCGATTCCTGCGACTGTTATTAGCCATGAACTCCTCAGAAATAAAAACATAATATAATATTATAGTAATAACTAAACAATTAACAATAGCACAACCCTGTGATATTTCGATATCACAGGGTTGTGCTATTGTTAATTGTTTAGTTATTACTATACTGTACTGTACGTACCTGCCCAGCTGTTATTCACTAGACGGGCAACTATTAACTACTTCTTAGTTGCAAAGTGCCTCTAAATTGAACACCTGAATGGCTTTCCCGGCCTTAGCGCAGTGCGACCCTAAAATGCACGATATTAATCAACATTTAATTCCATATCGGGCTACTAAAGGCAATGCAGTATGACCGCCTAGGGACTCCTAGGAAATGAACTGACAGAGTTCCTCTGCCTGAAACTCGAACGACGATGCAAAATATGCAAATGAAGAGGCGACTCATTTGACGAATTTTAATAGATATTTACCTGTTTCAGCTTTACTTCGTTTCACAGAAATGATTTGCTAGGTTAGTGAGTGATCGAGAAGTTTTGTGGAAATCGATTATCGGATGGACGTATGGGGACGAATGGATATTAATGTAAGACACTCATTACTTCTTAGGTTTTGCTCTTCGCAAAAGAAGTAATGTGTGGATTGTGTGAAAGATGACATAGCTAGATAAGAAGTGACTGCAGTGAACTGCCTCCGTGGTCGAGTGGTTTAGGCGTTTGCTTGTGACCCGGTGGTCGTGGGTTCGATTCCCACGGAAAGCATACTTTGTAAAGTTGTTTCCAGTTTGTCTAGGACATTGCAGGCTTGTATCATCTGATTGTCGGATAAAAAATGATTCCGTGCTTCGGAAGGCACATATAAGCCGGTGATCGCGGTCGTCAAATAAACCATGACAGAGGCCCTTGAGGCGGTTTAGAAACTCTGACACTAGGGTGTGTAGGGTCGTTAGACCTTACTGCCCACACGATAAAGAAGAAGAAAGGAAGTGACTCCTGAGAAGATGGCGAATATAGATGAATGGAAGGAGAAGATTTATGCTGTGCCGACCTTAAGTAAATTTGAATAAAGGCCAGAGATAATGATGTTTGCTAACTAAGTGAAAACTAGATGACGTGTTTATGGAGACGAAAACGCGATATCTCACAGAGAATACAAAATTATAATGTTTACTAGTATTTTGTGAACAATGAAGATACAATATAAGTCCATTAGGCAGTGTGAGGCTAACGTTATTCTTGAGGTTCATTTTAATTAAGAACTACTACTTTAATAAACAAGACTTTCGTTTTAAGGTTTCTCCTGGACTAATTACCTATTTAATTACGTTTACCTTGTATGGTGGCTGTTGTATCTCTATTAGAATGTGTCTTACCTGCAAAGATAAAAAAAAAACATAATTAGAGAGGTGATTCAATAAAAAAAGTCCTCCATAATAATATATGGAGGACTTTTTTAATATTTTATAAAGCTCATCAATTTATTTCAAGTTGTCGAATAAGTTGTTATTTTTAGAAAAGTTAATTACGACGCAAATTCAGGATTTAATAAGGAGCAACAACATTTTATAATCTTATTAGTGTGCAAACATTATTCCATGAGGAAGAGCTTTAAAATCGCGTAATGAAGACAGGCCAGAACTCGACAGATTTAAATTTACGAGATATGTAAATACACCATGCTGTGTTGAAAAATTGTTCTAATACAATTTGGGTTAATTGAATTTTTGTTCGTTAAACTCTATGTGAAGCACACCTCCGCTTAATTACCGGCGAGGGTTTGTTAATTTATAACGTCCGACAGACTTAGCGCACTCAAGTCCAGGATAACATCGAAACTCCCTTAAGATTAATTTGCCAAGTAGGTACTCGTGAACTTTAACTCGTTTGCCTCTGACCGAATTCCCAGGCGGCCCTTGAGAGTTTAGAATTAAATTTAATGAAATAAATTTGCGAAATCAGCAGTGGGAAGTTGTGTCTGGGGCCGGTCCGGACGGACACTCGGCGGGATAGTTGCGGCCACGTCGGTCCGCCCGGCTGGACTTTCGGAACCCTTTACGTCGCCGTTACGTTTAACTGTTATCGCAAAACCTCCCGTACAGCGAAACGTAGCAACAGACATCCTATTAGTAACACCACTTTCAGACAGTTTTCTAACTAGATTTCTTCTATTGTCCCTGAAAATCCCTCTACAGTAATTATTGTTGAAATGTGAGTATCCAAAGAATAGGCGCCATTTTGAGACAGGCAGCTTTAGAAGCCGTAGGCATACAAAAGTTTTGGGTTCGTATTTAGGGGGTGTAGAAGCCGTATTAGATGCGAACGACAAAACACATTATTAACTACGTGCTTACGTATTTAGAATTAACACGTGTCAAAGAAATCGTATGTGGATTAAATGGACTTATCGGTTTACTCTGTCAGAAATAACGAAATACTTATTTGTTTGTAGGAAGTAGAGCCGTAAGGTTTTTAAAGAATTCTTATTACTTTCCAGATCAGTTTCAATCGCACATATTACACATGGTCACTGCAAGTAAATTCAAAGGCTTAATTTCCAAACATTTTTGACAGATTGCGACAGACATGCGAATGCGAACGTTGCTTAAACATTTGTAGAATTGGCTCTCAGATCTCAATGATAAAAGGTTTTATAAGATTTCACTGACTAAAAATCTTTTCAGTATTTTATATTACATCAAATAATCTGAAAACCGTTTATGAAAAAGCAATTTCTTTCCGTTGTAGACACTCATTAAGTCGTCAGTAGGCAACTGGCGGCGCAATGAGTTACAACTTAAGTGTCAATCCGGGAAGCGTCTGTCGAGTGTCGCCATCGCGGTAAGAGGGAAATTAAAAATTGAAAAACTCGCCGCCATGATGGCAGTGGCGTTAATGGCTGTACATAATAAATAAAGCGGGCCGCTTGTAGGCTTATGTGCGAGTCGAGTGGAGGGTGTGGCCGAGCCGCGCGAATGGGCTCTCCGAGCGACATCTGAGACGCCGCGCCGGGCCCTTTGGAGTGCGGATCACTCGGCTCGACCTGTTTCATATTGCCCTGCCCGCTGCCTGAGAGCTGCTTCACTTTGATTTAAGAGAAAAAGCCGTTTTGACACTACAGTCCGAGAAACGTTCCACTCTTGTATGATAAAAAGGTTCTAGGTCAAAATGAAAAGCGTGGATGGGAAATGTGGCCTTTGTTTCTTGTGTCAAAAGTGTTAAAGGTCGGCAAATGTGCTGGAGGCTGCAACTCGAGTTTTAATGAGTTCTTTTATGAGTTCTATTTTTGAAATCAAGTCCGTATTCGACATGGTTCTGTGATCTGGACTCTTTCAGCACCAAGTATTAAATTGGCAAACGCCAGAAGCATGCAGAAATGATTCATGTTTTAACCCAAGTTATAACTTCTTATACCTCAGTGAAAATACGCATTGGAATAGACTCTTAGGTAAAACAAACTCATAAAAGATTTTATGTTAACTTGAAAATCTGATATTTCAGCGTTTAAAGTACCTATTTCAATAACTCCAAGTCTGCTTACTTCGGGACTGTTAGAAACCATTACTTAGCAAAGAAATTACGAAGGTATTGTTGATTCAATTCTATCGACTAACCTAACGTGCAAAATGATCGGTATCGATGACGAGTGCCCGCAGCCCGCCAAAACAACCAGCAAACCCCTTTTACGCCGCCATCTTGAATTTCTTGTTTCGCGCGTCAGAATGACGTCTGACAGACGGCCATTTTGAAAAAAACTCGAGTGCGGCTTCCTTCCGCATCGGTGGGCCGTCATGAGAACTATCGTGGCGGCGACACCCCTTTCGTTTTACATACATCGGATTCATTGTTTTAGTAGTACATACGATAAACTTTTGTTGTTTGACGTGGCAGCACTAAATCCGACCGGGACAGAACGCCAGGATACCGAGAATAAACTGTACCTCCCCTACGCTTTGAGGTCGTTTCAGTTCGCAGAAACTTTAGGTCGTATGTACCCAACCTTATTGTTGTCTGTGATCGAGTACATTGTGTTGATGCAATTATTCTTAAGCATCTCTCAGAAAGATGAACCCCTTTGATTATAAGAGCTTTGGTAATATTAATTTGTGACTTGAAGACACGTAGATTAAAATATTATTCGTCTATCACAATGATCCATTATTTTTTTTTTTTACCGACTTCAAGAAAAGGAGCAGGTTCTCAATTCGACTGATTTAAAAAAAATGGATTGTTCGTTTCTGGACTGGTTTCATCTTCAATTTGATGAAGACCTGATGAAGAACTTCGGAGATAGGCAACGGAACTCTTCAATGAATAATAGCAATTCTTCCGGGATTGCTGAAATCGCATGTCGGCTTATTATTGTTTTTGAACCGCTCTTGAAGATTCTTTTTGCGTTAGGTTTATTTTTATTTATTAATTTATTTATATAGAAGAATTGGCATTGAACGTTGAACTTCAAAGATAAACCAGTGACCTCCTCAATTTAAAATCGAGTGAAGTGAGATACTGTTAGGTTTATGTCACTCCCAAGTAGATATTTAACCACAAGCTGGTCTGGACTTGAACTACGAAGGCACACAAATTAACTCCTTAGCGGGAAATAGCGCAACCACTCATTATGGGAATAATGTCAATTTAGTTAGCTTAGTTGTGGGGTATCACCACTTAAAAATGTAAAATAAAAAACTTTCTTACAAAAAAATACAACCGATAGAATAAAATAAATTAAATTTCAGAGTTTATTTAATTATTTACACTATACGCACACAGATGTACAGAGGCGCAAACAACCAAAACGCAGAAGCAACCAAAAACTTCTACCGTTATTTTATACTTAGTAGTGTTCTTTCTTTGGATGACTTCCAAAGAAAGAACACTACTATTGTATTTTTTTTGTAAAAATGTTTTAGTTATATAGTCTTTCGACAGAACAGGCCTGTATATGTATGACAGAACAGGTCTGTATATTATTCGCGGTAAATAAGACCAGAAGTCAAACCCTATTATTTTCACACATCATCAAATAAATTTAGAATCAAATGGGAAAATGTAAATTAAAAATTCGCCCTCGCACTTCTATTTTATTTCAAAACGCATGGAAAACCCTTTAGAAATATTAACTGCGAACTTTTTCAATTTGAAACGCGAACGTGACGAGACATAATTTACCCAAGTATGTATTTTTGTGTTGTGTAACAAGCCGTCGGAAGCGCGAGAACCGTCATCGTTTCCACTCAGTAGTTACTCCCTCACCCCCGGTCCTTATGTTTTAATTGTTGCCCCTGAGAGGGGGAGGATCTAAGCTCTCAACTCTTTTATATTTCAAGCGTCATGCGATGTTTAGTTTTACATAGTAGTAGAGTGAAGTTTATGTGCAACGGCAGCCATTTTGTTTCTAACACCTAACACTTTGTTTCTTAGTACCCAATCATTGTACGTCAAAGTTATATAAAAATCATAAAACACAATTTTTACAAACAATTTTGAGGAAATAAAAGATTAAAATCGTTCGTCAATAACACCAAAGAGCCTGTCACAGTTTATGGGCGAAAATTAAAAATTTTAAAGCCCCTCAGTTTACGTTGCTAAGTGACTTCAAGGGGTGTAAAATGCGTCACCACCTGAGAATTTCGGGGGAGAAGCCACAATTTTGAACCCGACAGTAAAGTAATGTGGCTTCTTAGTTCGTCAAAAAGCCTTTAAAGAACACGACAAAAATGTTTCTCGAAAAACAAGTGGCTTAGAAACTGCACTATTTAAAATTCAAACGAAAACCATGACAACACTGAATAACGCTAGTTACTGGAATAAAATAAAATCAAAAAGCGACCATTTCCAAGCGTTTAATGCGACCGTTTGGCAAATAAACAAGGTCCCATAATCGATTGTAATTACGAATGCTGAATACAGATGGTGTGTAACAAAATATGCCGCCGGGTATAAAAACATGGGGAAACTGTTGCGAAAACACAATCCGGTCAAGATTTGGAGACATTACGTTAAAAGGGTCTTATTGTACAATGTTATGTTTATTTGTAACAAAAGATATGGTGGTATTGACTTTTATGGAGTGAGGATCACCTAATTAAAGAATTTTCGGCAAATATTTTCTGACTGGATTGTGGAGGTCAGACAAGCTGTCGCTCTATGTAAAATTATTGGTATCCAACTATATCAAGTTAGACTAGAAGCTGAAGCCGACTGCAACATCATCATCTTCATGCCCTTAGCCCATGTTACTTGGGATCGTTGCAATACCTTTTTTTTTCTTCCATTCTGCCCTATCAGTCGTCAAACTATCACTAACTTCTTTTTCTTTCATATCGCTCCTCACACAATCCATCCATATTTTCTTTGGGCTCCCTCTCCATGCATTCACATTTATATTCATTGGTAACTCTGTTAGTTACATGTATTTCATTCCTCTTATTCACATGACCATACCAAGACAAGCGGTTCCCTTTAAAAAATTCCGTCACTGGCGCCACTTTTAAACTAACTCTAATGTACTCATTTCTCACTTTATTCATTCTAGTTCATCTCAGAATGATAGTAGAAGCTGACCCCAACATAGTTACTAAAAAAGCACATGACGAGTGTATTATCGAGGTGGAAAAATAATTAAACAGAAAACATTTCATAACAGTTTATCAAAATAATAACAGTACGTATACAAATAAAATTAATCTTCGTTATAAAACGCTACTCACTCCCAAGTCAACTAATTCAGTATTCATACAAGATCAAACTAGATTATCTTTGGCTAAACTAGTTGACCCTAACGCACTCAAGGCTCAGCCTAGGATAAATCAATTAGTTCTTGAATAGAGTTTAGTCTGCGGATTTATAAGAAACCGACGTTAACTATAGCGTGTTCTGAATCTTCATGCTTATGAGGAAGATTAATGGAATAATCAAGAAGACAACGACAAACGAGATGTTTTATCAATGATAATAGCTGGGATTTTATTGAAGGAGAAAGCAGAATTCTCTCTATTTTGTAACTGAACGCACTGAAAACTAAGAAAGACATTGAGACTTAACATTCTTCTAAGTAATGCGTTCGCCAAAGATTGTGATAGTGCAAATATTTATTTATTACATACTTTATAACTCGATATTCACTAAGAACAAGTATAGGCAATGTAATCTGGAACTCTCAGTTTGATCTCATCATCAACTTTTTGATGGGCACCTACCAGTAAACATAACAATGCAGTACTTCATCAAATACATTACATACTCAGCTAAATTGTGAAACTTTTTGTGACCGTTTACGCATAACCATCAGCTTTCAAAGCAAGAGTGAACAAGAATTTTCTCGGCTCGCTCGTTACATTGTTGACCTCATCCTTCGCTTTCCATTAGGCCTGACTTAGGTCAGTAGGAAGTTGTTTGTAAAAACGAAAAAATATCTATCACAACTTCCAGTTCCTGAAAAGTCAATGATAAAAATGTAAGCAAAACTTACAACACTAATATCAGAGCCTGTGTTTGATAGTTGACTCACTAGTGTAGCCAATCCGGCGACAGAGAGGGGTATAAATCAAAGATCGGAAACGAGTGCGATGACTCGGGCGAATGAAGATCGAGTGTTACGACCTCCTCCCGTATCTAGCCAAGATTTAGAAACAAAAAAGAGTTTTCCATTTATATCAATCGAAACAAAACTTGCAATGAAGGAGAAGATGCTCTTGCTTGAGTGGTTTTTGCATCTAAAAGTTTCGTTTAAGACTATTTTGTCTAAGATGAACTTCGCCCTCGACTATTTATTTGTTGGACTTGAAGTTTCTATTTAATTAAAGTTTGAAAATTTTTAATTCGATCTGATTCTTGGTAGTGATAAACTTTGGTCGCAAAAGTCTTAATTTTATTGTTACCTACAGATTTAATTTTTTTTTTTATAGTATAGGTATAAAAAATCAAGTAAGCAACTCACTGAGCAATCTTTCACTTTGAAAACAATTCCTAGTGCAAAACTTCACTTCCTGCAGCATTCAATATTATAATTAAGTGTAATTAATTGCAGTTATAGATATTTATAACGTTTACTCCTCACATAACGTTAATTTCAAGTGTATTTGCCTAACACATGCTGAGCTGGACTTCCATCTGATGCAACCTTAAAGCGCACATCACACTATGATTGTTCTTTTCAGTTAATAATTTTTGCTTAATACCTGTGACATTATGTAACTTTCTTCGTGTCAACGTATTTTTTTATGTTAGCACTACCACGGTAAAATTGGGTACTGTAGTTATAATTTTGATATTAATGATCGTTTTGATTTTTTGTTTCGGTGCATAGCTAGCGTTTTTTGTAATTTAATCGTGATTTTGTCTATTGTATATTTTTTTTAGGGTTCCGCACCCAAAGGGTAAAACGGGACCCTATTACTAAGACTTTGCTGTCCGTTCGTCCGTTCGTCTGTCACCAGCCTGTATCTCATGAATCGTGGTAGTTATACAGTTGAAATTTTCACAGATGATGTATTTCTGTTGCCACTATACCAACAAATACTAAAAAACAAAATAAAATTTATATTTAAAGAGACTCCCAACAAACGTGATTTTTTTGCTTGTTTTTGCTCGATATTGATAACGACAACAGGTAGACGCTTGAAATATTCACAGAATATTTAGTAATAATTATATTCGCTTTAGAAATAAATAATTAAATTAAAATAAAATAAATATTTAAGGGGGACTCTCATACAACAAACGTGATTTTTTTGCCGTTTTTTTATAGACTTTGGTACGGAACCCTGCGTGCGCGAGTCCGACTCGCACTTGGCCGGTTTTTTTTTAGTTGCGTCAAATAAATGTTTTATCTAACGATCTTATCTGGAACTTATTCTAAACTATTTCAGAAATTGTTCAACCATTTCAATAATGTTGACACAAAATAATTTTAGAAACGACGATAACATTAGAAATTGAGCTGACAAAAAATACTTAAACATCATTCAGACCACTATAGCTAAACTAAAAAAGAAAATAATTTGTAATACTTAAATAAAACAAGGGCATTATAATACCGTATTGGTCACCCACAGTGAAGCCTATTATATGGATGACTACAACAGTAATGACAGGTCAGGCCAACGCGTCATTACACACGTAATCCATTTTACTAACTCGATTCTTGCAACTTCGCGTGGGAAATTTAACACGTTATACTATGTTTTATTTTTAGTTCTTGGCATTTATGATTCCTATTTTAGGTGCGAAAATCATTCGTTTTGAATTCTCAACTTTAATTTAAAAACAACTATTTCTCAAATGGCTTCAAGAACTACCAGTTTTATCAAAAAGCAGCTTAGATCTTCTATGAGTAGCATAGATAATTTACTTCAAAACATAACCAGGATTTCCTTACTGATAAATACCCAGAAACAAACTAGGTCAGATGAATTCAATAAACAGAATTAACCCTACTTCCCTCGGTCCTTTTACACCGATGAAACTAGAAGTAGCTAATCAAAGGCTGAGGATTAAACAAACAAAGTGTCGGAGCTTCCTTGGCGCAATCACGTCGACGCCCTCACTCCAATACTATTTGCTCAAACCTCTTTTAGAGAAAACATTGCTTGTCAATACACAGAGCAAACAGTTGCACAAAACAAGGGGCACTCTTGTCTCTGGATTCTCGCCGTTTATTTTCGCGGCTATTTTTGTTACTTTGTCACCTTCGGATTCGTTAGTGTATCGTCCTTTTGTTTGTTAGTAAGCTTTTCGTTTTTTTAAGCAATGCAAGTTGTGTGCGATTTTAATGATGTTGTTTTGAAGAAATAAATAGGAAATTACAACATGTTGGACTGCACAATTGTACATCACACAACAGTAATAAAAAAATGGAACTGGGGAAATACCAATATATGTTCAGTCTGGGATTAATCCCGAAAATGAGGAGTCTGAAGAACAACAAAATTCCAATGAACACATAAACAAACTAAGTCAATAGTAAAAATAATCGGACATAAGAAATATGTGAACACAGAACACTATATTCCTCGGAGTCAGTAACAACTGCAAACAAAAAAGGTCTGGCGACCGCTGCACCCGCAGAACTTTCAGTTCAAAAGTTAACTCTCCATGCCATAAATAAACCTTCGGTTTTGCTGGGATCTACGCCGATTGCAAATTTCGACGCTGTGGTGGAACTGCAAAGTCGCATAAATTACAGTTTCCGACGGTGGCAAAGAGAAAAACAATCGAGAAGGAGCACTTAGCAGCTTGACTAATCGTTGGTCGGTGATGACAGTTTCGGTGAGAGGAATTCGGACGAGGCTTCGACCGCAAGCCAAGTCGTCGGTCCGCCACAGCCGCTAATGCGTTCGCCTGTGACAAACTGCTGGCGAATAACGAATCGGAGTACTGTCACTATTTGTCTATGTTCAAGGTGGTGCACCGACAAATGATCACCGATTCCTTAATCGTTAGTACCTAATGGATTTCCATCCAGATATCGTATCTATTCTATTCGTGTAAGTTTCATTACAAAGGTAAAAACAATGATTACACTCATTCCAGTTTTTCTTTTACACAATTTCCTGAACTATCTCACAATTTCCAATAACAAACAGTAAAACAACCCCATAAATACCAAACACCCCTACATCACAGGCCGACATTAGCTGCGCACGTTCAAATATTAACTACAGCACATTTCACGTTAACCTCACGGCGAACTGCGAAAATTGTTACACATGTTTTAAGATATTCCGTACATAGCTTTCCTGTGTGATCTAAGGCGCCTCCACGCTGTAGTTACGGCGCGGTCTCGCCGTACATCTCGCTCCACGGCCAGTTCATTTGCTGCACGCCTCATACCCGCAAATAAATCAGCACCCTTACGCGTACAACACCGATACGGAGAAAATTGCAAGACTTTCTGAACTGAGAGCAAAGTTTAGAAGACAGGGGTTGACTTGAAATCGGTCAGAGTTCGACTTATGGATTTTGTAAGCTGTATGCGTGTGGGTTATAAAATAGGCTTTAGGTAATGGAACAAAAGAAAAAAGGCTTATTTCTGTGATTTTAACATCATAATTAGTGTGTCTTTCAGGGTACAGCCCCTGAAAGACACACTAATTATGATGTTAAATAAAAAACTATCAGCAGTTATTTGCATCCGTGTACCTCCTTTATCAGTTGTTGAGTAATCCCGTTTTATGTGTTGTTATATTTACTGTCAACAAAACTATAAATCTAGAAGAATAAGCAGAAAATTTCATAAAAGACAATTTTCGAAACACCTGCTCGAAATGTTTTATGTAGTAAAACGTTGGAACTGGTATTCAAAGCGTTAGGATTTTCATCTCGAAACGTGCCTCGCTATACAAACACTAGTCCTTTTAGTTTCAAAAGTGTCTAAACAAATAAGTGCAAAAGAAACGGTCTAGACAAATATTAGCATGAAAATAGTTGTTAGTTGGGAGGAGATAACATTGTAAGTGGGGGTGTGTTTGCACTTATTACGGAACACTCGAAGCGTCCTCGCAGAGGCGGCACCGTAAGTCGGTTCACACACACAATTCGGCCGCAGCACGCCAGTCGGCAACTTTCTTTGTTGCTTAACTATTGTTTGGAGTTAAACTTGCTCCTCCGGATACCAAATGGACAGAGCAGAGTCTGTGAGAAATTGTTTTGTGTGAGTTTCGAAAAGGAAAACATTTTGCCAGTAGCTTAGGCAAATTGCTTAAACAGAAGAACCAGTTGCGACTGGAAGTAAGTTGCGGTGCTCTCATATTTTAGTTAATGCGAGTTTAATTGCTGCTCTCGAGATTCTTTTAAATGGTACGGATATTTTCCACTTGTTAAACTTCACCCCTTTTATTTTAGTCTTTCGTACTAAATCGTAGAAAGAGACGCTTGTAAAATCATCTTGATATTTCCAGGACTGTCAGTAGAGTTTAAATGGGTTTAAAAACCGTTCTGGTATCCTCATAATAAATAAATGTCGTCATTCTGACAAGACTTTATTCCACTGAACTTCCTCGCTTTGCAATTTTTCTCTACAAAATTAGTGCACAGCGCAAATTATAGCGCATAGTTAACATGGCTAAGAAGTATTCATCATATCAGCCGAAAGACGTCCACTGCTGGACATAGGCATCCCCCAAGTGTCGCCACAACAACTGGTCGTTTGCGTCTCGCATCCATCGGTTACCTGCGACCCTCATCAGGTCATCGGTTCACCTTGTGGGAGGCCTTCCAACGCTGCGTCTTCCGGTACGCGGTCGCCACTCCAAAACTTTAAGGGCCCATCGACCATCTATTCTGCGAGCAATGTGCCAGAAGTATTATTTAGACTGAAAATCTAGTAAATTATGAAATACAAAGAAGACGCCATAACCCAACAAAACAACAAAAACAGTCCAAAGAAAACACAAATTGAAAATCTTATCAACTCAAATACAACAAAATCCGCAGTCGAACTCTTAATTTTCGCATAATTCATGCCGAACCAACAAAACCGAACAAAAACAAAATTTACAATACAACACGGGGATTACGTGCAATTAAAAGTTTGTTTTCCTAATAACGTCCATATATCACGACAGATTCTCGGGAACATCTGAGTCCCGACGGTTGTAATGCAAATAGATTTTGGATACTTAGCTACACCTCCTATATAAATTATACGTTGTACTAACTACGTAAGCTAGCGTTGAAACATTGTTTGTGTATTAGTTTAGTGGTTTTGGTTACACTTAAAAACATTAGTTACCAGTGTTGGTGTATATTGTATTGCAAGTGGTATTTTACTTTGTTCGGTTTTAAAGCTTTTATTTTGGTACGGAGACCTTACATCTTGTTTATTTTACAGCGAATTGATATTTCACATAAAAGAAAAGTAAGTTCATAAACATGGTGATTGATAGGCGTACTTGATGAGGAAGATTTATTTATGGAACAGGGTGTAAATTTCTGCAAATCTTTATTGAAAAGGGAGGATCCTTCGATCAGACGGTTGTGTTTGGTAGGCAATTGCCTGATGGTTGATATTTGGGATGTTGTACTCAAGATACCGCGATGCAGGATTTCTTAGACTTAGTTCGTTACTGGCAGTACAGAAGTCACTGCGTTACTTTTTGTATCGGAATAGATTTCGCTACTATTTGCTGCAGGCTCCAGTGAGCCGGAGTGGTGCTGCTGGCTCCAGTGGGTCGGAGCGGCACTGAACGACCTGGTGGTTTGACTCCTGGCGTCGACCAGGAGAGATTCTTCGGGGCTTTTCATGTGACTGGACGAAGGTGAAGTGTACTGCGCCAAGGTCGCTGATGATTTTGAGGGTGATAATAGAGGCTGAGGATGCTGCCCAGGAATGCGCGTTCGCTGCATGCTGGTGGTCAAGATACCGTAGAAGCTGTGGATACTGGCTGGCTGTATGACTCACAGCTCAAGAGCTTGAGGTTACGATTAGGAGTAGTGATGATGTCGTCATGATGAAGTAGCTGCACGAAGGCTGCGCTGACGTTCAATATTGAGGGCACCAATATAGAGGTATACGCACGAAAACTCTGATACCGCGATGCAGGATTTCTTTGACGTAGTTCGTTGCGGTAGATGTCGCTACGTTAATTTTTGTGTCGGTATAGATTTTGCCAATTTACTTTTTGTAGCGGCATCGATGCCGCTGCAGAATAATGTCGTAAGGAAAGTTTTGATAAGAACTACGATGGAAATATTATTATTAAAGGATGTGGCTAATAAAGAGGTGAATACTTAGATGATAGATGATATAAAAAGGAAGAAGACAGGATAACTCTATGATAAAGTTTATTGAGATGGAGATGACGGTTATAAGATTATTAACTAAGAAAATGCCTATGTCATGGATACAAGTGAAACCAACACAAAATTACCAAAATGCGCTAGGTTCGTACCTACATCTTGTGTCAGCACAAGATGTAGGTCCTACTTAAAACCCCAGTACGAAAAGAAACAAAGTGGAATATTAAATTTGCTATGTCGAAGAATTTTAAACGATAAATGACGTAGCCGAGGGTGAATTCATTGAAACTACTTATGCAAACGAGGTATAATGGCGATACTGCAATATATGTTTATGGATGCACCTCATACGTTCTACGTTCAGTTTTCGACTGTAAACCAATTATGCTAATGAACAGTTCGACTGTGGGCGAAAAATTGAGAAGAGATTTTTGTAAAGTGTAAATATGCAAATAACACCTACATATGAAAAGTTGAATTGTTTTCGTTGTGTTCTAGATTGTGTAGTTGTGGTAGCTTCTTTTATTTCAGAGGGCGGATACCTTCAGACGTTTCATAAGCAAGTTAAAACGCGCAAAGATAAGTCTATCTAAAATTAGAACATTAATCAACACTATATTGTTTTTTACTGTTTTAAACGCAGAGGATACGTATTGTTCAAAGTTTATGAAAATGCCAGAGTAAGGTTGAATCGTATTTTTTATTTAAAGCTTGTAAACAAAACCAAGTAAATTTTTCGCTTCCCTATCCAAAGGCAACAAATTCCAAAGATGACCTTAAATCAGCACAATTAACACGCTGCCCGTCGGCGAACAAGTTACTCGACTTACAAGGAAAACCGAAGTCAACCCGAACGGGCTTCGCATAAAAATGTTTTGTTTCACTAATTGCACAAAGTGGCTGCTTAGAGGCGTACTTTCTCGCGAGTCATTGTTTTCGACACCGCTGCGATGTAATACGAAATATTTTCGGTTACCACCCCTCTAGAGAATTCGTGACTTTCAAAATTGGTGGCAACGAGCGGATAAAGGATGTTTGCTGGTATATAGTTTGTTTTCTATGTATTTTGTTGCCTTTTTTATTTAAGAAATTAGTATATAGTAGATGGTGAGATGATCTGAACTCCTTCCCAATAGATTGTTCGAAAAATGCAAAGTAAAGAAAATGTAAAACGCCATAGACTACATATTATTATAGGTCTTTGTCCTGCAGTGGGACAGCGCAGGCGCACATAATAATATGTTGGGTATAAAATCCCTGTCTCGCCCTGTTCGCTGTGTCTTATTGTATTTTCCCTTGTCCCTTAATAATATTTTTAGTTTTATGGTTGTCTAGCTATTTGTCTCTATTTGACAGTAATGCTTACAATCTGCATATGTAGAAAGTTATACAATTCAAGCTTTTATCATTCATGATTATTTTTCTTTTGAGTTGATTTGAAATTTTCTGTAAAATGAACTGCGGGTGGTTTATGTATAAAGTAGTCATACAATTCAAGCTTTTATCATTGTACATTATTATTATTTTTTTTTTTATTTGATTTGATTTGATTTCTGTAAAATGAACTGCAGGTAACAATGTAAACAGTCAGTTGTATCAGTTGCTTGCGATCTTGTAGCAGTCGACTAAAGGAAATGGAATAAGTCAGAAAGTACTTGAAGACGAGGGGGCAGGTAACTACAACTTGAGTACACTATCACAAGTTTTGAATACCATCACCCTGTTAGTTTTACAGGCAAATACTTTCTGAAGTAACATCATTACAACTTACTTCTAACAAAACTTTTATGTAAATGCGATAGATTGTACTTAGTAGTATTTCTTTCCACTGCGTTTTACCTTGAAAATGTACTGAAAATTATATATTATTATCTATACATTCAGAATGTGATTTTAATATTGAGTCATTTCCCCAGAAAGACATTGTCCAAGGAATTGCGGGAATTGATTGTATTTCACTTAGCTCAGCGAAATTAATATTTATGCAAGATAAAGATTAATATTTTACTGAAAATCAAACATTTGTTTTAAGAATCTGAAAGCCACCTACAATTTCTTCCAATTAATAATATTTTCATTGTTCGAAGCTGATTTCAATCTGTATAGCGACCTACAGAAACAATCACTCAAACAGGCTGTTCATATTGAATATTAATCGCCATTTTCACTGACGAATTGGAATAACCTGAAAGGCGAGTCGGGAGGCCGCGGCCGGAGGAAATAAATTTGTAATGCAAAGTTAGAAATTTCATTCCTATGTTACCGATAAGTAAACGCTCTTACACTGAGCCGCTCACAAAGAATACGTTTAGCATTTTACTTTCCAATTGTTACAGTAACACAAAGAAGCGACGGGAACTTGACTAAAAATAATCCAGTGCGGCCCGAACGATTAAACGTTGAGCCAATAAGGCCTAGGTATTCCGCAATTTATTAGCCTTGCAAATTCGAAGCCGCCTCTCCCCCTCTATGAAATATAGCTGTGGCCGCAGCAACCTTGCCGCGGCCGACGTCGGCGGCTTGGAGCTACCAACCGGCATTACACCCCTATTTTAGCTCTAATTAAAAAGCCATCAAAGAGTTTTCAGTCATTAATCATGAAACTGTTAACGTTGAATGCCGACTTCCCTCCGAGTCAGACCCGAGGAAAAAAGGAGGATTAGGATATTAACAAAATGCCTAAAATATTCAGGGTTAGTGGAGTGGTAAGCCGCTTGTAAAAAAATACTTATCTGCGGTACAGATTTCGCAGGTTTAACGAATGAATCTTAAGTTGTTTCAAGCGGTTTAAAGGATTGAGAACCCTTTTTTGGGTATTAAAACAAAAAATACCGCAGATATTTTTAAGCTTCGTAATTGACTGCAGCGGTTATTTTTTTCTCGTTTTCCTTTCCTTCTTTTACGGTTTTCTTGAACAAATTATATTTACGTTTAAATATTTGAGTCGGGGGATAAAAGGGAAGTTGTTAATAAAAGTGGATTAAAAGGATCACTTGAACTGGAAGATAAATTTGTATTTAAAATTGACGATATCTGCAAAACACCAGAAAAAAACTTGAGGTTAGCTGAACACGGAACAGATAAGTTGTTGAATTAGATCTAAATATGAATAAACATTCATTGTGATGTGTCTTTGATTTCAAACATTACATAGGCATAAAGTTTGCTTTGCAATTTTTCAAAATAAAAACCAATCAAACAACAATTAACATCAGCTACCTTTTTAGCCCTGTCTTTATTTCGTTAAGGAGGACGTTCCTAATACTGTTTTAAAATATCAATTCGCAAAGGCTACATAAGATCAGCTCCAACCATACAATGACCATAAATGCTTGTTTAATGATTTCTGACATCTTATTTTTACACTTATTTGGAAGAGATCAAACCAGCGATAGCCATTGAAATTAGTTAGAAACTGTCGTTTGGATAACTTCGACTGTAATCGTGACAGTTCAACGCTGATAGTATACTGCGATGGTATAAAGATATTGCTAACAATCTCGTTATTATTCTAACCTATGTATAATGCACTACATGCAACCTCAGACTGCACCCGTCCAAATTCACTTCACATCCAACAATAACACTAAGTTGAACAAGATTAAACGTAAACCAATCATCACAATCTGCAAGTCAGTCGGTTCGTTGAAGTTCTCGTTCGGGTGGGTTCGGCTGCAATCGTATTAATTCGGCGCCGGGCTAACTCGATGACACGCGATTATCTAAACAATCAGCAGACGGAAACGCGTTGATTTCGACCACCACTGATGAACCACTCTGTTTGTACAACACGTATATTTGGCTTTAGAAGTGTAGTGCTCCAGTAAATGGGACGGTTTTAAGTGTATTGCGTCCGGTTGGAGTGGTATTTTGTTTTGTTTAGTTAAAAAATTAATTACGTTGAACTGTAATTGAATCTCTTGCCCAATGATCGGCAGGCGTATGGGACTATCTCGGGTACAATGTAGGCAAATTATTCATTTGGTGTTACGGGAAAAAATAAATTACAAAAAAGAAGTTGGTAAAATTAATTCCTACGTCTATCAATGTTATAAGTAACTTTCAAAAGTATCATAGAGCTCACTGTGATCATGGATACACTCTGTAAACGATGAACAGCCAGCGTTTCAGGGATCATGGGCTGTGCCGCACAATTTGCAGGAGTCAAATGAGGAAAGTAGGTCGATGCGAAGCTTACAAGCAAAGCAATCTGTAGTTTCATATGCTTTGTGTAGTCCTAATCACACTGCGTTATTGTTGCCAGTAGCTTCGAAATGCTTTGCTGCCGATGGTATTAACTTCATCTGACGGAAATAAGTGCCTCTTTAAACCAAAAACTGACTGTCATAAAATGTTTTGCAACTTTACTATAGCTGCAAGATATTCATAGTGCCATGACATTTTTTAATAGCCATTGCTGTACCACTGCTAGGCACAGGCCACCCAACTTCTTCCAGGTATTTTTATAAATGGCAGTAAAAATAAAAAATTAAAGTTACAGCAAGATCTAATCATAAATTATTTTTGACAAGCATAAAGCATTCACAATCATAATAAAATCAGACATGGGTGGACAGGACATATTTGATCGTAACGCTAAACGCAAACTCATTCTCACAAGATAGATTTGTGTCATCCTTTCTCAAGTGACAGATTGAAAACTTCAAATTTCGAACTGATCGAGTTGAAAGGTTTTCAATTAGCCAATCCGCTGAAACAGGAGTCCGACTAGACGTGTGTTTCGGACGCTCCACACGACAAGTATGTACTAGACGATCGTGCGAACACGAGCATATGGAGCGATTCGAGAGCCCTTCACCGTCCACTCGATAACTGATTCCGAATCACCGATTGATACCGATTATTTCCGACAAACCGCGAAACAATGATCCTTTCATCACTTTGCGTCACCGAAATCCGTGACAATTGTTTGTTCTGCAGAAACAAAAGACGGTGAATACCGGAAAATCGTTGGTTGTGAAATCATTGTGAGGTGGGCCTGAATCACATTCTTTCAATCTCTATTAAATATTTTCATCAAATGTGCCACACAACTTGACAGAACTGCTTTAGCGACCACGCAATGTCTAACGGCTTTAGACAAAAGTACATGCTATCCGCGATAAAGAATGTCCTTTTAGTTGTTAATAAATGGTATTGCCCACATGACATTTCGGCATAGTATAACAATTCCATACATTGGACTCTTGACAATCGATATCACCACGCTATCACTGACACAATGTCGCTGTCACTTTGTCTAGAGCCAAAATAAGTAATAGAAAGAAAATCCACTCTAGATTTTCCTTTTCGTTTCAGTCCTGGGCTTATAATAAAATATCCTGGTAAAAATTTGCAAAATAAAATATCGAATTCAGAAATCATAATTTGCTTCATTCCATCGGTGGACCAAATTGATATTTACCTAAATTTAAAGCAGCTGGTGTGACGTAAATTGGCTACAGAACAGTAAAATGTTTTCCCAGAAAACCGTCTACAAGAGTGGTTCATCCGGCTTGTATAAATATGAATTCAAAATATTTTACGTTTCTCTCAAAAATCGTATACTCTGAAAATAAATATAAAATCTGTACGCTTGGCTTACGTGTATGACCTTAAGCTAGCTTTTACAAAAGCCAACGAAATACTTAAAACGACGCATAATTATACTAAAATGTACGGTACTATGGCTTAATTCTATGAAGCACAATAAAATATTCGGTTGTAACAGTTCTCCGAATTTCCCTTTCCATTACAGTTACGCCACAATAATCCCAAATAAAATTATTAACTGGCTTTATCAAAAAGTCAGTAATCGCAAAATCGTTTCTGAGTAATATTCCCGACATAAAAACTGGTACACAACCACAACAAACCAATCCAATAGCGCAGTTTATCGTAACAGTAGCGTGATCCCAAGCCAATTTACGTTAGTTAGGGGGAACAAAGTAAAAAAGAATAACAATAAAGTAATATAATTTGGGAAGTCGGCATTACCTGTTTGTGGGGTTGGCACTAATTTAATGAGGGCACGGGATATACAGATCTTTGATAAAGACGACAGTTTTAATTAAGTTAAAAGTTTCATATTATTGCGTTTTGCCTGGTGTCGTCATGATTAATAGTTTCAGAATGTGACAGCACTTAACACTCGTTCGGTCTAGGAGACACGAAAAGTTCATCCTGTTCAACATTATTTTTATAAGTTAACTCTGGCAATTAAAACTATGTTTATTTGTAATGGAGAGCTTCCAAAATACTTTTTCTCAAATTATACTCATAGTCTTCCATAGGTTGTCATAGTAACCAATCCTATACGAAGGGAATTTATATAATCCTCGAAATTATAGAAACCTACAGAAATTGATGGCGTTACAAATCAATATTTACATTTAAATGCTTATATCAAAATGTTATTAACTTAATTTGTATTCAAAATAGCTTACTAAGTGCTCGTATTTGAAAGCTGACAACGCTGTTTTGTGAATTCGAGGCAATGGCAGACGAGCGTAATCGACAATCCTAGTAATGGATATCTGACGGGGTTATTAGCATTTTTTATTCTATGTCTACAGCTGACAGAGTTAAACAATCAGATTCAGATGGTTAAGCGTTTTGTTCTAAGAAAACCAATAAAATTGAGTACTTGTTCTTTTATTTACTGTTTATGGAAGAGAGAGAGGAATTGAAAATAACAACCTTCTTTTTAAAGTCAGTTAAAATAAAATCACAGATTTTAAGTTGATGGGTAAAGTCATTTAACCGTCATGGGTACGCAACTGTATATTTCTGATAAACCATTTTGTTGTCAGCAAAATCTATGTGTTGTAAATGTCGTAGCCAAATAAACCATCCACTAGAAAGAAAGTGAAAAGAAAATGGAAACTAACCAACATTTTAATACCATAACTATTACCAATAATATTATATTGCTATGAATTCAAACACCACATCATTCACTAGAAACTTCATATCATCAACGTCATTCCCTAACGCAACACGATATGAACCCCAAGTTTAATTACTCGAAACAATCTCGAGACATTTGTTTTTGATTGCACGAATCAAATCTAAGTAAATACCGTAAGATCCCGATTGAAACACGGAGCCCCCAGGCCGATCACCTGATAAAGGCACTTGATAATTAATTTTCCAACAAACCTTACCTTGAGTTTACAAGATTGAAACGTTGTTCGTGTGTTTGACGTGATTGCTTTGCAAAAATAATAACTTCGGTATTTTTAATTAGTTGATTAGCTCCTATAGATAGTTTATTAATCTCTTCATCAACATCTTTTTCATTTTAATCTTCCTTCTCAGGGGTACTTTTGGCATTTTTGTTTTTCGCCTGACTTTCCCTTTGCAAATCTTTAATGAAAAGTCTTTTTGTTTTAACTTTATTGGTATTGGCTTTTTCAATATCCTGTCCCATTCAATTGATCAAGGTGTTTAATTAATAATTTTCCAACTTGACAAGCTTGACTAATTGGTCATTGCGTAATATTTGGCTACTCTTAAATTATTCCGTAT
Source organism: Melanchra persicariae (assembly GCA_947386135.1). NCBI lineage: Eukaryota > Metazoa > Arthropoda > Insecta > Lepidoptera > Noctuidae > Melanchra > Melanchra persicariae. The sequence goes on from OX376659.1 coordinate 9,484,248, forward strand.
ACTTATTGAAAACTTTCCATTTCTTCCTTCCTTAGGGTCCTTTTACAAGTTAAGTTTTTCAAGTTACTTTTCGACATTCCTGACCTTCGAAATTCTTTGTGAAAATGTTTAAGTTATAATTTTATTATTTTTGCCTTTTTCAACATCCTGTCAGGCTGCTTGATGTTTAATGGTTAATTTACTTACAAACTCTCTTAATCATATTTTACAGAATTTTATTTCGTTTGTTATGGTTAACTAGCTTTGCCCGTAGCTCCGCCTGCGTGGATGTCGGTTATCGTATAAAAAAGTAGCCTATGTCCGATATCCAGGCTATATATCTGCCAAATTTCATGACGATCCGTTCAGCCCTTTTAGTGTGAAAGCGTAACAGACAGACAGAGTTTCTTTCGCACTTATAATATTCTTGCTCACCGCCTATTTAAATGTGTTGCTGAATTCAGAATCAGTATTTCCTTTTTTTTCCGCCCACTGACTAGATACCAGGTCTAGATACCTTTAAGCCGTTTTTTATCCAGCTTACAATCCTGTGATTTTTGATAATAATAACGTTGGTCCAAGTCTATCCCGCCTTCGTTAATAAAGGTTTAAGATTTCGAATATAACAAGGTTGAAAAAGTTTTGGTTGAATGTAACATTCCCATATCAAACCGAATTAGTATCAAACGAAATACACGAATGTTTATGCGAAATAACGAACATGGTCGAATCGTGAAACTCAAAATCGTTAATCGTAAACTTTCCTTTTACAATGTCATTAGGGAAATTTGTGTCGTTAATTTATAAAAGGCCCCCTATAACTGCTTTGATATCGACGAATTTAAATCGGTAATCCTGCGGTTTGTTTTATAGCATCGATATCAGACGATATAAATCGATGATTGTAAACGTACGGTTAATACAGCGAGATCGATGTTTAATTCATGAATCGAGTGAATACTCGTACAACGCGTTTGAATGATTATTTTTTACAAATTATCGATTAATTTGTTAAATTGTTTTGTTATGATATCTGTATTGATCTAGATCGAGATCTAGAGAGTCTATTGTTAAAGGTTTGATTCGGATCTGGCGTCCCATTTGGTCGCAATTCCAGTATTCAATTAACTGTTTCATAAAGTAATAGGTCAGCAGTATTATCAATGTAATACAAATCATACGAATCAGAGAATAAATGATTGGGACTTTCCCAATCATTTATCCGAAAAAAGATTGAAATTAATCCTTCTCTGCGTCTACTTTTCGAGCAAACTTCAGAGTTCAAATCACAACAAAACCATTGTTTATCGATTCCCGAAAACCGAAAAAAAAGACAAAGAAACCGTCCATTGATTCCATTCACATGTTTTGATTGGAAGTGTCAATAGGGGTGCGAAGTTCGCGAGTATAAAGTTACGACTAAAACAAACTAAAGGCGCACTGCTTAAGTGCGAACACAAAACGAACAAGATTCACGTATCGAATTACCTTTGACTAAAGCGGATTGCATTCGAATGAAAGGAGACTCGATAAAGGAGACGCTCGGTCTTTGTGTTTATTGTTTGTGACACCGAAACAGTTACGGGATCTCAATCTATAGATTTTTGTGTCAAAATGTGAATGAAAAATTTTTAGTAACCGTGAAACAAATTTTTCCAGTTTTCTTGCCCACTTTAAAAAGAGTAAACAAATATCTTAGATTTTTTTCCAAGTTTAAGGAAATCAGGAAACTTTCTAAAAAAAACCGTACCTAATCTATTCCAAAAAGAGTTGTGAACAAAGAGACAAGAACACAATCAAAGCGACGGGAAAACAGCAATTGGCTTGTTCGTTAAAGTTAATATTAAGAATTAGCAAGTAGAATAGGATGTAGGCGTCGAAAACAAACAGCGACTTCTAACATTATGGCTGAAACCAAAGCTTAATTAAGACTAGGCACCTCTGCAGAGGAACTAATTAAACTTATTCCATTATTCGTGCAAACGAAATTTTAAGAGAACGTCCGGGGACAAGCTGCTGCAAGAAAGATTTATTATTATTGCGTTAAAAACGTTTTGTCAGGATCGTTTCTATTACCGCTTTATTAAAAATAAATTATTGCAGTAAGATTTATTAGACGGAATATAAGGAATTGATGAGTGATGCTGCAGTCAGAGTGGGTTGATCTTCTTAGCAATTGATAAATTACCGTTAAGATTTTAGCCTTGGTTTAATTTCCTAGCTTTCTTTTTTATTTTAAAATGTTTGTATCAAAAAAGTCTCACTCCAAATAAAAGTGATCACTAAAATCCTTAAATTCATAATGAAACTCAAAGGACTGAACTGCACGCCGCGAGGCGAAATCCCGCTCCCAATAAGCACGAACAAGCCAGTCGCAGAACTTGCTCGAGGTGCAATTTCCAAAAGTATTGATGACTGGAACACAAAGGGGGCGGAGCAGAGATTAAGTAAGTAACTTGTGAGGCTTCAATGTTCGGCCATTCGCCGCACAAAGGATGAAATTTTCCAGACGCGAAGAATTTTGATGCTTTTCGGCAACAATGGCGGGCGTCAGACGTCAGCGGAGTTCCTGATGAGTGTTTTACGAGTGGAATTTGTGGATTCTCTCCTCTTTGCCACAATTGTTTTAAAGTGAACAAAGTGGCGTTAATACAGTTAATGTGGCCTGGCTCAAGGTCCCGCCGGCAAAGGAGATAAAGTACTGAACGAAATTTAATTTAGATTTCGCTGCACTGCACGGCTTATGGTACAACATTATAACTAGGTATGTGGTGGGTAATTGTATTACGAGGTCACGTCATGTGAAGGAAAAGGAAACTTTGTTGTGAAGAATACGTATTGTTTAATTGAATAGTCTGGCTAGCCCTGGTCTCTACGCTTTGAGTCACGAAACACTTTTTTTTCTGAAAATATCGTCCACAGGTCATACAATCCTACAAACAATCGCTAGAGAGAGTTGTTTGGACAAATGATTCTCTCTCTATAATATTTAAATGAGGTCCAAATACTTCATTGATTGTAAATTTGTAATTTACATGATTAATATTATGAATCTAACACTAATTAAAAATAATACTCGAATATATTTGAGCTCGTCACCGACATAATTAAAGTCATGTTGGTTTACATGACATCCGTAGCATTTAATAAACTGATTATGTCAGAATTGTCACAGATTGTTATTCCAGCGTATACGTATGCACATGTAAAATTAAAATAATTTTATTAATTAGTACGCAATAATGTTTCGCGTAAATTGAAGTTATCGATGAAATTACGCTTCGGGCGTAATACAATTATTACTGTTGGACTGCATAACGGAACAAATACACTGTTACTAATTAGCACATTTGTTTACACTTTATCGATAATTAAATAATCGTTTTATTTGTGTTTATTAAATCCTATCTAATTAAACAGGAAGCTTGTAAGGAAATATTAATGATGAGTAGGAAAATAAATATAATTATGATAGCAAAAGTAGGACATATAAGTAAGAATGTAGTCATAATTTACATACCAACCTAGTCAGTAAATGGTTTAATTTCGAATACATTTGCGAATACTTTCCAGCAAGAGGTAATAATGTCAATGGCTCGCCCACAATGATCTCAACGAAATGCGGGGGATTTTGCTCCAACATGAATGATAAATGCACCAAACATTCAGCCGAATTGACTGCCACACGCCGGCCGGTCTATCTGTTCACCTCACAGAGTATGCAAGCATAAAACCATTTTATAAAACCCCGACTTTTTCCCATTACTTCACGCAATATTCACTAACAATGGCCGCTTTATTTTCATATGAGGTCGCATCGCTATCAGCGCAGTTTCATCGACAAAATGTATTCGAAAATAGCCCGTGCGTAATATAAAACGTCAAATATTTGCAATATATGCAACTGCAATGAATTACTTAACTATGCTTGAAACGTTAATAGGCCTTGAATTAAACATTCTGGAATTTGTTGAATGTTTAAATGATTTTGTGGTTAAAAAGGCACAGTTTCCGATTTGATGTCGTAAAACGTAAAATATTTTTGTCATTGACACTCCATTAACCGAAATTCTTTCCATTAATGTTCTGGTAATAAATAGTGATGTGCGTCAAATAAATATTACATTGAAGCGCTTTTCATAAAAGTAATAGAAACAGCTCTGAGTTATATTTACCTTCTGGAAAGCAGTGTCCACAGCGCTTGCTTGTGAATGCGGTCATTTTACGGGGCAAATGGGAGGGCGAGAAAGAATGCGGACCAAAGTAACCGTTTGTTTAGCTAGAGTTTCTGTTATATGATATTTAATCGCTCTTTTTAGTAAAATAACAAACACGAACCGCAAATCACAAGAAAAGTGAGTATATCAAATTACAGTAAAGTTTATGATACAAAAAATTCCAACGGTTTTGGAATTTACACCGCAAAATTCATCAATATGATTAGATGACTTTTCAATTTGACTGCATTTGATTTTTTACACTTATCTTTAGTAGTTGAAACCTTGCACCTATTTTTTAAATTAAAATAGGTACAAGGTTTCAACAAACATAAACAAAATATATGTATCTAATAAAATAACTAATTTCAAGTCTAACCATATCGAATTAAGCTGCATCTGAAATAAATTTCTCATTCGAATTACTAGATTCACTTATTTTAGCATAAAACTAGATCTAGTCATTTTGATCATTTGAACATAAGTATAAGTAACACGGTATTGATCAATTCGATTTACTAGTAGATATTTCAGAATTCATATAATTTTATCTAAACAAATAGTAATATAACATGTAAATGTAGTTGGGACTAACATTTATAATTTTATTTGCTGAAAGTTTTCAACTACTAATATTCTTCATATTAGTAGTTGAAAACTTAGCCTTAAGGCTAAGCTTAAAAAGAGACATCAATCTTGGAAGAATGAAATGAAAATGCGCTTAACATTCGGGTGACCCAATGTTTAGTCGGAAAACCAACCCAACAAAAAACTGTATTCTGAAGAATACAGCTGATCAAATTGTCTTTTAGATGTTGCAAATGTCACAGAAATACGCTGAATAGTTTTAGTTTGATTGACGTTTTTTCCGCGTATGTCCCTACTTCACAAATTACTACAACATTAGATATGTTTAAAAGTCGTTGTCCCTTTAATTATAAATATCAAGAGAAATACATTTACAGAAAAAATAAAAAAATCAATTGGAACAAGATCTGCATCAAATTCGGGACACATATTAGCAACAAAACATCTTCCATACATAAAGGAATCGTGTAGTCTCCCTGAACCAACAACACGAGATAAAATGTTCCAATCTATTCCGAATACCTGAACGTTTGATTCCAAAAAGCGGTTTGACGAAGGTAAGCTTCCTTGGAGGGTGCTCAACCCTTTTGTCTCGCGAGAATACAATGGACCATCGCAATGGTTTGAAGATGCGACATGGGACACCCCTCATGACTACGTGACTAAATTTTAAGCAAAATGTTTTGTGGCAAACCTATATACGAAATAAGTAATGTTATCTTGTACGTTGTTTGGTGTCGTGTGTCGGATACCTTTGTAAAGGACAGCGAAGAAAATAGTACGAAATAAGTAGGGGCATCTCCGCTGTCGTCAGTTGAAATATGTCTCGCAGAAGGGTCAGCTAAGCGAAACAAAAATCAAGAAATCCAAAATAGCAATCTTTTTATATTTGAAACGATTCACTTACTTTTATGTTTAGACGAGATGATCTATAGGTCTATTCTAGAGGACGTAATCATTATCGATTTCGGAATCAGACATTATTCTTAATCCACTTTTATTCTACTGAAGTAATTCTAAACGCTCTATGAACTGACTAAAGCCTCGTCAAAAAAGTCTTTACTACCAAAACACTTCATGCTTGTTTGTCCAAATATCATGTCCATAAAAAACTTTATCTCCTTTTTATTCGACGCTACTACTCGTACTAAACGCGTCGGTAGCATTGTTAATAGAAAAAATAGCAGTTAATGAGTCCAGAGTTAGAAGGCATCAAATGAGTGGTCAGTGAGTCAAAGCGGTCAGGTTGTTCGGCCAAGTTTCGTCTAGTCCGGACGTGGCACCGTCTGCCTCCTTCACTTATTGTATGATTCTTTTTTACCTTTTTCGCTTTTGCCCGGTTGAGTACGCTCTTTCTTTCAACTCGGCCTGTGCGTATTCTTTTTTTGTTTGCTCGCCACTAGCATGGACATTTGCCTCTCAGACTCATCCAGCTTACTCTTGGATCGTTTTGAGTGTTTCAGTTCACGGTCACTTAAGTTTGAAATAGCGAGCTCGCTACTTTAGTTAAATATTATGTTCTTTTGTGTTTGTCGTCGTCTGTGGTTGTAACGACTTTTGTTTGGCTTGGCGGACTACAGTATTAGTTATTCTTGGATTGTGGTGACTTTAAAGTTCTAAGCAACTGAATGCTTTTTTAGATCTCAGTATTGTCATTGGACAGAAGTCATATTTCAGTAATAATTAACAGCTTCTCATAATATTACTAAACAAACACGTTTTTGCTAGTCAAAGTTTTAGCAGTGTTCTTCCACAAAACTGGCTTCCAGCTACTGTGCCATACATCATAATTTAACCGACATAAAATCAAAACATCACTTCGTCCATACGTAACTACCACGATTAATCAAACACAATTTTGCTATTTGCCAAAACCACTTGCACAAATCATTCGGCTCTATATTTTATTTGCAAATGTAAACTCCCCTCGCAACGTAATGGAAAACGATTGGTGAACTCAGGGGCGTTTGCTTCGGCTCAAACGTCATCAAAAGTGTCAATCACGGATGTTTTGGAATAGCGAAAACCGATTATCGGGCGTATTAAGTCCGTTATTGTTATCGAGAGAGCCGTCCCGACCAACCGACCGTGAAGCAGATTAGGGACATCATAATATGCCCATATTTTGGCGTCAGCTGCATACGTCGCATGCATGTCTACATTCGCTTTTTTGTTGGAATTCTTATTAAATTTTGTAAATTTTCCGCATTGAAATTGGAGCATTACAATATCTCAATAGCTTTAGAATTTGGGGATGCAGAATGATGGCAGTTCTAAGCCAACAATTTATTTTTTTGTTCACACACATTTAGACCTACTAGGCACTACTAGTACAATGTGATAGGTAAATATATTAAGGGTAGATTAGACAGTTCCGCTTATTTATTGTTTCAAATTACATTTATAACCTTATTTCGTTCAAACATTCCTGTAATTTATTTTTGAATTTTATAATTATTAAGTCCAACTACCTACACGATTTCTCTTCATGTATTTTTCGAGCAGCTCAATATTCACTACTCTACTACATCAGTGCAGTTTTATCAGTTTTTACTTCCCTACTGCAATGCAAAACAGTGTAGCATGCAATTTTATAGCCTAAACGCTCGAACCTATTTAAAAAATGGAGCAAAGCACCACGAGAATGTTTAAAAATACTCCATTTTGAATGTGAAACCGATATCGAAGAGTCTAATTTAAAAGTATCGGAGCATGTTTGGTCGCGTATTTTTACTGAAATAAGTTATCATTTTATGTAGTTGTAAGTTTGAATGAGGTTGTAGGTACCTGAGGTTTTATTTAAAATCTTGCGGCTGTTGACGAAGTGACATTTTATTATAGCCACTAGCTTTTACCCGCGACTTCGTATGCGTATATCCCGTTGTTTCCCGTTGGAGTTTCCCATTTCCGTTTAGCCTGTAGCCTGTTCCTCATTAATGTGGCTATCTTAAACAAAAATATTTTTAAAATCGGTTCAGTAGATCCACAGATTACCACGTGGTCAAAATAGAATGATACACAGCAGAGTGCCAATAAAATTTTACTAATTTTAAACAAAAATGTATGGAAATGGAGGCTTTTTTGACAGATTGCGGCGGAGATGCGAACGCGAACATTGCAATGATAGAGTTTTAGTTTCAATACGACACACCGGTGTGTCGGCGGAGCTTGACCGGTCAAAAATTAATAGAATTGGCCCTCTCATAGAATGCTACTTTATCCAGACTGGACAGGGGCGAGTAGTACCAGACCATTGAAGCCACAAACTACATACAATAATAATAAAACAGCCAGAATTAGTAGCGTGTTGCTAATTACAAGGGTTGAAACCTTCAAATAGCCTGCGCGGCTAAAGGGATGAATAAGTTTGTGATCATTCTTTGGTGGAGTATTCAAGCGGCCTGTCATTAGTGGAACCAATGTTTTAGGAAAGTTGTCCAAGCGTGTGCCCGTACATAATGTATAGACAACATTAAATAATGTCATATAAAAGGGTCACGTTTCGCTAAGTACTTTTTAAACGGTCGAGTTTAATATTTTTGAGTGGACATGTTTTGTTCGAGGTTTTATTTAAATGGCTGTTTGTATTTATTTTCTTATATGAAACGTAATTTTGTTTTGGAAATAAACAGTTGAAGTAGTGAAAACGTGTGAGATATTTAAAAAGTATTTATTTGACAAGATAAATGTTTCTAAATTGGAACGTTGAGGTATGTCAGCAAATAAATTCACTTGTAAATTGTTCGCATAATGTTAGTATTAACATTAATATCTGTGTCCAAACTGCGGTTACACATAAAGTGTTATTCATTAAGTGCAGCGATGGTTAATGATACAAGTTTGGAATTCATTAAGCCCCCAACAAACTGTTTAAGCCCATAATGTTTAATGGAAGCGGTAAATTTAACATTAATATTGTGGTTTAGGATGACCACGTCTCTAACTCGACTAAGCCACAACAGTAATAACAATAATTTCAAATTGTCACCTGGAAACTTAGTGATATAATTGGAATTTCAGAGATATATTGGAAACTGGTTAGTGTAATTAATTATCATTATTTTGAAGCCGTCCATGACAGTTTTGGTGAAAACTGGCAAGGGTGTCATCGACAATAATTGTATTTTTTATTATCTAGGGAAAAAAAATGTATTGTGATATAGGTATATTCTTTACGTTTTTTAGTGTAATAGTTAGGTAGCAAATGTATATGACAGCTGCAGCTATTTCCAACATTTTTTTCTGAATATATAATAGTTTTTTTTTTGTTTTATTTTGTTGTTTTATTGGGGCGAAGTAAGTGTAGCTGTTTTGGCCTAAATCGTTATGTTATGTCACATTGATTCACTTTTCTTACTACACCCATGGGAAGCCCAAAGATTATATACCCATAACCCGTTTACTTATTAATCTATTATGGGCTTATATGGGTACAATGATCCGGTTGTTTCAATTCGAGTGTTTTTGTTGTAAATTATCGATTTTCAGCATTATCGGTCACACTCATAACTTTTTTATGACGAATAAATATGGCCGTTTGACATAATTTCTTTACAAAATCTGTCAAATCGCCGTTTTTTCTTCCCTCAAGGAAAAGAGAGAGACTAGAAAGTCTATTGAAAAATCGGCCCTAAGTCAAATATTGAATACTTGAACAGAATACCAAATTAAAAAAAAAAGGACGAGTGTTACCAAAACATACCGAAATATCGAAAAAGTACCGAATATTAATTATAAACATTATTTTGAATATTTAAAGCTTTTTAAAAGTTTTTTTTTTAAAATTAATTAAATTTTTTTTTAAATTATTCGGTCAGTTAAAAAATAACTGACCGAATATTTTGGTTAGCTTATTTTCAGGAAATCAATGCAAAACTTCCAAAACAGACAATAGCAATTGCTAACTCACAAGGGAAAATATTAACTACAACTGTATTAAAATCTTCGCTCTCTCCGTCACGGGGAGGGCAATGAAACAAAAGGTGCTATATCTCTTTCCCTCCTGTGTATTTACATGTATTTCCTTCTCACCTGACGTCATGTACCCTTGAAAGCGTCTCAATTTTGAATGTGTTAGTGATATGAGTACTTGTGACGTTAGTGTGAGTGACTTAAAGTATTTTGTGCAGGGCCATCTTTTGCCTATTCGAAGCCCTGGGGCTCGAGACAAGTGAAATTCTGTCAACGGTAGCGTGGCAAAGGCGATTGTCAATACGTCAAAAATGTATGGGATTGACAGATGCTATAAAATGTCACGTGATGAAATTCCCACATTTTGGTATTTCGACAGATATTTTGTTCGACTGTTTATAAAGTCACATTAAATGAAAAGGTAATTGTAATATTATCCGGAACAGACACTCTTTTATTTTAAAAATTTACAGTAATGTTGATGACAAAGTAAATAAATTAACCCATTTGAGGTTAAAATTTTGGCACAACCTATGTCCACTGTTGGAATGTAAACCTGTTGTAAAAATGTACCCCTGAAAACTTCTTAATTTTGAATGTGTTAGTGGTATGAGTACTTGTGACGCTAGTGTGAGTGACTTTGAGTATTTTGTGTCATGAACTCATGAATCTCGTGACTCACAAGTTTTGACTTAGTCATTATACCTACCTAGTGTTCTCAGGTACAAATAAAGGATGCCAAAGATTAATGATAAGCTCTGAGTGACGACTCAATCAGTGGTTATTTTAAATTGAACCATTGTTTTTAAGGCATTATGTTTTTTATTGGATTGATCAGATTGATGCGTGGTATTATGATCATTAGAAAGATAAAACTTTGTCTTTTTAATTTATCGTTATTTTTTACACTAAAATAAAAAATTGATGATGAAGTCAGGAAATTATACCATTTGAGGTAAGATATGAATTTAATAAGAACATTGTCGGATTTTTATTACACTAATTAGTATCTACGTAACAAAACACTTACCTCGTCTATGTCGCATGTGGTATTTACTCTTCGTTACAGTTCCAGAACAGCAAGGCTGTTCATAGTAAAAATTATAAGAATTGTCCACTTCCGTTGTCTGTTGCACTGTCTGCGAGTTCACGTGCCAACTCACAGCGATCAGCATTAGGACCGACCATCGGACGACCACGGCTAAGGCACCCATAGTCCGACTATTCACCTCATACATAGTTTATCACAACACTAAAACCACCAAAAGTATTCCAAACACAAAAGTCAACGCCTCAATTCCGCGACATTCTTTTGTCTCTGCAAATAAAGATACCTTCTGTAAATATTTAACCTTGAAAACTCTGAACAACCAAACTCCGGCTTATTTTGTCTGCTAAAAGGAAATCATAAATAAATTTTCGAGGCATTACTCATACTATAGTCAAAGTTTACACCTTTGTAAGCTGATTACGCCTAGCTTTTAGGCCTAAATTCGGCCTGACTAAGCGACGGGGTGTTGTTTAAAAAATATGTCTACTTTGTAAAAGTCTGGTTTGGTTAAAAGTTAAATTAAAATAATTGCCTAGTGGCCAACAAATTGATCGTATACATACATACAGTGTTATGAGCTTTCAATTAATTTAGATTAGGGCAAAGTAATTACAGTGCCTATGGCAAATTTTACTACTCATGCTTTATACCAGGCATGTTTATGTAATATACCCAGACATAATGGTTAGGTATGTGGTAAAGTCGTTTATATAGACGTTGTTCCATAGAAAATCGCAGTTCGTTAGTTGAAATTGATTATATACCAATATCGCAACTCAGAGCAAAAACTAAAAAGTGGATATTGGAATACGTACGAGTATTTGCCATTTTATACGCCATCTAGAACTCTATTGTCTAACGTCAAATAATAATTTATTCTAATAAAACCAACATTTGGCAAATCATTACACATGTTTGTTCCTAACACCATACCATAAAAATACCATGATTTATGACAAGAACCATCAAGCCAGAACCAAAAATAATGAACGAAGCAAATATAGCAACAAATGTCACCCACCCATTGTACCCTGAATGAAAATATAATGAAACCGATAAAACATAATTATAGGGAACGAGAAAAAAACATAGCGTACGCCTATATGACAATAAAAATGACAATTCTGCTTGTTGAGTTTACATTAAAAAGTACCATGTAGGGTAGCTTAATGGCAGCAAAGACCATTACACGAGCCGATGGCATTAAGCACACCTCCGTAATGGAAACCGCATGGCGATATGCAACAAGGGTATATCGAATACCCTTTATTGCGGCAACATAGAAAATACTGTGTTTGTTTTGTTTTTAATTGCTACACGCTAGATATTTGGCTGAACCGTTATAGGCTTTTAATTGCAAATATGTGTTTGCTTTGTAGGGAATCTAAATGGGTTTAGGGATGGGAAATACCGTTAAAGTTTATGTTTTATTTACGGTTACAGTGGTTGCGTCAGGTAAAAGCCCAATCTTCGTTTGAAGAGGCAAAACATAAAAGCGTAGGTTAATAAGGAAATGGCTTGTAGCATCACACCCTAGAACATCAACTTATCAGGACGTCGAAGTCCAGAACATTTTCGTCCATGACATTTGAAGTTAATCCATTACATTATTATCAGCGATGATCCGCTATCGCTACAGTTACCCTTGGAGATGATCACCCGAGGACACCACTGAATAAGTAAATAAATGTCTTCTACTAAATTTAACTTCAATCTTTCGCAGCGGTCGTCATGTGACCGATATCTTTCCTTGAATGCGGTCAGGGATCGCTCGTTGAAAGAGTCCAGAGATGAATTAAATAGATAGGGCCCTTCAAAAAAGGGACTATGAAAGGGATGGAGACGTGTCGAGTAAGTTGGGTTTAACCGAAGTGGGACACGAAACTTAGTTCATCATTTATTCTAGTTAATATTTAAACATGTTCTAAAAGTCCTTTCATCGAAATTTTACTGACAATTGAATATAAGAATGGTCGGTCGTTCACACGTTTTCGATAAACACTGGACTGGTCACATAGTCGAGCGATAATATTATAGGTTTTTATATCGATAAATTGTATGCTTAAAGAAACCGACCACGACAGTACAAACTATTATTTTATGTTCCTGGTACAAGAGTGATTAGTTCCGGTCTTTGATTGTAACGACTATAAAATTTAATTTGAAATGAAATTGGTTTATTCTCGATGCACATTAGTTATTGTTGTATTTTTGGGACCATATTTCTATTTTTAAAGAAGGGGTAATCAACTAACCCAACTGTCAATGAAAATATGAGAATTGAAAGGAATATATTGTATGTATAAAATATGTCCTAAATGTGCATGATAATGTACCCTCGGTTAGAGGTTGTCATACAGGAGGGTTTCAAAATTTTTATTTCGAATGATTAATGATATTTGGTATACTTATCACATCTCTACGGGTTAAACGCCTGAGCGATTTTTGTTCAATTGACAGTAGATCCTTTGGAGTAAATATTTCAAATCTCCCCCATTACAAAAAAAAACACTTATAGGGTATCAACATTAAAACTCATTTCTTATTTTGTTTGTATCCTTGGGGATCAGAACGTGCTATAAGATTCATTTGAAATGATAGATGAATTCTAAATCTTTCGAGACTGTTTGATATCAGATATTTAGGTAACAGTACTGCTCAGGACGTTATTAAATAGAAAGAAAATGTTAAGATTTTGTGAAGGAAAAAATTGTCATTCGTCACAGTCATAAAATGTAAATAATTTTATTTAAAACCTAAAACGTAAAAAAATAAGAGATGAAGAAAATTCCGATGACAATCTATTCAAACATGTCTCGTGAGATAAGATTTAAATACAAATATATAAGTTAACGATCAAATCGTGCGTTAAATAATTCTTCAAAAAAATTGGAAGCTTCTGTCGTAATTCTTAGCCCCTCGGCCATCGGAACCGGTTCCATAATGATGTCTTCATTACCAGGTGATTCACTACGTCTTCGCTCATGCACGTTGATAGGCGACTTTTTATCTTGTAAATTATTATTCTTTCTTTCTTCATCTACATCCTGTATCTCTGCATTCCATTTTTTTAAATTATGATTGTGATATAAGTTTTTTTGTGACTTTGGTTTTTAATTTATGATGGTTTTCTGATTAATTGAACAAACGGCTTTTTTACTTTTTATTTCTCTTGTTATAACGCAAAACTTTTTGAAAAGCTTGAGCCCTCAAAATCCCCATCCCAAACGAAATTAAATCTTGACCTTTCCTAAACTTACCCAAAATTTTAATTTAATTAAAATTAAACGTCTGTTCTGGTAAACCAAGAAATTCGTAGAAATATTAAATGCTTGTAATTTTATTACTTGGCTTCATTAAGCGGATTTAATCTGCTTTAATATCTGTCGATCTCGTTTTGCAGTACAATTACACCGTTACTGGCCATTGCACGACAGTGTCTGCTCATAATGAGCGAAGAATGTTAAGAAATTTCATCCGACAACCCATTGAGGGAACCCTCTCAATTGTATGAAGGTGTTCCAATTGAATGGTGGGTAGGTGGAATGGGGTACGATTATAATGAAATTTCGCCTCGATAAAGACCAGTGAGCCCCGAAACACAATACTTGATGTTTCCTCCTGAACCCGTATCCATGTCACGTCATTAAGCTCGGTAAAAATATCTGCCGACACATCTTAGTTAAGTAAATTAACATTTGCTTGCACACCAATTAAAATTGGGTTTATGATTTTTGTGATTATGCTGATTATACAAACAATGCTGTTTATACACACAATGCTGATTGTACTTCAATTTGGTACTTTTTTTGAAACACATGGTAAGAATGATAAATTACAAAAATTGCTATGTATTGTTTACATTTTGTTTAGCGTTATAAGGTGAAAAAGTACATTTTTAAGATCAACGTTCACATTAGTTTTATCTTTGACTAAATTATGTTTTATTGGGATTCGGACGAGACGTAAATTAAATTGTTTCAGTAAAACATCGCAATTAACTATATAATTGGACATTTTAATTAACATACTTACATGCATATATATACATCAAAGAATTTAAAATAAATTGGATTCCATTATGAGATAACAAATCCAATTTTGAACGAACGTAGTAAGTAATACAAAATCTTCTATAATTCATTACCTAACTTGCTAATTATCAGAAATTAAGCAAATAAATTAAGCGTAGCAAAATAACGATGTATTTTCTAAAAGCATTGATTTATTATTACAATAAATTTGAATAACTTAATTAAAGCCCAAGATTATTTTTTAAAATTCTAGTATGTTATTTTATGTATGCTGTAGATTAAAGTGAACAGTCATTATAAGACAACTCTACCTGTTAATGGTACTTGATTTAAGTTTTACATAGATCCTTTCAGATAAAAATGACATAACTTCAAATCTCATTCTTTAACAATGACAAACAAAACGGTTTTGCAACAAAGTTATGGTTAAGGAAATGTTGGATAGTAAAACCTATAAATATCAACAAATTATTCTGATTCGACTCTCAAAATGTTGTCTTATACACTTCAAACAAGTTTGCCTAGTTTTTAGTAAACAGAACTGTGTTATTTATTATGCTGGAAAAAAATATCCAGGACGTTCCGTATAAGTATAATTTTATTAATAGAGCAACACAATTAATTTTGTTGGAGTATCAATTTGTTTCGCATTTAAATTGAGCTGATTATGAATTGATAAGATCATTAGTTTATTAAAAGATTATTTTTGAAGGAAACGCGATACCAGAGTATAAGGAAATGTAAGAAAACAGTTTGGCAAGACTAGTTTCAATATTTTTGGAGAATTAACTTACCATTTAAGTTTTTTTTAAAACTGACGAAGCCCAACCAAATTAGTTAGGTACTATGCGGCTCCGATCAAGTCTATGCGGTGAACAATATTTGATATAATTTCTTCAGAAACCGTTTGCTTTTTGTTGAGAGTAACAAAATAATATATATATCGCCCTCTATAATGTCACTCTGCTTTGTCGAATAAAAATAAAAAGTTTTTTGTCTGTGTCGTGATTCTGCTGTTTTATTAATAGGTTATGGGCTCAGTACGGTTCCACTGCGCTCACTTTTTTCCGTTTAGTAATTTTATTTAAACATGAATTATTTAACATGATTAGTGTTTTGTGCCTCCTTTAACGTAATATATATTATATAAAAGATAGTTAAATTTGATAATATAGGTATTATTGATGAAATTTTAGGTAATGATTGAAATGTACGAAGACAATGATTTCCTGGATAACTTTTTTCCAGTGCGCAAACTTTGAGAACCACTTCTGCCCATGTAAATGAACAACTTTCCCCGAGAAAGTCATAGTCAATTCCTAAAAAAAAATTGAACTTCCCATACAAAATTGTCATCAACTGACCACAATTTGTATGGGAGACTCAATTTTTTTTTGAGAAAAAAATTACCCAGTATAAAGCATGAAGTTCAGTAGATCACACAAACATATTAATAGTTGTATCTGGTAACAAGAACCAATAAAACGTAAAAAAAATAAAAATAATTCACCTTATCGATGGTTAGAAAATGAGAAGCAAGTAATCCTGGTAAACGAATTGACTGTCCAGAAGAGATAGGGTGCGGACTCAGTAAATTCACTGTGAATTATTAATACAGTACTATTACAGCGAATTGTAAGCTCCTTAGAAGGGAACTGTATAAATATTGGCGAGGCGATAGTTAGCTAAACACAAATAACGGCCACACTTGGTAATGTCTTACTTAATATTAAAGACAAAACAGGATTTGAAGAAGAAGTAACTGATTTTACACGAATGATCCAGAAGAGGATTATGTTTTCGGAAGTGTCCAGTAGAAGATAACAAGAGTGTTTTAATCAATGTGAAATAATAATAAGTTATTGCAGAATTAAATTATAATAAGAAAGAATTAAGTGTTATTGGTATATTTGGCATTATCACTTGATTGGGCTTTTTGACGTAGCCATCATGATGATGAAAAGAAACAATTTTTCAATTGTAATAATATCATTTTTAACTAAAGAATAAATATGGCTATTTGAAATTTTCCTAAACAAGAGCTGCCAAAAAAATCTGGCTCTTTAAAAATCGGGCTTTATAAATATAACTTCTATCATGAATTACTGTTTTTAGATTCTTTCATTGATTCAATTGTATCTAAATAAAACATAGTATTAGTGTTAAACTAATCTTAAAACTGGAATACTTCAAATTGTCATTATTTAGCCTTATAGATGAACATACAAAAATCTGACACCGGTCTTGCCAAGAAGTACCGTGTTACCCAGTTGGGTAACACGGTACTTAACTACATGCATACATACTTAACTACATGGGTTGTGGAGGTCTGGTAGGCAGCCGCTCCACGTAAAATACTGGTATTCAGCTGAATCCGGTTTGACTGAGAGCCGACCCCAATATAGTTGGGAAAAAGGCTAGGCAGATGATGATGATACATAAACATACAGTAATAATGAAGGACATGCAGCCTTATAAAAGAGGATATCAATAAGGTAATTTCTAATTGCGGTTGAATAATTATTACCTAATTACCAATAGGTAGTAACTTATTTTGATAGTTCATTTAAACCATTACAGATAAAGTTTATCGTTTGTTTGTTCATATGTTTGTTGAGGTTCCTTTTGTTTGAATTGAGAATTTCCATTTCTCTTCAACGTCACCTTTAAATCTAGCGCCAATAATGTTTCTTGAATCATTGTGTGTATAATAGGTACATAAAACATGTATTAAATTTCAAAATGGTCTATTTTATTGTTCCTAACATTTATTTTGTTGACTTTCAGAACTGTCAATTAGATTGCCATTGAATTAAATATTTTCATAACCAACAATATTTTAACAGCTTTTCTTTCGAAAAATATTCTTATTTCTTAGAACTAGCTATATACACTGCTTTACGTTGCTACTTAGAACTAGCTAAAAATCTCTTTATGTACATACTTGCCAATCATGTAAGCTCGTGTGGCAAACATTAACTTATTCAATTATTATCTAAAACGGATTAATAAGACGAGATTATGTTAGGGTCAACACGATAACTTATTAATACAAGTTGGTTACATAAACCTCAATTCTAATTAGTTTCTGTTGTACAAAATCAATTAAATGGTACTAACAGAGCTATTGGATCAGACCGCAACCTCAAGAAATGTTCGTAGACTCAAAGGGATGGACAAACATCTCTATACAGATCTATACGAACACAAATTAATATTAAATTCCGCCATAAGTTGGTTAACTTCGTGTTATGGATACCATGCGATTGTGTTTATATCGTCTGAAGGGAGTCTGGAACTTGGTGCTGCATGCAAAGCTTTCGAATAGTTAGCTTTCGTCTGATCCTAAATGATATTTTCTCTTTCGATTTGTCAAAGATAGGTCTTTGACAAATCAAGCAGACTAACATCAAACAATTATGGCTGTTATATGACTGAGATGTTCGAATTATTTATTGTGATTATTAATGATTATGAGACAAAAAGCGGACTATGACTGACTACATGACTTAATTTTATAATACCACATTAGCACAATATGGTATTTTTTTTAAATAAATTTTATTCCGTAACTAAAATCCACCATTTAAACAAAATAATATTGACTAACTTCGTGTTATACAGCAAATAGATTCCTCAATAAAAATTACTCATAGAGCGGGATAAAAACGGTTATCGCAAATATGATTCCTGTTTATTCCCCAAAAGCGATCCATAAAACTTGTATAAATGTCAATAGTTTCAATAAATGCTGCTACCGTCCGGCAGTGGGTGGCTCCACCGCTGTATTCGAAACACGTACGAAATTCACGTAAACGTCTGCTTCCCATCTTATTGATACAAATAGAGATATCAATTGTTTAGGACAAGGAGAAACAACAGCGTGGCAATGATAGTAATTCTTCTGACGGGATGTGAGGGGCCCTTATGACCACTTTGATATCTGCGGGGTAAAGTTTAGTATGTTATGGAATGAGATTTTTACGGACTTCGGGACCGTCGTAATGCTATTGACCTCTTTGATGGTGTCGACCCGGCTCTGAACCGTATTTAAGAGCCGATTGAAATGAGCTCGGCTTAGATAATAATAATCGTGTCCGTGTTTACCTTTCCGTGGATATGCATTTAGTTGATAATTTTATTTTATGTTAATGATTGTTTTCCTTTTCATCAGCACTCTTGAAGTGCCCGTCTATGAAGGTTATGAAGGTTTTAATTATTATTATTACATAGCACATAGGGGTTGGAAACACAGATTACTTGATCATCATTAGATGGAATATAGATTTTGCCTGCGAGTTCATGCGCGCATAATTATTCTGTTTTTTCCCGTTCCGGTAGGAATTTCGGGAAATCATCCCCCCAAGGAACATACATGAAGTTTTTTACGACCAGTAGTTTCGGCTGTGCGGTGTCTGTCAATCACTCAGTTAGTCGCTTACTCAGTAACGGAAGAGTTACACATCCTACTGATATTTTTGATTTAATCAATATTCATTTGAAGTTAGGAAGTTGCTGGAGCCACCACGATTTTATTTAAAGCAGTGCTACCTAACGTCTGTCATTATAACTGAAAAAGAAAATGTATAACCTATGTTTAGTAATAGGTAGGTATGTGTAAGATTTTGAATTTACGCGTCGTTATTTATGTATTTTTGTTTTTCTTTTAAGTATAAGGTTAGAATCTTTTAAGCTTTCTAAGTGATTTAGGATATTTAGGCAACGTAAATTACTTTGTCAAGTCGTCTGCAGTTAAAAAAAATTAAATTCTCCAAATATTTGAACCATTTCTTATCATTCATGTTTCCAGAATAATTAGTCAAAATATTATTTTAATGATCTCATTGTAACGATATTCTGTTTCATGATTCAACTTTGATATTATAATCCTGGTATTTCGGCAAGAATAACATTTTAGACATTCCTTTTTAACGCCTCGTACATCCAATTTGTTAAAAGGTTAAAATATAAAAGAGAAGGCACAAATCTATTATAAAAATAATAGATTTGTGCCTTCTCTTTCACAAAAATAATGTCTGAAAGATTCACGTGTTTTGGATTATCTTTTTATTCTAAGTTTAATGGAACGGATGTTGAGAGGAAATGATAAAAAATAGTAACATTCAGTGGTCTTTGTTATTCCTGAGTACAAAAAAAACAGTAAATCTGGTAGCACATTATTTACTGGATACAAAGATCGTTTGAATATTTTAGTATTAAAATACAATTAAATAAAAAGCTGTTGAAGCATATTTCTTATTTCATAATTTTCATTTTACACGCTGCTGACTGGTAACCAGACTAAATTTGTTTCATCGTTTGAAGCTTTATAGACCTTAATTTAGATAAATCTGGCTTTGAATTTCTGCCATTTGAATTCAAAGCTCGAGATTCTTACCTATCTATGTCGATTTTAAATTCTTAGACATCCTAAAATTTCCAGATTCTTCTTCAAATGCTCGAGTAGGTTACTAATGTTCTTTTCATTAAAATATATTACTTTTAAGTTTCAATCTTTAATCCATCTAAAGTGCTGGCTGCCCAGGATTTCGTTTACTTTATTGTTATGTCACATTTTGCTCCACAGCTCTTTAAAATTAGCTCAACCCATACTTTTTCTTTAAAATTAGCTTTTTTATTCACTTTCTCTTGATTGTTAGTTTGTGACAAATCATAGAAAAAAAATCAAGACAAAAACGTATGCTAGTATAATTGTAATATTGTTCGTCTAGCTAGTTGAATGAGGCAAATGGATTATTGTATAGGTACAGGGTTATTTGTAAAACACCACCAACCTTTCAGTGGGTGAAAGTACTCATGATTTTAAACAACTTTTACTATGAGACCAACTCTGAAATATCAAAAAATAAATCGTCTAATATTATGTTACGTTATTTAAATATTACTTAAATGTTCTGTACTACGCCTTACTTTATTTTAAATTTCAGTTTCTCATGTATGTATTTATTGACTACCTGTAACAATGGCGTTAAGTCCGCCTCTATACATTTGTGTGCTTAAAGTGTTAAATAAATAAATAATAAATAAATGTAACTAAATTCTCAAAGTTTCACCGGTGTTTATTCTAGTGAAAATCTAGTTGTAGACTAGATATGTAACAAAGATCTAAGTAACTCTGACGTTTGTTAGAAGTACTTGGAGTGAAACCTAGTTATGATTTGAGGATGTTAAAAGCCTGTCAATGATTTGTAAAGGGGAGAACAGTTTCTGGGACGCGGCGTTTACCGTGCGTTTGTGTACCGTCTGTTCTGTATCTATTTGTGTCCTAAGGTTGTTCAACTCGACAGGCCGTTCGCTAACAAAATTTGTGATGACGATTACACTATAATGTTAAGTTATTGCCTAAAAAGTAAATTTTGGTTTGTTTTGATTCAATGCGTTGTTTGTTGTCACCCTCGAATGTTGAATTTATATTCTTTCTTATTCTACAAACATTAGTCTCTGATTTAAAAGCATCTAGTTTGCTTTCTAACCTTCTTTACAATTCAATTACCACATGAGTCATCATCTGCCTAGCCTTCAATTACCACATGAGTAATGCCTTTATATTATTTCAAAATAACATTTTAAAAACATTCTCTTTCTATAGAACAACCATAGAAGACCATTGCTTAATTGTAGCAGAAAGCTGTGGTAGAAATCAAAGTTACTTTTTGAATTACAGACAAAATATGCCAGAGTTATTTGGTTGATACACAATAGCCTATACACGAGAATACGACGACCAACCTCCTCTGTAGTCCGTTGAACCAAACACGTTGCAGTTTCACAGAAAAAATAAACAACACACTGTATGCGATGAGAGTATAATCACTTTATTTATCAGCAAAATGTTTAGCTTCACTAACTTAAATACAGTTTAGTAACTTTCAGTTATAATATTTTAGAAAACAAGTTTTTGTAATCGTAGATTCACGAAGAAGTTGGACGCGAGCGTCCCACACGCGTGCATCAAGCGTGCCGGTCGGCGCAGAACTAGCTCGCTGGTCTCATTCCGTACAAAACTTTTAAGTCATGGAGACGGCAAAGCTATGTCGCGCCTCTACAACTCACGCACACAATCATGCCCGACACCCTATGCACAAACACGAAAGCGAGCTTCCAAGTTCACTAAATAAACGAACACCAACACAAACGTGCACCAACACCGTCTACCCCCTGTTCATGAGACGTCAGAGCGAGACACGTATATCAACAATGCATTTGGGAGCACAAGCGCGAGCGAGAGGTTGATACCGCAACAGATGTATATCATTTTACGCAGGTAAGTATTGAAAATGTTGGTGTGTATGAATGAGACGGCGTACAAATTTAGCTTAGGCAAAGCCGGTTGGGAGCGAATGGGACAGGAACTGTTCAAGTCACCCACTGTACATTCCTTCCTGATACCGGCGCGCCGTCGTACCTTTCGATCGTTCAAGTGGCAGATGAAGCTTTTAGGGCTGTCACCTGATCAATTCGCGAAGCGGTAAAAAAATCGGGAAACTTTAATTAGTTACAAGTAGGCTGAAAGTTTGCTAGTAATTTTTTTTTGCGATATTTCTGAAATATTTAAAAAAATTACTAACGTTTAAATTTGGACAAAATTAATTTAAAAAATGTACTTATTCTAAAAAAAACCTTCTTAAAAATTTAAAACAAAACAAAGAAAAAATTTAAACAAACTTAATAACAATGGAGCATCTGAAGATAAGGGAAGAAGCAAGAGTTGCTACAAAATTTTGCAAGCTTATAAATGATTCAGGCGCACAGGTAGCATCCTTACGTCAAGATGTCACAAAGTAGCAGGTACTGGAGTAACGTATGCTGCAAAATTTTGTGAATGTTTTTTGCATAAAGCGCCTCCACTACTTTCTGTGTTTACAATAAAGACATCTGCTTTAAAATGCGGTTTTTGTACTTCCTATGTTATTATACAATTTATTTTAATTGGGGATCGTATTATACGTAATAGAGATCGTTATTTTGACCCTTATATTTAATGGTTAGATACGTTTTACCCCTTCATGAAGAGTTGATACCTGTTATTTTTCCGTTATCTAAATAGCCCAATTAAACACACATTGCGTTTTGTTTATTCAGCTTTATTTAATGACCAACCAATAAGTTATTTTAATGAGACACTATTAAATTGTACATTCATTCAAATAAATTGAAACTGGACAAAATTATTATGTTCTTGCTATAAAAATATCAAAATAATTGAAAACTTTGTCCTTAGTTATTAATAGGCTTTAGACAGATTTAGGGACGCCTAACCTTATAAAAAAACCCGTGGCAAACGTTTAGATACTAAGAAAATAGGGTTTGTAAATATTTTTAGACAAAATTAAAAAAATTGATTCGTATTTTGTGTCCAATTATAAAATTGGACACAAAATACGAATCAAATTTTAATAAAAACTATTATAAAAAATTAATCTTTGGATTTCTTACAACGTAGAATTAGAATTTTTTCTCCGTGGTCGGTATCAAATATCGAAAAAACGTGTCCGTGCGATCGGAGAGCGTCAAGCGAAACACTTCTGCGAAACCGGAGCCATGCGGCGCGGCTGACGGTAACGCGCCACGACACCGGATCACAACACAATCCCTTCCCATGCGGCCATGTAGCTAACACACAAATTAGTGTAGTATAATGTTCACGCCCTTTATTTTTATACCTTTGTCAAACTTCACGCAAAACGACAGCACAATACACTCACTACGGAAAGTATACCATTTCTAACACGTTACTCGAATACGAATCACCCATTCTACCTACAGCCTCATTCCTCTCGCGTCCTGTTCTGTAATCCTAAACAAAATTGACGTGGCGATCGCTTAAAAAACAAAAAATAACACGTGAAATATGACGTGTTTTTGACGGTTTGACACGGGTAACGTTCGCGGTACACTTCATTAACTTTTCGAATACAAAATCCTGACGGAACGAGTAGGTACTTCAACAGACATAGACGTGAATTCTGTTTTATCAGATACCGGTAATCCTCGTGCTAAGCAAAATCGCTCCTTTCTATTTTTGCAAACCTTCATACAAGAATAAACACACAAAGAGATTCTACTACTGCACTGAAAGGACGTATTCTTTGCAGCTGTTTATAGACAGCAAGAATGTTTAAAGACGGTTGGTCAGGTTGGTTTTTAAAGCATTAATAAAAATATAGATAGAAAGTAATACTTTTCCATTTAGCTCACTATAACTTAAGTCGATAACTAATATGAATTCCACACAAGTAATAGTGAAATACATGTATGTAACAAATGCATAACAGCATGTCGAGCTCAATGGAACAAATGTTATACAGAGAAGTTTCAAGACAATGTACTCGACAGTATAACGTTCAATTGTTTTGACATAAGGCCTCGCACAGGCGAAGCGTTGAACATGGAGTGAAAAGAGGGCCTGTGGCTCCATAAGCGCGAAATAATGACGACGCATTGTACCTAGCTTCGCCGGATCAAGTAAGTCGCTATTATTTATTTCTTCGGAGGAGCTCCACAATGGCGTATCACGGCTTTGCTGTCAGCGATACAATAAGCAGCTGTTCTCGGTTTATTTTGTACGAGCTGCAGAGTAAGATGTACGGCAGATGACGTCATGTTACCTGCCTGTAAGACACGATAAAAGAAATATGACGGCGGCGTCATCTCTCAACTTGTAGTCCTTCATGCTTATCTTTTGTGTCCGCCAATATTGTGCCCGAGGCAAGTCGCCTGTGTACTACGATGTTATTCATACAATATTTTGTTGGATGCTTAAGTAACATTGATGAATGGAGACTGTAGAGGTAGAGGTCGTAAGTTGATATCTCCTAGGAAATCATTTTAAAACTCCAGGTGGATAAAATTTCGCCATAAAAGAGTTTAAGCTATCTATACTTAGCACAATCGCATCGCTCACATGTTCATGAATTTTTATGCGGAAACCACGAGTTCCAACGGACAGCCGGCTTCGAGTGGCCAAAAAGCCAGAAATAGTCGGCGAAGCGACGGCCAGGAATATAATAGCAGCAATAACAAAAGTGAGTCGAGCTAACCATTGATTTGGATTTTACGTTAGTCCGACAAAAAAATAAGTGCCTTTGTGCTGCATCCGCAAAAGTCTGACCAGTGGCCGTCACTCGTAAATGCATGTCGAGCTGTACGATGAGCCCGTTGTTGGTATTAATACAGGGCGACAGGTGAATACTAAGTGACGTTTTATTGTTGTGTGTGAGCACTTATCAGCTTTGGTGGCTCACACGACTTCCAGGGGAATTGTTAGGATATGTAGTCGGGTAGCAATTTGTTAAGTATTTTTTCAAATATAAATAAATTCACTGTCTGAGACCTAAGAGAACTGGTCAGTAAATTTATGTATTTAGTTTCGAATTCAGGACAGAGTGTGGTGTAAAATATACGTGTACCTGCACAGCATATCCTGTCCGCTGTCGATTATGCAAATACACATTAATTTCGTTAAGCTCCTAGCTTAAAACAGCACATTATAAAAGCCGATACCAACAGAGTGTGAAAGTTAGAATGAGGTCACCATTTAATTTAAAACAAACATCGGCTAAACGCTGTTACAACAATTGTTGAACAATTTAACAACGCTCCGGCCAGTTCATCCGTATTTCCTACTTAATAAATGTCTGGTGTAGGAGGCGAGGCAGGCCGCTCTGACGCTAACTTGACGCCAACCTGACGTCGCACTAGTCGAAGTCGTGGCTAAAAATGACGCAGTTGTTCCACCTGAAGGCGTCTGTGTAGAAAATTGTGGGAGACACACATCGTTTCTTTTTAAATTGATATGGTGAAGTGCCTTTTAAGGAAGTGGCCAGGTCACGTTGGTATTTATTAATATCTTGCGTCGTCTTAGTTTTTAATTACAGAAAAGATTTTTGGTAAGATTACAAAGATTGAAGTCTATTTCTAGTAACGGCACTTTTGGAGTCTAATAATTGTCCGTTACAAACTTAATTTGTAAGATCGTTTGGCGAAAGGCAGCGGGCCGTTGCCGTCGGGACGAATAAAATGTCTCTCACCATTTAGTTTTAGCATTACAGCAGTTACAACTATCGATCTGAGTACTTCTGCTACTTTTCTGTGTGTGTCTATCTTTTACCCAACCTACTATTCTTTGAAACTATTGATAAGGTCGCTTTTGATCACATTTCAGCTGATGGTAAGGTAACCATATTAAGCACGTTTGCATTGCACTCGTCGCTCTAGACTAAGAAAACACAGTGAATTCCATTTCTACTACTATCCTAGATATTTTGTCTTTGTATTCAGCTGACTCATCCACAACCTCCCCAAAAATTGAAGCAATAATCTCAAATAGCTCATTTACAAAAAGACAGACGAACTTAAGGCAAGAACATGTTAATGAAGAATCAATCAGGTGTAACAGGGATCGAATTGAGTCCGTCGCTGAGGGTAATCAATCAGGCGTCAGTGTTATTGTTGTGATTTGTTGCGGCATCGAGTCGGGAGCAATCGGCCAGCCCTCCGGTTGCCATTAGTTTGATTAGCTCGTCCGTTCCACGCACGCTGATTGTGCGAACGTTTGGCTTTGATTGATTCCTTCAAATGGGACCGTTTCGAGACTACGCTTTATTCTTGGACGATACATTGTTGCTGGTCCCGATTCGAATGTGTTCTTTAAGATTACGTAAGTCAATGTACAGTCGTCTGCAAAAGATTGAGTTCTTATGATTGATTTTACTTAAACGTTAATTCACGAACGTTTCTTTAAGTTATAGACATTAATTTGGTATAATGTAGGATTAGTTTTTACTCTTTTAGGATTAGGCTTCACTCTCGTTAAAATAGATTTTCGCAATAGAAGTATTAGTAGTCTCCAGGATCTAGATAGATAGATGATACATAAAACATTTTTCTGTGATCTCATCTATAATCTCTATAATCATTTAAACCGGTTCAGCAATTTAGGTGCGAAAGCGTAACATAGGAACAAACACATTTTCGAATTATTAATATTAGTTAGGATTTGATGACTTACATAGTTAGTATGTGGATTTGTTTTATGTATCTTGCCTACAAATACATTTTATTCCTGACTAAGCAAGTAAGCAACTAGGCCTAATTACAAGCTCAACATTTATATCAACCAAGAAAGAGAATATTATCTACATAAATTAGTTATAATGGTTTTGCTCCAACAACACGTTTACCTGTCTCGTCTGAAAGTGCGTCACTACACAATATCTGTTTCGGTTACTAACTTGAATAATTAATGTAACTATACTGAAACTAAGCGTTAGAGAAATAATTATAGCCGGAATACCTACATAAATTAATGTAGGAGTACCGTAAATTATCTAGGAACATTGTTAATCAATAATGGGTTCTACATTATAACTTACTTTGTTACCACAAGGCACTAAATATTTTAAGGATAGACCTGTAAATATTTATGTCGTGTTTCTGTGATGAGATGATTCGTATTGGGCATTAATAAATTTAAAGGAAAATTTATTTTAAATGAGATATATTTAACAAATACCTTGTTTATTGTTGGTAGTGAAATCTGGATTTGTTTCAAAATATTTATCCATGTTTCTCCCTGCATTGAGCCTCGATCTCGCCTGATGGGAAGCGAAAAGGCGATGAGGTCTGTAATGAAACTTGCGTCTCCTAAAGATTCTTGATATCTCTTTGCCATATTTAGAGTTTATTTATTTTATTTTATTTATCTTAGGAAAACTTACAGCTAAACAGATACAGTAAGTAATAGTTTAAACAAAATATGGCCAATTAAAAGTTTCCACATGCAGTTAGTAGTACTTTGGCTGTGCGCATGCTAAATGTGAAACGGCTTTATGTAATTCAACTGTAGTACGTCATTGTTAACATCATCAACATCATCATCATTAAAACAACCCCATTCATCAAAAAACGTTGACCATAGTGCCAATTTTACTAATTTTCAAGCAACGTTAGCATTCGCATCTCAATAGCAAACTGTCAACAAATTGTCACTGAGCGCAACCGAATGCGAACGTTGCTTATAATTAGTAGAAATTAATGACCTTCATATGTTTGAATACTGTCAAGAAGATTCTAAATTCAAATGTTCTTAAGATAGAGAAATTAAATAATGATGCTCTAATATTTTTTTTTTTATATATGTTGCAGCCAACTGGCTTGAACTCTTTTCAGGTAAATTAACTATTTTCACTGTTTAATTTACCGTCTTAACGACTGACAACAAACCCTTACATCCAATATCAAACATTACCGTCTTAAGGA
The DNA here is from genome assembly GCA_947386135.1 of Melanchra persicariae. Lineage (NCBI taxonomy): Eukaryota > Metazoa > Arthropoda > Insecta > Lepidoptera > Noctuidae > Melanchra > Melanchra persicariae. The sequence goes on from OX376659.1 coordinate 9,512,309, forward strand.
CCGTTAACGAACCCAAACATACCAAATCAAACAAACAGTGTACCGTACGAAATTCAATGTCAATGCGACGTTGCTTGGACGAAATGGACAGGGGTAAAGACGGTAAGAATCGACCAAAACCCGACGAATAAAGGCCAGGTCCAAAGGTTGTATAAGACCCGCATTTGAATGACGATGTCATGTTTATTTGCGTTGAAGGGAGGCGCGCTTTCTTACCTGTGACGGAGAAAGCATGACTTTGAAGAGGAGTAACATGAATCTTTAACTTGGGTTTGGGTAAACAGTTTTATATTTCATGCCGTGTGTACAAAGGTTTGTTAGAGTTTTCTTTGCGTTGCTGCTTCAGTTAATTGGTTGGGAAATTGGGATAAATGTGTAATGTAAAGTTCGACATAGAGCCATTTTGTTACAGTAGGTAAACTATAAAAAAAAACCAACAATTTACTTTTTAGGCTTAGTCATAAAAAAAAATACCACAACCCTAGTTTAAGCTAGTTGCATGTTTATTCTTGTCTAAATAGAGTTTAAACTAAGAATCTGCTAATCAGAATTTATAATCGCATGGTTCGGTTTTGTTTGCAGTTAAAATCTCCAAATCTGAAACCACCAATCCACTTTAAGGATGCCTGGTGATCAACACTTCTGTCTTCTTTGAATGAGAAGAGACCTTTTACGCTCTGCAATGGAACTGTTACAAGCTCGTAGTATTGTATTATTAGTTTGAAATATTTATTTTTCAGAAAAGCAAGTCAGCTCTTCGTGTTTTCCTCGGTCGATCAGTTCCCAAGACAAGTAACGATGTCTATTTCTGTTGCTAACATTTCAGTTTCAACTTCAAAGTAAATTCAGAACCCAACTCCTTGAAGTTTAATTTATATCATGTTTAACAGGTCTGACCTTATAATCTGGTTCAGTCTTACGAAATCTGAAAGGGAATTTTTAAAACAATTTGTGTTTGCTCATGTTCACTGTTTTCGTCTGTAAGTTTTTGTTTGAAAAAAGGTTGAACATATGAGACACGAGTACTCAAAATTAAACAACGTTACATTCGTTATTTAATTTTGAGTACTCGTGTCTCATATGTTCAAACTACTTTTTTGATCTTTCACGTTTCTAAATATTGAAAGCTATCCTTGCCCTCTTTCAACGTTATAATTAATTCTACCACGTGTGTGCCAATACTAACTAGATTAATTAAATTCCTAATCACAACAAAACCATTTACTTTTCTAAATCACAAAAGTAAATATAGGCGTCCACTGTTTAATTTTTGCCAAAAGAACTTCGGTGCTAAATTAGTTTTCGTTCAGCTCTATACGTGATCGGATTGTATAATTACATTCTTTCCCTTTCCACTGTACCCACGAGCAGGTTGCGGCCAAGATGCGTATCGTATCGATTCAGGGAATTTTGTTAAATCGAACTAAGGCCACAACTCACGAAGTGGACCATCAAACTGCAGGAAAAGGACAAAACAAAATGTATAAAGGAAATTGCTTCCACAAATCCACTCGTATCTTGAACAATAAACGTGGAACGGCCAGCCCACCCTAATAGCAATGAAATCACGAAACCAAAACTGTCTCCCACGTCGGATACAGTTCGATCTGCGATTTAAGAATTTTATAGACTACCCTTCAATTGTCTCAAATGGACAGCGATGATAGAGGTCGTGTAACTATTTTGTGAGTAGTTAAAATGTTGTTTGTTTTGGAAGCTCTGAAGATCGTGAGTCACGGATGAGTTTTGTTTCGAGGAGAATAATTTGTCAGTCAAGGTTTTAAGTTAATAATTAATTTAGGGATTAGTTATTTTACCATAATTATTACCAACAATTGCTTTGAAAAGCTTTTTGATGATTGCACAATGCTTGTAGGATCTACATGACAAGTAAAGAAAGAAAGAAAGAAAGAAAGAAAAATATTTATTTTGTACCTCGCACAAGACACAAAAAAAAAAAAAAAGATGTTATAATAATATTTAAAAGTAACACATAACACAAGCAAGAGGTGAGAGTGCGAGGTCAAAAAGGTCCCTATCTCAGCATTAAGCTGCGATACTTATAAAAATAAATAAAATATCACAGCGCTGGTGTTCCGATAGGGCCCTGTGATGCCACGAACAAGTGTTATCTTTACAGAGTTGTTTTACGCCACAATGGACAAATTCCGAGATTTTTATAAATCTAAAGCTATTTTCCATTTATGCTTCACTTCATCATATCAGCCGAAAGACGTCCACTGCTGGACATAAGCCTCCCCCAAGTGTCGCCACAACAACCGGTTCTGTGCGTCTCATATCCATCGGCTACCCACGACCCTCACCAGGTCATCGGTCCACCTTGTGGGACGCCTTCTAACGCCGCGTCTTCCGGTACGCGGTCGCCACTCCAGAACTATTCGGCCCCATCGACCATCTGTTCTGCAAGCAATGTGCCCTACCCACTGCTACTTCAGTTTGGCGATCCTTCAGGCTATGTCGGTAACCTTGGTTCTCATGCGAATATTATCATTCTTGATTCGATCACGCAAGAAAACTTCGAGCATTCCCCTTTCCAATGCCCTTTGGGTGACTTTAAGCCTTATGAGGCCCATTGGGAGCGACCAGTTTCTATTTCAAAAGTCACCAGCCATGCTTCAATCAAAGTATTATTCACGTCCTTATTCTGCACTCTACAATCACACTTCCCTTCACAATTGCTCCAGTAAACAGAGTAATGGTACCAAACCGGTCCTTAACCTGACGTAAACAAGACCAACTATGTAAAATGTCCCGTTACTACAGTCCTCAATTCATAGGTACTTCTCAATAGCTAGTTGGCGGTAACTTAACGCAACGTATCAAGATAATCAAACCAATAGCACTATCGTCTAAATGTTATACGCCTACGCGAAACTGTACATAAGCAAAATATAGCAGTCGCTACCATGTTATATTGAGAACACACTTAAAGTAAAGGATACAAAATTAGTCCATACAATTTTAGGTCGCAAGTACTCAACACAAGTAAGTACCATTTTCTGTAGGGATGGGAAATCAGCAAATGGCTCCTTCCGCTCTGTGCAGAGCGGAAGGGAGTATCAGACTCTTGGTGACTAAAACCCATTCGTGTTCCTCCTTATGCCCTTTGCGTTCCAGGGCCGCGGTGACTCTTTCGAACAAATTGCTCAACAACAGAAATACCCACAACCACACATTTTGCCGTATTTTATAAGCTTGTTTGTACTGAACAGACCTCGCAATTTATTTGATTTCAAACAAGTAATAAAATTTACTTTCTATATATCTTTGAACAACATTTGCAATAACGAATTTTTCTCTAGTAACGTGAACTACGTTATGCTATTTTTAGTTGAATCTGCTTCGTTATTTATATAATGCAAAATAGCATTTTATTTTTAAAAAAGGGAGTAAGATTTTTCTGCGTACTTAAACGTGTGATTGTCAGAATTAATCATGAAGTCAAAATAGTTTACTTACTTATATTCAGTAGATTAATTATTTATTATTTAAGAAGAATTGATAGATATATAAGAACAATGATAAATAACTAACATTTCCACTCTTGTCCATTACGTATGTCTACCACTTATGAAAAGTGGTTTTCAGCATGTCCATCTACACCCCTGCCCATCCTCCTAAATAATCTCCTCGGCATCTCTAATCATACAAAGTGATAAAGTGGACCATTCCTAACCTAGACATGACCTAAAAACGTTTCATACAAGATAACTTTCCCTAAGAAATCCCGCATCCATGTAACATTTCTCCATTTATCCTACATTTTATAAGGTCTGAGATATCAGTAACGATTGAGTGGACGTAGGTAGCCACGTAGAAAACATCCAGATCCGAGCCCAATATCGCTCAAAGGGTATGGAAACCGAAGGCCGAATCTTTGGCTATAGAAAATATGCTCTTGTCCAATTCTGAGGTAATGTTGGTAAAACTTTATCTTTTCGTTGCTCTTTTAGTGATGTTGCTAGCTAAAAGCTTGGAGGTATTTCAAATAAAAAGTAGTTGACATTGTAGGACTCCCTCATTTTTCTTGTTGAAAAAAAGCTTCAAGCTTATGACTAATTTATTCTATTGATATTCGCTATTGGCTGAAACTGACTCTTTCAATCATCATATTCATCATTTAATAATGATAAGCATTTTTAAAGCTAAGTGTACAGTGAGTTTCATCCTTTAGAAGCGTTTAAAAGCGTTTACACTCTACGGCATTTCATACAAACTTTCAAGTCCTTATTTTTCGAAATGAATTAACCTATTTAATAAAACTGTGGTATGTACACGCTATATACACAGGTCTAAATAGTTAGTAGAGAAAATTTTCTAAAAAGGGTTCAGGATGAAAAATAGAGTAATTTTTCACCTTCTATAGAAAAATTTAAATCGCTCTCTCTCTCTCTACTCTTTTTCGAAAATGTTCTCCACTAACTATTAAAACCTAGATACCTAGAGTATGCATACTTTATTAAAATCGGTTCATTCATTTCGAAAATTAAGGACTTGAAATTTTGTATGAAAAACCGTGGGGCGTAAAAGCTTTTAAAGCCAAAATTATTTTCATTGTGATTTCTACTCATGACCACCAATCGTTTGACTTTGCTATTATTCTGACACTTAGATTTCCTAACGCGATGCCTATCTAGGAAAAACACGACCGATATTCTATTTATCACATTTTTATTAATTTTCTCTAGGTGTGTTGCCATCAATTATGGAGTAAATAAAGATTTTTATCCAGTACAACCCATCCAGTATGTTTTCATAAGCTGCTTTTATTTTCATAATTTCCGAGGTTCTAGGAACGGGGTTAAACTAATAATTACTAATAAATATTTAAGTAGATAGTTTACACCGCCGTGATTAAGCCATTTACACAACATCGTGTTTCTTTATAATTTACCGTGACCAACGTGGCCCTATCACGCATTGGTATAAATTTTCTATGCGTATCGATTTTATAACATTGATGCCAAGACCCGAGAGCTCAACAGCATTGAAATATTTTGAAGTAATTGTTTTTATCAGCGATAGTTCGCACGAGCGTGCTTATAAGCAAAAAGTTGTTTCAGTACTCATTAAAATGTGTCTACCTCTTGTTTGCATCCTTTTTTTTTCGAAAAAACTTTGCACCTGAACTTGTAATCATTGTAACATAAGTTATTTTAGTGAAAAATGAAGAATCCCTACTTTCCTAGTATATTGTATGTATTTCAGTAGTATTTTAGTGTAGTATATTAAATGCGAAAGTAATTCCGTCTGTTAGTGCGTGTCTGTCAGTCATGCTAAAACGACTGAACGGATCGTCATGAAATTTGGCAGATATATAGCCTGGGATTTGGAGAAGGACATTAGGCTACTTTTTTACACGATAACCGACACCCACGAGATGAGATAAGCACATAGTAACAATGTGCGACTTGCAAAAGTTTGGTGCCTATTTCCCTAAAAGAAGAATAGGTATGTACAATAGAAAGCGAATATTTATCTGCCCAGCTTTTTTTCCAAGTATGTTGAAGTTGACTTCTAGTCTAACCAGATGCAAGTATTTTACATGCGACGAATGCCTATATGACCTCCGGAACACAGGAACTGGGAATAGAAAGTGACATGTTTATGAAAAATAAAATATGATATAGCCTAAAAACAAAGTTTGTTTTATAAATGTTTTGCAAAATCGTGAATTGACTCGTGTATCCCAATCCTTATGACCACTTAACTTGACTACTTTTGATTTATCAGAAAATAAGAAAATAAACTTTTTTTTTTGTTTTCTTACAGAACGTAACAAAGAAAGTCAGTGCCAATCAAGTTATTGTACGTCCAATGAAAGTAATCAGAGAAAGTACTTTATGACGTTTAATGTCAAGACTAATACATACAGAACAAAGTCACATTGTCACGACCTTTTTCTCATAGACGTGTTCCAGCAAATATTGTTAAGAGCGTTTATGCCCCTATGGCATTTCATATAACGTTTCAAGTACTTATTTTTCGAAGTGAACCGCTCCAGCACTGCCGGCACACCGGTGGCCGCGAATTTATCGCGAATATAATGTTTATTATTTATAACGTAAGATTTCTTTTTTATTTGGGAATTTTCAAATGTCAGTGCTCGAACGGTGAATGAACAAATTTTAATGAAACTTGGTAAGCATACGCTAGGTCTAAAAATAAAATTTTCGAAAAAGAGTAGAGGGAGAGAGAGAGCGAAGTGATTTTTCACTTTCTATAAAAACTTAATTTTCTATAGAAAGTAAAAAATCACTCTATTTTCCGATTTTTTTTCGAAAATGTTCTCTACTAACTATTTAGACCTGGATATCAAGCGTATGTGTACCAAGTTTAATTAAAATTGGTTTATTCATTTAAAAAATAAGAACTTGACTAATTGGCTATTCAACACTAAAACAATTTTTCAATTCGAACCTGTAGTTCCAGGGATTAGCGTGTTCAACCAACCAAAAAAAAAATTTCAGTTTTATAATATTAGTATAGATAATACAGATTACACACAAATATAGCCTCTGAGTTTGTTTCGGTGTCTCTTCTCAGGGTAGTCAGCTAGGAAACACCGGCCTTATCTAGTTTAAAATTATCAAAAAAGATTGTCGCGTAAACCAAATAAATATCATTTACTTACATAGTCAAAATTACTTAGGTACCTAATAAGTTTAAGACTACAAATTATATCTTGACACACGTATTAGTGGCTACAGGAACACTTCTGACGGATTGAAATACTTTGTAGGTACAACACAATGCCTAACAGTTTATAGAAGAATAAATACATTATAATAATATAGAAAATTGCCTGTCAGACACACTAACGCTGGTCAAAGGATAAAGAAGGAGGTTAGCCCGAGAAAAATACAAAATTTTCTTATTGCATGCTTTAATTAATTTCAGGACTTTGTGAATATTATACGATACTTTTGCCGAGATTAGTATTAAAATGAACGAGATTTTTTTTTTAATTTTTTAAATGGAGTTTATCTTCACTTAAGTTAATTAGTTAAACTTGGTATAAGTAAAGTACGGATTCCGAATGCAAGGCTCATGTTAGCTTTGGCAAAAGCAAAACATTGTAAGCATAATTCATCAATCTTGAACACATAATTTTTTAGACCCTCGTTTTATAATGACGTTGCGATTTGAAACAGTACTCGTATAGGTATCAAACATCGAATAAAATGCAAGGAACTCACACAGCATTAGACTCTCAAAATCCATTCACAATTCAACATACAGTATACAAATTGTCGACAGAGTTAATCGTACGTACAGATTCGATATCTACGAGTATTCCACTTACCTTCCTATTCATTGGGAACTTAGTTACCACTTTAAGAAATTGTTGCCTAACTTCCAGTTTGAGAAGGCTGCGAATAAGTTTATGATTAGCCTTGTCTGAAATGTATTATGTAGCAATGTACTGTTAGGCATTTGAGGCCATTGCGTCGGTGCTGATATCTTAAAGAAACAGCTGTTTCTGAAATACTAAGATATGATTTTCTTCAAAGTAAGTCTACTAAGTTAGATGAACGTAAATGCTAGACTTAGATTTAGCTTGTTTAATGAAATGGCTGTGTTGCTAAGGACTGCATAATATGATCAGTTATTTGGTAATGTTTTCAAAAGTGTATTTTATTGGTTACAAGAACGTTCTGATTTATGGAAAGTATGTGGAGAGATCGTCTTAGATTTTCGAAAGAGGATGTTGGGCTCGAGACTGTCACGTGATCAAATTCCTACATTTTTGCATTTCGAGAGTCGCATTCACTAATTAAATGACACAGGGCCTCTTAACAGTACATTTATCATACTAAATTACCAGGAACTAATGTAATAATCGTTTGAGTATATCTAGCATGGGCTTGTGTAGGCACAGGACCCATTCAGCTTATTCGCTAGACTAACAACTCGCATCAATTTCTGGCTCAATGATTCGCTACGGCGTGTGTCTAAGTGATGTTCAAACTACAGCCTTTACTCCCAAAAGTTAGTCGGCCACGACAAGCCTTCCTTCAAAATGAGCTCCCAAGAGTCGACTTTATAAGTGAAATTATTATTCTGTCGCAAATTATAATTAATCCGAGAAGTGAGAAATGATATCCTAAAACAAAAAGCTGACAGTGGTTTTGTTGGACGGCCGAAGTGTCAAAGTTAAATTGAATATTATAGGGAATGATCTCAGGCAGACGAAGTTTCGTCGGGTCGCGCTGAGTAGTTAATCCAATGCCACAATTCAGTTCAAGCTATTCAGGAACAATTGCCTGTTACTTGCATTGCTTATTCATTGTTAAACGAACGCTCAGACTATTTATGTTATTCTCACACACACAAGGGGGCGCAGTCTGTCTTCTAAACTACTTTGTGGATCAGGAACTACAAGTTACAGTTCAGGAGTTACTTTACCTTCAACTTTGTTAGAAAAACTTACAGATTAATGATCGGATTCGTCTGGCGTTTTCAGAGCCAGTTTCGAAGGTTTGTGTTGTTTAAAGATATAAGAAAAGGGTGTGCATTATTAACAACCTTACTCTCCGGTGACTCACGTATGAGTCATGGGCACTCATGGGTAATGTTGCAACTGTTGTAACTACTTCTCTCATTTTTTAAAATGAGATTCTTTCCAGTTTTTGAAAATTGATTCAGTTGTATCTTTGGTCTTGTTAGTTTCTAGAATTAGAATCACCGATCTATATCGCTACAGAAGGCGTAACTTCTCATTTAACACGTTCAGACCGGCGTGTACCACCGGTGGAGCACGGAGTATTTGCTGACCCGGCGAGGTGTACCACCGGTGGCCACGTCACACTATACTTTCAATATACTAATAAATTCGCGCCGCTTTGAGAGAAAGTGTTGTATTTACCGTCCCCGCCTAGAAAAATTGACAAATTTTCATAGTGCAGCTCAGGAGGTGGATATTATTTCGAAAAGTAAGTTAAAATCAATATTCAAAAAAAAATATTTATTTGAAAAAAATTGACATAGGTAATCACGACATAAATTGTACGAAATGCAAATTATTTATGATAAATTACGTTGATAAAATGTAATAATAAGGAAATTAAATCAAAATTGAAAAAAATATAAAATGAAATGCCATCATGGATGGTATGAAATGAAAATTATTTTGTATGAATCGTATTGAAACAATCCAATCCAAACACAATGGTTTTTCACTTTTCACACGCAGAGCGAAATGTATTTACGCGTTTCGATTTTTTTCTAGTCATACCCGCAGATTCGGTTGTTGTAAAATGGTCGTAACAAGGTCTGCATCTCTTTCGGGTATCTCTGAACTTTCCTTCCGTTTTCTCTAACTTGTGTTTTGGCTTTCTTTGTGCATGGGGTCCACCCTATATTATATTACTAGCTTATTAGAAAGATAGAGAAAGCATAATTCCTGTCTAATCCTGTCCGTGTCCACCGGAGGTGCACCCCGCCCGGCAAGACTTTCGGTTCATGGGGCGGTGATGTACCACCGGTGGCCATGTGAAGATTTGCGCCGTAGGATACCAAGTACCTACTCATGAGGTGCCGGTCTGAACGTGTTAATATATCTTTTTTTGGCTACTAATCAGTGTTGCGAAAAGCTGATGTTGAGGTGGAGGAAAAAGTTGGTTGCTAAAAAACATTTATAAAGCGCAATTTTAAATAATATAAGTACATATCGAAAGAGCGTGCAAAATAGAGTAAAAGTTCATCAAAACACTGTATCACCAAATTGATCTTTACACCTTTTGTAGCCAAAAGAGTCGACATTTTAAAGTGTTTCAATCTATAACTTTCTCGCTACAATTCCGAGCAAAATATTTACTACCCCAATATTTGTAACACATCACAATACAGCGCAACAGATATTGGCCGCCAATATTGGCAGGACAGCGAGCTGTCGGGGCCTAATAGCCAGGATCGTAGATAAGGTATATCTTGAAACCACTCACGTCGCTTGGCGTCTCCTGTGCCAGGAGTAAGCTACCCGTGCTACAGTTTGGAGTGTTTGCAGGGAGAGAAATCGGAGGTACAGCTCAAGTGGGTGGACATGTTTTGGTTATTAAAGGAGTTTTAATAATCATACGTTTTCATATTCAAGATGATTTTTAGTGCAGCTTCAAGTCTCTTTCATATTACTTAGTTTGGTTCTCTCCAAATAACAAGTGGACGATATCTACGCATGTTTTTATGGCATTTAGAAATTAAAGATTCGGCCGATTTGCAGGTATAAAAGTAGAATGCATCTTGCGCCGACCCCAAATGGTGTAATGGCACGATAATGATGATGAGTCAACTGACAGATATCAGTGAAGTCTCTGGGTACCTACATAATTATAATTTCTCTGTAGTGCTACATCTCTCTGCAAACGAAATCAAAACGATATATAATACAAGTCATACAAAGGTAAAAAATAAAAGACAAAAGACTACAAAAAGCAATCAAACAAAAACGCGAAACAATTCAGCAAATCGCTATACCAATTTGTGCAAGCCGATATAAAAGTTGAATAAGATGTGGTATCATAGATTAAATAATCGACGTCTGATTCCGGAGGCTGACCACGTTCAATTAGGGTCGAGGTCCCTAGAGAGACGTGGGATCATATCGTGAGAGCGCTGCTATACGTGTTGTGTTTTGATGTAAACTTTTAGATTTTTCGCTATTGTTTGTTCGGTATTTCATTTTAAAAATAGAACAACATTGCTGTTTTTTGGGATGTTTTTTTGGTAGATGTCTAGCTGGTGATTTTTTAGATTCTTTATTTTCATCAAAAAATTTTGGTTCTACATTTAGAAATTGTTATATTTATAGGTAATGCTCGTTTTATTTCATCTGTTTTTCCAAAAAGCATCGTAGAACTATATGAAAAAAATAAAATGAAGGAACATTTTAATTCACGTAAGAACAAAAGCAACATACAAAAATACATTTTCTAAATGATCTCTCCCAAAAGCCTCAACATATTTATCTTTCGGCAAACTAATGAATACATAAAATTTTGAAGCGAACAAAAGAGTCCTTTGCCGTTGACTTTTCCATAAACACGACAAAGTATTTGGAACGTAAAAGTAGGTAACGTGGGTCCCGACTTGAAACCAAATTCAAAGTGACAGGATTACTGGAGCATTTCGAACTGGTTCTAGAGAGTAAAGAGCTTTGCACTCCTTTCCACTGTCACATGCCTACTTGGTTGGCATAAACTGAGCAACAAAGTGTTTAGCTCAAATACAACTGTAGAATTATGTAGGGCACAACTTTTCAGTCGATTTATCGAGTCAAATTATTGCAATATACAAGCGAATGTTTTTGTCAATAGAGGTATTTTTAGGTGTAGTACAAAAATGGGGCAAAATTTAATTAAGGAAATCATTATTTGTTCCATTTACGGGGACCTATTAGTATTCAACTTTTCGCAGCAGGAGGGGTGGCTTACAACAGAGTGCAAAGCTTAAAAATAAACATTAAAATCGTTGCTTACATTTAAAATCATTTAAAAATCAAAGCAGCCAGCATTTGCAGCGCCCCTCTCGTTACGAAACTCATTACAAGACGCCAAATAAGAAGTCGTAAAGTAACCTTTCTTCAGAGGCCATTACGCTATGCCAAATGATATTTTGTCTCCTTACCTAGGGTCGTTTACATGGGGCGCGCGGGTCTCACTGCAAACACGACCCAAATTTAATCTCTGCGCTGCTTTATCTCCGAGCCAATGAGAAGAAAACTTTATTTTGTGCGTAAACAAGGGTAATCGGCTCCTTTTTCCACACAGACGGCTACACTGCGAATGATATTGAACGGGCAGGTGGCGCTGTCTAGAATACGTTAAGAGTTGCCGAGTAGCCCCCTGTGACCGTGCGGGGGTACACCACAAATCGAATAAATCGCCTAATGTGGACAGAGACCGCTATTGATTTACGTGATCGTAAATATTAACAGAATTCACCCCTATTATCGTGGTCAGTTTTGCAGCGAGAACAGTTTTAGAGTAAATAACGTCCGGGCAGACTGACTGATCAACGTTTTAAACACTTGATCAGGAAATGCACAGATTTGTTAAGCTGATTTTGAACTTATTGTAGTGACAGGGCCTACTAAGTATTTGAAATTAAATGAAGTTTCACGCTTATCATGGCTAAAATGTCAGTAGACACAAAGGGCATCGGAACTTTTTGAGAAGAACACTTATTGTGGTGTTAAGTCAAAGTCGCAGAACAGTACCTACCGTTTGGAGAGCTAAAGCTATTGTATACGTCTTGTATTTCTTAGTAAAAGCAATAAAGAAAAATAAAAAAGAAAAACAAAAAATCGTTCTAAATCTCTTTAGAAGTATCACGTAGGCATCATCTCCTCGAACAAACGTAAGACGCTCAACGTTCATAATAATACTATTATATCCTATTTCTCGAATACGAGACACAAAAATAAATTCATCCAAAGTACATTTCATAAGTCTTCACTAACAACGTGATAATATTACATGAAACAGGGAAAATATCGTGTATCAGGAATCGTACGTTGGTATGTGCTATACTACGGTATTATTTCCTTTCCGTGTATTAACCTTATTTGCTATGCTGGCCTGGTCTACGCTATAATTGTATCATGCCAGTCTCTAAATATACATATACATGTAGCTAGGTAAAGTTGCAACCGCTACTGACTAGGGAGAAGTTGCAATAACCGCGTGGTGGGTGGGCTATAATTTAGGCAATAATAGGTAGTAGAAAATAACCACATTATGTTATTTTTTCTTAAATTATCGAGTTGTTATAGGTATATGTGATAGCAAAAAGACACTCGCAAAGGCTTTAGGTACAAGCCCAGTTAAACATATTTAATTCAAAATTCGAGACAATTTTCAACTTTTTTAACAAGAAACTTGAAGTCGTTGAAGACACATCAAAATCAATTGCAAGCCATTCTTTTTTTAGGATTTTACTAAAATTTACTTGAATTGGTGCCGTTGAAATTATTTCAAATTATAAATTAAAGCGTGGAGAAATGAATTTTTTGTTTATCATTGCGAATTGAAGCCCATTTTTTTCGCATATGAAAAGCGCTATAGAATAGGTAGGTATGTTGTTGAAGGCCACCAATAAATTGAAACATTTGAATTAAGATCACCTGTCTCTGGGTAGAATTACATTGGTAATATTCTAGAGACTTGACTTATTTATTAGCAACAAACACCTATGATATTCTTTATATTATTTCGACCTATGCATATAAAACTAATGGACACTAATATGGCTGCCGTAGGATTAGTGACCTAATAAAAGCACTTCTGAAAGAAGATGTACAATACAATCTATTGTTTGTTGGCTATTGTAGGTGGATAATATCAAGGTAATATCTATGTATTATGGTATTTTTTTGCCCGCACCTTCGCTCAAGTTTATTCAAGGTGAATTTCAAGTGTGCGTGGATAGCTTAATCCTAAACTATAAGGATTAACGAAAACACTGAAAGGAGTCTCGAGCCCGATTTTGATAAAAAATAAAACTGCATCATGGGATTTTTGAAAAATCGGTATTCCTAGCCAGGAATCAAACCGGTTGATTTTGAAAAAAAAAACAGCCTGTATTATTTTTCACTATTCGAAAGTGTCGCTAAAGAATAACACACAATAAATAGTAATGACACATGGCAAACTAAAGGAAAGCGCCAAGTTTTTTCAAAATACCTTTTTTTTTGGGAAAAAAATATTATATACCTTTAGTGTATATATTTGCAACAAAACGTAGTCTATCTTCGTCGCCAGAGTCTCATTTACCTTTGTACCAAAATTCATCAAAATAGGTTTAGCGCTTTTGGCGTGAATGCGCAACTAACAAACTAACTTTCACATTTATGTTATTGTAGTTAGGATACTTTTTGAAATGACGAAATGTAGAGCTCTAAAAATAGAATCCTAGTAAATATTTTGATACTAAGAATATTGATTTGAATAACTAATAAAAACTTGCTACAGTATCAAAGCAAAGTAGAAATCCAATTACTTTTATTCAAATTGTTACTTTACGAAAATATTTTTACCTTCCAAAATATGTAAAACAACTTAGGTAGATACTACATGCCGAAGAGCTTAGTCGATGAAAAATTCATCTCATATTTTTTATTTTTTTATAGCTTCGCTTTGGAGTAAACAGATGTTTCACATCGAGGATTTAAGATTAACAACGAGTTTTTTCTTTTTGTTGACGGCCAGTCCTGAAACCGATGCGATCAGGCGAAGATTTTACCGAAATCGAATCATGGATACAGGTATGAATGTGATTATTCAAATATGGTGAGATTTAGATTCTAAATACGAATATTAGAGGAAGTCAACGTTTCTGATAAAAACATCTAAGGCATGTACGAGTTTTCGCATAAAACAAATTACGAAAAACAAAGACATCACAACAAATAAATGGACTTAACACGGGAAAAAAATGCGTGGGAAAATTCCAAAGACTAATAGACATCAGATATATTATCAGCTAAAAAGCAATAACGATTATGCAAAACTAATAAAATTCTTGTAATCAATACCGTTGCCATAAAACAGACGTAAAATCATTTGATAAACAATCAAGATAGTAGTTGAAATAAAGAGATATATCGCCTTCTCGCTTAGAAGAAAACCTGTTTGCATATTGATATTTAACCGTTTTATATGCGACGTTATATCCATAGGACCTTCATGTGATCCCGTTTGAGGCATTTTATTGAATATCGGAAACGTATTTGGGGTTGAAATAAGATCTTTTCCTATTGTTTTTAGATGCGTCTTTATCTCTACGTTTTGAAGTTTGACAGTGATTTATTTTTGTTTCTCTTTGAACCATTTTAGCAGTTCGTTCAAAATAGTTTTCCTTGTTGTGGTATGCATCGACAAAATTGGTGTTAGTGATACCGAATTGTCTATTTCGTTGCTAAATGTATTCAAATTGGTTTATGTTCGGCCTTTGTTCGCATGGGATACGTATCAAAGTATAAAAAGAAAAACAAAATAAAATGACAGTTGATTCCATCTACATATTTTTTGTTCCTAACTTGAAAAATTAAACTCATCTTTTTGTTTTGGTATTATTTTAATTTAAAAATAACAGTTTTGATTTAAGAATAGCAACAGTGCTTTATTTAATATAACTAACATTGCGATATATTTGTCAAAATTACACAATATTACATTTTTGCGAATGGTGTTGTTTAGGACAGCAGAAAATGTATGTAAGATTTTACAAAATTATCATGTTGTCAGATTGTCACCCGTCAGTTTTATTAAATTATCTTGAGAGTAAGATCGTCATAAAGACACAAACCTTTCTTAAAGTAGAGGGAGAGATGTTGGCGACAGAACTGGCAACCCCGTTGCTAGGGGCTTGTTGGTGTTCGTTGACTAGCAACGGGGCGGTTTACGTGTTTTTTACAAATTTTTAATATTCTCTTGTGAGCAAATTATTATACCCGATTGCACCTTAACCGTGTTTCATTTGGTGACTTTAAGAAAGGTTTGTGTCTTCATGAAGATATTACTCTCTAGATTATTGCAAAATGTGGCAACGTCATTGTTCTTTACGAAGAGTCATAAAACACAATAACATTGCAACACATTTTCGTACATCACCTTCATTTCAGCCTAAAATAGGTACCTATTCTAATCGTGTGAAAACACACATATTCCTCCTAATCTCTGCTAATTAACTTGCGAAGACGTTGACAGCAAACAAGTGAGTCTATTTAGTTGTTATTGTGCGACAGACAACAGTAACTCGTGTAAAGGACGTTAATCATCCCGTTTACCAGACCACCTACCCTGGGGAGTCCGTCCGCAAAGATTCCGTCCTTCATTTCCTCAAGAACATTACTCCTTCCGTAGCAAAGCATGTTATCTGACAATGACGTTTCTGGCCGAAAATGATAAAACGCTTTCGTCACTAAGTATATTAACTGAAAAAAATAAATTAGGTTTTTTTTTATTTGCGATTTTAATTTGGAAGGAGACTTATTATTCTTATCTTTTCACTCATTTTCACTTAAGAGAAAACGTACAAAGTAGAATTTATTTTTAATTCCAGATTTTAACAATTCCAAATAATTTCAATACTCAACTATAAACTTTAGGATTGTGTTTTTAAGTTGATTTTTAACTGAGCATTTTTTTAGAAAAGCCCTAAAATAAATTAGTTGCAATGTTTAAAATAAATGAAAGTCATAGAGTTTGTAGTCCAAAAATTTGTTATGCTCCTCGAATTCTGAATTTAAAAATTATAGACTGAACTGCAATATTGTTTAAAGTTTTTCAGAAAAAGAACAGCGGATCGTTTACCTACTTTAGTAGTTAAATCACAGCAGTGCATAAATAGGGGTAGGTTTTGGCGGCTAGCCTAAAGACATGAACCCATTATTACCCATTACATCTTGGTTGTTTCTTACCACTACCGTGGGATGTACAACAGCTGTTTCACTCCACGCTATCTCGTTAGTATTTCGAATATTAAAGACTTATTTATCATTAACGGTAGATTCTATTCTACTTTTACTTCGTTTTAGTTTTTAGTAGGTTGGTAGACTGTAGGTAGGGAGAAGTTTTTGTGGTGGTATTCCCTTTGGGAGACCGTTGATTTGCCTAATAAGGACTGAGTTTACTTTGGCCCGCAACTTTGTCCGAGCGTTTGCATTATATAAATATAATTCATAGCCTCTAGACACTCAGGAATAATGTCAATTTCTTCTAGTGAATTTTATTTAGAACATGATCGTTCGTACCGGAGATTATACAGAATGAATTTTTAAAGTGTACGTGGATGGCCAACTCCGAAACTATGAGGAACATCGAAAAACATTGAAAGGAGTCTCAAGCCCGATTTACGCGTTTTTCTTTAGTTTGCATGTGGTATTACTTCTCAGTGTTTAGTCCTTAATAGCGATACTTTCGGATGGTGTAATAATACACGTTGTGTTTTTTTTTTCAACATCAACCGGTTCGACTCCTGGCTAGGAAAACCGAATAAAAAAATCCAATGATACAGTTTAAGTTTTCATCAAAACCGGGCTCGAGACTCCTTTCTGTGTTTTTTGATATTCCTCATAGTTTCGGATTTGGCCATCCTCTTTAAAAATTCACCCTGTATTAGTTAGAGTTTAACAAACAAACTTTAGCTATTTTATAATATTAGTATAGAAGTGTAGATGATTCAGTACACATTTAATAATTATAAATACCTACAATGATTCTGAAACAAAAAAAAAGTACCCGGCTTTTTTCTCCAATCACAAGTGATCAAGACTTATTGGACAAAAAATAAAAAACACTTATAAGGTAGAAGATAAAATCCTCCCGAACATTTATTGGCCAGTTAGTCACTGGCATAGGTTACTGCAGTTTTGGTCATGTCACGTCGTCAATCGAGCATGGGGCGCGCGTCATTTGTTTCAGTGTCACAAATCGTCTCCCCACAGGCCGGGACCCTCGGTAAACAAAAACAGAGTGTTTCTAAACAAATTTTGTTTATTTTCACAAAGGGAAAGTTAAAGTTGGCTACCTCCAGCTTTTTATGTACTTATGCTAATAAGTAAAAGAAAATGCATTTTCATTTGTGAAAATTCGATGATACATTAATACACATTATAAGTTTACGATTCAAAATAATGTGGGCACAGAATAGTAGCAGTATCATAAAAATCCAGCCAAGTGCGTGTTGGGCCACGCACAGTGTAGGGTTCCGTAGATACCCGTCCCGTAAGGACATGACAAAAATAGCACATTTTACTATGACATTACAGTTACCCAAAATTTTACCCCCCCCCCCCAATTTTACATAATCAACATTTTTTAGGCTGATCGACTATTACTCGTTAACTTGTAAAAGCGTACTTAGCTGTGATAGTTTTTCATGAATTTTCTCCAAAAACAAACGTTTATCTGGCAGAGGGACACTTCACTCTAACAAAAATTAGCACTTTAAAGCTTAATATTTCGCAAACAAATCCTCGGATGGAAAATTGGTTTTAGCGAAACCCTCAATATTTTTAAACAACCTATACCAAAACATGGGGTAAACGATAAACAAAATCATGGCCACTTTACGTGCAGGGTACCCAAAAAAAAAAAATTATATTACTTTGTTGGCATGATCATCGTATGTATATGTTGCAGTAAGATAGATGAAGCCGTAATATAGTTATATCCCTATGGATATAATTATATACCGTAACATAGTTATACGAAAGCGATTCTTTACTATCTCACTAGGAATATAGTTATAAAACGGTCCAAGTTTAGTGATATACTTATATTACTAGATTAAGTTTAGTGAAATAGCTTTCAGAGTGTGCGGCGCAGGCGTGCTGATGTCACAAAGTATTGTAACTAACTGCAGGATACATAAAGTTGATTTATTAATAAAGATAAAACCAATAAAATTTTGTTTTATTTAATTATATATGGTAGATTTCTATTTCACTAAGCTTAATCAAGTAATGGGTCTGTCTCAAAAAAGTGACACACTTTTGAAATTTTTTCAATTTTTCAAAAATGTTTGAGAATAAATAAGCTTTAATATACTACAATATGATGACAATATGTCTTTTTTGAGACAAACCCTAATATATTTATAACACTGAACTTAATCTAGTAACATAAGTATAACACTAAACTTCGACGGTTTTATAACTATATTCCTAGTGAGATAGTAAAGAATCGCTTTCGTATAACTATGTTACGGTGTATAATTATATCCCTAGGGATATAACTATATTACGGCTTTATCTAGCTTACAGCGACATATATACCGAATTTTAACTTTTTAGCGTTAAACGCTCTCTGAGCTAAACCGGGCAGACGGACATGGCGAAACTATAAGGGTTCTTTATTGACTACACAACCCTAAAAACGTATTTAACTACAAAAAAAAAAACATTATCATCATCATCATCAATTTAGCCGAAAGACGTCCACTGCTGGACAAATATCGCTACATCGACGGGCCCATACGTCTCGCATCCGGCGAGTTCACGCGACCTTCACCATGTCATCTGTACACTTTGTGGGAGACCTTCCAACGCTCTATCTTCCGGAAAATAATAACATTACAAACTAAAACCTTCGCAACACGAATACACAACAAAATAAACTAATAGCTGAACTTTGGGATTACTCTACATCAACCCGTCGTCTTCCACTATCCTAAAACGTAACTTTGTATTCATACCAAGGGGTGTCCAAATTAAGGCGAACAGAAGTGAAGTGGCCATATCTTTTACGCGAACACTCAATATCAACTTAAAACAATGTAAGCAAAATGTGAAAGCGAAGCATGAAATTATCCAGAACAGTACAAATGTAATTAAACCTAACCGTTAAACTCAGCCATTGTCGTTAAACTTAAGTAAAAGCCCCAGAATCTTTGTTAGATTTACGTTTTATGATTCCAAAAAGAAAGGAGGCGAGAATAATTTAATAATGCTAATAAAATTAGCGTTTTATTAAGTTTTTTCTTTTTATAAGGATGAGTCGATAACACTCTTCATCGATTAACTCTGACTGAACTGTTTCATGTATGTCAGTGGGTTGGATCTTAAGAAAACTGTCTCTATACCTATACGTTTACTATAAACTAGCACTTCGACCGCGACTTCGTATGTGCATATCCCGTTTTTCCCGTTCCTGTATAGCCCATAGCCTTCCTCATGAATGTGGCTATCATATACAAAAAGAATTTTCAAAATCGGTTCACTAGATCCAGAGATTACTCCCTACAACCTCACAAACTCACAAACTTTACCTCTATAATATTAGTATAGTTATAGTTTATATAGTTCCAATCACGAAATTTTAATTTAAACTATAATTTTATTAATATCTTTTTCCAAACTGCAAACATTCTATCTCATTTAACGTACCCCCTAATAATACAAAACACATAATTGGTAACCTACCAGAAGAAATACAAGAATTTAAATTTAAAAGCACCATCAGATTAAAACATCCTGTACGTAATTCAGACGCGGACAGCATATAAAACGGACCGTGTCTGTATGAGTCGGGCCATTCGTCGACGACATGTTACCATCTATAGTTTTAATTGGCAGCGGTAGATCTATGCCTGCAGGCTTCACCAGACGCTTGGCAGTCTGACAGTGTGGGACAAGTTCATGCCAGATAGACGGCCATGCATCATGTTGATGATTTTGCTTTGTTATACTGATTTAGGTCATGTTGTGCATAGACGGATGTGTAGTTTGGTTAGTACAGTGTGCTAGGGCTCACATTTATGTGACTCCTAAGCGATAATGTGTATATTGAAACATGCGGTATGCGTTCAGCGTGTACATGATGTTAAAGAAAGATGAACATGCGTGTACATGAGGTTTGGATGACCATAAGAGGCAGGGATTCTGTAGGTCATATTAATATATTGAAACACAACAAATTCTACAAAATGATTTTTTCATATTCCGTCTTCAAAAATAGAAGCCGGTTCTCAATTAGCTTGTACTCTTTTTCATGTTTGTTACATAACTCATAACTCCGTCATTTATAAAACCATTTAATAAAATCTTATTTAATGTGATGTGTATGTGGTCCCATTGAAATTTAATTTAAATTGGTTCAGTAGTTTAGTTTTTAAATCAAAATAGCTGGAAAAAATATGTCATCCAAGTAAACAAAATTGCGTATTTTTTTCCTGTGACTTTCCAGTTGTTAGGTGTGGTAGAGTACCACTAAAAAGTGAATAATAAGAGACTTTTTTACAAAAAAAATACAACCGACTTCCACATAAAAACCACTAAAAATGACAAAATAACTTTAAATTACGAAGCGCGATTTTCGTGATGTTGCGTTTATTGTGTGTGCATAAACAACCAAAAACACCGACTTCCGAAATTCAAGTTATTTTACAATGTAATTTGCAGTGTTTCTTTTATTTGAAAGTCACGGTATTTTTTTTTGTAAAAAAGGTTTTTTTTTTTCTAAGTCCGGGGCGAGACTGTCAGTTTTTTTAAAAACATAAAAAAATGATTTTCTGAACAAAAAAAAAAATACTTAAATGAAAAGTGATAAACCGATTCTGTGTGGCATAACCGTTACTAAGAATTTTCAATATTCCAATGTTTAAGTAGGAACTTGTATTAATCGAGTGGGTAGCTATTGCGTTTTCTCGATAACGAAATACTCCAGTGATTTTCCTGGAAGTTAAATAAACGACAATCTCCTATATGTTCGCAGAACTAATATCACTTTCATATCTGTTTCCAATTTATAAAAGGCACGTGGAAAGTATTACGTCTTTTGTTTTCATTCATTGTTTGGTAAAAATACGATATATACGTAGAAAAAAAATATAATAAGTGCATAGAACATTAGTGAAACATGCAGATTTCCCTCCATGAAAATGTGTTCAAATAATAATTACCGTATAGTCTTAAATAAAAATTGATTAAAAATGTAATTTAATCAATTTTTATTTTATTCTCAATTTTGCAAGTGCTGTGCACACCTGTAAGTGACGAGTTCACCGCAAACTATTTCTGTGCAAACCAAATTATAATGTACCAAACTAGTGAATAAGTCGTTGGTGTGTCAATAAATAAATAAAAAATAAATCTTATTTTTATTGCCTTTTTTTATTACCTGATTTATAATTTTTGAGGAAATGTTTTAGATACTTATACATTAGAATAAACAATAATATTATGAGCCTTTTTGTCCCAAAACAGGGCAAATAACACTCTTCAGTCTTCCTTTTCTCTATCTAAGTATAGAATAAAAATGACTAAAAACCTGTTAGAAAATTTCTGAAAAAATCTGTAAAACTACACTTGGGCCACACTACACTGCGGTTTTCTGCTCGAAATTGAGCGCATTTGATTCGTTTTGTACCGGTCTGTGAGAGAGACTATTACAATATGAAAGTGCAAACCACACTGAACTTTCAAAAGAACTAACATCAAAATTAGTATTTACCAACAGTAGCAGGCCTTGCAGGAATTCCCGTGTAAAGTATTGTGAGGAAATTAACTCCTTTACGTAAGTACAATATTTATGAGGAATTTTAATGCTTGCATATACTGTGCACGCAATTATCACATTCTATTGCAAACGTTATGCTGAAGTCGGAAGTAGTAATCATCGTAAAATGCTTTTAAATCGCATTTACAGTGGTTTTAACTGGGAAAGAAATATTCCACCTTGGCAATGTGGTGGTTACTGTAAGAAGAAAATGATTTAAGTACTGATACTGATATAATTATGTATAAAAGGAAACTGACTGACTGACTGACATATCAACGCACAACTAAAACTACTGGGACTAGGAACAAATTCAACCTGGGGAAAATCGTTTGTACTAAGTCTGCGCAGACGAAGTCGCGTGCGAAGTGCTAGTGGTAGAAACTGTACAAAAAGACGATTAACTCGAAATTAATAAAATGCTTGACAAAATTCATGACCACGACAAAAAAAAACCAACATGCATTCAAACGGACATTCACCTTTGTTAATTTGTCTGTTTGACGGCAGTAAAACCCATTCACAGGACGTTAAGAAAAACAAATGACGCCGGATTCCTCATGGATTTGCAGTGGAACTGCAACACGGTCACACACAGGCACGCAGACACTCAGTAAATGTACACACACTCACCTAATGCTTGTTTGTGTGAATCAATAAAGAATTTTATGTGCCAACGTTTTTTCGCTTCAGTAATTACCTGAAACACTGCAAAAAGAATGCGTCTTCGTGTTTTATATGCCGACTGCGAGCTCTTAATTGTACCTTCGTTTCGTGACTTGCTTTCCGAGTTGTTTATAGGTTGCTTTTATTTAGTTGATTACTCTTACCATTTCATTTTCTAAAATAGGCTAGATTCTCCAACAAAATTTTCATCAAATATGTAAAGTCTTAAGGTATACGAAATGTTTAGAATTTAGGTGTTTATAATTTAGGGGTGAGAATATCTGTCACTTACAAACACTGAATAATGAACTGACTCTTGAGTTTTAATTACTGTCGTGATTTACTGTCAGTGGAAACCAAACAACGAGGGACAATTCCGAATCCATTCAATTATTCAAACTTTTAATTAATATTAATAGGAGCTCTCACTTTCAAAAGAATACTGAAGGCACAGATAAAAACTCCTTAGAAATCCGCGTTACCCGCAGCTGACTGTAAATTAATACGAAAACAATAAAGCGTCGCGGCGGCGCTGGCCGAAAATAGACAGCGAAGAGCTTCGAATAAAAATTTATTCCAAATGGTTATTAGTGCCCGCGAACAAAAGTAGGTTGGATGTTGCTGGTGTGGGTGAGCAAGTCCGTAATAAACGTCACGACAAGAGAGATAGGAAATTAAACGAAACTAAAGAGAAGTCAGTCGTACCAACATCTGGGGGAGAACTTTAGGGAGACGGTTTTTACAAAAAAGCTAAATTAAGACCGGGTGCTCGATTCTGTTTACCCCTGTGAGCGACAGGTTAGATCCTCCTTTGTTTTTATGTGCATTTCTACTGTTGCAGTCTTCGAAATTAGATACGTGTTTAGAGTGAATTCTTCTGGAAAATTTTCCTTTGAAAACCGTACTAAGTTTTTATAAAACGAACAAATGTTTTATATAAAGAGAATGTGTTTAAGTCTAGAACATTACTTTTAAGTATTCCTATAAATGTTTTGACAGGTGAACGTTTATTCAATAATCGTTTGAGCGTGCTGTAATATGGACTTACCTTTAGGCAGTGGTTCTATGACAACTTTAACGGCGTGGACGGCTCCCAATCCCACGAGGATCCAGTAGAAAGCCATGGTGCTTCGAACCGAAAGCATTAAAGCGTCCATTTTCGATCTACTTCAGTCTATGTGTTCCACATCGCAGGCGTGTCCTGAAAAGAGACAATATTGATTTTAATATACTCCCATATTTGTGAAATATAGGAATTTTGTGTATATGCTGGGCATCATCTAAACCAAAAAAAAATCATGACCTGAATTAGTTTTAGATCTAGGATGTTTATGGGGATGGGTGATAAAACACCTTACGCGGGCAAAACCGCGGGGAGAAGCTAGTAGGTTATTCATGTTCGACATTTCAAAAAAATAAACGAAAAAAACTGTGCAATATGTTCAGACTTTATAAAATGTGTCACACTAGCAGTAGCTACATCTCTTTTTAATCAGCGTATTATATATCGATATCAAACATTCACATGATGTACATCTCAGGGTCAAAAACACCACTACCTAAAACGCGATTTCAAAAACGCGAATCGAATAAGCCTCGAACGCGAATAACCGACAACATAAAACATTATCGCATCAAAGGCAGTATCAAGCGCAGTTCAATGTTATATTGACAAGATCCAATCCAACTCGCAAATCCAATCCTTCAACTTCTGAAGTGAGTTCTCCTAATATCTAGCGCCTTTGCATTTATGAATAATAACTGGAAAAAGTTAAACTCACAAATCCTGCTCCATCTGAATATTGTACGATTCGAAAGATAACGCGCCAAAGGAAAGAGGATTTCATTTTTTTTTTATAAAAATGCCGCTCGGTGTTTATTCTCCAACGACAAAGTTCGTAAGGTGGATTAAAATTGTTTTAACCTAGATGGAGTTTTATATCCTTGCTGATTTATTACAGAATTTTGCAATTCACCTTCGTTTGTGATGTGATTCGAATCAGTGTTACAAGATAAAAAGATTATTGGCTTAAGTAAGTATAGCAAAATTGTAAAAATCAATTAGGTAGCATATCCATATAATTATCTTTCGTATCTTTCTTTCATATAAATTATCTAGAAAAATAACAAATAGAGCACATCAAGGAATAACTTGCCTACTGAAGAAGTAATTTAGTTTTTTGTTCTCGTGTTACCTGAACCTTCCAAATACAAAATGATATCATTTTCCCACCCTCTATCTCGGATTTTTTCATAAATACCAAATGAACAAAATATGAATATAATATTATGTAGGGAACAATGTAGACTGACAATAGACTGACAAAAACAATATTTTAAATTCACAATTGGAATCTCTTCCATGAACAATGAAATCGTGTTTTTAATACTGGCCGGTCAACAGCGCATCATATTACACGTAACGCCATAAAAGTTGACCCGCGGACAAATCACTTCATAGTTACACACACACACCGTGAAAAGGATCGCGTTGTTTGCACCCTTTGAAAGAGTCTCACTCATTCACACTATCGTTTTCGGGAAAAAGCAATTCAGTACGGGTTTTTTATTTGAGCGCCGTAAGCCGAATGTAGTGGACGTTTCACGTCTGTTCAGAGATTCGATTAACTGTCACGTCTATCGCTTTTTCGGTGATGTATGTAAATTTTTCCACTTGATATGTGAGAACTTAGGTATGTAAGCACTAATGCATCCCTTGGTACGCGGAGTGACATTTTGAAAATGGATCTAGTACGAAATTCGATTTAGGTTTAGGGTTTTTTACTAAAAAATTCAGGCTTCTTTTACGAGTATATATTGAATTGGCTTTTGTGGAAAATATATTGAATTATTCATACAAATATCGTTATTTTGTGATCAAATAATATTTTAAAGTTGTTAGTATGTTAGGTAAATGTATTTAAATTATTTTTTCTACTTAATTGACGACAGGGTTGGCGCAGATTTTGAGTGATCGGCTGCTGCGCTGCGTGTCGCGGGTTCGACTCCCGCACGGAGCAAATATTTGTATGGCCTACAGATAGTTGTTCGGGGTCTGGCTGTTTGTGTATGTGAGTTTATATGTTTATAAACGCACCCACGATACAGGAAAAAATCCTAGAGTGGGGCAACGTTTAAAAAGAAAATCATTTACAAAATTTCGTTTTGCCAACAGGGGCAAAAAACATGTAGGTGTACTACATGTTAATTTAAAATGGATATCTATTCTGCTTGCCTAGTTTATCCTCAACTATGTCTGAGTCGTTTTTAACACTGGAGTACCAACACTTATTATTCTACAGGGTGAATTTTTAAAGTGTGCGTGGATGGCCAAATCCAAAACTATGAGGAATAGGTATTAAAAAACACTGAAAGAGTGTCAAGTCTGATTTTGATGAAAACTAAAACTACATCATTAGACGCACACATTAAAAATCCACCCTGTACACCTATTGAAGACATTAGAATTATTATACAATAAAAAAGTTATTAAAGATGTGAAATCCCTACAACAGACAGTCCCCAGACAGTCAAATCAAGTGTGAAAATATTGGCACACTTTATTTTTAGCCCGGATTTTTATTTGAAGTAAAATATTTAACTTCATTTTTTTATTACACAGACCTAAATAAACAAAATCGTCTCTAATGAATTATTTTAGTGCGAAAAACGGTGAGAATTTATCTTTTGTTTTTCCAGTGTAAACATTTTTTTTAAAGTTACGTTCTACGTTACTTATGTGTATTTACAGATTCAGTGACATTTTGGCGGTGTTAATAATAATTGTAACTAGAAAAGTCGTTTTGAGGAAGTCATAGTGACTTTTATTGTGTAATTTGTTTATTTTATAAATATCTATGATACCTACAATATGTAGTTGTGTGGCTATATCATAAAGGTTACTTTTAGAACTGCAGGCCACTTTAAATTATACCATTCTCTTAGAATCATTTGCTGCCTTAAACTACAGAATTTCAGTACAGTTACCTAGTTTCTCTTTAATCACAGTGTTAATATCTACATAGTCTAAATAATCAGTTTCTCTGAAATAGGTATTAGTGCGCCCCCTTTGTGCACACGAAACAGAAAGTAAAATTAAGCAAATGCGCACAATAGAGCGCGTAATAATAGATGGGTGTTTGTAATTGTGCGCGCTGTAAGCTGCTGTAATTGCAATGTGCATCATTAGTACCAGCGAGAGGGACCTTCGACCTTCCATCCCGCTCCAACAAATTAACTAACCTCTTGTTCTATATTGTTCGGTAAATAAAGCTACGTAAAGCCTACATGCAAGTAAACTTCTAGTTATATCCCACTGGACAGTTAAATTTTATCTATGATTTATGGTTTTCTTTTGGCCTTATTGTTCAAATATGCCAAAAATGAAATATACAAAATTACAAAAGATAAATTGCAATTGCAATTTTTAATTACTGATGTACGATACTATCCCAACGCCATCTAGTGATGACGATACCTCATCAACACCAAATTAAGTGTCGTTCGTTATTCAGTCGCATGTTAAAGGTGCTGGCTATACAAGGAGACATTCTAATTACGGGAGCGGGCGTGGCTGCCCGTCCTCACCTGATTAAGGCATCAAAGATTCCACCGTGAGCCAGTTCGTAATTATTTGGCTTTACCGCGTCGCCTTTATGCGACGAAGGGTTATTCAGCGCAACACTCAATCAACCGGGCCTTTAAAAAGAACGTCACTAGTTAACAAACAATTTTACACTTCATTAAATTCTGAGATTTGATCGAGTATTTTTTTCACTTTTAATACGTTAATAAATTTAACTTTCAGTTTGCTGTTAGTAATTTGAAAGTTTGCTAAATTAAACACTGTCAAAACTTCACAAGTATTATTTATCGATGGATTTATTGCGGTAGCTTTTGCTTTCAAATTCCCAGTGGTTTGAGCCAAATACACAGCGAAAAAAACCACAGAGATGGAACATTAAATATTAATAGCAACTCATTTTAGCTTGAACGTTCGCCTTAGGTAAACTGTACCGGAGTTTCGTCGTTCGTAGCACCTTGTCCTCTTCAAATCCTATATAATAATGAGACAAGCTCCGGTCCCTTTGAGGAAATTTTTAATGAAACACCCTAGAAAAGTTATAAAAGCCTCGTCTATCTTTTA
Source organism: Melanchra persicariae (assembly GCA_947386135.1). Lineage (NCBI taxonomy): Eukaryota > Metazoa > Arthropoda > Insecta > Lepidoptera > Noctuidae > Melanchra > Melanchra persicariae. The sequence continues at coordinate 9,540,140 of OX376659.1, forward strand.
AAAAGTAATTGAGCCTGGCAGAGAGCCGCTTTTCAAATGATTTGCGGGTTTTGTTTTACAATTATTGCGAAAAGTTACCAACTTTAAACATTAATTTCGTAATCAGACGAACAAATATTTTGTTTGAAGCAAAAAGTAGGATTCTATTTTGGTCAATACAAAGGCTTGATAACCAAATACCTATCGAAGTTATTGTATTGTATATTTGAATTTAGTTTTTGTTATAATTAAGAACTTGTGATTACTTACAAAGACGATAAAAACGTTTACAAATAAATGGAACACGGTTCATTTAGTACGGTTTATTGTTTTTTCATGACTCAATTTGGTTCCATTCTCTTCTTCTGCTATACCTATTTTAGCTGAAAACATTATACAAAATTGCGACTACACCTAATTATCTTTTAGTCGATTTCCCCAACTAGCATGAAATAATACCTGCATAAAACTCCTGTATTTTCTTTTTACAAGATTAGCATATAAATACTTTTGTAATTCTACTTTAGCAACTGGGTGTGCTGTTGGCTTCATAAATTAAAATTCAAACTTTTCACCATTTGAAACCTCAGTTTGAATTTAATTTCTCACAACGGGGTAAGTTTTCGAGCTTGGAATTAACGAAATTAGTGAAATTGCTATTAGGGGGTGTGAAAAAATGTAATTATGCCCTCGGTGGGTCATTAACAATAGTTAGAACGCTCATGGTACTCGCTGCGAGCCCGCGAGTTATTGCAGTGTGAATTGCACTTTAAATACGAAATTTTAAAACTCCTTTTATAAATCTGTTTCGCGACAATAATTATTATTATGATGCAAGATTCCTTTTCAAAATTAAAGTTATTTTAAAATAACTTTACAATTTTCTTGAAGACAAGTTAAAACCAGTCCCCTTTGGACTGGTTTTAACTTGTCTTCAAGAAAATTGTCGGCACTACGACCACGTTAAATAAGTAATTGTCTCATTGTTGGGATAAGCTATATTTCATCGTAAAACTAAGCCATTGTACGTAATTTACTGATTTACGACACAATCAAGATTTGAGTAATTGTTATAAACAAAGCTGGCAACAATTCGAGATAATCAAGCTCATGATTTACTATTAACTGCAAGGACGACAAGTCCCAAGTCCCTTTGTCGAATTATTGACGCCATAAAACTGAAGCTCTGTGATAGCTTATTCTTGGCAAATAAATCGAACGACGGCTAACAACCAGATAGTCTGTTGAGAGACAAAAGAATATTTTCTAGCCTATTATCTAAATTATAGACGGGCGAGAAGAGGAAGACAATGCTGGCTGGTAGGTACTCGCCTCCGTCTTATTTTAATTGCGTCGTCCCAAGAGCTGTATTGCGTTTTATGAACAGAATAACACTGTCTGTAGGCATCGTGTTATTATCCTAAGTTGCGAGCATAAAATGTTTACTAATTAAGTGTAAACTATTGAGCTGGCTAGTTGCATTATGTGGGTGTTTCTACAAAGGTAGTGCGGCGATGTGGGTGCATGCACGTGGCGGCGACGTGGCCCTTTGTGCAAAGAAATCTAGTCGGCCTGACGCCGGCAACAAAGTGGTTTCATACATACGGACATACGAAGCAAGCAACAGAGAAAATTGAATTACAGCTACACTTCGAATGTGTGCAAGATGTTTGTTTTGAAATACGTATACGTAAATTATGGGTTTTGAATGGCATAGCACAAAAATCTTGTTTCTAAAAAAGAATCCTGACGTTTTGTGACAATATAAAATTATAAACACATAGGTACATACAAGGTGAATCTTTTAAGTGTGCGTGGATGGCCAAATCTGAAACTATGAGGATGAGCAAGAAACACTCAAAGGAGTCTTGAAACCGATTTTGATGAAAACAAAAACTGCATCATTTGATTTTTGAAAAATCGATATTCCTAACCAGGAATAGAACCGGTTGATTTGGCCATACATGAACAGTCGTATTCGTAAAAAATTGTTGCTGTCATTTTGCAGATCTTTGGCAGTCGTTACGGATTGTAAGAAGCCTTAGTTAAAAATGTTAACTGTAAATAATGATGATCAGACGCTTTATTCAAAACATTCTATGGAAAAATTGAATTCAGATTCTGTTAAACAGTATTTTAACTAAATTATGGTTAAAAAAATATGAATAAGATTGTCAAAATTCACCCTGTATAATTGAGTTTAATAGTACAACACAAACACAGAACACAAAATAAACACCAACATAACATTTAAATAAGAAAAATAGAAATGTATTTTTGCTGTGTACCAATAAAGCAGTATTATTTTCACAAACATATTTTGCCGTTTATACCAATACAGGAAAAGCTGATAAACGTATCAACGGATTAATATGAAATATTGGCGAAAAGCAACATAAGTGAGAGGAAATATTGGCCGTTAGCTTCCTTCGGGGAAATCCGAGCAGCCGTTATGCAACAGCGACGAATTATTATATCCAATGTTCCTTTTATTCATATGATTTTTATGATAATATGTTACAAAATATAACAATAATATGATGTTCTCTGTGGATTACTAAAGCACGCAAAGATGTAACTTTTCGTTTATTTTGTTATTTTATGAAGAGAAAATTCTTGATCTCGATGTAGCCTTGTCTAAGACAGAACAAGCCTGTCCAGCAGATGCCAGTTCACTCTTGCTTTGAAGGTTGTGTAGGAAGGGAACGCCGACGCTGGTAAAGGTTTAACCACTTTGACTAGGCGCATAATAAATTTGGCGGAGAAGCGCTTAGTCCGATATTGAAAGGGAGATGGTGGGATTATTATAACTACGACGTGAAAATATCATCCTGATTCCGTTGATAGAGGGGACAAAGCTATGTTTATGTAGCAGCCAACTAGCGTAATCAGCCGTTTAATTGTTGGCCTAGCCAAGACCTAAGTGACATCTTTTGTTCAATATAGTTTAATGACTTACCTATGTCACTATGTCGTTGATTAAATGGCGCCGTTCAATGAAAAGGCTAGGCTTTTAATAAAACGACTGGTTAAGCTAGTTGGCTGCAACATATATACACAACGTGTAACAGTATAAACGCAATACCTCTTATGAGATTATTGTAGTCATCATTATGAACAACTTTAACTATGGGACCAACCCCAAATACGCGAAAAAAAAATGTGCTGTTCATTACCTACATTTTGTCCAGATATGCGCATGGTACATGGCGCCTACTCCGCAAAAGATATTGATTCAAATAAAAGGCAAGATCTATGGTGCAATACTATCCACACTCTTTAAAAGTTGTAAAAGGACTCTTTATGGAGTTTCACAACATAATAAGTATGTACTAGTAGCTTCAAGTTCAAAAACTTTCCAAAATATACAGGGTTATTTGTAAAACACCAACAACCTTTCAGTGGGTGAAAGTACTCATGATTATAAACCACTTTTGTTCTGAGACCAACCCTGAAAAATCGAAAAAAAAATCTACAGTTTCATACATTTTCATCGGGTGAATATTGCATTTTGTATGAAACAGCCGATTTATATTTTGATATTTCAGAGTTGATCCCATAGTAAAAGTTGAAAGGTTGTTGGTTTTTTTTACAAATAACCCTTTATAATTATTTTTAAGGATTAACACTGCCGAAACACTCGTGTTTTGTAAATTATGTATAAGTTTTACGTAGAAAAACTTTATTAATTTCACCAAAACGGTTCAGCGTAAAACGTCCATGACGTCACCCGATTCCTGATAAACATGTCATAGTAGGAGACCTGAAAGACAACAACATAAATGACCTACAGATTTTCATCAAATAATCAATCGGGCTATAAAAACTGATCAGCCAGTTGATTGCATTTAGGTACATGGATATACAAACAATTTAGGTGTTTCGTTGTGGCATTATTTCTAAAAACTTCTTAATTTATTTTTAACCAACTTCAAAAAAAGGAGGTGGTTCTCAATTTGGTTGTATTTTTTATGTTTGTTTTTAGTTTTTGATGTCCCTCCATTCGTAGGTAGATTACATTTTGCTGCTTAAATTGTTTAGGTATACTTTAGAAAATCAATAGCATAAATACATGTATTTGAATAGGTAGTACCTATTTCCGAAAGGTTAGACAAAACACAGACAGACAGGCCTTGCGTGTCTAGATAAGCGGACCTACATAGGGTACTGACCCTTTTGTTTTAGTCTACAACTGTGGTTAGAATACATAAATAATTATATTTGACCCTGTATTATCTCAAGTAATACCTATGTATGACGGCGCGCAGCTAAATTAAAAGTTAACCCAAGATTTAAGATGAGAGACTGATTGTGTTATTTTGTTGAACAGTAATTCAATATTAAAATGGTGATTTATTTCAATTGGTCGAAAATATAATTATGGTGATTTATAAAATATGAGCGGGTAACCCCGAATAGGGTAGCAAGTTTGCGTCTACGCCGTGACAGCTGGCATTCTTTTGACAGACAGCGTACGACGTGCACGCGTGCTAACCTATTGGCTCGTAATTTAGTTTCATCTTGTGTTTTACCGTATATTTTGTTTACAAATGTAATCGAATAAAACGAGTGACTGTTATGAATCATAAACGTGCTATTATTTCAACGTTTCTTCTATAACACGCCCATGATGGATGACTATCACAAAGACCGCTCCGCTGCCCATACTCCGTTATGTATTATAAATATAAAATTGAGTTTTTCTGTTTGTGACGCTTTCACGTCTAAACCGCCTTGACTCACCGATTTTGATGAATTTTGGTACTTACAGAATTTAATGTATCCTAGAGACTGTTATGCTAAAACAGTCTCCACAGTTGTACGCCACTTATGAGCAAAGCTGCGGGAAAAAACTAGTTATCAATAAAGGCAAACACTAAAGAGCCTAGGAATAATAAATCCAAAACACCTAAAGAGGATATTTAAAATACTTAGAACCTCAAACATTTTCGAGAGCGTAGGCGTCATGGTTAGGTTTCAATTAAATATTCCGAATTAATGCCCCAGATATCCTATAAACAGCGTCACTTTTAACATTAAATCTGAAAGCTTATTAATAATCTCGTGTACTTTACTTTTCGATATTCAACAACTTGTAAATTAAAATCAAGAACGAAGATTGTAATGCTGATATTGTTAGTTTTCTACATTTTCTTTTATTACTAGAACGTGACCTAAGGATCTTAGTTAACGTTAATATTATTAAACCCAATATTATTATTTTTATCGATTATTTTAATATGAGAACTAGTCGACATTTTAATCGTATAAAATACATTGTATTTCTTTACTCCTTAATCTTCAAAAGTACCTATTACTTACTAAAATCTTTGAATTCGTGTAGTCAATATTTATGTTAACCTATTTCAATAAATTATCGTATTTCATGAATTTTCAATTTTCCAATCTATATAATAATATAGTAACTACAATACAATTTTAATCTTTGTTATTTTATGTTATGTGTTAGCTGAAAAAAAAGTACTTAAAAGGAGACTGTCGTCAAATAAAATAGTGTTTTTTTTCATTCTTGATAATCTATTTAATTAAGTGTTTCTCCTCCTTCGCAGTATCTACATTCTACATCCAACCTATCAACGATTGAATCTGTGTCATCTTGTCTTTAGCAAACACAATAGTGCATAAGTAATGAAAGCCAACCCTCATCGGCTGGTAACCCAGTAACCCATTTTAGATGTCTTAAGAGCACGTCATACAAGAGTGACGCGTGCGCTTTGTGTCGTGTCTTGAAAGGAACTGAGATATTCATCACGGTTTTTGTTCCGTACGGTATTCTGTTTTTAAAAATGACATGATATTCGATATGACAGACAATGTCAAGAGAACCCACAATTTGAGGAGGAAAGTTCTGCGTGTTATTTGGTTATCTACACTAATATTATAAAGAGGAAAGATTTGTTTGTTTGTTTGTTTGTTTGTTTGTTTGTTTGTTTGTTTGTTTGAAATGAATAGGCTCCGAAACTACTGGACCGATTTGAAAAATTCTTTCACCAGTAGAATCCTACATTATCGATGATGGTCATAGGCTATAGAATATTTTCAAAAAAGTTAGGGATCCGTATGAAAACTTCGATAATGTGACCCAAGGTGTGAGAAAAAATCCTTATATCGCGTACGCTGCGGAATCTATTGACAATAGAGCAAAGTGATGTACTACAGTTTTATAGAAGTCATCAATGTCTTCAAAAAAGTCCGCGATACCATATGTCTAACTATTATGGATAAGTCACCATGACCGCTTTTTGTTAATATTAGTCAAGCAAATCCCATGGTGAAATAAAAAATGGTGATTATAGTACCATGATATTAATCCTTATCCATTTAAATGGTTTGATAATTAAGGTTGATTATGTCCGTGTAAATTACACTTTAAATCATTCAAATCGGACCTTTCGTTCAAAAGTTACGACGGTAATAAACATGCTCGGAGTAAGAAAAATGTCGCGGCTTGAGCGAACTGGGGAGAATCGTATCAATGCTTGGTCCGATGAAGTTGAAACACCACGGCATTTAAATGTTTTCGATAAAACAATAAGAATACCAAATGTTTGGATTTTTCGAAAATCAACTAGGTACATACATAATAAGGGGTGAAGCAGGGGTGAAAAGTTTTTAGGGGAGGAAATTATAGCTTGCTTCAATTTACGTCGGAATTCTATGAACAAACTAAAAGTGGGATAATTGAAACAGATCATGTCCCTAACAATTTTTGCATAATCAACCCCTGACGGGCTGAACGGGGTGAACAGTTGCGCTGAACCAATAATGAGAATCGTTGTGCTTAATTTTCTAAAACTAACCTTTGTAAGGGGATATGTATAGGGGCGTTGCAGTTTGTGGAGTACCTACTATCCCCACGCGGACGAAGTCGCGGGCGAAGTGCTAGTACAACTAATACTTTTATAAAAGAAAGTAGGTAAAAACTAAAAATACGTTTTCATTCAAATATGTCAATAGAATTGCAAACAACTTAAAAAGTAAAATTTTACTTTGAATAATCCATTGCATGAACAACTAAAATATTCGGAAGCATTAAAAGAAAACTACCTAGAAGGGGTTTTTTTCAGTCTAGCATGGCATGGACTAATAAAGCCCCAATATTAATTGAATGAATATCATCTATAGAGTGTCACGGTTGGCGCAGTGATCGACCTCTGCGTTGCGTGTCGCGGGTTCGATTCTCGCACGGAACAAATATTTGTATAGCCTACAGATAGTTGTTCTAGGTCTGGCTGTTTGAGAGGGGCAACGTTTTATCTTAAAAAAAGAAAAAGAAAGATTCAATTAATCCATACATAGCTACTCCCTTCTCATATTGCATAAGCACCAAACTTAAAAGCTCTATCCTGTGGTTCCCGGTTTTAAACACGGCTACCCCATCACCTCCCCTGGGTGTCGTAAGAAGCTAAGGGGTTATCCCACGGAAATGGGTAGCGGTATTTACCTGAAGTAATCACATGAAATTGTGATCACTAAGGCGCCTGCTAAGTGTGATGATTATGTAAATTTTCCTATACTGTGGCGGTAAAGAGAGACTAAGCCCCGATACCTATCTGGAACAGATACTTGATCGACCTCAGAAATAAAATTCGCTCTGAGGTTCCCTTGAAAAACTTACAGAAAGATAAAATAAGTAAAAGGTATTCAGTTTGCAACGTTTGATTCCTTTAATAAAAATTTAATTTAATTTATAAGTCAGCGTGCAGCACATGCAAAGTAAACATTTTTGTAACATTGTCGCAGGGCCTGACAGCTCCAGTTCGCATCTTTGGCAAAACAGTGCCATTCCAACGATACCGTCAACTCGCCAACTGCCAGACTACCAGATAACAGCATGCCAAGCACAAAAGAAACTGGCCAGATAAAAATGAAACGACATAAAACATCCCAGAAAACTGCACTTCTAATATTTCTGCTTTTTAATTTGCTGCACTGTCGCCCCACGTTCGTTCGCTTTTTGTCTTCCATTTTCAATTATAAATATTCTTTTCGAAACTTAAAATTCTTGATTTTTTAACGTTGGTATATGAAGTTGTGCTATCGATGTTATTTCAATTAGAAATTAAATGAATCGGAGTATTTAGAGCTGTTTGAGCAGTAATTATTGTGTAATTAGAATGTTAATTTGGAGTAGGTTAGACATGACGTCAGTAATTATTTACTTAGATCTATAGGGCCCACCCTTTCATTATGAAATAGTCAAACTATTTTAACTTACTAGGTACTTAATCACAGTTTAGACTGAATCCTATCTTCAAGAAGCCTTTAACACTTACCTCAGTCGCAATCAGTAAAAAAAACCTATCTTTTCATAGATTTTTGATAGACTGTGATGCGAATGTGAACGTTGTTTGAAAATGAGTAGAATTAGCACTAAGATCTACGTAAATAATGATACCTATTTACTGAAAAACTAATTCACTTTAAGCAACAGTTGTATTTCAGAGGCAGACAAAACCGACGTATACCCTACACACGTATAAGTGTACGTAAGTACTTGATGTAGATCCCTAGTAACGCACGGTGAAAATAAGCTGCGAATTTTCACACCCTCGCTTTTAATGGTCTGGTTAGCAATACAGACAGCAGAAAAAATCCACCAACAGACATTGAAAATACTTTGATAAAAAAAAAAAATGTATTTTATCATAAGTAATAGTGTTCAAGTTTACGATCGAAAAGTTCGAAGCCATTTATTCTAAGGTTTCTTAAATAGATTTACACTACACTTCTCAGTTTGTGGTAAATAACCGAGAAAACGAGTGTTCGTATAAATACGAGCCATCAATATAAAATCCAATCAGCGAGGTAAACATTTTTTCCGACGGTACGATCTAATTTCGCGAGCCGCCACCTCCGTCGCCTCTCTACAATCCACAAAGTAGCGAAAGTGGCGCAAAGTGCGCCGCGCAGACAATCCGACCCACCCATTGTTGTCTTTGATTTAGCCACCGCACTGCACCTAACCCGACGAACTGCACACGCAAATAACAAACACATACACACGACGATATACAAGGTACCTACATCACCACTCTGCTTTAAAATAAAGAGATCCCTTCGTCCGTTCATAATCATCCAGACGAACAAAATTAATAAAAAAAAAAATCCAAATGGTCCAAAAAATCACTCGAGATTAAACGACAAAAACGCCGGGACATTTTCATTTCATCACGTCGTTCATATTAACTTAGAGAGCTACCTAAATATGCACGCAATTTTCATCCATTCCATTCCTAATGACTTTCACTGACACGGCGCAAAACCCCTCATTTTACACTTTGACGCGTTCACTTACGCCTAGTCCTGTCGCGATGACATTTTCCAATGGAAGCTAAAATAAAACGAGAGCGAAAATAACAGTTTTGTTCTTTTCAAATAAAGTCTAAATTCGAATGGAGGCGACCGTCGAGCAGGGTGACTTTTGTCTATTCTGGGTCTTCAAGGATAAAGTGTAAATTTTGCCGGAAGTAATACAGCGCAAGTCTACTCTGCTATTATCAAAATGGGACCGTGTTGTTTTCGTATTACAGTAGTAAACAGCATGGCAACGTGAGATAGTTGTGGTTGGTTTAGTTTAGTAGTTTTCGCTGTCGGATCGTTTTGTCTATCGGTAATATGAGACTCGGTTCGCACCTCTGAACAACAGAGCCTTACCTTTTTTCACACTTTATGAAAATACGTCTGTATAAAGTCAGCATGTGTGCCCGTGGTGTTAAGTTACGCATTATTCGTGTTGGCACAGCGCTACGGGGAAACGTAAACGTAGTTAATTAATATTTGATTAATAAACTGTAACAAACTTATCAGTATGCTTGTTCGAAAGTTGTCTGAGAGTACACCAATGTTACACCTACTACTACAATATTTTCAAACTTCCTCTATAGTTTATGAAGTCTTTCTGTAACTTCAATTTCCCCAACATATTTCTATAAAATAATAATGAAGCTAGTCAGGCATTCCTAACGGTGACCAATATTCGACGCGGGACGTTGCGTGCCAGGCATTCCTCGGCCAAGTATGAAATATGGAGTTGGAGAGACACCGGCTTATGTGACTACCTAGCCGCCATTATGAGGAAATTCTAAAACTAGCCGTCATAATGTAGTGGGAGAACTTGATACACGAGCTACTGCAATTATTTTATTTTAAACTGAAAGTTGTTTTACGCTAGCTAAAATAACAGCGAGCGGTAAATGTTCGAAAATTCACGTTTAAAACTAGGAGCGATTTTCGTCACGCCTAATTAATTTCAACGACCAAAATACATTTATCTATTTTAGGTATAAATCACAGAACTCGTTCTGAACGAGACCACTAGATTTTAAGAGGATTACGCAGGAGGCTAATTCAAAACTGTAATATGGAATGATGGCCCAATTTCACCCCCATTTTACGGCAAGGGTGGTTGGTAAAAAGCAGTATCGCCCGAGGTGATGCCTGTCATGTGGGAGACATTCCCCTTTCCCGGGTTTCTCTACTTGTTCAACATGCTTTCACACTTTTGGGCATCCAAAACGGCAGGGGAAAAAGTCGGCCTATGAGAAAAGTTTATGAATTCAACAAATGTTTGCTGTACTGAGAAAATATTTCATTTGGAGTTGCTGGTGTTGTATTATTGTTGTATCTAGTCTAACAATGACGGATTTGGAGTGTAACTTTTTATTATTCAACACGGATTTTATCAGAGAACTTGTTTTCGAAAAGTAAATAGGTATTATAATGATGTAACTCTGTATTATTATCACAATATTTAGGCCAAACGAAATAAACCGCAAAACCAGCACATTGTTAGACTTTTGAACGTAAAGTAACTTAACTTTAGAATACCTTTTACAAACTGAAAGTACTTATTATTATGGGTTATATGAAACAAAAGCTTCTTGAACCAGAAAACAAAAGAAACAAGATACTATTGCGTATGAAAATAAAGGAATAATATTCTTCTTTTATGTAAAATTGTTACAACAATAAGGTTGATGTAAGCCAAATATTTTTTGCTACGCTCTTGAGAAATCAGACAAGATATACCGCCATGTGCACACAGTGTGAAATAAGGTTTTCTTCGGAAAAAAAACGTTTTGATATTGCACTGTGAATATTACTATTTATTTCACGGTAATGTTGTATGAAGTTAACAATTTCTTATTTATAATTTAATATGACAATAATACATTTGTGTTATAATATTTTTGAGGTGAAACAGTTTTATCTTGACAGAGCCAATATCATTTCGATTTTATACTGATACAGATATTTATATACACTTGTAATATCTTATATAACCAACTTAACTATTTATATCTTCTAAACCTAACTTTAAATACACAAACTAAACTAATAATTGCGAAATTATGTACAAACGTGCATAAAACAAAATAAATCATTGGGCATCCAAAAATTCATCCACATCGTTCAATGACAAAAGTGCCCAGCACACTGGCAGCATTGCCGCGTTGAACGGCTATGATTCTATATTTAAATTTTTTATCAGATATTGTCAAGGAACACTTAACTAATAAAGCAAATTCTAAAAATTTGGTGTGTATTGCTATTCGATAGTACGCAATATTCGATTCCAAAACAAGTGCTGTTTTTATAAATTTCTTATTTGCCTTTTCTTACCAAAATCCGACCAAAATCATTGCATAATCCCAAGAAAATTGTTTGAATTTCAATAATGTAAGAATTAATCCAGCAAACATTTACGAGGTAGACATTGTAACAAAACAAACAACACTGTGTACATAGCTGATTAATTAATCAAATTGAATTTCTTTGTTATTCAAATATTAACCTAGCCAGTCATTCCTTGTGGAAACATAAATTCGGATGATTGTTAACAATATTCTGTGTAATTAATTAAAGTAATACATACGTTTTAACTATCATGGACGTAACCTCAATGGAACAGCTCTATTCAGTAATCGTTGAATCGAGGCAATTAGTGTAACCAGCCAAAACAATAGTAGGTAAATTTTGTAATTTAATTAGGATTGTATTGTTAAAAGAAGGTAAATAATAACAGCCGCACGGATCAATCTTCAAGGTTAAGCAACGCTTGGTCTATGGATGGGTGGCCATCTTAACATATCGAGATTCATCCGTGCATCGGAAAGCACGTTAGGCCGTTGTTCCAGACTTTCATTTGTAGATCTATGGCAGTCGTTACAAATTGTCAGACACCAGTCTTGCCAAGAAGTACCGTGTGTACCGTGTACCGTGGAGGTCAGGTAGGCAGCTGCTCTACGTAAAATACTGGTATTCAGCTGAATCCGGTTTGACTGGGAGCCGACACCAATATAGTTGGGAAAAGGCACATGATGTATTATTAAAAGAGCAAACGGCACGACAACGCAGGTCTTATTAGTAAAACTAAATATTATGTGCATCAAAAATGCTGTACAAGTTTAATTCCAGGTCTTTTGAAAACACATTAAAGTTTTCTCAAAAACCACCACAAGCATTAATTTTCTAGATAGAGTCAGTGAATGTTTAATTATGTCTGGCGTCTACCACCTACAGTTTATGGAGAGTGATGGCAATGCAGAAATGACGTAGATACTTATTGAAAAATTATCTCATTACATACTCCGTGCTGTTTACTTTATAAATTTTAATCGCCTGCTTTTGTTATAATAATTACAGTTACTACTAGTTGTGCCTACATCACCCAAAAGTTGACTAATAGAAAATTATCAGTAAATGTACAGAGGCGGATTTTATGCCCCTGTACATTTGTATGCATAAAGTATTGAATAAGAAAACGAAACGTATTAATGGTGTGACAAACTTTAATAAATTAAACAAACCTTATCTTGCGTGTTCAAAACAAAACAGCCAAATAGTAGGTCGAAGAATTCAAGTAATCCTATTAATCATCCTTGAAATTCAATACATTGACACGTTACCGAGCGCAGAGAGTGGGGTCGGCCGTTATCGGCATTCCATGGATTTTATGATGTTTCAGTTTCTATAGACAGGCATGGGAGGCGGGGATAGTTGGAATATCACTTAGCTATTCGGATATGCAGATCGGCAATCGGTATGCCGTCTCCAACGCTATTGGTTTGTACACACCGCAGTTTGTTAGCGTTCAAGATACGGTGTTTGTGTAGCTTGGTGCTTGAATTATTCATAATCAACACCGATTGTAACGCATTTTGGATTAATATTAACTGATAAACTGTTGGAAATCTTCATTGTTACAGAAATAGTTCCTTATTCAAATCCACTCTTTTTGGTATAACATAATGTTTGAGAAATGAGAATTCAATCCTCTCTTTTGACATTGCATTATTTTTTAAAAATACAAATCCTCCCAGGATTTGTTTTTTTAAATAATGCAATGTCAGAAAATTTGCCAAATCAGTTTCTGAGTAATTGTGGAGCCGGTTGCTCCATTTAAAATACTACAGCTGCATCCAATTAGACTGGAAGACGACCCTTATCATTTATACCTCGTGTGTTTATAAGTCTTGAGATGAAGTAAAAGTAAAAAAAAATTGTTGCGATGTTAAATATTATTTTTTTGTTTACAATTAAAACTAACTACTGACATCTAGATTTAAATATAAAACTAAGACATTTATAATGGCCACCTTGGTTTTTAATGAAGGCCTTCAAACGCTTGGGCCATTCATCTATGGCGGCACAAACCTTTTCAATCCGTTTCGATGAAGATCTTCACGGTGGAGGAAAAGTTTAACCAGCAGACTAATAGGATTTACACCAGAAGATTGAAGGGCGTCCAGCCTTCTGTACGAAATGTTCAGCAGCCATCATCCGGCAAGTGTGATGGTTTAGTGGGGTGTTTTCCACGAGGGGGTAATTTTTTGGCCAGAAAGACGTCAAGCGGTGGTTGAATCATTGAGTGATACGCTATTAGCTGGAGAATACTGCGTTTCCCAACAGGACTGTGCACTCTCCCATAAAGCTAAGTCTACCCAACGCTGGCTGGAGGCCAATTTGTCAGCGTTCATTGGGCCTTCAAGATTGGCCGTCGTCGAACCCTGATTCAAATCCTTAGGATTATTCTTTATTGACTGAATTGGAGCTAAGGGCATGCAGAAAGTCTTACCCTAACCAGGATTCTCTCAAGCGAGCCCTTATCAAGGAATCGAAATGGATTCCTATTAAAAAGCTTCGTGCCGCCACAGATGAATGGATCACACGTTTGAAGGCCTGCGTTGAAAACAAGGGTGGCTATTTCGTATGGCTTATCTTAATATTTAAATCCAGATGTCTGTAGTTATAATTTATGTATACAATAAATAAATATTTAACACCGCTACAGATATATTTTAGTTTTACTTTGTCTCAAGACTTATGAACACACAAGGTACATACATAGTAGTTTATTATGTATACGTAGTTAACTTACAAGGTGTACATTTAGGGGCAGGTGAAAGTCATACTGCTAATTTTGGGCTGTATAATTAAAATTGCTGATACACACTATATCTAAGCTGAATCTGATTGCGCCTTGAAAGGACTAATCTTGCTAAATAAGGGTGCTGTTATGTGTGAATTGTTGATGGTGGTGGTGGTTAGCGGAGGTAACTCTAATCACTGTCACCATCCCATAGAGTGTATGATATTTTACTATGGTATAAAGATGGCACTCTATCGGGAGAGTACACTGCCGTGCTAAAAGCAAAAGCGGTATCTCAGTAAAAGCAAGTGTCGAGAAAATTGAAGTTTTATTAATGTAGTTTTTTTTTTTAAACTGAGATAGGAAAAACTTTTTTAAAGAGGTTTTTACATCCGATCCGTTGATATAAAAAATATTTTTTATCATATTTTTGTGATTTGTTTTTGCGTTTAGCACGGCAGTACTCTTAAACTTTTTAGCTGGCGACCCAAAGTATCATAAATATATAATTATGTCGCAGCCAACTAGCTTAATCAGTCGTTTAAGTGGTGGCCTAACCTTTTCATTTAACAGTTCAATGAAAAGGCTAGGCTTTTAATGAATCGACTGCTTAAGTTAGTTGGCTGCGACATATACATCTATTTGACCCTAAGGTTTTATTTATCTTTCAGTTAAAATAATGAGACTTTACTATAAGTTTGCTAAAATTGATGATTATAAAATATGAATAAAACAATTTTTTTCAGACCGCAAGTTAAAAAAAATCCTTCTTCAACCAAATAAGTAAATAGTTCAAAATTATAGCAGGGCCTTCATTCAACTCAAAATTTCGTGAGCCACATTCTGGCAAATCTTTCTTTTAGCACTGCATCACCCTGCAAGCAATTCTTCTTGACCCGATTTTGTGTCGCGACCCGAGGTTAAGATATTCTGCTCTAGATCAATGCAAAATCAAAAATGCATGGGATTGACATGAATGTCACGTGGTATATTCCGCTAAAGCTGATAAAATGTCACTTTATCTAGAGCCCAAGAATTTCCAATGATCTACAAACATTTACAGGACCAGGGATTTCCACTTAAATATTGATTACTTAATTTAATGACAGTTAAGTGTCAAATAATTTATCGAACTTCAACCTTGGAGTGAACTCCACAGAATTCACGTTAAATGCCGATACGTTCGTGTTACACTGAGGTTAAAATTATTTAAATTAATTTACCAAGTCTGTATATGATGTACCTAAACGTTGTTTTAATTAATCTTTGCACGCCGATATCTGATCGTGTGGAATAGCAAATTTTGGAGCAATTTAAAAAACAGATACATAACCGTTCCAGTTTTGATAAGCAATCAGAAAGATTTTGTTAAATAATTTTAAAAACACTAAGGATTAACCTTAAAAATAGATAATAAAAAAATATTTAAAAAAAACTCTTTTATTGCAGGCGAAACACAAAACCTATTTATGTTTCATGTTTTGCCTAAAATAAATAAGTTTTTTTTACTCCCTAAAGAAGAACAGTGCCAAGTAGCTTCTTTCGTTGTAAGTATAATAAAAATCAAAACCATTCCTCCATGAATGTTTTTTTAAGGGAGTTAGTGGAGGAAAAATCTAATATAATAATATGCAGTTCAAAGGAAATACCGACGAGGAATAGTAATACTTTCGAGTACTTTATGGATTTAAGCGTCACATTTTTAAGGCGACAAAACGTGACCAGCATCTGTGAGGGTCCATTGTTCGGTTTCAACCAGTAGACCAGAATTTTATAAGTTTTTTTTTCTCCTACATAAAGCGAATTCACTTATTTGAGTTACTGCTACGTAATAAATTCAGGGTGGGGAGCTAATAAAAGAAGATAACAATGAACGAAGCCTTCCGTTTGTTGATTAAGTGGCTCGAGAACCAAGTGGGTGACTGCTCACTTATAGATAAATCGCAGTAAAGATTTTTGAACGTAAAATTTCGGTGAACGACCTGCAAATTACTTTTTGGAGTTACGAATTAAGTGCAACAATAAAAATAAATTGTATCGCGCTGTGAGATCATAAAAAGAACGAAAGAAAATTGTTTAATCTAGATGCTTAAACGTAAAAAGGTTGTACAACTGTTGATGTTATAACTGTGCCTACGTTTAATTCTAGTTCAAAATTAATTGTCTAGATCGATCTGTGTCTGAGTACTGGGTTGCTAAAGAGCTCTGGGCCGAATCGTACATAATTTATCCCTTTTAATCCTATTGTCCTTTAATTAAATTAGGTTTTTGCCTCCTTGATTTACAGACACGATTAGCAATCCTAATTTAGGACGCTATTCATTTTTATAACAGTAAAATATTCACATTTGAATAAATGTTATGGTTTATCCCTGAAATATGCGCATGAGCAAACATTTTACATTCATAAAACATACATTCATAACTAATTTAATATGATGATAAGTGCAACGACTTTAAATTAATTTGTAGTCATTCAGAGGGTAAATCAGCTATTCAGTCTTTTATGTTCGCATAACTTGGATAAATCTAGAAAACTGCTGATATTTTTTTATAATCCTTTCAAAGTTGTTTTATAATCCGGGATTTATTCTCCCCCTCTTTGAATTAAAAGTCACCCTGAATGAACTGTGCCAAAAAAAAACGAAATCATAAGTAAAAATATTGTAAAAAGTTCTATCAGAATCAACTCCGAACTTAACCCTATAATACCAGCATTACTTTTCAATAAACATTCCGTCTGCATTGGACCCCGTTCCATGAATTGGTATTTAAAACGAGATAAGTTCTTGCGAACGGCGCAGCAGAGATCCGTTGGCAATCGGTTGCTAATCTTTGTTTAATTTCAATTAACGCTTCATCTCTGCTCGGTGCAGTGACCACAGGGCTATTTTATTTAGTTTTTTTTTCCTTTTGTTAGTCTGCATGAGATGCAAATATTGAAATTAATGTAAGGGGCGGTGTCGTTAAATTTAAAACATTTTGTATATTCAGTATTTTATGATTAGAACAACTAAATAACTAAGAAACCTTTATAAACACCATACTTACTTGGCCAAAAAAATGTAAGCTTAATTTAAATTACGACATCCATCGCAGTATAATATTGATAAAAAGTTATAAATAAAACCTTTTTTGCAATTTCAATTAGGTAATTAATAACTCAAAATCAAAAGTCATTTTTTCAAACTAGGCTGAAAATCAGCACTTTTTGAACGTCAAAATTAACATTAAGACATACCTCCAAATCGCCCAGCCCGTCACCACTTCCTAGGGTTTTAGCTGGGAAGAAGAAGTGGGAGGTTGCCAGTCACTTACTCTCTAAGTATTCTATGAGAGGCCGCGGATTCCGTATAGTACATAACTTGTCCCAAAATACTTGGTTACTTACGTAACTTACGTTTTAATAAGTTCAAGTAGTTTTCTTTTTCATAATTTTTAAAAATCGATACCCATCACGTCATCATTTGGTAGAATTCATTTGGCTATTAAGTAGAATTCATTCCTTTTTACATAGAATAGAATTCATTATTTTGTTTAAGTGATTCTCGAAACGAGTATGAACAATCAAAAAGTAAGAGTTTTCAGATTGAAACGTGTTCCCTGAAATTGATGTTGACAACTTTTTGCCTTTGTAACTTTTGAATTATTTTTATCTTGTGAAATTTATTTTATTTAAGTTGCTTTTTGGTGTAATTGGAAAAGCATAATACAAGGTGGAGTATTATGACAATACTACAGTAAATATACTTCGTATTCCGAATGTCATTTCCAGTGTGCATACCATAACTCTATCGAATATATACAATACATATTTCAGACACAACACAAGCCGTTTTTTAATTTTTATTGTTTTCTATCTGATGTATCTGTTATTAGGTTAGCACTGGTTGAAGTCCCCGTATCATATGTATAAGGTGCTAAAAATCAACTGCAAGTTTAAGAAATATTGTTTAGAATAACAAATAAAAATAAATCACGAAAAATATTTTTGTAAGTATATAACTTTTCGTTTCAAAGATATTATGCAATGTTTTCCCTACGCACAAATTTATTGATTATGCACACTGTACTCCACGTAGAACCGCAGTGCAGTGCACATAAAAATGTTTAACTAAATTACTTCTATGTGTGAAAAAAAAAATAACATCACCCAAAAAGGTACGTTGTTTAGATGATACCGAGCATGTACACAAAATTCTTGCAGTTGATTTTTTAACACCTTATGTAACACACGTACCAAGTTGCCTCTAAATTCCCTTGGCAATAATTTTAAAAATAGTTCTATTCTGATTAAATTGTCCTATATTAATAGGCCCATATGCACAAACCAGTGATTTTTTAACTTTGATTTATTTTTAACCCTTATTCATTATTTTTGGAACATTTGTTATTATTTTCGAGTTAAATGATTCCGAGTTTGAGGATAAAATTATTGTTTTAATTTCGATGGTGGGATTTATTTGATGAAAAATGTTCCTATGAACTAACACTAACAGTGTTTTAATTATTGTCATGTCGCCTCTCGTCTCCACATTTTATTATTCTTAGTCGTGCAAAATTGCGTGAATTCCGAGCTGAGAACTTAATGATTTCAACCAGCAAAGTGTATTTTGTTTTCCTTCAAACTTTTTAGAAGAAATTATCACAATAAAGACTGTTGTCGAACAAAAATACTACATTATTTAATCCAAAAAACCTCTAGAAACTTCCTCACCCGACCACGAGCAATATTACCCGTGCAGGGTACCAACACACGTGTCTCCACGGCACTAACTATGTATACTAAATTACACCCCGTGGCCAGACGGCACGCAATCATCGCACAGCAGTCTGCTTTAGCTCATTAGCCCGATATCGCCCAGGATCGGACTTTCAAACGGTCTATTAGAAGTTTTCTTATTAGAAGTTCCCCTATTACGACTTGTCTAGATGTAGAAAATCCAGATCGATAAAAATCAAAGAGAAAATTCGACTTCTTCGTGTGAAGTTTTTATGGCACACGTATGCTTGATGGAGGGAGTAATGAATTAAGAAAAATGTTGAGCTTGTGTAAAGCCATGTTTTGTTTAGAATTAGTTTTTTTGTTTTTACATAAATTTTATGAGACTTGACGATAATAAAATTCTGAGACAGAAAATCAGAACTGTGTCGTCCTCGTTAAACGAAAAATTAAAAAGTTTTAGGTTTCACTAACAAACTAAACTTTTTTTTATTGTTTAGAAACATAAATATTTATCCAGCATTTACGAAGTCAAATTCTAAAATAACACTCTGAACACTCTAAACCCATATATAAATTCCAAATCAATTAACATTACCTGGAATTCCCATTACGATCTTCATCGAAATAATAATAACTGAGAATGTAAAGTAATTAATTTCAAATCGTTTTATCACTAGCTTATTTTCTAAAATTGACACCACTCAGTTACACTTAGTGGATCGACGTAACATAGCCTAAGTGTATTCCACTGTAACAAGGTCAAGTCTAGATACTGTGGTTTAGATTAGTTACACTACGACTGGAGTAAATTAACCTTCACATCAACGACTTTGAGGGTACACTGTACAGCTTTAAAGTACAGTACAGTACAGTTACAGTACTTTATATACTTGAGTTTTAAAGTCTTCCGACAATAAACTTAAAACAAAATTTTGTTTAAATTTCACAGTAGATAGACACCGTTTATGCATTTTGTTTTAACGATCACTAAAAATTTGTGATCCGTGAAATAGAAGGCGCTGAAATGATCGTCCGTTAATGACAAAATGTGCCTATTTTTGTGAAAATCAGGAATTAATACTGTGTAGGAAGGAATCAACCTTTCCTGCTGCGTCAACGTCTCGCGGTCTAGACTGCTAATTAAAATCAAACAACGAATATAAGTATGCTGGTTGTCGGTTCCACTTTAGTCTTCTCAAGTTTGGTGTATTTATTGGATGAAGCTCTCAACCAGAAAACTAAGAAATAATAAGTTTTACATTATAGTTTCCTCATTATTTCCCATAAACCACATTTACTGAAAAATCTTATTAATAGGTTATATTAGCTTTATATGTAGTAACTTTTTACTGTTTATATCTTCCGGATTCAAGAAAACAGTGCAAGTTTCACTTCTCAAGTTATATGAGAAAAGATGAAAGTGTCTTTACGCGTATTTTTTTACTCTGTGTGAAATTCTTTCTTTCCAAACTAAAGTGGGTCAGGTAAATGTAAAGTGGAAGCTATTCTTTCAAGGTCCCTCCGGATAAAGTTGCAGACGGTTTTAGCGAAGAAATTCTAAGTACATGTGCTCATGTATGTATGTTTTCTTTGATAATGTTAACAGGTAATTTTGTTTAAGTTTCGCTTACAGGAGACTTACAAAGAGCTTAGGATGATGTGGGTGGAATAGGTAAATGAGCTTCAATGTTTTAATCTACAAAGGTCAGACTTTGGAGTGACTTTTAAAGAGATGATCTTTGAAATTGGCATTTGAAGATTGAATAATGATAAAACGTGGAAGATTAAAGCAGCCGTGTTCAATATGAAGATGGACTTGACGCAAGATTAGTCTTTAAGCACATTGACATAAAGATCATAGGTAACGAAACTAATCCTATTACTACAGATAAGAATCTTATTCGCGATGTTCATCAAAGGCTAACACTCATAATCTACGTGGATACAGGCACATGTATCGTTAATGTTGAAGGGTAGGGTTCAGCGAACATATTAAATCGTTAAGTGTTTTGATAAACACAGACGCGGGGGGGTTGCGATGATGCGATTCGCAGTTGGGAATTTGGTAAATCATCCTCAATAGGGAAGCACGTACTCTGATTTGAATTATGAGGTACCCTTATCTAGGTACGAAGCTGGATAATAGTTACGTTTTGTTAAATAGTTTTCGTTTTTAAGGCCCGTAAAATAAGCATGTGTTTGTAAACTGAGATTAAAGTTCGATTTATAGAGGTATGAATTTATATATGTAGTTTCGATCATTATTCTATCGTTTGGATAGTTTTTAATAAGTAAATAATAATTTAAAAAATGTGAATATATTATTATCTAGTACTTTCTTTCTTTACAAATAACTACAAAATGTTGTTTGTTGGTTAGCGCATCACTTAAGTACGGCTGCACAGATTAGTAATTTTTTTGTAAAAAAAATTGGTTGTAATCCAAATAAGATTTACAAAAAAATCTGGAAAACTCAAAGTGCGTTTTTCTATAGTATTTTTGTAAGAACTCTGAAATTTTGACAGGACAACCTCTGACGAGACAGTAGGTAATATTTTCCCGTCATGTTTAAATGAACCTTTAAGTTTCCGAATAATTTCTCAATGCAAATAGAAGTGTCAAAATTGTGGCAAAGGAAAACGGCACACTACCTTTTTTACCCGTGAAAAGACTTCGGATAGGCCAACAAAAAATATTCAATCGCAATATTCATGACTCCTCGATTGTATTCGTGATTTGAATGCAAATTGAAGGAATCTCATTTGAACTGAAAATTATATTGAAGTTGTGTACCAAACACCGGGCCTTCAGGTAATTTAATTAAATGTGTGAACACTGATTACAGGAAGCAGTTTACATAAAATTAGGCGGTTTTAATGAGTGTTTCGATATTCTAATGACGACTCTAAAGTGCCGTTGCAACAGACGGGACGTCCCAAATGTACGGCTTCGCTCTGAATTAGCTATCAGGCCGGGCGGCGACAAAGAGCTGGGGGCTTATCTGGCGGATTTAGATGAACTGAACCCTTGGCGACTATACAAAATAATAGCCGGCTCGATAGCGTCATTGTTTGAGCATGAAATTAAAATTGAACGGGGTTCACACGTGCGCACGGCGAAGATAAGGGGTTGTACCGGCCTGCCATCGATTCGCGACCACTGTTTGCTTGTACGTTGATTTACTTAAGGGGTTTGCTCTTTTCTTTATTTGATCTAACAACTACTCTTATGCTTTTGTTCAGTATATTATTGAAGCATTGTTTATTTAGTTCGGATTTACCAATGAGTAGGTAAACTGGGGGCTTCTTGTATGCACTGTGTGCTATTCTCTTTACCTTCTGCATCAGTAGGTACTAGATTATTGCGTAAATATTAGTTTAAAACTTATTGCAATCCGTAAGTAATTAAGGGTAATTTGGCCAATATTCTATTTGTTTATTTTTTACTTTGAGAAACCAGTTCGTAAGCTACCATTCTACCATTTCGGTTTAAAGACATTTATTTTCTCAAAGAACAAATTACAGTTCACTTATAGAGAAACTTAACAAATTAACAAAATAGGTTGTAGTTTACATTCCGACGCTCAAGCCATCCAAGAAGCAGTGCGACTCCGCAAACATGTCGAAGTGAACACCCGGGCGGGGCGCACGACAGGTGATTTGTCAAACCATACAAATAAGATGGAATGACAACTCTATTGTCGCCCACTCCGCCCAGGTGAACACCGTGAGATGTCGACAGAATCGACCGGCCGCAGTGCGACTCCGCAAACATGTCGAAGTGGACAGAATCGCAAATAAAATACAAAATAGTTGAGGCCAAACTTATTTTAAAGAGCTAAGGTGTGTCTAATATAAAATTCCTCAGGCCTTTTTTAAATGTTGGTATGCTTGTACACTCTCTGATTTTTTTAGGCAGTTTATTGTATAACCGAGTCCCCTCATACTGTATAGTTTTCCTGCCGTACAGGGTTCTCACTCTTGGTACTTCTAGGTCGTCTTGATTACGGGTATTATATTTATGAGTCTTTTGTTTGAATGAAATATTGGTGTGTATGTTGGTCTTAAGGATTTTCCGGATAGTCATGCATGTATGGCATGTGTACAATTGTTGTAGGTTGAATAATTTTGTTTTTTTGTAGAGTAATTCTGTAGGAGTGTCGTAGTTATAATTGAAGAGGACTTTGATGATTTTATTTTGTGTTCGTTGTAAGTATTGTTGATTCGTTTTAGCAGCTTGTCCCCATATTTGGATCAGATATTCCAGATGTGGCTTGACAAGTGTGTTGTAAATAGTATGTCTTAGGTTGTAGGGTACGCATTTTGCAATGTTACGTATGGCTCCGGTTAGTGGGAGTATTCGAGATCTTACATAGTCAATATGAGGTCTGAATGTCAACTTACTGTCCACAATCAGGCCCAAATACTTTTCATGCGTGGATTTTCGTAACGGTTGATTGCTTATTGTAAGATTTGGAAAGGATTGTATTTTTTTATTTTTTGCTGCGAAAATTATGTAAGCTGTTTTATTAACATTCATAGTCAGAAGGTTTTGACTAAGCCACACATTCACCGCATTAAGATCTTTCTGTGCTTCTGAGATAATATCCGTGATGGAATTGCCAAAATAAAAAATACATGTGTCATCTGCATACAGTGACACATGTCCAGTCAGTCCAGCGGTGCTAATGTCGTTAATATATATGAGGAAGAGCAATGGACCCAGGACTGATCCCTGAGGTACTCTGCACTGTATGTTGGCCGGGGCACTTGCAAATTTATCAAGTTTGACTATCTGTTGCCGATTAGTAAGATAAGACTCAAACATTTTGTAGGCTGTAGAAGTAATTCCTATGATTTTTAGCTTTCTCAGAAGGATAAAATGGCTAACAGTATCAAATGCCTTTTTTAGGTCAATAAAAACACCTAGACCTAGTTGTTTTTTGTCTATATTATCTTTTATTTTAGTAATTAAATCAACAGTAGCCGAAAGTGTATTCGAGTGTGGACGAAAACCATATTGGTGCGAGTAAAGAAACTTAGTATCGATTAAGTGTTTCGATAAGCGCGTGTGTAAAGCTTTTTCAAATATTTTGGAAATAACAGGCAACACTGAAATTGGTCGGTAGTTTCCGGGGTCAGTCCTAGTTCCAGACTTGTATATAGGGGTTACTTTAGCTATTTTAAGACTGTCCGGAAACACGCCATTGTCAAAGCAACTGTTTATGCAATTGGTTAGGTCAGTTAAGATTAGGTTCTTAATGCACTTTATAGATTTTGTTGTAATTCCATCAATTCCACAGCTGGTATCATTGTCCAAATTATCTATAATTTTGGATATCTCTTCCTCAGTGCAATGTTCTAAGGTGGTAAGTTGAATGTCTATATCTGTCTTATTTAATGTAGTTTGTGAGTTGGAATTAGTTTGTGTTATACTCTGGGCCAACAGAGAGCCAATAGTAGCAAAATAGTTATTAAAAGCGTTGCAGATTTCTGTGCCTTTTGTTATTTCTTTGCCATCAAGCGTGAGTTTAGGAAGAGTACATACATCGTTTGCCTTATTTTTAGCTAGGGTGTTTATCAATTTCCACATTTTTTTGGGGTTCTTACTACATCTTGAAAAAGCGTCATAATAGTAATTCTTTTTATCTTCTTTTATTTTACATTCTACTCTTTTTCTAGCAGCTTTATATTTAGATTGCAATTGTACATTTTCTTGATTTGTCAAACAACCATGCCATAATTGATTTCGTTCATTAATACAGTTAATTATTGTTTTATTTATCCAGTCCTTTTGTGGTAGGTTAAGTATTTTGTATTTTTTTATTTTCGAGTCATTTATATTCTTTATTATGTATTGTTCAAGAACGGCATAGTGGTTTTCTACTTCTGTTGAGTCGTATTTTAGCTTTAGCATGTTCTCATACAGAGCTTTGTAATCAATCGCGTCATATTGAACTTTTTGTCTTAGAGTCTGCTTGTATTGTTTGAGTTCTAGGTAGATTTGTTTATGGTCTGATAGTGTTGATTCAACTATTGCCATGTGTACCTTAGCGTTCCATATGTTAGTACATACATGGTCGATTATGCTTTTTGTGTTCTTTGTTTGTCGAGTGCAGTACTTTTCGTGTACATTGTTTAGTATATAGTATCCTGATTCTTGTATATCATCTGTGTAGTCAGTTGTTTTGCGCTCACTACTTAGTAAGTCGACATTAAAGTCCCCAAAAATAATTGTCTTACGTTTGCTCTTTTCCAAACTTCGGGTGTAAATGTTGAGAAATTTGGGTTATGGTTTCCACACTAGTCCTGATGTTGGACCATGTGCGTGGTTCGTAAGCTTTATGATTATTGGTACCGGTCTACAACTATGTCGGTTTCTGATAACGCGTACAAAATATACAATATACTGAATTTCGAAATCTTGACGTGTCAATAAAATAATGATTCCGTTGTGGAAAAGAGATAGTGCTATTCGTCCAATACATCTTGCTCTCTCTGACATGCAGGCACATCATATCACATCATCAACATCTATCATCTTTTAGGTGCATTTCCCCCTGCTTTTATGTAACCATCACAGGCCGACTTCATGACACTGCATCATAAGCCCTTAAATTAACATGTCCCAACCAAACATAAATTACACCAGCCTTGTATTCATGGACTGCAATCATAACAATAATAATCCAGCTAACATGCAACTGTGTGCATATCAAATCAATTTACAAACAATGCAACGTGTTGTCTGTATAACGTGTCTATCCCAAAATTAGATCTATTAGGGGGATTTGCCTGTCTGGCTAAACACATTACGATACATATATTCGATTATTTACCTATTAACGTAGTTGTGTGGTCGATGTTGGCGCAATTTAATTTATCGATACAAGCGTGTATTGTGTGCTTTGCAACTGTGCGTTGCTAGCCGTTTCTGCAGAATTCCTACCGCTATTTGAGTTCCCCTTCGGATATGAGATATTGCTGATGATTTAATTAATTGAATATTGGTGTCAATAACGGGTTTTGGATTTTGTAGTGTGCGTTGTTATGATTGAGCTCTGCGGTTAGTTAGAAAACGCACACATGCAAATGAACAATGTCTAGGTTCGTTATTGAAAATTTCAAGCAATTCGAAAGTGCTCAAAACGAGACGTGAAAATACGGACGTGGAATTTGAAAAAGCTCTATCAAGTGAGCTCAGACTGATTGCTAACCCATCGCTTACTGCGTCGGCATCTAAAATCCATTTTGCTTCACTTCCTCTTATTTTGAACTGACGAAAAACTACGTACCCTGTGTTTTTCTATGCAAACTAGTTCCAAGTTTTCTTAATACTTAACTCTGGATTGCTGGTTCAGTATGCGGTCAACAGCACGACACTGCAAGGGGTGGTTCATAATTAAGCCGCTTTACATCCCCAGTTAATAATTTTATTTTCTTTAGAAGTAGCTTATCCATTTCCATTTACACGTGTTCAAGTATTTAATAAATAAAACTTTTTATGCAAAAACAAACTCTCAAATCCCCAAAATAAGGTTGAAAATTGAATGTAGAATGGAGTTTAAGGAAAAAAAATAAAATTAAAAGGGTAAAACCGAACACAAATCATGAACTGTTTATGCAAATCCTCGCTGGGAGCAACAGGATTACACTGGAGCATCTGTGTCTACACTCGCTAATGAGATTAGTGACACCAAGTAGAGCTGAACAGCGTCGCTTAACGGTGGAGGTTGAAATTGCTGAAATTATGTTCAGTCTTTAGTGCTGTTGGGAAAGAAGATTTAGTATGGTAGTCTTTAAAAAAATGGGTTTTGGTTTTTGGAAGAAATCTGAGATGGTTGCAGTTTCACATCTTGATTTGGATTTCCATAATCAGCTAAAGTTGACCAAAATTTAGCTAAAGCTGTTCATTTATTTTTATTAATCGAATTGTTTTAATTCTGTTAATTAAAATTGCAATTACGAACTTTATTTAGGGCTGATGTTCCAATAGTCAGATAATTTTTATCTGGGAAATTAAATTGGCAGTTTGACAGCTTTTGCATAGAAAATATGTCAAACTGCCATATTTATTCTACAAATATTTTTATTTTGCTATTGAAATACTAGTAAGGACCAGTTTTTCAATAGCAAAATAAAAATATTTGTGTAATATTATAATATATTATGATTGCATGCAGTATATTTAATAGTTGTAAATTTTAAGCAAGAAAAAGGCAAAAAAATCAGCTAAGGAATAAGTTACCCTATATTGATAAAGCAATAAAAAGGTTCTTGTTATACGATGTTTTTACTAGCTGTGGCTAATTGTGAATAACGTTAATGTAATGTTTAAAAAAATATTAAACGGCGATTGACGAAGCGTAGATGATGATCATGATTGTAAGATTTCCTATAATAATAATAATAATAATAAGCCAAATCTTTATGTGCTAAAGTAAATCATAACAATATTTTTGAAAATTATTTTGACACTATTTATACACAAAAAAACATAACCTTTCCCAAGCCATTGAAAACAGCAAAAATATCAATAAAACGTTCCAAAAAAAATCTAATATTCATTCTACATTGTTGGCGTACACGTTACAGACAATGAATTGTATTGGAAATGCATCAAAATAATGAAAGTGAACGGCCCGTGGGGTAATAGTTACTAAGCACGGAAAACTTCTTCGGAGTTACCCCTTGATTATCATCGATACATATGTATAGGGCCACCTGCGCGCAGTTAACTAACTTTTCCATGTGTGAGTGAATAGTCTATGTGAAATATTTTTGTTGCATGACAATAAAAATGTCATCGGAGTATTTTCAACATCGTGAGTTTTTAATTAATCAAGGGAGATTATTTATTTTTCGTCATATTTTTAGGTATTATAATTATCATTTTAAATATCAATAATCCAGTCAGAATTCGATACAAGTGTGTACCATTTTGATTTTATTGGTAAACAAGATCACAATCTAGCTACATTGTGATCTTTACTAAAGGAGGAGTGGTCTTCACTAAATTTGTCCAAAACCGAAAAGAATGTAAGGAAGAAGCGAGGCTTCTAGTCAAACGGAATTCAGCTGAATGCCAGTATTTTATGTAGATCAAATCTGTTATTGAACTAAAGTAAATGCCACTAACTGTAACAATCTGCTTGAAAAGTCTTTTCTTCGGAAATTTTTAGTAGTTTTTTGTAGTCCAATAATTTGAATAAAAAGTAGTTTCTTTTGTTTTTAATTTTTTTCCTTAATGTATATCAGCTACCCAACATCACCTTTAACGCCGCCTATTTAAAGTATAAGCGCCTTATCTCTATTCTGTCCACACCAGCCATCTTGTCTGTGTGTGTCTATGGACTACACTGTTTGGCCAAAACACTGCACTATTTATGTCTATGGGCTCGCATGTAAACAGCCCATAACCACAGACACCGCACCGCCACTATACGAAAACTAGCCCATTTCTGGGATTTTATTAAAACAAATAAATTATATGAGGGGAACCAAAGATGATAATGTATGATATGTAAATTGAATGGACCGACGAAAAACTACCTCCTTAAGAACTGGAAGATTCTTATCTGTATACTTTATTATTTTTGCTTGAGTTAGTTTTCTTATTTTCTGGTAAAATTGAGCAGGTTCAATATGAGTATTTATGTACGTTGGAGGTAGTTGACGTCGTTATTTTAATATTCAAAGGAGGCTTGTTTTATTAGGGTCGATGTGCGTGTCCTTGATGGGTTTTGTGAGTTACTTGATCATAGAGCGCAAACATAGATAAGAGCAAGAATCATTTAAGTTCGAAAAAAAACGACCTCTCGTCGAAGTTAAAGTTGTAAGTATTTATACCTATTTCCCAAGAAATATGTCCAATGAACAGAGTAAAACGATTCTTAATGATTGGAAAAACTAGGGTCAGAAAAAGCTTGATAAAAAATAGTTTTTCAGCAGCAATAATATATCGAAACCATTAAAAAACTTTTTCACAAAAAGAAAGAAACCGACTTGCAAAAAAAACTACAAAGTTCAAAATAACTTTAATTTCGGAAGTCGGTGTTTCTGGTTGCTTCTTCGTTATTTGACACCGACTTCCGAAATTAAAGTTATTTTGAACTTTGTAGTTTTTTTTTTGGAAGTCGGTTTCTTTTTTTTTTGGGAGAAAGTTTTTTATTTTCCACTTTTTAGTGGTACCCCACACCTAACAACACCACTGGAAAGTCACAGGAAAGCAAAAATACGAAATTTCGTATACATGGATGATTTGTCCACATATTTTTTCCAGATATTTGGATTTAAAAACCAAACTACAAAACCGATTTTAATAAAATTTCAATGGGACCATTTGGATAGTATACCCTTTCCAACGAAAAAAGAATTTTTCAAATCGGTTGGCAAGCGACGGAGTTATGCGCGAACAAACATAAAAAAAATGCAAACTTCTGAATTGAGAACCTCCTCCTTTTTTAGAAGTCGGTTAAAAACAGCAGATATGCTGAATTAAGAATTTGAAGTTCATTATTTTTAAACGACGCGACTTCAAATAGAAGAAGGTAATCAGTTCGGATGTTTATGTAAATATACTACATACTTTTTGATGTGTTTTCGGGCATAACTCCGTCATATACAGACGGGTTTCACGTCCGTTATCCGTCATATATAGTGATTTAAAAACCACTATAAAGAACAAAAATAACTGTAATTTTGGATCTCTGTCAAAATACGAAGAAATCACACCAGAAACACTGACTTCCAAAGTTAAAGTTATTTTGTTTATGTTTTTATTTTGAAATAGATTTTTTTGTAAAAAAGTGTTTCTGCTTTAGCTTGAATACCTGTCAAACTTTGGCATTAAAGTAGGGACTGACACAGTTCCGCACTCCAAGTATTCAAATCAGAATCCGGCCCAGAGCTTATCAAAGCACTGCACCTACGATTTGAAAGAAAACGATCCCATCCGATACGATACCTATTCCAAAAATTCTAATTACCAATCCCGTCCAACTTCTCCGAAAAACATAGACGAAAACCCATCAAAATTCATCCAATAACATCGGGAGCTATCGTGGCAATGGTGGAACAATGCAATAAAACGGTAACCGTTGATACAGTTACAGTGCACAGGATCGCGGATCGTGGAGCGCAGTCATTAGTCACACGCTATTTAGCAGTTAACGCTAGCTCACGCAGTTTTATCAATGCGACATTTATATTGTGTTAATCGTGTTTGGATATTGAACTCCGTGGTAGGGGTAGGTTGGTGTTGCCAGCGAGGAAGGGATCTTCCAAAATAGTAGCAAGTTTAAAATATACGCAGAATTAGATTTTTGGCAGTTTTACTAAGAACACTTACTTTAGACCTTGTTTGTTTATTGAATTTGCGGTAGGGTTAGACTGGTGTTGCTCACTGGCAACACAGATCTTTCAAAATTCGAATTCTGAATCATAAGACTTATTACAAGTTTAATGTGAATGTGAAAAGATAAATCAAGCTAAAGAGCAATCGCAATGATTGTATGAAGACCTTTATTATATTATCTTAAAGTAGATGGACTCTATCCATCTACTTTATGATAATATAATAAAGCTTGGTGGGAAACGGTCGTTTTAGTTGTTATTTCCGAAGTTGCAGAAACGGCATATATGCTTTTACTGTCCGTGTGAATACACAGTCATGTTAAATAATAATAAGATTTCAAAATTAATTTATGTCTGAAAACATTGCCTAAAAATGTGGTGTTCAGTTGTATTGTAAATAATACTAACAACGTTTTCTTTTGTCAAAGAGTAACAAAAAATTTGGAAACCTGCCTTTTTTTAAATTTAGAAATCGCCTTAAAATGTAAACCTGATGATTCGTGCAACAAATGAGATAATAAGGATACCATTTGAGGATGTCGCAGTTTATTTTCGAACTTACCCATAAATACTGGCAATATTGGTTCAAGCGGAACTATTGTGGATAAACGGATGGATGGCGTGGCGTTGATAGCTAGTGTTGCAATAATTTATCGGAAACTTTTTACTGTTTGGGGTAAAAGCCATCAGACTAGTAATAACATTATGAGGAAGAAACTTTTGGTTGTTTGATTTGAATTTGTTTTAGAACTCGTTAAAAATTTTCATTTTAGATTAATTTTATTGGTAGACAATTGATATACTTTGGAAAAATTGATTGATCGATAATTCATTTTTGTGAAAATTTAATTTCGCAAAATAATTATGATAACCAGAGCAGGTCACCCCTCAGACATCTGTTGATGTCTGAGTAGTTACTGATGTGCAGTCGGACTGCGTGTCGGATAATACTTTGACCTTGAGTTGGCCTAGCTTATTAGTTACGAAGATGTAGAAGAAAACGAGGCCTGCTTATATCTGATCTATGTTGCATAATATATATATCATGCTGCATGTTTCCACTGATGGTTGACTGTACTTGGTAGAAAAAATTGATAAAGTTTTGACGATTGTACGATCACGGCTGCATTACCCGGTTAGAAAGGTGTTTGTATTGTTGGGTATACTGTACAACGTGTAACTTAAGGGGTTATTGTACTTATCATTATGAACAACTTTTACTATGGGACCAACACTGAAATCGCGAAAACAAAACGACCGCCTCATACATTTCTTGGCGTATAACTCGACAAAATGTACTGAAAAGCTGTTTTTTTTTGCGATGTAGGTGTTGTTCTGTTACACGTTGTATATTGGTACACTTTTTCACATTTCGCCTCGTCTTTACCTCGTTGTTCTAGTTGTAGTTTCAAGGCTATAACTGCTGAACAGAAAGAAAAAAATTAGAAGTTAGTCAAGTCAACCCTCAAACTGAAACCATCTAGCATACATGAACAACGTAAGCCAAACTATCTATCTCCACCAATAACCATCGAACATTTTCCCGCTAAGGCAAGTGACACACATAAATCTGGAGGTTTTCACCGCACAACTCCGGGTCGCGTTAAGTACACACAATATGAGCGGCCGAGCCATATTTAATCGTTATCAAGCGAACGCGCAGACCTCGGTATTCATCGCTGGATGATTTACTCACGGCTTATCCTACCTCAGTAACTGACTTATGGAGTATGCGCGTTCGATGAGCTCGGTGTGTTTACAACTTTTTTTATTGAATAGTGTGATAGTTGGGGATTATAATGCGATAGACGTTTATTTCTTAGGTAGGTACTGCTTTAGCATCTTCTGTTGATTGTATTGATAAAATTGTATAGGCCAAGTTAGAGATGAAGAGGTTCTAGAAAAAGTGATATTCTATAACCATAACTTTTATTTTTCGTCCCCAATAAGATTATCGAAAAACTAAGTGTGGCCAATATCACGTGATATTTGACATTGCATATGACAATACCATACATTTCCTATTGATTTTTTCACTGTGAGGGTTTTCTGAATTGACGTGCACCAAGTGGCAGTACTGTGGCGTCATTTTCAGGCAAAACGCTAGTTAAATTGACGTCAACGTCACGATACGTTTTCAAAGTAGAGGACCTTTCGCCTAAGTGGCGCCAACTGGTGCACCGGTTTCAAAAACTTTGAATTTTTCCTAGATTCCTCATTGCTATCGCTGATGGAAAGTCACTTAGGGCTCTAGACAATTTACAGTCTGTTAGCGGTAGCGTGGCGAAGACGATTGTCAAAAATGTATGGGATGACAAACTCTGTCGAAATTTCACTTGATTATATTCGTGACAATCTAAGTCGGATTTGACAGCAGGATACAAAATTGCTTTAGTAGTATACTTAATACTAAAGCAATTTTGTATCCTGCTGTCAAATCCGACTTACGAGACGACGAAAGAGACTTTAAATAAATCTCTTTCACACTTAGTGGTAATGCGATCTTCTATGCCTGTCTACTCAGCTGTCAAATCCGACTTCTTGGATTGACACGATTAAAATCCCTAATATTTTGGCATTTCGACAATTCCATTCGCTTAGCCCCCATTCTATTTCCTCAGCAGCCCCGAACTCCATATGTTCGACTGGCTGCCGCAGCAAGGCTGCCTAGTGCGCGGGGGGCCTTATACAGTGGACCTAATATCGAGCTATAGTTTAGACCCTCAAATTATTGTTTAAACAAGACATTCGTAATTATGCTTTCTGACGCTGGATCAAGGGACTAGAACACATTCATTAGTAATTGGCTGTTATAGAACTCATCAAGTATTATTGGATGTCTAGACTTTCATCAACTACCTAACTAATTACACAACAGATTTGTGTGAAATGCGAAATAACAGGGTCTGGGTGGTAGTTAAATTCTCAAATAATAAATTTTGTACAATAGGTACATCTAATATTTTATTACATTTTTAATATAAAATGCAATAATTTGCAACTTGATTTTAATGTAATAAATACTAGCTGCTGGCTGCGGCTCCACCCACGTGCATGTCGAAAATTATCCCGAGGGAACATACTCCCGGGATAAAAAGTAATTAATGTGTTATTCCAGACTACAATCTACCTCTATCCAAATTTCATCAAGATCCGTTCAGCCGATCTGACGTGATTGAGTAACAAACATCCATCCACCTATCCAAACTTTCGCATTTATAATTTAACTAGCTTCCGACCGCGGCTTCTCCCACGTGGTATGTCAATAAAAGTAGCCTGTGTCCTTTTCCAGGACATGGTCTACTCGTGTGCTAAATTTCATCCAAATCCTTTCAGCCGTTTTAGCGTGAACGCGTTACAAACAAACTTATTTTTGCATATATAATATTATTGTACTTAGGTTAAATATACCTAATATAGATTACTAGAATAACTTAATTTGTGAGTCTTCAGTTCAATTCAATCAAAAAAAGAATTTGCACACCACCAAGTTGTAAAGCACATTATGCAATTATAAGGGGTTTGATTGATTGGTAGAAAATTAAACAAACACAGCAAGTTTTTCTTATAACATTAGCCTATAAAAAACAACTTCAAAATTAAAAAAATACTACAAAATATAAAATAACTTTAATTTCGGAAGTCGGTGTCAAAAACGAAGAAACAAACAAAAGCACCGAATTCCGTACCTAATTAAAATTGTTTTAAACTTTGTAGTTTTTTTACTTGGAATTTCGTTTACTTGAATGACATATTTTTTCCAGCTGTTTTGATTTGAAGTCGATTAAAAAGAAAGCCAAAATAGTGTCAAAATAAAGACTTGTGTAAACTTTCTTGTACCTACCCCCAAACTTGCGATCAGAACAACCCTGAACCCAAACAGCTGACAATCAGCCCTAGCCCACGCCACTGGCTCTGACGTCACACGTGACGATCTCCATCGCCCCCGACTAAGGCTGCGTTTCCACCAGAGATGTGCGAGGATGCGTAGCGAGGGATATGTTTGTTATGAACCAATAGCATCGCTTCATTTACCTAGCCTCGCTCAGCGCAAGCGTTTCTATTAGTGCATAAAATCACATCCCTCGCAACACATCATCGCACATCTCTGGTGGAAACGCAGCCTTAACCGCCCGCCGGACCGCAGCATTATCTTTGATAAGTCGACTGTCAAAATTTAATCTACATACCTACAATGTGAAGCCACGAATGTGCACCGAACCATACGAATACGAAATGATTTTGCGCATAGGATTTGTTTTATTTTCAGAGACAGGGGTGCGCTCAGCCGCGGCGTCGATAATGGAACCCACCCATTGTTGCTGTGCTGAAAAGCGCCAACTGCCGTATGGACATCAAGCGATTAGAGCTCTTATTGTCTTTGTGGAAACGTGTGAACATTTTACTGTAACCGTTTTTCACTAAAAAAGTTTTTAATAGTTTTTCGCATAACGTTTTGTAATTGAAAATCAATGTTCGTTTATTTACACTCTCAATCCCAGCAATAAAACGTACAATTTCAGGGGAAAGCATGACCCGAATTCGTATAATCGCATCACAATATTCAGGTGTCCAAAATACAAACTGAAAATAAACTCTTTATTATAACAGCTACCGGCGCACCGCGTAATAATTCCATTGATGCAAATCCACTTCAGAAATCAAGTAAGCCTGCTATAAATGAACGCAATGCGGTCCCTACGCACCGTGCGCGAGCTATGCAAAAAGCTGCTCCCAGCATTGATTCCGATGATGTCCGTGGTCGCAGACAGGGTCATTATCATTATCGTGGCGCGCGGAATCCATTAATCACGTTGGTATTCCTGAACCGTGCTTCATCACCCTCCCCCCACTTGCAATATCCCCGCAGTAGCCCAAGTACCTGGACGCACTCGTGCATTCACCCTTCTCTTATCAGTTTTGATGTAGACGACAGGACGGAACTCTAGATACGAAAGGAAATGATGTTGATTTTTTCCAGATTTTTTGTTGCTATTGCCCCTGTATTTCCTGAGGGTGTACCTTTTTTTGTAATCTGATCATTTTCTTGACGTTTATGGAGTGTTTATTTCATTTTTATGTCTTTTAATAATTTAATACAATATTCGTGCCTGAAAATTTAATTACCCAAATTTAATCATCATGAATTCTGTTTAAACCAAAATGTTATACCTACATAATACAAACATTTTATCAGCGTATGCTGCATTAATAATTCAAGAAGATCTTAAAATTAATCTAGCAATTACAAACATTTACCAAAATTGGCAACTCCATACATATTTTATATCTCGTAGACATCAAACTACATAAATTTTATTAGAACTTGTTGGGAAGATTATTAATTTTGGGGGGATCTGCATGCTCCCCGAGGCGACGTCTGTGAAGCTCTAGAACCCCAAGTACCCCCCTGCACTATTTGCTAACTGTCTATTCCACTAATGCGCTGTAACAGGGCATTGATATTCCGCACACAATGCCGTTCATTCGATTCGCGATGAGCCAGTTATTAAATCAGATGGATAAACAGACACCTGTGTTCCTCGATGGATTCGCATGCACACACACATTGACGTCATCATGTCATTTGCATAATTACAATGGGACATGAAAACGTATTCGTGATTTGTCACAAAAATGCATCAACAATGATTACTGTCGCGCCATGAGAACGTATTCCGATGTTTTCCATTTGCCTATTAATTTTCTGATGGAACACGTGGGGTGGAACCGCCAATTACTTAGTACCTTAATTTGTGGTATTATAAATTCCTTTTCTACTATTTAATGTTCTTTGTTTCTTATTATTGTAATTGGAATTTATTTTTATGGTATGATTTATGAATCACGCTTGTTAAAAGTGCTATTATAGATATCAACCGCATTATTGTAAAAAACTATTTAAATGAGCACTTTATTACAAAAGTAAATCACACCTGCTCTTGAAAAAAGTACTTAAGGACAAAACTTTTTTCATTTGAAAACCAAGAATAAAACGTAGATGAATTACTGGCGAAAGCCAGAATAAGTAATGACAAAGTGACGAAGAAAATGAGTTTGCAATGATTATTCATAATTGACTACGTGAGATATTCACAAAGGGAATCAAGCCTAAGGATTGAATGCGACTGAATCCAGCTTACCTATGCTTATATGATGTAGATCTAGCTATATATAGATTTGTGAGTATCTGTGCGTCTGACAAAGTTATGAATGATGAAAACGTACAATACTGATAAATTTTAGTTGACGTACGAGTATAGTTGAAATGGCCAGGTGACAGTTGTTCCATTGCAATATTATTGAGCCAGATATACAGAGGTATATTATTTGCCTACTATCAACACTTTACGGCATCGACCAAACACCTGGCGGCAATAGTAATAATATATTGTTGACAAGTGGCACCTGGTGCGTGAAACCACGGGGGATGGAGGCATCTCTCAAGATCCGAAGTTAAATCTATCAATCCTGTCCAGCCCCGGCGACACACCGGTGTGTCGCGAATTAATCGCGAATTTAATGTTTATTTACATATACATAAGATTTACTTTATATTAGGGAATTTTCACATGTTGGGCCGGAGTGGTTAAACCTGCAGAACAGAACTGATATCGGGTTATTGGGTAAATAGGGCCTTATCCTGGACAAAGAGATGATCTGTCAGTTTGTTTATGAAAAATACTGGACGCATATTTTTTGTATTATCAAATCAATAAAAAATTGCAGAGATGAATCGCATGAAGTTCTGGAGTGAGGCTTATTACGTCACTTCTCAGTCAAAGTGGTACAATTTTAACGTAGACGTGACGTTACGTGGAACTTCAACGTGCTGTGTCGTCCTCATTGTTTGTTTACGTGACAAAGGAAAACGTACGTGTCCAATTTTTTTTGGTAATCTAACAAACGGACTAAATAGATTTGTTTGGGAATTAACCCTATTGTAGCCATAAGGAAGACAAAAAGGATGAGACTAAGTAGTTTAGCTAAGGCGAAACCTCCACGAACGAATACCTCGTGACAAATTATCGTCCTACCATGCCACTTCATTCGATAACAACTCTATGAACGTGTCTCTTTACCACGATATTGTCTCGACAAATTACAAAAAACGGGCAAAGCGTCAACTTGCGGCAATTCACTTGTTTGTAACGGTGGCGCCTAACTCATAATTGAATGTATGATTCGAGATAAATTGAATTTATTGATAAAAAATGTGCAAAGCAATTTGATACTAGGTAATTGTCTCCGATTCTGAATTCAAATATAGAAAAGTACAGCTTAACCAAACTCCGCAGGGATAGTTTTCAGGATTGATTTAAAACTTAATAAAACCAAACTTATACCAAGTTTACAGTTAGGCATAGTCTGCATTTTTAGCAATTAAAATTGTTTTAATACTTGCTGATGTCAAATGTATAAAACATGAGTCGAGGAAGCAGATGCAGTTTTTCAAAGCCTATTTAAGGGCTGAATAATTTTGTGAATATATTTAGTGCCTACCCGATTTACGATAGTTATTTAAATCATACGTAAGCTTCTTAGCTATTTAGATGGTATTATGCAAACCAAACGCGGGCCAAACTAGCTTATAATATGTAAAAAAAATTACCAAGCAATCGTCATTCAATCTACCCATTTGTCCCAACAATCACATTATTATCTTCAAAGACAATCTATACCGCATATACAACAATTACGCCCGTATATATTAGTAGGTAATAGGCAGAGATGTCATAATAGACGATTAAACGGTATGTTACACTTCTACAGCAACATATTAATACCTGTCTGTCTATCACCCTTATAGCTCGAGAGTAAACTGATTGGCTGCTATTATGCAAGCAAACTGTGGGTAAAATTAGCTGCCAAAAATCCCCCCATTAAAAAAATTGTACCACACAAACGTCGTCGTACAACCTACCCATTTGTCCTAACAATCACATTAATATCTTCAAAGACAATGTATACAGTATAGAGGACAATAATACGCCCGTATATTAGTCGGTAATAGGCAGAGATGTCGTAATTGAGTCCAACCAATCCGATATTGCCATTACATTATAGTGATTTACACGTTTATAATACTATTGGGTAGTGTTAGGCGTTGATTAGTTCCTTATTAGCACTGTGACAATGTGGTTACGATACTAATAATTTGGTTTGAAACGTGCCTATTGAATACCTCTTGCATAACAAAGTTGGTTATCATAAACAGTCATTTTTTTCAGGCATGTGATCCTTAGGGTGTTACTACACCAATCGACGTCGACCGATGCTGATATTGGTCGATTGGTGTGGTAGCTATGGCTGATCGACGGATACCGAGCGATAAACAATTGATCGACCATCGAGCGATGGTAACTGTTTGTGCCCACGTTTTTAGTGGTATCAGTATTATTCATTAGGTCCACAGTGGTGCAGGTGGGCTTGGGGCACTCCAACAAGTACGCTATAAACATCTTTTTTTCTAATCATAAGCATTTGTTTTAAACAAACAGTGAACTGTAGCATTTTGAACAAAGTCTAGAACATAATAAAACAAATTCGACTAGAAATTTGAATTAATTTGTGTAGGTTTTAGATGAATTAGAAAAGTTATTGAGTTAACTTTACTTATTAGATGGTATTTTATTAATAAATTCACATTTACTATTCTCAGAGGTACTACATTTAATGCGTATTTACTATTTATCTCTTAATTTTATTGATGGAAGTTTGTATTCAATTAAAATCACTACGAAACTCGCAGTCGTAAGAAGTTGGCTGAAGTATCGTCATAACGCTAATTTAATATTTTACTTATTATTTGTTTGCATAAGCTGTTTAAGTATATTCGTAAATTAGTTTATTCATTTGAGTATATTATATGAAAGTATTTGTCTAACTATTTGTCTCTGCATCACCCAAAGGTTGATTGGTAGAAAATGCCTAAGGTTATTAACGAACAAAATGAAACATACCTTTTATCATCTATAAATTACCTACTTTAGAAGTGGTATTAATATTTCTTAAGGATTAAATGATTGTCGTTACGAACCTTCATATTGTATAAAACATAATCTAAGCCGTACAATAGAACATAAATATGCTACATCACACTATAAAAAGCAAAAAATACCTAATATTTTAACTTTGGTAAAACTAATTACACAAAAACTCATATCCAACAATGACTAGAGAGTAATATTAAAAAAAATAGGTAACTATATACATTAGAAGTTCGGCATTCAATTGGAATTTTAAAATAATTTCGTTCATAAACTGCCCCTTAGGGAGTCTGACAACTCGGTTTCATTCTAACCCTTTGCTTTACCTACACGAATGCGACTTAATTAAAAATTCAGAACCCGTACTAATATGGCTTATGACAAAATTCAATAGGAGTATGAACAGTGTACCTTAGGGAGTTGTTGTACCACCACGTCGATACTACGTGGCTGATACTTGAGTGAATGAATGAATGAAAAGTGTAATAAAGAGACTGCTTTTTGAGTTAAAAGAATGAGTCATTATTTTGTAAATGGTAGTGATGTGTGGGTGATGTCTGAAAAAGGCACATTTTTTGTGTTCTTATGGAAGACCCTTGTTCGTAAAACCTAGCTACCTCCATTCCCACTTCTGCCGCCAAGCAGCTCTGCTGTGTTCTATTTTAAAAGGTGACGATGATATTACAGGGACTGTGATCTCCGATGATGTCTCAGCGGTGACGACACTCCTACTATATTTCTGTAATAGGGATGACTCCCGGATTAATAAAATATAATTATATTTAGTCCGTCAGTTATATTATCGAGAAATATTGGACACGTATTTTTTGCTTTTTCAAATCAATAAAAAAATACGAAGATAAAATGCATCAAAGATCAGGGGCCTAACCACCACCTCTTAAAGCAGTATTACTTCAATATTACTTCCAGTGGGAAAGAGACGGAGCTATACGTCCTGTACAGCTCCGTCTCTTTCCTACTGGAAGCAATATTAAAGTAATACTGCTGTAAGAGTTGGTGGTTTAGGCCCAGGAGTGGACTCGTCACGTCACGTGTAAGTAAAAAGTGTACGTACAAGTGACGTCATACGAGTTTTCAACGCACTGAATCGTTTTTATTTTTTGTTTAAGTACATGAAAAAAGAAAAATAATCTAATACTTTTTGGAAATCTATCTGACGGATTAATTACATTTTTTTAGTCATCTACCCTATTGCTGTAGTTTATAGGTAGTGGTGACCTGCAGTCAGGCGGATCAAATTTCTATTACTTACTTACTAGTTAGCTACTCTTCAAAACCTTAAAGATATTATACATTATTGGAAATGGTAAAAATTTTGTTCAGTAAAGTATTTTATTCTTCTAAAGTATTTATCGTTTGTCATTATTTCTCCCCATAAAAACATTCACAAAAAATATCTTAAGAAAGAAAATCACTTGGCACGAAGTTTCAAGTTCCGAAGTAGGTACTTGTTGGGTAATAAGCAGTGTTGTCGGACCACAGATAGCACAAAGGTCTTGGATTGGATTTTGAAATAGGATAAAAGTGTAATTACGTTATTCCGAGAAAAAATCTCATTTGCAGCCAAGGACTGGAATGGAGCACGAAAACGAAGATAGGCACATTGCTACAGTATCTAATAAGCACGAGAATTGGCGAACTGCGGGCGAACAATTTTACGGGTTTCGAAACGTTTTTTCTGATCGTTTACAGATTATTATTTACAAAAGTATTCCAATACATGCAGCACTAATCTTGATTTATTTATGAAAGCCACACAGACATGAATCATTAGCCCAAATACAACTTCAAATAGGTAATTTCCCTACCAAATAAAGGCAACGATATTTGCCTTTACATTTTAGTGGTAATTATTGTTTATTCTAAGGCCATAGATACACGTTTGTCTGAAAGGGCGAAGTCTGATACCATCTTTAGGGGTATTTTATGTCGATCGCTCGCCGAGGGGGAATCGATACCGACATGAATATTTGAACGCATTATGTGCCGTCCATACTTTTGTCGCGCCAGACCATCGGCTAATTGAAATAGTTTTGTTTATCAACGACCCCTCGTAATGATCGTGATTGAAATATTTTTAGAATACGCTGTCGTGACTTGAATATATGAGCAATTATATTTACATTCTTCATGTTCTAATCGAACTCTACTTTTTGTGTATTTTCAAGCCTTTTGGAAAATAAATCAAACTAATTTATACAAGAAAATAATAGCTGCCCCACTGTCCGTCCAAATAATATAGGTACATAGGTAGGTAGGTCCTAGATGGAAAAAAATACAACTGTCTTCCAAATAAAAAAAACGACTTCCAAAAAACACTACAAAGTACAAAATAACTTTAATTTCGGAAGTCGGTGTTTTTGGTCGCTTCTTCGTAATGTAACACCGACTTTTGAAAAGACACACAAAACAAAGTTATTTTGTACTTTGTAGTGTGTTTTTGGAAGTCGGTTTTTTTTGTAAAAAAGGTTTTTTACTTTTCACTTTTTAGTGGCACCCCCACATCTAACAACACCACTGAAAAAAGTCTGTCACAAGACGCAGAATACTCAATTTCGTATATAGATAATTTTTCCACATGTTTTTTCCAGCTATTTGGATTTAAAAACCAAACTATTGAACCGATCTTGATAAAATTTCAATGGAACCAATGAAAAAGTATATTCTTTTACATAATATAATAATTTTTCAAATCGGTTCATTAATGGCGAAAATATGAGGTAACAAACATAAAAAAATACACCCGAATTGAAAACCTCCTCCTTTTTTAAAGTCGGTTAAAAATTAAGAGCATTTCAAAATACTTGTAAAGTTGTGACCTTCTGGTGATGAAAGAGTCGATTAAAAAAAATATTGTGTACCCCGTGGCGTGGCGGAAAGCTTCTTCTTGACAGGTAACAAAGGGCTATTAAGTGCCTTATTGAAAGTGCCAAAAATGGCAGCAAAGCAGAGAAAAGGAACCCGGAAAATCAATCCTGATGGCGTAAGACGATTATCTTTTTTAAAGTGCAGTTATCTCATAATTCAATTGCAACAGAAACCAATTATTACGCCATCTGCATAAGACGTTAAAGTAATATTTCAGCCTACTTTTAATATTTTTTTAACTCATATTTCCAGGGTGCACAAACAAAAGAAGAGACTCGCGTCGTTTACGCACGAGGCAGTAAATTACGAAACAATTCGAATGGAAAATGAAATGCCTGCTTCCGAACCATTAAGCAATTTGAATTTAACACTCGTCCCTTCATTTTCCTATTACCGCAGAAATTGCGCGATTTACTCGCACAAGCCCTCAGAAGTGGTGTAACAACTGAACGCGAAACCTATTAAGTCCGTTACAAGTGTTACTTGCAGAAACATTACTTGCGCTATTTTTTTTTAGTTTCTGCCCGGAAAAACCTGTTTTTTACATTAAATTTTTGTATTTTCTTTCATAAATTAATACGAAACATAGAAATCTTAATTTCTACGTGTTTAAGAAACGCAAACACATTGAGCCCTGTATACAGGATGTTCCAGAAATGCGGGTCATATTTAAGGGTGATGTTGA
Source organism: Melanchra persicariae (assembly GCA_947386135.1). Classification (NCBI taxonomy): domain Eukaryota; kingdom Metazoa; phylum Arthropoda; class Insecta; order Lepidoptera; family Noctuidae; genus Melanchra; species Melanchra persicariae. The sequence goes on from OX376659.1 coordinate 9,583,158, forward strand.
GTAGCTGATATACATTAAGACAAAAATAGCAAAACAAAAAAAAAACCTTTAAAAAAAATTGGAATGACCACAAAAAACCGGCCAAGTGCGTGTCCACACAGTGTAGGGTTCCGTGGTTACACGTCCGTAAGCCACGACAAAAAACAGTAAATTTTACTATGACATTACAAACTTACAAATACTCTTAGTTTTACGTCGTTTTCTTACAAAACGAAACGAAATTTTTACCTAATCAGTTATATTTTACCTGCCAAGCGTGGCAATTATGGCCAACCCACTCATGTGGGGAAGGCCTATGTCTAACAGTGGACGTCTTTCGGCTGATATTATGATGATGATGTTACATTTTATAAGTTGATCGACTATTAGTCGTTAACTTGTAAAGCCTACTTAGTGATAGTGTTCCTTTTAAATTCGTTTTATTTATGTGTTTGCTACCACCACGATTTTTTTCACGTCTCCAAAAACAAACAGTTTAATAGGCAGAGGTAGAGGACACTTGACTGTAACAAAAATTAGTACCTACTTCAGGTTTAGACTTAAGATTCTTGTAGGTATGGAAAAATGGTTTTCGCACACCCTCAATATTTTAAAGCGAAATGGGTAGTTTAAAAATATCCAACAACACCCCACACCATGGGCCAACCACTTTTTCTTGTTTTGGTTGTCACTTTTTTTGTTTTACTGTTTTTTCTTAATTATATCTTCTACTCAGTAGCACCCTTAAATATGACCACACACTTCTAGAACAAGCTGTATTTATCTTGATTTTCACTCGAATCATCTACTTCCAAAATCGTTTAGCAAAATGGTTTGCGTCAAAGAGAAATGAAGTGATCGATGCGGAATAAATCAACAGTGAACAAATTAAATACGTGTGGAGAGCAATAGAGCTGTGGATGTGAGCCAATCCGACGCTTTTTATCGGAACTTCTTCGAGGAAATGAAAAAAAAAACGTGAATAGAAATCAACGATATAATGCGCGGAACCATTCTCGCTTGAATACGCTCAACGCAGATGTTACATTTCACTCTTTGATTCTATTTTCGCAAATCGTGAGGGTGCGAGCGTTTAATTTATTCATTCAGTCTTTTTTATTCATAAAATCGAAACAATTTCTAATAATCCAATCAATTTGAATGGATCAGTGTCAATCCATCTTTGTTAAAAGTTTGCAGTTTTTATTTTAATTGTTAAATAGTTTGAAACTTTTTAATCAATTTTGGTCCCAAAGCTTTTCATGAATAAGTATTTATTTCACGTTGTTATTACTTATGAATATTTCTAAAATTCCCATATAGGTTAGAATGAATATTATGTGACGCTACGTGAAGTACGTGCTTGGTAAGCAGTAGTGATAAAACGGCGCCAAGTGGAAGGCACTTATTGGAGTCGCGGTGCAGTCTAGTCGTATTAGTATTCCACGGCCCGACTAGAAGGGGTGGCGAGATCAACTTGCGTTTTTTAATCAAACACATCGCTATCCGTCAATGGGACGCGCCACTGACTAAAACAAAGCGATAAATTAAGGCAGGAAACGGGAGGCGAACGCTCGCCGCTCGTATTGAAAGATTTACTTCCTCTGTTTAATTGCAATAACGGCTAGGCACGTTGGTATCGTATTTTTCTTTTTACACTCCGCCTCTTATTGCCTTCGGGCCGTTAAATAAATTTATGACGCCCGACAAAGTTCAGCCCACCTCGGCAGCCTCACCGGCCTGAAATTAGGTGGAAATGTGAAACAGAAATAAAAAGCCGGTCTCAGGTGCGTTGTTCCCGGTGGCTGGCTAGTGGGATTAGCTCTTGACTCGCGGTTAAATGGCTCGCCCGCTCATAAAAGTTTCTTAACGCTCATAGTTTTGGGCTACCTTCCTGTTGACTAAAATTTCCCTCTCTAAAAAGTTCGCCGGCCGCTAGTTTCGTTTCGCATTACGTGAGCCTATCTGCTTTGGGATTTTATTATTGTGCCCGAGTTTAGTCGCGCTGGACACGAAACTTTGTTATTTACGCAGAGTAAGTGCGCACTCGCTACTTTACTACATATCGTAATACTAAAATTTTGCACGACATAAGAAAAATTGAAAAATTCAATTACATAGAATTATAATAAACAAAAAAGTAAAATTCGGAAACTCACATTAGCGCTCGGCTCCTTTAAAACCTCCGATGTAATCTGAAACAAGGAACAAACACGCCTAAATAACAATAAAATTGTAATAAAAACTTTGTGCACGCAACCGAAATTGTGGAAAATTGACCAAATTATTATTTACGGTTTGAAATTAAAACGAGGCATTATAGAAGATTACTTTTCCCCTCTTTAGAACCACTCACGATTGTACTGTGGCAAACGTGACTAACGTGTTGTCTTCCTATATTTGGGAACCCCCCAATTACTGAAATTTCTTTGTTTTACTACCTACACGATTTTCACCCTTGTTGCTTGTGTCTTAAGTTCAGATTCTATGAATATTTGGTTATCATTCTGATTTATTAAGTCCATAAAATATTCAAATGTTTTTGCTTGTCAAACCAAAATTTCCAAACAAAGATTAATAAACATAACATTTAAAGTTTATGCAGAAAATTCAAAACCGATGATCATTATTTTCAAAGCAGGTGTTTTCCGCTCAAAAACCACATCAAAAGATAAATTCTAACCGCTATCACTACGTACTACCTGTACCTGGTTTGTGGCCTCGACGAGAGCGATTACGGTAAAACTCGCCAGCTACCATTATCGAGCCCATATCAATATAAACAGATATAAAAGAGCAACTTCACTGTTCATTCCCGAGTCATGAAAAATAACCACGCAGTAAACAACGACCGATCGATTCAGGTATATCGCGGAACCTCAGAAACTATTACCGGAGCTTGACCGTAACTGCCAACTATTTCTTATAGAATTTATGGTAAAACGTATAATAATACCTATAACAAAGCCCACAAACCAGGTTTAAGTATAAGAATGAAGTTTACTTTTTGCTATAATCATCTAGTTATGAAAATTCTAAAACGTAATGTCCCGCGAACACGTATGGAGCAAAGCAAAGGAATTTTAAACACCACAAAAGTGGGGTAAATTGGCCATTTAACAACTTATAAAAATAATGTATTCTAACAGTGTTAGTGCACAAAATACCCCAACTTATCATAGCTGACGATGGATGGGGTAGCGTCGCGTCGCCGCAGAGTATCGTTGCCTGTTTTCCCCTGGTGCCTCGCATCCATGAACATCGTATCGGTAGGTACGTACATTACTTGGGGGATGACGAGTCAGGGGAAAAGCAGGTGAAATTCTATAGGTTATTAAATGTTGTTTGAGAGACTAATACTAAACAAAGGGGTTTTAGTAGAAAAGTATAAAATAATTTTTTTTTTTTTTTTTTTTTTTTTTTTTTTTTTTTTTTTTTTCGGTATGACCACTAGCAAGTTAACACGCAAGGGCTAGCAACTGCTCAACCGGACTAACCTGTGGTGGCCTCAAAAGAATTTAAGGCCCCCAGCCAAGGCAACAAATCTAGCTACAAGCTAAACTACTGACCGCTCGCTAAGGGCATTCCCTGTGGAATACGACCTCGGCTTAGCGGCGTCAGTTTGGGACAGCAAGGGACAATCAGGCTGGGTCGTTTTATTATTTAGGGGTTATTAAAGCTAAGGGCTCAGCGGCGCGGGCTGGCTCGTTTGCAAAAGTCGGGGAGGGTTTTGAATGGGGCGTCGCGACGGACCTCGGCGGCGAGGTCGGAATACGGAACGCGGTCTGTGTTTGTTTTTTCTAAGAGTGCTGGTTTCCCTACAGCTTTCCTGAATCGTTGTGATCTCGTCATCTGACTCGACGAGTGTATGCCGAGGACGGCGAATCTTGCTAATACGAGAGGGAGTGTATTGTGAGGCCTTTGAAATCAAAGGGTTGCTGTGTTTCTCAGCTGATTCAATAAAACGCTTTATAAGACGTTTCATGAATTGTTTTATTGTCGGGATTTTGAGGTCGACATGAAGTCGTTCATTCCTAATAAACCACGGGGCGCCCGTGGCTTTTCGGAGAAACCGGTTTTGGACTACTTGCATCCTGTGGATTTGCTTTGACTTTGAGTGTGCGAATGTGGCACACGCATAAGTCATAATCGGGCGAATGCACGTTGTGTAAATGCGCAGTTTACATTTAAGGGATAGCTTGCTGCGTGCATTCAGCATGGAGTGGAGTCTACCTAGAGCAAAAGCGGCGCGCGAACGTACCGTTTTTATGTGCTCAGCAAAAGTGAGTCTGTGGTCTAGTATCACACCTAGATATTTGGCTTGCTTTTCCCACGGGATCTGCTTACCAAACATGGTGATCGGACTCGGTGGTTTGGGAACGAGTCTAGCCCGCTGCTTGTAAAACAAGACCGCCTGGCTTTTCTCGGGATTAACTTCAAATCTCCAGAATTTAAACCAATCGCCTAGGTCGATGGCCGCCTTCTGGAGATTTTTGGCTATTGACGTTTCACTACTGCCTGAGCAATAGATGGCCGTGTCATCGGCAAAAAGAGCTAACTGCGTCTTGTCATTTCTGGGAATGTCGCTTGTGAACAGCGTGAAAAATAAGGGTGAGAGCACACCGCCTTGAGGGACGCCGGCTCGGATAGGGTGGGGGGAGGAAAGCGCACCTTCGATACGATACCGAAAGGTGCGATTCGACAAATAGTCTCGTATGATGAGCACGAGACGGTCAGGCACGCCGAGTTTGTATAGCTTATAAATTAAGCCATTGTGCCAGACTTTGTCGAAAGCTTTCGCTATATCAAAGAACACGGCTCCCGTTTTTAAACCGCGTTGAGTGCGGTCGCTGATATGCTCAACGATACGGTAAACCTGTTGGACACATGAGTGATTAGCTCGAAAGCCAAACTGTTCATTTGGGAGGAGGCCCTTGGCTTCGGCATAGTCCCTGAGTCGCTTATAAATAAGGCGCTCATAGATTTTACCTAAGACCTTGAGCAGACTGATGGGGCGATAGCTATTAGGGGAGGACTTTGGCTTTCCCGGTTTTGGAATACCGATAACGGTCGCCTCTTTCCACGATTGTGGGAACATGTTGTTGGACAGAGCGCCGTTGAAAATGGCAGTCATCAACATGATAAGGGAAGCTGGGAAAAAACGGAACACCTTGTTGGTGATACCGTCTGACCCAGGGGCTTTCCTGGGTTTGAGTTTCCCGATTATATCCTTCACCTCATCTGGAGTGATGGGGGGGAGGGGGTCTTCGGGGTCCTCAACGGGGGGGAGAGAAGTCCTACGTTCGACCTCAGCGTCCACCTTGGCGAGGTGAACTGGGTCTACCGGGTAGGAGCTAGGAGAGCACTGGGACTCTAGGCTGTCGGCCAGGCATTCTGCTTTCTCATCGTCTTCAAATGCGATGGTATTGTCAGGGCGAGTGAGGGGAGGCATAGTTGTAACTTCAGAGGCGCGTAACTTCCTCTGTAGTTCCCAGAAGGCCTGGTGATTGGGTTCGAGGTCGCCAAGCATCTTCTCCCAGCGACTGCTACGCAGTTCAGCGATGGCGCGACTTACTTTACGCTGTAAGTAGCGCATGTGAACTTTGTTACTGTGGCAGGGAAAAGATGAGTAGGCACGGACCGCCGCGTTCTTCTCCGTCAGCAGAGCACGCACCTCGTCCGGGAGTTTCCAGCGATGATCGCTCATCGCCGGGACCTCCTTGGAGCATTCGCTCAGGACGGATCGCACATGTTCCGTGAAGGAGTCGACCGCAGCCGTCGTGTCGGCGGCAGACTCGATGAGATCTGGGATCTTATCCAAGTGAGGTGACGTGGTGATTTTCAGCTTTTCGCTTACTTTTCTCCAGTCAGTGATCACTCGGGAAGGAGGGGGTTGAGTGGGGTCCATGGATCCCGATCTGGGGGCAAGCTCCAGAATAACGGGCCTGTGGTCCGAGTTTAACTCGTCAATTGTCTCCACAGAATGCAGCCTTAGGCTAACATTCTTTAAGAGGGCAATGTCGAGCACATCAGGACGAAAGTTGGGGTCATGAGGGTAGTGAGTGGGATGCATCGGAGCGATGACATCAAAGTTGAGGGGGCCGGAGAGTTCGAAAACGACTCTCCCCCTGGGGTTGGCCGTGAGGCTATTCCACGAGGGGTGTTTGGCATTGAGGTCACCCGCCAGAATGACGGAATCACTCAAACCGAGAAGTTTAGTGAGGTCATCTTTTATCTCCGAGGTGTTAGCCGCCGTGTTGCTGGCGCTAGGAGGAGGGATGTAAGAGGAGATGACCGTGATGGGCTGATGGCCTGTCATACCTAGCCGACAGACAGAGACCTCTACTTGTGCAAGAGTGGGAGGATCCACAGGGATGCAGTAGAGTGAATTTTTATAATAGATAAGGGTACCTCCCCTGTGACATCGGGTCCTATCGTTGCGAACTAAACGGTAGTTTGCAATTTTAGGGTCTCGATGTTGGGGCTTGAGAAAGGTCTCTTGGACCAGAAGTACATCAATTTGATGATCGCGGAGGAATGTGGCGATTTCGTCACGCTGGCTCAGAAGGCCATTGGCATTGAAGAGCCCTATCCGGAGGGCCTTCGGTTTGAGCCTACGGTTAGTGGACTTATCCATTAACTATGGAGTTGAATTTGTAAATATAGTGATTTACATCACTGAAGTTCTTATAGATTGAGGCATGGTTGCCTCCGCTGGATTTGAGTGCCGCGCTTAAGGCGAGGGCCCTATCAGAATAAAAGGCCAGGAAAGTGATGAGAGACAGATTCTCATCAACATTTTCGACTGTCTCGACTAAGGGAGCTGGGACAGCTGCGGGAGTAGCCTTTGGTGGGGGAGGAGAGGGTGGTGATAGGCGTGCGGGGGGCCTCGTCTTTGCGAGAGCCGCGCGAGAAGCCGTTGGCGGGGAGAATGGGGGGATGGCTACATCCATAAGGGCGGGGATGGCCTTAGAAGGTGAGGCGTTAGGGGAGGCCTGAGGGGCCTGTGAAGCCTGAGGGGTAGTGGTCCTCAAGGCCGGGAAGTGGGCCTTGTGGTTTGCTGCCCTCCAGGGATTAGGGCGCTGATGGCTTTGAGCCATTGGGGTGTTGGTGGCTTGGGTGGGGCGTTCCCTAAACTGGCGGACGTTACCGCGCTTTGCCAGTGAGGGAGAAGAAGATTTTGGTGCCCTGGGGCAGCCCCGGTAATTTGCCGGGTGCCCGGTCTCACCACACAGCACGCAGCTGGGAGGCTCGACACATTGGGATCGGTCCTTAGGGCGTGTGCAGTCAGCGGTGCCGTGGTCACCCAGGCACTTGACGCATCTTGGCTTAGCGTAGCAATTACGCTGAGTGTGGCCGTAGAGTTGGCAGCGATGACACTGCCCAACTATGCCACTCCTATTTGGGTTCTCGGTTTTAATGCCCGAGAGCCTACAGACTTGGCTGAGTTTGAAAATGGGGTGATACCCCTCAACTGGGTCGCAAACGACCAGGATCATGTCGTAGGGTTTACCCCCACGACGGTGCATTCGGTGGACCTCAGCCACCGGAATTTTTTGCGACTTAAGGTCGCTGAGAATATCCTGGATGGATATTTCGTGTGGGACATTACGTACGACCACACGTACTTGTTTTTCCTCCTCGAAAGAGTAGGAATGGAACGGAATGTTCCTTTCCCGGAGGAGTTTATGTAGGCCTCTGTAATCAGTGGCCGTGGGGACTGTTACTTTTATGCCCAGGTTGACAGTCTGGGCACGAGTGAATTTTATGTGGCGTGCATCGCACGCCGCAGAGATTTCGGTCCACATGGTTTTTTCGTGGACGAAGAATGGGGGTGGGGATTTCATCTTAGGGGGGGCGATGGGTGCCGGGGTGGCAATGGCCATGGGGCTGTGGGAGCGGCTTCGTTGCTGGGAGGTACCAGCGCGTGAAGCGGGGCGAGAGGGGGCTGGGGAGGGGAGAGGGGAAGATTGGCCTGAGGGGGCCTTTTGGGTCGGCTTCTTCGCCTTGGGTGCTGACTGGGCAGCATTTGACCTCTTCTTCCTCTTGCCCTGGACAACTATGAAGCTGTCCGAGGAGCTCGAGGAGTGGTGTCCATCCGAGTCTGACTCGGAGCCAGACTCATACTCCATTGTGTTGGAGGGGACGGGGGCGGGGGCGGGGGCGCTCAGCTCGGGAGTGAGCTGGCTGTCCAAGGCATCGCTGAATTGGGCGATGTCAGACATTGATGGGGCAGGGGTGGGGGGGGGAGGGGGGCACCGAACGGGTGCGGGGGAAGAACTACGACTGAGCGTCGTGGGGGGGGGGGGGCACTTTTGTGGTGGCGGGGGGGGGAATGGTTTTGCAGGTGCCAACACTATAGAGGGGGGGGGGGTTGACACCCTAGGTGGAGATGACGGGACAGTGGTCATCTCACCCTGGATACGTTCGAGGATAGCGTTGAACAACGCTACGTCGGGGTCGTCTTTGTACTTAGCACAAAGGGCGGCGCACAGTGCCATAAGGGCATCTGCTACGCCGGGAGAGGGGAGAGAGTGGTCGGGGATCGGGGCACTATTTACCATTATGGTGGCCACCGATGGGGAAGGAGTAGGTATGGCGCTCGAGGCGTCCATCCTGAGAGGGGGGGGGGGGGAGCTAAGCTCCTGTCCCTAAAGACAGTTCCCCAAAAACAGCCCTTCCCTTGAGCGTTTCCTAGTGCTCTAGCCGGGGAGAAGAAAGCCCAAACAAACTCTCCGGCAGCACAACTGTCTTCGGCCTGAAGGGCCACTAAACCTAACTCCCCGGGTGGGAGCTCCCGGGGATGAGTACCCTCCCTGCCGGGTTCGGTCAGGGAGGTGAGTGCCTAGGGTGAGCCCTAAGCTTGTATACCCACTGCCGATCTTAATGTGCAGTGGGGCCCTATGGGTCTTTCGACCAAGCTGGTGACGTAGGGGTAGACACACCCAGCCGTCACCAGGTGCACCCTGGAAGGAAACGGGATTAGAATTTAGGGCGCGACTAGGAGATCCCCCAAGGCCGCGCACCTAAACCCTTCCGACTTTACCAAGCCCTGAAGGGGCTTGGTAGGTGTGTCGGGTCCACACCACTTGGCTTAGTTGGCACCGTAAGGTATCCACCAAGTACCACAAACAGTGGATTTTACCTGAAGGGCAAATCTCTATCGGTAGCAAGCGAATAAATTCACTTGCAACCGAAACGAGTCACCTCGTAGCACGCTATGAGACTGCGTAGCAGATCTCGTAGCACTGCTACGAAGTGGGCGGAGCTACGTAGCACGCGTAGGCGAGCTAACGTACCTACGCTGTGTGATGACGCGGAGCTCGCAGCTGGTGCGCGTAGCGGTCGGCGGTGTCGCGCGCTACGGGGGCGTAGCGCCGGGGGTCTGCTGCTACGGTCGTAGCGGAGAGCTGCGTGGAGGTGGGATGCGTGCGACTCGAACGGGCGCTCGAGGCGGAATGAGTATAAAATAATGTAATTTGTTGTGGTTTTATAATGAACCTCAACAAATTCTGCAATACTATTTTCATGTCATAAATATGGGTTATAACATCACTAATTTAAATAAGAGCCTTATTAAGGCATTTTAAAACTGAAAAACCGAAATTACCAACGCTTCATATTCATACATATAGCTTTTTACAACCCTATTTTTTGCCATTCCACAGGGAATTTTAAGCTAAAAGTCTTCCTCCTAGCTGTCACATACCAAACATAATACGTCAAAAAAACGCCAGCACGTACCAACCTTCGGTCGTCGAATTTCGTTGCAAAATTACCTAATTCGTCGCCGGCTAGGGTTGAAATTAACATTTTGTTGTGGCATTTTATTCTCGTGTATAAAGTTGGAGTGTTCGGACGTCCGGAACTTTTGCTAATGTCGGAATAATGTTGGCGGGTACAGTCGGCCCTTGGTAATGGAACGGCAAAGTTTTTATTTATATTGTATTGTACTTTGGTTTATATGGTACGCTACTAGTATAGTGGCAGCTCTATTAAAGTTTCCCTCGGGAGTCATCAGCGTTGAAGGAATTAATGTGCACGGGGTTCGTTTGGAAATGTATTGACCCTTTCGGACATTGAATGTGTACTAGTTTGTCGGTGCCCATTGTTTTTGGACAACGGATTGAACTATTTTTCTAGCCTATTTTGTCCCACTGCTGAGCAAATGCCTTCTTCTCTCTTTTCCTTACAACTCTGTCCTTTGCTAGTATGGATCATTCTTTTCGGTAGGATAGATTAAACTAAATTATTGTAAAACGTATGAACAGTTTTACATATGTACGCTTATAACTAAAACAGACATAACTTTTCGTACAAACTGATAAACTACACGTAGATCCCAACAATAAACAAACGAAAATCACAAATAAAATTACGAACATTTCTCTCTGAAACATATAACAGAATAACATAATATAACCTATTTACAGCTCTGTTATGTGATTTCACAAACTGGTTTTATCTGAAGAGATGGCAGATATGAGAATATAGCAAGAATCCTGAACATTCGTTAAGTGAGTTGTCCCGTGTCGGCGTCGTGGCGTGGACGTGGCCAAACAAAATGTAATTTTCCCCCGAAGCGCCCTCTTACGTGACCCGAGAAAGATATAACGGTTTTATTAAATTATTTCTGCTTTTATAAGTAACTGTTACGGACGTTTAGAAAAAAAAAACGACTCAAAAGGCTAAAGAGATTATGCGACGGCTAACAATTTACCTAATGTTGGCAACACCTGGTGTGGTCCGAGATTTTAAAAGCACTTTATGTGGAGTTCACAGTGTAAATTAATTTGTTTAAGGGCACGTCGGGTATTTAATGAAGATAATTCCGGCTAATATCGCTATCACATACTCCTTTATGATAACGTGTTTTAAGGCCTTTTGTGGCTATGAATAGAATTTATTTCCTACGTTGAGTTTTTTACGTTTTAATGGAACCCTTTTTTTTTTGTTTTAATTGAAACCTTTTTCAGGTGGGGTTTAAGGCTTTTGTTATTTGTGAGTACTGCGTTTTTCTTATTTGTAAGTACAAATTAAAGCTCTCACACCTCACAGGTGTTCTAAAATTTATTGCAATATTTTTTTGACCAAATAAACCAAAATCAATATTACACAACGTGTAACAGAATAAACGCAATACCTCTTCAGGGGTCATTGTACTCATCATTATAAACCACTTTTACTATGGAACCAGCACTGAAATCGCGAAAAAAGAATCGACAGCCCCACAAATTTATGTGCGCATAACTCGACGAAATGTACTGAACAGCTGATTTTTTGCTGTAACACGTTGTAGAAAACTCTTCCGTTACTGAGTGACTGACTGACAACGCACAGCCGAAACTACTGGTCGTAATAGGATTTCCCGAAACTCTTACGAGAACGGTATACAACGGGATATGCGTATACGAAGTCGCGGGCAAAAGCTAGTTATAAAACTTCAATTTTTTACAAAACAAAGTCACAAATAAAGCTGAGACACTTATCCGCAACACATGGCACATGGCGATAAAATACCCACTTATCAATTATTTTCCTCATTCTTCTCCATTCTAAGTCCTTTCACAACAGCACAATACGGAGACAGCAGGTGTGTGGGCTTAGGCTCAAATCTTCCCAGATCGGCACTCCACGGAAACACACGAACTCCTTATCAAACTTCCGACGTTATGAAATAAACGTCCGATTTTATTTATGCCCGGAAGAGGGCGCGATGCGAGATTCCGCATCCGATTGTGACACCCCAATGTAACAGATATTTGGCGCAAAACTGCGCAAAAGTGAGCTAAATTATCATTTGGCCGCGATTTGTTTTACTCATGCCCCATTGCGCGCACCTCGTTCGCTCGCTTTGATTAAATTAAGAGCTTTTGTACATCGCTGTTAGAGTTCCACAACTTTGAGCAGCGTTTTTGGTAATATAACACAGTGTGGCTAACGTCAAACAATGGGAATTGAAACTCGATTGAACATTCCGGTGAAAATAAAATTAAGGCTTGTTTTTGTGTGTATCGATTACAGTCAATGCGTAATCGTATCACCATTTTTATAAATTAAAATAGTAAAAACAAAAATCGAATGATAAAAAAATCCTGTTGTTCATATCATTTTAATGATGCCCAATGATCAATTTGTTTTTTACACTTTTTGTATATAATTTTTAATGAAATTGAATGAATCAGAAATTACATTTTGGTTTTACCAGTCTACATTTGTATGGACTTTTTACAACTACAATTGTACAATAAACAGGCATTTTATTTGTACCTCTTTATATAAAACATGAAATACAAAAATGTACTAACAAGCAAAAACACGACGTACTCGAAACTTTAATTTAACATGAACTTGAAATGAACAACACTTACTTTCAAGAACATAAGAACAACAAACAATAACCTAACAACACGACAATTACCTTTATTACCCGCTTTACGATCAGTTAATGTACAAAATACAAGACTGTACTAAATAATTTTCTGGACTTACAAAAGATATATAACTTAAGTAAGCGAAAGAACTTCGAGTTCTACTTTAAGTCGAAAAGGCTTTGCAGTTAGCAAGTCGGCAAATAACTTAATCCCTGTAACTTGTTCATTATCTTCTTAATTATTAGATTCAAGCAAGGTTTTAGTTATTTGTTGTTTTAATAAAGTTATAGTTTTTGAATAGGTACTGATATTATAACGACTCGCTTATTAATTTATACCTTAATTTTGTCACGATATCATCAAAACTGTTTTTATTCATTCAATCACCGTTTAGCAATCGTAACAAGAAAAACTATAAAGTGTTAAGTGATCGATCATCATCAGCAAACTGTAATTTCATTTTAACATCTGATTCTAAGCTTAAAGAGTTAAATTGAACTTACAAAAAATTGCCAAAAAAAAAATTGGTCATCGCCCCATATTTTTAACAAGAAAGAAACTTGTGTCAGCGAGTTGTAAATGCGCCATTTTTTTACATAAAAGATACTTGTATCAGCGAGTCCGTTTATAGCGAGTATCGTTGTAATCATTCCTACGGATTAACTAAGAATTAATTAAATTCGTTCCTTTTAATCTATGACGTAATTTTCATCAACGCAATTTGCCGACAAACCTGGGCTCGTCCATAAATGCTTGGGATCTCTTTAAACGGTTGTGTCTTGGTCCGTAGCTCTTCCTACAACGAGCCCGCTCCTACAATCAGAGCTTATGCATAAATTTGAATTTTCAATTAAGGATACTTTGAAGAAAATTTTATTAGACATAAAGTGAAACCTTTGGTCTCTGGCGAAATACGTATTATAGAACAAAGCCTGCATAGAGATTCACAAACAATGTTTTTTCCAATTTCCTTAAAAAGTAAGTTGATGCGATATTTCCTTAAGAATACAGTTATTGTTTCTAAGAATTTGACGAAAAAAATACCGTGTTTATATACGCGTCTTCTTGCAAAAAGCCATTAAATCCCATTTCCGGAGCAGCATAAATTTATAAAAAATTCATACACAATATCTGTGCCAAATGTTTAGTATATCCGCTGCATCAGGAAGATTTTACTTCCTATCTGTATTTGTACATTTGTGAAAAAGCTTTTGAAAGTCCATTCCACTCCTTTCACTGTGCAGTCCAGGGCTGCACCCTAAAACGACTGAAAGGCGTTCGCGAGATATCTTAAATGAGTTTCGTTATCTTTAGAGAAAGAAAATGGGATTAATAGTTAACAGAGTCCCGAAGGCGCTAAACATTCACTTGAACGTTTTATAGTGCCCATAGCTTTGTACTACAAGAACTTTGTATTTTCTCTCGTCCATGTTTATTTAGCAATCAATTGTAAAAGTTTTAATTCACTTTTCAATTAACATTGTTTTTCATTATTCAGTTTGTTTGACATCCCTGTATTTACATAATTACGATCTGTAATGCTGGTGGCAGTAATGAAATCATGGAAATAATTACGTTCATTTTAAATAAATATGTTGTCAACTGCATGGAATTGTCATCCTTTGCCAGGCGGGCAGTTTAAAAGCAGCAAACGTATTGTGGTTGCAATAATAGTGATGTGAAATTCAACATTCATGACTCTGAGCGGTCAACGGTGGCGAACGACAAGTCCGACCATCGAGGCTTTATGCAAAAGGACCTAAGTCTATAAAGCGACCATAAAGGGTCCGCGTACAAAGAATGCAAAGTGAGCTTCGCCGTAAACTGAGCTAACCTCTCCGCGGTGTCCTTTACGATAGATTTATATTCATGACACTATCTCCAACGCGTAAAATTTCGGGCAATGGCGATCCAGAAGCAGGCATATGTAATTTTGTTTGAATAAGTAAAGAGGGGTAAGGAACTAAGGACAAAGGCTATTTGATCTTTTCTGTCTCCGCTCGAATACGAATAAATAAAATCGCCTGCGGACTGGTTTATGTGATATTTCATAAATGGATTTTGAAGGATAGTGTGTTATGGGATTATTGATTCCCCCTAGACAGCGACTACGTCTGAAGTACGTTGGTACATTATCTCGGCGGTCTCAGGAGATAACCTAATATATCTTGTATCCGGATAAGTTCACCTACATGGGCATATTTTACTTCCAACTAAACTTATGGGTATACAATATCAAGAGACCTTTAGGAACTTTCGCTATTAAGTATTGTTGACATCATTTAAGTTTGAAACAAGATAAACGGTTGTTTATAAAACTTTATCTGATAATATTCCTATTTAACCTCGTTTTGTTTTTTCAGTTTGACAAAGAGCCAAAATTTTGTTGTTTTTAACTTTTTAATCCCGCAACAACAACAATTACAATCTGTCATTCACAGACATTTTCAAAAAGCTATTCCGTCCACTTTTACGAGTAGTTAGCGTAGTCGGTTTATACTCGAAGCGCATTCGACCTCCTAAACCAACAAGCAGTTAATCATTCAACGTCGGCGACTACATAACGTTTTATTGCTCAGACGTCTGTGAAAAAAGGAAAACAATACGAAACGACGTAAACGTTGAGACTGGATTTAATTCGGACAGTGTTTTCATAAATATTTATACCTATGCCAGGCTGAAAATATGTTTAAGAATCTACAATAGCTTCCCGCTCCGGGCGTCGTGTGACAGCTACTCCGAAACATACGGAGCTCCGGAAATAAAAAAAATATACGTACACACGGAGCACTTAAAATAAAACCTTACAACGAACTGTAAGCAGCGGTTTATCCTGATGTAATATTTTCCCATTTCGTGCTTCAGCTTTGTACTCGCTGTTTGCAGGCAGATATGTTTAAGTGTGTTTACTTTCATCTCTTGGATTATTTAGGCTCTTCTTGACTACAAAGGAGTATAAAGACTAAGTATTTCTAACAACAACGTTTAAAGGAGTTATCGTACTATTTGTCATGTTTAATTCTAACATTTTATAACACAAAAATATTGAAGGGGAGTGGCAGTAAAGTGAGCAAGCCATAAAACAGATTTAATTAGAGATGCAACGCTAATCTCCATTCCCGTCGACCCGGCGAGGAGACGGAAAATTTTATGGCAACAAAAAATGTTAATTCGTGTCGCAGATAATAAAATTTTACTGTTGATGGAGAACTGGGATGAAATTAGATACTTCAGCAAACATACCTACGTTACTGCTACATATTTAAGAGGTCTATTAGCGGCTTCTTTCAAAATTTAAATGAGAAAACTCGGTATGAAAAGTCGTAAAAACAGCTATAGAAAGAGTTTCGTTTTTTTTCTTTTGTAATCTGATGTAATCTGTTGGGTTAATGAATTTTCTTTCAGTTTATGTACATGGTTTTAATACTTAGATTACTTTTATTACCAGCTTTTATTATCAGAGACTTTACATCGATTTATGTGGGTACCGAATTATACTATGTCTGTCGAGCACTTTACGAAAGTCAAATTCAAGTTTTGCCCTACATCGATGAAAACATAATTGAAGAATTAAATTATCCATTCTCTAAGCGCAGTTCCGCTGAAACTGTAAATTACTAAATCATAATATTTAATTATGTGCGATTCAATTAGTTATCGTTTAGCATTATCCTATTAACCGCTGCATTAAATTTTGTTATTCACAACAACAGCGTAAATGAGAGCCGACCACAATTTGCGCGGTGCAAATGAAAATCTTCGCCAAATTGGTTAACCATTAATTTGGAAAACATTATTCTAGAACGACACGAATTTTGAAATTCGGATTCTGTATACCGGTATTAGTTTCACGTTTAATTTACACCGAAATAAACCATTCCAAAACTACATTTAACAGTAATAAAGCTTAAAGTTGCTTAAACTAAAAGACAATTATTTAAACAAATAGATAAACCAGAGTAAAGTGAGTCATAAAACAGTTTTTCGACAAATAAAGAATCCGACTTTAATACTAAAATTTACGATCTCCGTTTTCACCTGAAACTAGTCGTTAAATTCGGCATTTAACTGCAGGTTTATGTTTGCAATTTTGACAAAAGACAATAAAATTTAACCTTAGGTACCGAATGTCAAATGGTCTAGAAAATCTGTAAACCTTTTAACTGGTACAATTAGTATTTTTATTTAATTTTCAGCTGCCACGTTGAAATTCATATGTTTTCCTACTGCCCTACTAATATTATGAATGCGAAAGTAACTCTGTCTCTCTGTCTGTTACGCTAAAACGGCTGAACGGATAAAATTTGGCAGATATATAGCTTTTTTTATAGGAGCGGGAAGGAGTGCCAGACTCTTACTGACTAAAACCCATCCGTGCTCCTCCTGGTGCCCTTTGCGTTCCAGAGTCGCGGTAACTCTTTCAAACAAAATCCGCAACCAGATATTATAGTCTTTTTTACGCGATAATCGACATCAACGCGGGCGTAGTTGCGGGCAAAAGCTAGTACAGGTTATAAAAAATATAAGAAAAAGAATATAACATTTTAATTTTTTTTAGCGTGAAAGTGTCACAAGGTCCACATCCATCCAGTCATCCTTACAAACTATAACATTTATAATAGTCGTAGGATAGGGATAGGATGTTTGTTCAAATGATAAAATTCTCTTTTTCTAACATGACTTATGAGAGTAGGTACCAAATTTTATATTTTAGGCACATCAATAAAGCATCCTAATAACCAAAACCTCTTGAACATAATTAAAACACGTCCGTACATAAGGCTTCCTCTGAATATCAATTCACGAACAAATTCCATTATTAATTATAATTCTAACACTAAATACGTAACGCCTTAATGAACACGAAGTCTAAATAACATTGAGGCATCCTTTGTATTAATATAAGCGACTGGCAACATAACAGTATGCGTATTTCGTACATTCCCTTCATTATACATGGTGTGTAAATGTTGAAGCTATAATTAGAGTAAAAGCGTGGCGACGCAGTGTGGGGCAGGCACCTCAAAGAACACTTACAATAGGTAATGTACTTAACGTGGTAGTGCCTAGTATCGTCATTACTTTGAACCGTCATAGAGAATAGGGTTGCCATAGAGTCGCTAATTGTGTTTTCGTTTAGAAATTTTGCTTGTGTAAGAGAGTTTTGGGCTTATTATGTAGGGGTTTTTGTGTGGTATCGTACTTGGAATTGTATTTTTTTTTTACAAATCACTGGTATTTTTCTGGTTTAAAGGAATTTTATAGGTACTGGAATGCGTTTCATATTGAAAACAAAATAAGTTTCAAACATACTTTTTGAAACCAGTTTTTTTTTATTTGTTTACTAAAATCCAAGACTAAAAAATACTACCCACTCAAAAAAAAATCTCGACCTTAAATCTGTAGGTAATCCAAAATTCTCAACATCAATATCGTCTCTACGCATCGAAGCGGGAGCGCCCCTGGCAAGATAAAGTACATTTAGATAAATGGAAGAGAGGCACAACCTTCAGCCGGGCGGGCACTCGGGCTAAACGACAGTCTTAATTTTGCCAAAGTAATAATTAAGAGTGAAGGCTCGTGGGGGCCAACAAACTCTTGCCGAGAAAACTGGCGCTAAATTTTTAAACAAGCCTTAAGTACAAAGTCCGATACGTTCAAAGTTAATTATATTAATAAATAAAATGTTAACGACGTTAGAAGGCGTAGTTTTAGCAGGTTTGGTGTTTTACTGTTTCTACTTTGGAGTTAGAACGGTAATGCACATTTTATGCTTTGTCCGGAAGATAATGGTGGAAAAACGTGCCAGGTTAGATTTTGTAAATCAATGAATCCAAAATAAAAACTCCCTTTGAAATGAAAACTTTTCTCTCTTAGAGAGAAAAAGAAGTTAAAATAACTTTTCTTTAAGAGGAAAGATTTAAGTATCGAACAGTTTATTCTGTTTAACAAATAACTGAATAATTAAAACTATTGAGAACTGAAAAATGTTAAAGATAAATAAAAAGGTATAGGGAACTGAAAATGTCCACGTATAATAAAAAAAAAACTGAATAAACTTGGAAACAAAATAATGAATTGAATAAAAATATCGGTAAAGGCTTACTCCATTGTTTAAATATAAAATGGTTTTTCTGTAGCATTCTGCAATTGAAAGTTTATGCTATTGATGATTTTATTTTTAAAAGTATTCAGTTAATTATTTTTATTTGCTCTTTTGATCATGAAAAAGTTATTAACAAGCCATACTATTGATTTCAATTTTAATCACATTCTTTATTATTATAATCATCTTGCTTTGGTATTATTTATTCAGAATAATTAATTATATTTACAAAAACATACTTAGCCCATAGTTTTCCCACACTGCTGTGGCCTGGAAGAGGAAGAAAATGGCTTTTCTTCTTTTCGAGTCGATAGCTAACTCCTTATATTACGAGTATATTATTTGGGCCCAGAAAGTGGCTATGTTGATTGCAACATCGGTGGCATTCATTAAATTCCCCAAAGAACAAGTATCTGGGCACTTGGGGCACGCCAACGTTAGGCTCATGTTCTGAACAGTGCACCGCAGTGCCCGCACTCACATTGGGTATCCGACGAGTCTATTAATCGTGTCTGCAGCGGCCTACTTGAGTGCGCAACCGATTGAGTGTTTTCCGTAAAGGCCACTGTAGAACACGTCCAGGTGGCAGATGGTCTTGGGGTTTCAAGTAGTCGGGTGGTTAGTCTTGGATAGCCTCTGAAAAAAAGCATTGAAGAAAACTCTTGCGGCTCTTACACCTACCGGGGGCTGCTGTGTGTCCGTAGAGGAGGTGGGATCGGATTCTTGATGTTTTTTTCAAGCGCGCTTGCGACATCCCTGGGCTACGTATCACTGGTGGTAGATAATGATTTATGTGCCACCACTACGTGGACCTAGTACGGGTTGTGAATTTCATGATAATGTGTTTGATTTTTTGTTTTTCGGGCAAAACATAGGTACCGGTTTTCTAACATTGGCACTACGATTTCCTTCTACTCTCGAATACTTAAGTAGAAATACTTTAACGAAATCCAAGAAATTGTTCAAATATGCATAAACCATGTTTAACTCCCTCATTATTCAGCATCCTGTCTATGCCTATATAAAAGTAGCAAAATTAAATAGAAGTTGAGGGACAGTCCTTCACTCCAGGTGAAATAAATTGGTCCACGGTCCCATCTAACTTAATAACTAATTCATTGCAGAACCAAACTTTTGCGAAACAACTGTTCCCTGTTAAAATATTTCCATCTACTCCCACGCTTGTTATGGTACCTCTATTTATGGACCTAGTTGTAAAATATTTAATTTTGAATTTAGCGTTTTAGTCTAGCTTAGGCTTGTAATTTTGCAGGATTACTCTTATTTTGTTTAGGCAATTACCTTCATTGTTTACTGCGGTTTTATTAGGGTTTTACTGCTGTGAGGTGCTGAACTAAAAATAAAATTTTCGCCTCTTCTATACCTGTAGTGTCAAGTCAGAGTTTAGGAGGGAACCGAGGATATCTGTTTAACTTAGTGTTTCTTTTCAATCACATACCAGTTTGATTTTGGGTCAAAAATAGAATATTTTTGCTAAGCACTAAAAAGAGCAAAATTGTATGATTGAAATACAAAAAACATGTTGATATAAAAAGCATATTGTATTAATAAATAACTAAGATTCGAATAATAAAAACACAAGACAACATAATTTCTTAGTCGAACGATTCAACCGACAGAAGTTAATATTATTAGCCCCCGGTATCACAACTTGAATAAAACGGTTAATTTCTTAGTTATTTTTTGCTTCAAGTCCATTCTAATTAAGTTAGTGATTATAGATACGGGACTAAGGGGGATAGGAGAAATGCAAAAACTCCGCGACTTGGAACATAATCATTTTACTTTACACTTGAACTAACTCGCTCCGTGCTTGTTGAATTTCAAAAGGGGTTCTATTAATTCTCTAATGAGTTCAGGTAAGATTTAATTTGAAGAAATTAATTATATATTTTGTTTAGAATTTATATGACAAAGTTTAGATATTTTTCACGTATTTTGATTGGGTGAATTCTAATGCTTTGAAATCATTTTTAATTAAAATTGATGGGCTTTCGTTTGACTACTGTCTCATTTCTAGGCACCAGCAAATGCGATTATCGAAATGCTAAAATATAAGAGACTGATCACATGACATTTCAATACCGTTTAACATTGACGTTTTGACAATCACCTTCACAACGCTACCACTGACAGCTTGTCACTTGTCTAGCGCTTCTGATCACACTTGACATAAAGACTTTTTGGTTAGGTATAGCTGTCATCATCTGCCTAACCTTTTTCCCAACTATATATTGGGGTCGGCTACCAGTCAAACCGGATTCAGCTGAATACCAGAATTTTTCGTGGAGCGGCTGCCTACCAGACCTCCACAACCCATTAACTGGGTAACACGGTACTTCTTGGCATTGGATTTTTGGGCTTCTGACAATCCGTAACGACTGCCAAAGATCTCCAAATGACAGCCGGGACCAACGGCTTAACGACCGAGGCACGGAGGAGTCTCGTTTTGTTAATATGGTCACCCATCCACAGACCAACCTCGGCAAGCGTTGCTTAAGTTTATAGTTGTCACTATTACTTTAATTTCCTCAAAATGCTCACGAAACAGTGTTGTAAGGCAATGGAAACGCTAAACTACTCGCGCCACCACAAATGCGCTTTATATCAATTACCGAGGCAACTTTTGTGTTGCGGTCGGCCCTAATGTGTTTGGTCCTAAGAGACCCTGGATACTTCAAATATATATAGGCAGGTACAAGGCTATAGGTAGGTACAAGGATGTTGCTCAAAATGATTGTATGTAGTTTACTGTATTTCTTTCAGTCTTATTTTATTTATCTTTTATATTTTTGCAGCAAACATATTTTATTTATTTATGTACACACAATAACCTTAAAAATTCATGGACACACAAATAAAAATCAGTACAATTGAATAGAATCTCTGTAGATGTCTTCAATTATTCATCATCATCATTTACAGCCCGACTTCGCCCATTGCCAAGCATAGGTCTCTCTTTTCTAGTACACATCCCCACGTTTCCGTACTAGCCTCATCCAGGTTCTACCCGCGATGGCAACAATATCGTCTGCCCACCTTTATTTAGAAGGCAAGTAGAATTTCCTTCTCAGTTTTTCATGTCATTCGTCCCACAATAGTGTGAGGTTTTGTCCGGCCAAGGGTTAGAAAATGTTCCTTTAGGTTATGATGGACGATTGAATCCTAGGACTAGGAGTCAATCGTCCGTTTGGCAAAAAAGGTTCCTGCGGTCAATCATCACAAGCTGTTAAACCAGTTACGTCCACACGAATAGTCAACAAAAGATGCCATAATCAACCTGCTTCACACAAATCAACACTGATTGCATCGAGACGAAATTAATAACGAATAAAACAATCAGAATATTGAATTTGAATAGGTTTCATCAGGCGTCGGATATGACCAAATGAACCGTGGAACGGACTGCGTTTGTTAAATAAGTTTGCTTTGAGCCAATGCAAATGAATAATTACTGGTCATACGGTTAGATGTATTTATTGAATTCTGTGTATAATGTCAAAACGTTGCGGTGATAATTAATACGCGGGTTTTAATTTACTCGTTACAATATACATTGTTTAATTTTGGTTGAGATAATTAAAGGTGTATAATGATAGTCCTTGGTAAATATGTATATCCTCGGAAATAGCGTGCTCCATCTTTGACCACATCATCGCTTACCATCAGGTGAGATTGTTGTCATGCGCGTGCCTATCAATAGTAAAAAATAAAAAAATAAGAATAAAAATTTGATTAAATAAACGATATTTTGACGCGTTCTGACTCAGGCGTTCATTCAAAATAAGCTTAAAAGGTGCGATCATAATGCACCGGTTTTTTGTAGTTTAACCAGCCCCACCAGACGTGTACATTCCCAGAGGAAAAAAAGTCACATCCCAGCTTACTTATGACTAAACCCCAAAATTAATTTCTACTTGACTCAATAATATGACTCTTTGATCCAAAAATGAATCTGCCCAAATCACGATACTGGAGTCAACGGAGCGGACCAGCTGAAATAGGCATGGCGTGTATCGAAGGACTCCCAATAAGGGACGGCAATGCCATCCAATACGATACGGGTATATTAATCTACTACTAATGTGGTGTTCCTTGCCCCCTGGCAGCGACCGGCGACCGAACTAAACTCACTTATATTGATGACGTCACTTTGTCTCCGTCCACTGCCCATTCGCTCTGTGTAAGTTTAACGTGTTGTTGCGAATGGATGCGACCTTTTCAAATGGTTAGGACTTCGGTCGTTTAATTCTACGGAAATTCGAATGTAATTTGGAGTGGGGATAATTCACATGGTTTAATTTGTATAGTGGTTTGTTTTGGGAGTTCAATCGATCTTCTAAATAGTTTGAGGGTAA
Source organism: Melanchra persicariae (assembly GCA_947386135.1). NCBI lineage: Eukaryota > Metazoa > Arthropoda > Insecta > Lepidoptera > Noctuidae > Melanchra > Melanchra persicariae. The sequence goes on from OX376659.1 coordinate 9,605,996, forward strand.
AGTATTTAATGCCTCTCCCTTTCCTTGCTTCCTAAATACTTCAACTAAAACTGAAAATGATGTTTATCTCTCCTTATATTATGCGCAAAACGCAAACACTGATAAATTCTACGAAAGAAAACCATAAACTTTTTGTGCAAGTTGACATTTTTCCTTCAACAATCCGTCTGAAAAGTTCTATAAGAAGCAAGCGTCTGTGAGTTAATAAACTTTTTAATACTTAATTACGGGCCACTCTCATACTTAGGCGTCGTGTATTTCTCGGAAGCAAGGTCCTTTATGGAGAATAGTGACAGAGTAGGCAATGCACAATTTGTCCTACAGACATACTGGGTCAATTTCCTTAATAGAATTACTGACGTTCCTCGGTAACGAAGGTATTTCAGTTTGCGTCCCGATTTCCCGAAAATCTCGATCACTATTGACGTAGCTCTCGAAAACTGTTCATCAAGTTTGGAGTTCGAAATTCAAATTAAGACCTTGATACACTATCCGATTCGTGCACCTCTTTAATGGGGAGTGCTACTGAACATGGAGTATGAATAAAATGGAGTGCTAATGAATGGTCCGTGTGAAAAATAAATTTGAAAATGGTCATGAATAGTAATTTGAAAATAATTGTGGTTTAGAGGCCCAAATCATTGGAATATGATATTAAAATGAGTCTGTATGAAAGTGAAACAATGATCCATTTTCACAAAATCTGACTGGAACGCATACTAATATATAGTTAACATAAGCATAAGGCCTTTTTCAGGTTTCCCGTACGATCTTGAACCGCAGTCCTATTATTGTGGTCTTACGTTTGCTGCGGGCCAGCCAGACGTAACCAACAATAGAGGGTTGGTCCCTCTATTTCTTCTTTCTCCATGACTCTGATGGTAACTATAGGTACCAAGCCGGTCCCCATTAAAGAGGTGCATGTGTGCGTAACTAATATGGTACAATCAGCGTATCAGGCGAATGCCACGTGTTTTGGCTCATTATGTTGTTGTAGTGGTAGAAAAAAAACATCCGTATTTGAAACTTTAGGGTGTGGAGTTTGCAATTTATTCGCTTGGAAACGAATGCGACTTGATTACGGCTTCTGTTTGATTAAAATGGACGGGTTTAAGTAGAAAGCTTAGCCTATTTACATCGTTTTAAGATTTAATATTCTCCGAGTACTTTTCAAAATACCTACCTATATATTTTGGATGTTCTTTAGCAAATGGTTTTTTGTCATAATCAAACAAATCTCTAAAATATTTAGCACATCAAAGCGCAACATATTATATTTCAGATTTTTTTATTAATGTGCAAATTTTCAATGTTATAAGATAAAAAATAAAATCCAACTGCGAATAAAAATATAATATCACTCCTACGCAGCCTTAGAAAAAACTGTAGGTACTGTTCGGCGAAATGGACAACAATGGATTAAAAAATCGATCTAACAACAGAATAAAAATAGAACTCCTACGCACAGAGGCTACATTCAAATCGTTCCACTTCGCTTGGTTTAACCCCAAAGCGGCATACGTTTCCATTACGCAACGAAAAGCTTTTTATCTGAGCGCAAAGCCGTCGATAATGATGGCCACAACTAGAGCTGCCACACTTTCATTAAGTTTTCTAGTCCACAAACGTCGTAATAAATCCGATGCTCCAAAGCCGTGAGCAAAGAGTCCGCAGACAATTTTTCGAATAAGTGATAGGGACAGAGCATGTCGTACATCCCCCCGCACTTGATCCTATTTATCATGCACGGGACTTATTAAAGCGACCAACACGCGCGTTGTTTTTGACCAGTAAAACTTTAAAGTAGATATAAAAGGGTAGGAGTCGACATTTTTGAAACACCAAACAAAATTTATTAAATACCTCAAAATATAATAAAAAATAAATGATAATTTTTAAACCCGAGTATAAAAAATAACGCTATCAACTAAAAATAAATTAACTAAATACCAAAGCAAACTCTTACATAGTAAACGCAAACAAACCTGTAAAAAAATATTTGCACACATGCGATAATTACATTACGCTGGCACACAGTGCGTGCAAACATTATTTTTACTCCAAATCGGACCCAGTAACAATGTGTGTAGTTCGACTCGATGGGTTCCAACGTCCAACAGATTGGCGTTCTATTCATATGTAGATTGCAACAAAAAATCCAATAAACAAGACACAGGGTACTCGCAACTCCCCTAGCATCATTATTGAAAAGAATGTTAACAGTGCACCCGGCTTATCCCGGGGTCGTTTTACCAAAAGAGTTAGTCTAACGAATGGTCGCCCTGTCGCCCTACAGGACATGAGTGAGTCTATCGTTACGCTTGACACTTCAATTCGGATTAAATTCAGTTAGTAATTTAAATCGGCTATAGTGTTTGTGCGGCAGATTGTTGAACCAGATACGGATGAAGACTGATTACTTACCTGTGACTTAGATACGGACGGGGTAGATTTTCGAGCTCAAAAGGGTTGTTACTCACTCAAGCGTTAAGTACTATTATTAGATGTTGCTTCGAGTATGTTACTTTGTTGAAAGGTATTTTGTTACAGAAGGCTTATCGTCTAATCAGGCCAGATTTACCCTACAACATGTTTTAGGCTTTTTACTTATATAAAATTTCAAACGTCACCAACTTATGGGATCTTTGTTTAGTTGTTATTTTTTTCCCGAACCGCGAATATCTCTAAAGGGAAGCGGTTTTCAATTCTAAAAATTGATTGCTTTTAAAAAGAACTGCACAGCAGCTATACCTGCACACAGGCGACAAAGCCTCATATAGTGGTATCCCAAGTATTCACATATTAGCCGATGGCCAGCTACAATTTTTCCACTTCCATGCCGCTTAGCACAACTTCAGAGAGGATTCATATCGCCGCAGCGGATGCGTTTGTTTTGTTCAAATTTATTTTATCAAGTAAACGTTGGTATTCCGCTCAGTGGGTCGGACCTAATATGCAGTAATGCGGCAAAGTAGTACCCCTGCACCTACCGCTGCCGAGTTTGATGCCGACTAATGAGTGAAGTTATTCGCTTAATTATTTTTGTGCAGATTTTAACGGTTTGTTAACCTTTAAATGTGTGCTCTCGTCTGCGGAAGCGCTTAATTTATTTACAGATACAAGAATTTATATTAGAGGAGCTTGTTTTTGCGAACGTAATCAGCTTTAGCTGCATACTAATTGTGTAAACAGCAGCCGGAGAGATGGAACAACGAGCTTTGATGATCTTGCAGTTCAACTCATTCAGCAAACTTTCTGTCTGATTTACAAACTTTCGATGCCTATGTTTTAAATAAACGCTTCACAGCATTTTCAAATACAGAGAAAACACACACCGTTCATGTTCCTTTCATTTAAAAATCTCTCTCAAAAAAGTAAAAATAAAATTAAAACATCGTCTGTAACGGGGCTTCCTACATTGATCGCGAAATAATCGATTCCTTTCAATGGCACCCCCAACCCTTCTACCGCAACATCCATTCCATTTAGTTTTTTGAAAAACCACATTAAGAAAAAAATGAATCGCCAAATGAAAGGGTAATATTATAAAAGCGCAGTACAAATTGCAGAATCACGCGTCGCGTACCATTTCACTCTCCGAGAGCAGTGATTAATCGCGTTTTCATTAGTGTCGCATCCAAAATGACATAGTTATGAATCGCCAGTTCAATCAACTCGGTTTCAATAACAATTTTTCATTCTCGACACACTAATTAAGTGCTTTTCATAAATATTCTGGTTAAATCGCGGGTTATTCCATTCAGATTTGAACTCTATCTTCTTAAGGGCAAGTTTGAAAATTCTTCTGTGTAAAGTTAGTAATAGCAGACTTGAAAGCGACATCCTTAGTAACAAGTGTAAAATATTTTCCCCAATCGTTGTACCTGGCGCCCCCTAGGGATATTTCAAGGGTGAATAAGCTCGCATAATGGCAAAGGGTACAATATTTTAAATTTCAATCGCTGCGAGCGGTCCGGTCTCTCCCCGGGCGGCGTGGAACAAAGATTTCACCCGGTGACTTCTGCTAAGTGTTATAATAACTTATTATATCGGGAAATCGTTTGAAATATCAGCGCTGTAATAGAAAATGTATTTTTCCACGAAGTGTGTTGAGTATGTTCTTTTGCAAATCGATATTTACTTGTGAACTTAATAAAGTTTAGTATCTTGTTGACGTAATTAAAATTAAAATAATAAATCGATATAATGGGAGGTCTTGAAGATGATTTAATGTATGGTTGGTCAATAACAACCTGAGTATACAACGTCTTTAAATAAAATTACTTTGAAGTACGGTAACCAGCAGATTCTATGTGGACACAATTTTGTATAAAATATTTACTTTTCTAGAAATAGACTCTTATCTTGTACGTTATTTTAGTAAAACCCATTTTATCAGCTTGCTCGTGCCTCGGGCTTTTCTGCTAATGTTACGATATGAACAAACAAGATATTTTAATAAAACATGTTTCAACGCACGTATTTGTACTACACGTATTTGTACTGGGACTAATTTTCACAGCAAAAAGAAATAAAATACACAAGCAACTTCGCTAATTTATAGTACCAGCCTACTGTGTTCGAAATAACTTGCCAAACGTGGCTTATGTGATATTAAACCATTTTTTTAGTATACCTTGTATTCCTAGGGCACATGCGAGACTTTTTTTGCTGATGAACAACAAAGATTTTATTGTTGTAAGCATGAGTACCTAACATTGAGCATGGTCCGGCCCCGGCGACACACCGGTGTGTCGCGAATTAATCGCGAATTTAATGTTTATTTACCTATTACATAAGATTTATTTTATTTTAGGGAATTTTCACATGTTGGGCCTGAGCGGTAATCATGTTAAAAACAGACGTAGGTATAAATATTTTGTACGAGAACTGATTAACACAGTGAAAGGAAATAAAATACATAAGCAACCACGCCAATTTATAATACGGAGTTCCAAATCGCTTGTAAAAGGTGACTAATAAATATTAACTGCGACAAACGCGAGCAATCCATCCGTGTTTCGCTCTCATTCCCGACTCCCCCAGTCCGTTTTTTCAGCAAGATTAATTTTCCGAATCGTTATCAGCGCCTTACGATTGCCGACGCATTTGTTACACTACAGTTCACCTTTTCAGTGAAATTGCAAATTTTATGCGGAGCGCAGATAAAGTACCTATAATCATTATTATAACTCATAAATTTGATTGAAATTCGGTCACATTCCGAACGAGCGCTTATCGCGTGGTTGCAGTCGACTTGAAAAATACCTCGCCCCTAAATTCGTGATTTGAAGACGTCGAGTCAAGGCTTCCGATCGATTTGCGTTTAGTGCGACAATGAACGTGTTTAATATCGACATTTGCATAACAAATTTGGAAAACGCGACGGGTTTTCAAGATTGTGAACGCGGATGTCGAGAGTCGATGAAGTCTGTGAGTTTATATAGGTACAAGTACCTACCTAATTATATAAACTGGAGTACCTGAGATACGTGGAAAAACACTACACAGGGTTATTTGTAAAACACCAACAACCTTTCAGTGGGTGAAAGTACTCATCATGATTATAACCACTTTTTTTATGAGACCAACCCTGAAAAATAAAAAAAACCGAAAAACCGACTTCCTGGCAGTCGGTTTTTTTTAGCTACTTACATCCATCTCTCCTGGCGAGTCACCAAAGGTTGGGTTTGATATTCAAACTGATGACCTCTTTTACATCAATCTAACACCTTATTGGTTGAGCTGTCAGTTTGACTCTCGCACTTGCCAAACTTAATTTCATAAGTACCTAACCTTTTTACTCATACAGACACAAAGGCACAGTCCCTCTAATGTTATCACTTATAAGATCTCTTTATCAATTAGAAATCTCTATTATATTTGCGGATGTCTCAAAGAGAGTGGAGGGGACTTGCCAGAAGGGTTGGAGGGTGTCAGTGATATCTTTAACGTACCCTCGAAACAATAGAGGAATAAGACTCCTAAGTTGAGACGGCATGCGTACTTGTAAATATGTTTCATAGAGCAATAGGAAGACTAAGTAATTTTGCTACATTATAATGGCTTCTATTTTTCATTAATTGGTTTCTTAGAACATTGTGCATAGAAGATGTGACATTCTCTATTCATACATTTGCTTAGAGGTAAAATTGAATGTCAAACCTTTCGATTGGAAAGGTCAAATCCACGTGGTTTTTTTTTATACGGTTACCTACGCCTTTAAAACTTTAGGTTTAGATACCGACTTTAAATAATATTGAAGCTGATATTTTATAGGCACACATTAGGATTTTATTATTTCCATCTGCGTAAATGTGATACATTACAACAGCATACCTAATTACAACGGAATCATGTGGTAATGCGAATTCAATTACCCATAAATCTCCTCGATTCATACACAGATATGTCAAACACATCTCAATTAGCAGTTGAATCAATATAACATTTGCATGCAAATACATTTTGATAGGAATCAACGTTCAACTGAAATGAGAGCCCGATTAAAAATTCACCCTCCATAACTTACTTTACCGACAGCTTTGATAATTAGGCGGCTTTAAGCGCTTTCGCATATTAAATATAGGAAGGTGTAGGTATGTTTGCAGCGATATAGCGGCTCGTTGATTAGGCGGGCTGGGGGATGATAATGATCGATTTTTGATTTAGGAAGTGCTGTTGATGGATTGAAATAGAGGGAAGGATGCGAATGTTGCTTCTAGTATCGAATTCAAAATGGGAAGAAAATTATTCTCTTCTATTACTTGTGCCTTAATGTAATTAAGAAGGTGCATAACTTTATTGGAACAAGATAAGTAAAGAGAAGTATCTAAGTGATTTAACAGGTTTGGTATAAATTTCCAAGCACTGACATGTGAAAATTCCAAGTTGTGTAATAAATCTTACGTTATATTTATAATAAACATTAAAATCGCAAAAATCTCGCGGGACACCGGTGTGCCGGCAGTGCTTGAGCGGTTCAAATTACCTTTTTACCGTATCGAGGTCAACACTAAACATGGTTTGCTAACGATGGCTCGTTCTGTGTTTGTGAGAAAACTTGTTATTTTTTTTTATTGGACACGATATATCAGCAACACTATAATTGTCAAGCTCTGCATTCCTGAGAGCCAGAACCAACCACAAGGCTACCAACAAAAAGATGCTTAGGCAATGAACTTGACATGTCCTGAAGAAACCATTATTACGAAACAAATCTTGAGGAAAGCTGCAACGAAATTAACAGAAATTAATAGCGGACCACTAAGAAAAAAATAAATTGAACTTCTGAATTTACCTGCAAGAGAGTACTTAAGATTTTAAAATAACAGGAATCGGACCCGATCTCAGCATTAAAAACAAAATAAGCTTCCTCAAATAAAATAAATAAAAGCTTCAAAACAGATCAATCAAACTTCTCCAAACAAAAATTTTATCAAAGCCTGTCCAATTAAATAAATTCTATAAAATAAGCAACATTCAAATCTGCTTTCAAAAGCTCCCAAAATTCTTACAAAACAAACACAACTGCAGCTCTGGCGAAATATTAACAAACAGAATAAATCGTATTTAGTGAAACAAAGCATTTGTGATTCACCCTGGAAGATCTCGTTAGACTCTTAATGAATCTATTGAGGGCTTGTCGACCGAACCGGACGAAAGAACGGGGGGGGGGGGTGTTGAAGTTGCGCTAATAATTTGTGTTAGGCTTAGTTTACACGTACCGCTTTTCAGCGTCACGACTGCGACATTGCAATCAGTCGTTAGCTGCAACGACTTTACAAACATGGTTTCGTTGGCGTGCAGTTTCACGCATTGCATGGCCACACGGAAGAAACACAAGTGCGTGTTTGACTGTCACACGAAGGGTTCCGTACCATAAAGCGAAAGAAACACGTTTCTTGTATGGGAGCCCTCTTTAATTTTTAATTTTACTTATTTTTATTATTTGTTGTTATAGCGGCAATAGAAATACTGCACCCTGTGAAAAATTCAACTGTCTACCTTCGCGACTGCAACCCTTTTTAAGTCCATTGGCTCTAGTATAAAAAGTCAAAATGTAAGGTATTGCCATTCACACATCACTGACATTCCAGAAGCGCTTGTCAATCCCATTTTGGACGTTTTGACAATTGTCAGCAGCAGCACTGATGGAAAGCCACTTTGTCTGGAGCCTTTTGTAATTCAAAAGCGATACCAATTTCCTACTCTCACATACAGATACATTTTATGCTTGCACCGTCTCTGGAAAGTGTTATGTATGAATCAAGCCTTAGAGTCTCCACGGCAGTGTCGCGACACTGCGCTAAACTGTCGAGACTCGAGTCATTGAGCCGTAGAGAAGCCTAATGCCATTTGCTCTTGCCTCAACTCGCACATAGATATAAATAATGTGCAATTGTTTTTGTTAACTGCACTGAAAAGCTTAGAGTGAATTTTACGAAGCAAACAAAATAATTTCAATAATAAGGTTTTAATAATAGTTTTAATGTAATCTATTTAAATTAACAGATAAATGGAAACATGTTTAGTACATAATTACATATTTAACGTACCTACCTTACGTATTTTTAAACATAAAAAGATCGTTTTATACTAAAACTGTATTTAGGCAGGACGTTTAGTTATAATCATCATCGTCATCATCATATCAGCAGCCGAAAAACGTCCACTGTTGGACATAGGCCTTCCCCAAACGGCTGGGGGGGTTTTGCCATAATCGCCACGCTAGGCAAGCGGGTTGGCGATCGCAGTATAGCTGTAGCAATGTATCTACAGAGAATGCTGCTGCCCATTCTCTGGTTAGTTCCTTAATCGCCTTTTACGACACTCACGGGAAGTGATGGGTTGGTGCTATTCTTTTACATCCGACTCCATAAGAAACCTTTAGTTATAATATTTTTCAGTAATAATGATACTGCAACCAGAGGTCCGTTAACAGTAGTTGGTAATTACAATAATTTTGCACTCTTGTTATTATGAACGTATGTCCTAGCCCAGTTGCCTCATTCTCCAAGTTCTAACTATAATAATGATCATGGTGACCTTTTATTTTATTTCACAGACTACCTCTGACCTTTACAGCCCGGAGGGAAATCATATCTAGGAAGTGTTATGTTGTTACTGAACATCCTCATCCTAATTTAATCCCTAAATCGCCTTCCATGAGACCCTGGGGGAGATGCAGGGCTGCTTATATTAGCTTATTTATGGAACATTCCTATCTTGCTAATATTAATTTGCGTAGCTTTTTCCCAACTTTGATGTTAGACTGGAAGCCGAATACAGCAATGTTGGTTCATGCAGCTCAATACCAGTTTTTTAAAAGAGCTAACTGCATAAGTGACCTCCATATCCCCGATACAGGGTATAGCGATGTCAGGCAAGACTGGTCAGAGTTTCGAGCTTCTATCTACTTGAAATTATACCAAAGATCAATTAACAGCCGGGAACAAAGTAAAATGCATTCCGAGGCATAGAGGAATCTTGGTATATTTATGAGCTTTAAAAAATGAATGAATTCATATCTTGCTTGCGAAAAAGTTATATTTCTGCTTAGAATTAAATTGTTTCACAAAAAAACTAATTGTCAATGCCCGTGCCTTGGACGGCTCACTCCGAAACATCGCATTTACATTTTACAATCAAGCCTTTTTGATAATCATCTCAATTACGGCCGCACCTAAAATTCTTTGTATAATTACGAGCGATGAAGCGGAAAATATAAAAAAATATAACCCTTTATTTACATTAGCATTTCCATCTTTAAATCTGTAGATGGAATTAGATTGTACTAGCTTTTGCCAGCGACATTGCCTGAAACAGTCATTTGAAGGCCGAAAATTATCCCAGGCCTAAATTCTAAATTCTTACGGAGGAAGCCTTTTCCACTCCAATCAACTCAATGGCGAACAGAAAAAAAAACGATAAATATAATCAAAACAAGTCAATACTGTCAAATTAATAGAGTCGAGTGGGAGAAATGACTTAGAATACAGAGGACAGAGCACACTACTCGCAGACTAGAAGGTCGCTGGAACCGAAAGGTCAGTGGTGACCACGTACAGTGAGATGTTGCGTTGGAGTGGACAAAGTCCTGCAGAGAACGTCTTCCAGCTGAAATGATAATGATTCACAATGATGTATCCCATGTGCTAATTTAGGCTATGGTGTATTCCTGTTCCTCCAAAGTCATTCAACCGTTATGGTGTGATTGATTAACAAAGATATATCTAAACCCAGAATCCCTCCTTTAATCTTTGTAATATTAGTAGGATAAGGCAAAACACACAGAGATTTTACGAAAATCTGGAGCTAAAACTTTGTAGCGTATTTCATTAGGAACTACAATATTTTCTTATGAACACTCCACGGTGTAATCTTATTAGGGCGCGAATTATATTTAGGTTGAGAGCGGGCGGTGTCGCGCGGTGTCGGCAGTGTCGGGGCCTCGGTGTAAACTAATTGCATTTAGAGCGATAGAGCTCTGAGAGACGGAGCAAGCGATGCTAATGGACGGTATATTAATTAATACGGGCGTCTCGTCAAATTTCAACTTAGTGGAGTATCTGTTCCGTTAACATTGAGGTTAAGGTTTTGGAGTACTTGTATTGAGATGAATTTGTGAATGTCTGCCATTTTTTTATTGGTCTATATCGAAAATAATACATGTAATAAACAAAAGCGTGATCGGTATCCTTTACTTTTCGTTGTGTACATAACAAAGTAATTTAAAATTAAAGAGAGATTAATAGATTGCAAAGTAACATTCATAAGTTCTGCCACCAAATAATCGACACTAAAGACACAAAAGTATTAAATTAGACAATTTAACTTGATCTACTATGAAAACTCCAACAAATTAAAACATCATAATCACAAAATCGGAAACCTTAACACATCAATTCAAACTTCAGCGTCCCTTAGATCACAAAGACAGAGGGGGCACTACAGTGACAATTGAATACTGTTATTGCCCCAACAGATGGTCTATAAAAGTCGGAATGTCAAAACTTGGCAGATAGAAGTGAGACAACACCAGCCTTGCCATCTAAACGGCGTTTAGATAAAAGAAATGACAGTCGCTTGGCAAAGGCACCAGCTGACGCCAAACGGTGGCACTCTGATAATTGTGCCTGTAATTATTTGAAACACTTAATAGCGTGTTCAGTGCCGACTTTCACGAAATTACAGCCTGGAATACTTTGTTTTTAGTTTGTTTCACAGTTATTGTTTGTGATTATGTAAGTATTTATTTTGAATGAGGATAATTATGGACTCTTTTTTATCAGTGTTGTATTAATTACTTTTATTTGTGACACAAATAAAAAACAGAATGTAATTAAAAATCCCTTCGTTTTTTTTTTAATTTTTAAAAAATAACACGTTATTTTAAGCTCTTTCCTTGTTCTAATAATGCAACATTTTATGTGATAAAATCTAGACATTTTTTAAATAAAACAGTCAGTACAATATTTAATTACTGATAACAAACAAAATATTCTTTATCTCGTCTCTTTATTTATTTATGTTTCTATTAGTTATTGGAGAAAAATTATTCACTGAGCTTATATAACATAATCTTACTTTTGTGGGCGCTTAGGGTTACCACGAAATTATGTGTAGTGGTACTTTATTTAATAATTTATTTCACAAAAATGTATACACAGTTATAGACATTGCTAAACTTAATGAGTACATTACTAGTAGTATTAGTATCTAGTGCTATTCGTATGATTTTATTGTTATTTAATTTAGATTGACCTTTATATTTTTTTTTTACAATAAGGATAATTTACATTTGAAATTTGACTCTCCGCACGTATTGGTAATAACTTTTAGTGCAGAGAGTAATTGAAATAAAATAAATAAATTAAAATAAATTACCCTGTTAGGGCGCAGCAATCAACTTATGGCTAATCACGTTGTTACAAAATAATTTATCTTTTTTTTTTTTTTTTGAGGATGGGAAGTCATCAAATGACCCCTCCGCTCTGGGTGGAGCGGCAGGGAGTGTCAGACTTCTACTGACTAAAACCCACCCATGCTCCTCCTAGTGCCTTTCACGTTCCAGGGCCGCGGTAACTCTTTCGAACAAAATCCGCAACCCTGGTAGGCACTGGCCGTAACGGGCCATAATTTATCTTTATAAAACATATTAATAAAAGTAATAACACCACATTAACAATTATTGAAAATTGTAGCAGACAATTCTGGGGTAGACAAGTATTAAATAAATATTTATTCAAAATATAGTTAAATAAATATTTGACAATACTATTGCTCTGTACAAACTGTCTTAAATACATTTTACAAAACACTAAAATATAAATAGGTGCTGTGTGCTCTATTTTAAGGTAATATTATCAAGAGACGCGTTGGTGTGCTTTTAATAAAATAAATAACAACGAACAAAAAAAAACCACATGCAACGCGACATTCGTTACCAGTTAACCTTAGATTCGACTTATAATTCGACTTACTCGTGGCATCGGATTACAGACGACTATTCACCAAAAAATCTGCAAAAGCATAGCGTGCGAACAAAGATGACTTTCCTTCAAAGAACGCTTCACAAGGATTCTGCACTTAGTGAAAATATTCGAATCCGGTCATTGGGAAAGTTCCGCGAGGAGTTGAGCACTCGATCGATGCAGCTGAAGAGCTCGAGAGTTCTTCAACGAATTTCGTCATAATTTCGTACCACTTCACCTGAGAGTATGGATAAGAAGGTTTACACGCTGAGATTTTAGTAGTTATCCTGAAACCGAGCAATGAGTGCTTATTCAAATTTAGTACTACGAGTATCGTAGAAGTAATATTGCTTACTAAGTATTTAAAATAACTTGAAGAATTATTAAAATCGTTGTGTCGTACTCTTCCAACCATTATTGTTGTGTTTGGCAAGAACTACGTCAGTTTTTGAACAGTTAACCTATTAAGCTAGTTAATGCTTAATATGTTGACAATAATCTTGGATACAATATTCGCACACTTTAATGCAATAATTTAACCTTTGTTCAAACTACAAAGTAAAAAAACACTGTACCAAGGCGGACAGACAAACAGAAAAGTACTTCATTGAATACACCAATTTTCTTCTATTATAATAGATACCTACTACGACCCACGCTCCACTGCGTATCCATGCTCAAAGCACTGAACTGTGCGTTGAGTTAAACAAAGTTCGTCGTCTGTTCCAGTCACCACTGGCGCCATTATTGTAGATAACTAGCACAATAAAGCAAGAACCAAGTGAATAAAGATAAAACTCGTACGTGGTTAATGGTTTAATAAGTAAAAGACAGTATAAAGGTTGATCCACACATATCGGCTCCGTGCCCGGGACGAGGACGGATACTGATCTGTCACTCCGTGGTGTGACACGTCCCGGGCACGGCGCGGGCCCAGACGCGTGTGAACGTGTTCATATAGAATGTGCGCACCTATATTTTTTTCAGTTACTGTTTTACCTCGGTCTGACTACGTCCCGGGCACGGCCCGGATCTGTGTGGATTTACCTTCAGAACTGTTCTGGCGTACGGGTAGCGAAATATTCATTAGATCTGTTTCTAAAGAACGTGTGTATGAAATATGTATATGAATAGACGAAGCGAATAGTCGACTAATGATGGCAATTTGTGATAATTATTTGCTAGAGAATCATATTGCGTTCGTTATAAAATGATTATTATCTACGTGACTGTTCAGTGACGATAAAATTAAAATCTTAGTATGGTTCATAAATCTTTACAGTTGAAGTTTTATTCTATAAAATGAAAGCGAATAAATATTACTTAAATCAAAAATATTCGTGAGTATATACAATGAATAGTTAGTCATGCCAACCCTAGAAAAAAATGAGGCTCCAGATTCTGCTTCGTGCTTTGCAAGTACAAGGCATTTAATTCAATTTTAATTACGAACATAAGTTACACACTTCAACCAAAACACAACAAACAATACTATCACACAAAACAACCCCTTTTTGTGACAAAACAAAATTAATTAAAACTTCAACAACATCAGATAATCGTTATCCAAAAACAATTAACGAATTCAAAACAAAACATAAGTTAATAACACTTAAGAGAGACACGCCCTAGTTTCACCTCCAAGAATTTAATATAGTTTCAAATTGGCAAAATAATAAACCGGTGCGTCAGTTGCAGGAAATGCAATCACGTCAGTTATAGGGCCGTAATTAAATATGAGGCTCGTTGCGATGGCAGTTACGCGGCGGCATTGTGGATTTTGACGGCGCGATTGGCTGCGATATGTTGCGAAGGTCGTGAGATATGCGAAATATATCGGCCGTGAGTTACCGCGGGAATTATGAGAGAGATGCATAAAAGTTAATTATAAGATTGGCATGTTTGTACTTCTGGAAAAACAAATGGACATAGAACAAAACGAATAAAGTACACTTCCGTTGATCTAGTTAGGTCATTGTGTCTATAAAATAATTGGCCACATGGGGTTAATGGGAGCTCCTGGCTAAATAATAACAGCCGCACGGGTCTATCTTCAAGGTTAAGCACCGCTTGCCGAGGTTGGTCTGTGGACGGGTGACCATCTTAACATATCGAGATTCCTTCGTGCCTCGGAAAGCACGTGAAGCCATTGGTCCCGGCTGTCATTTGTAGATCTTTGGCAGTCGTTATGGATTGTTAGAAGCCAGAAAATCTGACACTAGTCTTGCCAAGAAGTGCCGTGTTACCCAGTTAATGGGTTGTGGAGGTCTGGTAGGCAGCTACTTCACGTAAAATACTGGTATCCCAATACAGCTGGGAAAAGGTTGGGAACAGCAGATGATGAAAATAATTGGCCGCGATTTGTTGCGAGTGCCGTGATACATGCAAAATTTATATTTTAGGCGTGAGTTACCGCGGGAATTGTGAGAGCGATGAATTATGTAAAGTTAATTGTGAGATTATATAGCAGGGATACTGTGTGTTTGAGTACAAATTGGTTTCAAGATTTAAGTAGTGTAAAGTAGTTTGTGACGATCAACTGTGATTTGTTTCTTTCACCGTGAGTGGTGTTTCAGTAAAAACGTAGGTGGGATTGTGAATGTTGTAGGAACAATACCTAAATCATCAAAAGTCCTCCTCTATTCCTCAAAATGATGAAACAAGGAAACGTTATTTCCAGCCTTCATTATATCCGTACCGTACCGGCAATTAAAAGCTGAATCCAACCCGTTCTCTCACATAACACAAGAAACATAAAACCTACAGTTTAATTGTCTAGAAATAGCGTTCGTGCAAAACTTGTTTAATTTCAACGTTTCAAAGTAAAGCAAAGTTAATAAATAGCGCAAAAGTTGCGATATGCCTTCACTAGTATTATCGTTTAGCGCTGCCTGTTTCTTTTGTACTAGCACTTGGATAATGGATGCTGCGCTATAAGGATTCGTTTTGTGTCATTCTGCTTGAAACTTTTTGTATGAAAAGTCTCAACAAATTAAGTAAGATGCATGAGCTCCCGTTTTGGTTTTTGAAGTGAAAATTCTTTAGCGGCGTTGTGCGCTTTTTGGGATGGGTAAAAAATGTTAAACTCGCGTCAGGACACGTGACCTGATCGAAAATTCGTAAGACGGATAATGCAATATAAATTGTCATGTTTGTGTACGATAGCGCAATAAATGAATATTGTATTTAACCGCATAAACGATAGTACTTTTATACTGATAAATAAAGCAATTCGTGCGAAATTATTCCCTACCCATTCCAAAATATTCAAAAATGCACAACGTTAATGTTCAAGTTTTCACTTCTGCCGGCACTCCTGGAGTGCAACCCGTTGTTTTTTTTTTAATATTTAACCACAACTAGGCCTCCCCAAAAGGGGGGGGGCTTTGCCATAACCGCCACGCTTGGTAGACGGGTCGGCGATCGCAGTGTAGCTGTTGCAATCACAGAATTCTCAGAATTCCCTATCAGAATTAGAAATTTGGAAGAGCGTTATGCAAGGCACTGACTATATCAATTCTTTCGTAAAGTGTTTTTTAATATTTAACCATGACATAACCTGTACCCAGTAGTTTAATAAATGATAACTTATTATAGCAAAATATTGAGAAAGAATACCTGGAACATTTAGATATTGAATTCTTGGTTTTTCTTTAACTTTTTGTTTTATAGCTTTTTTTATGGATGGGAAATCATCAAATGACTCCTGCTGCTCTGGGTGGAGCGAGAGGGAGTCTCTTACTGACTAAAACCCATCCGTGCTCCTCGTGTGCGTGCCCTTTGCTTCCCAGAGCCGCGGTAGCTCTTTCGAACATAAATTATTTTTTCAAACCTCATTAATCAAGATACTCCGTTAATAAAAATCAATGATGAATCTTTTGATGATACGAGTAACTTCACCAGAATCGATGTTTATCCAAAGTTTTTTTACAAGCTACTCTACAATTACGAACTCTTAGTAAAGCTAGAGCTCTCAAAGCCTCTTACCGTGCCTTCGAAGCTCTTTGCTCAAAACTACGAAAAATTATTAAAAAATAAAAAATACTGGTGCGACTCTCAGGACCAAGGGAAGCTTGCTAAAACGACTTCCATGGACTTTTCACGAGTTTTTTTTTCGTTCAATGTTGTTTTTTTTGCTTTCTGTTTATTTAACTTTTCAATGACTGTTTAAGCTCTTCAGTTGTTTTTGCCTTCTGCTTAATTGAGATGATGATGTTTATCACTGTTTTATTTTTTTATAGTATTATCCGTAAAACCGCTGTAAATGGGCCTGTCGTACCAACTAATGTTCGCTACGTATGAGAATATTGCCTTTCTAATTGCTTAATCACAAAGCTTAGCAGGCGAATTAATGATCGTAAAATAACGCTGTGATCTCCAATAGCTTCGATTTACCTACTTCATATCAATGGATTATGTTACGTTTACTACTACAGAAAGAAAACAATATTCCCAAAAAATCCCATCAAAGATTCCCCAATCTAAACAGACAAATACTACATAAAATAAAACTTCACGAACATAAAGCGAAGAAACGTAGCGTCCTTTAAAAAGCCAATAACAATATGAGTTTAACAAACTGCAACATAAGGGTAGTTTGAAATCGATAAAGCCTTTTCCGCACCATCTATTTGCACGTACAAGACTTCGCTGGAACCCCCGTCGACTGGCTTTGTGTCTTAATAACTGGTACCGTCACAAAGGAAACCCTCAAAAGGAATTGATAGAAAATTAGTATGAACTGCAATTTAATTGTAATTAGTGTTCTAAGTACAGGGGGCTAAAGTTGCTAATCATATATCTAGTATTCACAGCTTTTAAGTACAGAACAGTAGTGTATGGAAATTAGTAGGTTCGTGAGTCGATAATGATATAGCAATAGTGACACCTTATCTTTGCTGTATTTTTAGACTTTTCTGTTAACATACCTTTAGAACACAAATAAATGATAAAAATTGCAGGAAAAGCACTGCAAATAAAGAATTACAATAAGGACAGATTTTTCAACAGTAAAATAAATGTTTTCTGAAGAATTATAAACATGTCTGTTTGACATATTTTCTATACAAAAGGTGTCAAATCGCCATTTTTATTAGTCATGCCATAGTTACCTGACTTTTAAAAACCGGCCCTAACAGAAATAAGTTTCACTGGTTTCTGCAATAAGTGAATTAACAAACGACCTGCTATTTCTAGTGAGGGGAACAAGTGCTGTCTTCAGTAAAATGGTTGCCTTTTATATCGATTATTTAATTAAAAGTTGGACTTGCATACTCGCATAATGACAAACGTACCGAAGTCGTTCAAAAACAGTTCCATAATAAAATTAAACGTCGTGTATTAGAAAATTGTCCGCATTTATATCATACAGGTTAAGTGAAACATGAGGTATTTCTTTGGAGTTTCTTAGTTAAAATGAACCTTAGTAACGAGTATTTTTTACTTATTAAAATCAGAATCAGAAAAATCAAATGGATAAATAATGGAAATTGAATGTGTGTACTGTCTGTACTTGATACATAAAAGTTCTAATAAATAAAATGAAAGACTAGATACCTATTTGGTCAAATTAAATAGAATCAAATATTTTATGTATTCATTGTGCTTTGATATGCGTAGTATGGGACAATACGTTTAACAACCTAGTATATAATATACTATGTATTGTAAATGTGTAACTTACTCTGTCTGTTTGTTTGTTTGTTTTGTCTTCAGGCCTCGTCACGTCGGAACGGCTGGTCGGATTTGGCATACGGGTAGACCCTGTTTTTAGTAGGACCAAGGTTATTAAAAAAGGAGCCCCTTGGGATAATTTTCGACCGGGTAAAGTCACTCGTGGAAGCTAGTTATAATATACAAGCCTCAGGCATAAACCAACACAATTAGATTATGCATAAAGCCCAATTTCATACAAAAATTTCAACAGGGATTTCCGTGAGAGAAGTTTTTCTCTCCTTTATTATCTTGTATGTTAATACACTGGCATAAAGCGAGAATTTTCTTTTCACGTTGAACACAAACGTGTAAAAAGAAACCAGCATAAGGCGAATAACTGTTATTAAGAAAGGCAAACAACTTTTTTACGAGAAATAAATGTTATAGCGAAATGTGTACTCGCACTTCAGCGAAGAAAAACGCCTTGAGGAACGAAGGAACGAGGTTCCTGTGTATCGTAAAGTGGCCAAAATTATCTATTTATGTACATTCACGATGTAGACACTTTCGTCAACATTATCATACTCTTTTTTAGCACTATCTTATCCTACCTAAAGTGCAGGATGTCTAGGATTTCTTAGGCAGTTTGTGATGCTAAATATTTAGTGTGCCTTTTTTGTCTCGTAGTCAACAAACGCTGGTGTAAAGTGAGGCTCTGGGATCGATTCCCGGGTCGGACTAAGTGTTATTGGGGTTTTTCATTTGTAATTTGAATCGGTTGAAGGCAATAAATATTCGCCCTATTACATGGAACTTCTAACTGGCGAAAACAGTAGTGTACTATAGGCACATCTCGGTATAATACTTCTGGGGGAAGAAGCGTAATGATATGATAAGGTATAATTCGATTACTTATTATAATTTAATAAAGTATCTAACTGCGATTCCAGTTTGTCTGCTAAAACCAAAGCTAATCGTTAACCAATTATAGCTTAAAGTAATAATTTATAGCAGTTTCAATGCTAGTTTGCTAAGCTAAGCTGTAACTTATGCGAATTAGTTAGCATAGAATTGGTTTGCATGGATAAAATGCAATATTTGTCAACAACCGCAAAACTCGTTTTTTTTTGCTATTAGGTACTCTCAGTAGGGATGATTACTGAGTAATAAAAATATGATTCTATTTAGTCCGTCAGTTAGATTATTAAAGAATATTGGACACGTATTTTTTGCTTTATCAAATCAATAAAAGTTTACGAAGATAAAGCGCATCAAAGGCTTGTGACGTCACTTCTATGTTTAAAGTGTACCAAGGCTCGACGTCACGCGAGTGTTGAACGCAATGTTTCATATTCAGTTTATTAACGTGAAAAAATATTGGACTAACGAGAATTTTTTTAGTAATCTCCTAACTAGATTTGTTTAGTAATCTTTCCTATTAGATATTCTATTAAGTTTTATGTTTTTTATAGGTTTCTATCTCAAGACTAACAATCTTTACTAAATTGTCTAAGGACCTCCACAGACAGGTGTGACAAGCAATGCAAAATTCACGCGACGACCATTAAAAAAAAAGCGAATGGTCCCCTCACACCCGTCTACCTCTCCATTTCAGTTTACCGCAGTAGCCCTTAATCTTAAACTTCAATGATCCCACAAACCGCGCACATCAAATCAAACTCCCCAAATCACTGTCAAGTTTAAAGACTGAAATTATAATCAAGTTTATGACGACTTCAAGTATCAAGTTGTTCCTGACTGTCGCCCAAAAGTTTTACAGTTGGTAACCCTTTGGTACCCTTTGTTAACCCTTTGTTGCAACCGAGTGTTTCACGCGTGGGACGATAAACCCTCTTCAACTTCCCTCGTATAAGGAAATTAATCTACGCCCTTAATAAAATTATAAACGCTTAATAAAATGCGAAGTGTGACCGTTCGAGTTTTGGATATATAAAAGTTCTGTGAGCAATAACTTGTTGTAGTGACAGAAACTTGAATTAAGAATTTTAATGTTATTTTGAATGACGTAAAAGACTGACTTTTTGACTGCTAGTGTACAATTCCGATAGGCACATACGTGGGTCACACTGAAAGTTTTTAGAAAATAAAAAATGAAATGATTAAGAATCCTGTTAAAATTAGAAAGAGTCTCTGTTCCTTTCTAAGTACCGTGAACTGTCGCATGCGATGGAACCATTGACTGAAGCAGTGGGCCCACTCTTCTTTAAGGATCTCTTCCACGCCTTCTTCAAACGCAGCCACGGCATGTTCAGGGTTCGTAAAACGAATTCCTCTAAGTTTATCTTTTATTTTTGGAAATAAATAAAAGTCACAAGGTGCCAGGTCGGGACTGCAAGGATGATGGCTCACTAACTCCACACCTTCGATAGACAAAAATTCGATAGTCCGTCTGGCGGAGTGAGCTGGAGCGTTGTCGTGGTGGAGGAGGATCCTGAGGATTCTTGGGCGCTGCTGTCTGTCATTTTCTATACCATCTGTTAAACAATGACTGACATAGCAATATTATGCAGTAGTCATTTTATCTTCTAGGAAAACTGTTGCGAAATGACCCGTCCTTTCAGGTAGATAAATTTTTCATCGGCTTTGCTTTTCTATTACTGGCCTATTCTAAAAACTTTGAGTGTACCCTGAAAAATAATAAAACGCTTTTAAAGTACTGATTGAACCAAAGAGTTTTTAGTCAGACGTTAGCAAAAGCTTCAAAACATTTGGATTAATCTGCAAAAACACTAGCTTTGAAAATCTCTAGCTATGAAAAAAACTCACATTAGATTTAAAGTGGAGTCTAAATAAAACAACACTAAATAAAGAAAACAAAACGATAGCAGTTCATTCACGCTGACACAGTAGGGTACTAAGCTATTAGTCTAATACATGTGTCCTATACTTAAAAGAAAAAAAAACAACAATCTTATAACCACCAAGACTATTTAATCCCACTCGTACCACTCGTGAAACAGCAGTTTATTAACGCTCACACAGTAGGGTACTAAGCGATCAGTCCAATACAAATGTACCTATATTTAAAAGAAAAACAAACGACAATCTTACAACTACCAAGACTTTTTGTCACACTCGTCCCACTCGTGAAACAGCAGTACATTCACACTTACACAGTAGGGTACTAAGCTATTAGTCTAATACGTATGTACATTTAACTGCTAAGGCGTCCGCCGCACAGTCGTAAAGCCCTGTTCGCTAATAACTTCAACTGCATTAATTATGGCCACGGGCGCAATCTGGAAAACAGTTGCTACACTTTATAGCAGTTCTGTAATTAGTTTTATTTACCTGTATTGATTACTGGCTCACTTGACATCTGAAACAATGAATTGTTTTAAAATTAGATGGATTTTTCTAAGCAGTTAGGTTTTTTATTGAGTTAGAAATTATGAGGTTATCTGAGAGAATTACAATAAACACAGCTTTATGTACTAGTTAATAACAGTATGTTGTTCTAAGCACACGCAAAGGTGCTGCGTTAAGACTATCGCAGATAGGCTTGACGCGACCATGCGACGACGCGACACATTTTCACAAAAGTTTTAAAATAATTCTCGCATAGAACATTTTATTGGTCGTTGCATCGTGGTCGCAATGTTGCGTCGCGCCTGTCTGCGAGGACCTTTATTTTATTTACAAGAAAATTTTCTTTAAAATCAATGTCGATTTGTTTGGTTTGTTTGTTTGTTTCTAATAAGACACGTTGATTCAAATATTTAGTAGAAGCAAATAAAATATAATATTGATGTTAACGTCAAGTAAGGTACGATAATAAGTAATATTGTGCTCATGGACAATACTATGTAGTTGTATTCCAAGAAAATTGTTATTGAATTAGATCTAATAAAGTCTAATATTATTAAAGAAACTTTTTCTCCTACGCCTCAACATGACGTACGTATAAGACGTAATAATAGTATCGAAATAAGTCATAAACTGAATTATAATAAAAGAATAGAAGCTCACATATAATCCCAAACATTATTGTGGTACACTTATAATTAATTAATAGATAAATAATCATTAATATCGGACTTTACGCGTTCTGATAAATCGTCGCACCCTATAGGTATCGTTCTTTGACAAATGGTAATATAAATGGCATGTCAAACGTAACCATTTTCGTGTCAGATGGCTATCAGAAAATTGCTCACTTTTTGTGGCGGCGAGGCGACGTGGAAGCGCCCTCTATAGTGTATGTAATGAAACCACAGTGCACACAACAACAGCTTACGACCACAATCAATATCCCGGTAATCCGATACTTGACATTCAATTTATGAAGTGATATCCAACTGTCATGGCTAAATTAAAACATCCGAGTGAAGTTCAAGGTTCAGGGTTCAAGCGATTGCAAAATTTTGGACCGTGGCCGTATATGGGTGACCATACATTAAATACCACCAATTTCAAATCGTTCGTAGTGTGCGTTCCAACTAATCATTTGGTGACCTTCCTCAAGGAAGAGTTTTGGCCGAAAGGTGTGCTATATCGGCGTTTCCGCGGCTGGCTATGCAACACCTCACAGCGTAACACGACGCTGTGTCACATCGTGTGCTATAGTTTTTATAAAATATGTATTTTTATTAGTTTATAGTTATTGTTTTGTACTTATTTAAATGAATTGTCTTTTTTTGAAAGAAAGAAATAAAGTAAAATATTTATTTGGGACTCGCACAAGACACAAAAAGTAGGTAAAACAAAAAATTAACATTAGGTAGGCACCTAAAAAAAAATGAAATAACATAACAAAAGCATATAATTAATAATTATGTGCCAGGCCAAAAAGGTCGCAGCGTTATGCTGCGATACTTAAAAAAAAATATCACAGCGCTGGTATTCCGATAGAGCCTGTGAACATTATTATTGGCCTTAGTTGCCTGAAATAGAGGATAAATAATAAATAAAGATCGAGACCCCTTCGGCCCTCGGAAATCACATTTAGCTGTTGGTCCCGGCTGTCATTTGTAGATCTTTGAAAGTCGAAATGTAAGACTAAAGTATTGCCAAGGGGTATCTCAAATTTGTTGCACTAGTTACATTGTTAGTGGGGTTTGGCAGTCAGTTAGACAGACATTCATCATCATCATTAATATCAGCCAAAAGACGTCCACTGCTGGACATAGACCTCCCCCAAGTGCCGCCATAACAACCGGTCCGGTGCATCTCGCATCCATCGGGTTTACCGCGATCCTCACCATACCATTGGTCCACCTTGTGGGAGGCCTTACAACGCTGCGTCTTTCGGTACGCGGTCACCACTTCAGAACTTTTCGGCCACATCGACCATCTGTTTGGCGATCCTTCGGGCTGTGTCGGTAACCTTGGTTCACTTGAGGATATCATCATTCTTGATTCGATCACGCAAGGAAACTCCGGGCATTGCCTTCCCCATTGCCCATTGGGTGACTTTAAGCCTTCTGATTAGGCCCATTGTGAGTGACCACGTTTCAATTCCATAAGCAGGCAGATAAGCAGTCGCTTTTTTTTAATTCTGGTATTCAGCTGCAGCAGCAGATGGTCGATGGGGCCGAAAAGTTTTGGAGTGGCGACCACGTACCGGAAGACGCAGCGTTGGAAGGCCTCCCACAAGGTGGACCGATGATCTGGTGAGGGTCGCGGGTAACCGATGGATGCGAGACGCACAGGACCGGTTGTTGTGGCGACACTTGGGGGAGGCCTATGTCCAGCAGTGGACGTCTTTCGGCTGATATGATGATGATGATGATGATTCAGCTGCAGACTGGAAGCCGACACCAACATACATATTATTATAACACAAGTTTGTTACAATTTACTGAATTTATATCCCGGGAGATTCTTCATGATATCAATTAAAATTTATTTTGCGTCGCTGGAAAATGAAATGGTTGGTTCTGCAAAATGATAAATTAAGCGGTTTTCCCCTTATCTGGAGTCAACGAAGATAATGAATGACATACAAATGTAACGATGTGTAAGAAATTGCTGATAAGAAATTTATGAGTATTTTAAATGTTATGTATGCAGATTTTACGTTTAAATGATTGAGAGAATTTTCTCTTACATAATTAATTACTGTTTTCATTTCTTCATTTGTTGTCTTCTGCCAGCGGCATCTCCCACGAGAATGTATGCTAAGATTTATCTGAATCCGTATAATCATGTTAATGTGAAAAGTGAGTAGCAAACGGTCAGTTGGAGTTACTTTTACATTTATAAAATTAGTATGGATGTGTTGTGAACTGTTACTTTATCAGGCGACGGTACCTAATTTTTGTTGTGGATCAAGTAATTTAGCTTATAGTGTGAAAACATCAAGGAAACAAACATAATAATTATTTATAGTTTAGTTCGGGATCCAACCCGCTACCATTGAGCGGCTTCCACAAAATTTATCAAGGCAAAAACATAGCCAGGCACCGGTAATGTTTTCAGCCGTTATCGGCATTTGCATTGAATTAACACAAAATAACCGTTTAACAAAAACAATCCTGCGAATATTAATACGGCTTTAAATCATATGGTAGTGAGTGTTTCTGCAATTAATTGCGTGGAATAACGTTATCGGCGGACGGGCACATTATACCGCTAAATGTTTGTAAGCATGTACCACATAAATAACGGACACTAAGCTGATTAGCATACCCGAGTCGACATTCACCGAATTACCCTAAAATCTGTTAACAAATGGTAGCTTTGCATAATTGAATAAGTGAAACGCAAACTCGGGCATATGGACTATGAACGAATGCTCACAGGCTTTTTTTTAAACAAATTACAAGCGACCCGTGAAAATGTTATGTTTTCTATTTGATTGGCAAATAACGACAATTTCTAAAAATTTGATTTGTTCATTTCTATGTTTGTCTAACTGCGACGGGCTGTGAATTCTTTATGGGACTGGGATGTGGAGTAAACATTGTGAGTTATTGGTTAAAACATTTTTTTAATTTGTTTGATTTCGGTAGGTTCGTAAAATAACTTAATTTTAGAAATAGCATCCAATCGAATGAAAGTAATTTACAGAATTATTATTTTTGCTCATTCTAGAGTAACAATCAAAATAAAAAGCTGCAGTCTCATTACTGTAAGTGTTTATTTCATAGCAGCCGTACAACCGTAGCCGAAAACTTATAAATTAACTCGAATTTCGTCCGTATAACTAATCAAACTAAAGGTTTCTAAGAACTAAAACTTGATGGTCCATTCATGTCTTTAAGATCGATACCAAACACATACATGAATTTGCGTAGCAATCGCTTTCTGCACGTTTCTGTTACTGCTACGGTGCTACGGTGCTACGCCGTAGTCCGTGCTACGAGGATTGCGGTGCGTTGAGTTCCGTTTACGTTCTGGCCCGCCCGGGACCCCGCAATTAGATCCCACCTATTGTTTCTCGAAGGACTTTCTGTTAGCAATTCCAGTTTCAATTCGAAGGCTGCGGCATTCCCTTTGGTCGGCCATGCTATGGTTACGTCTACAAAATAATAGGAGATATTAACTTGACTTTTTGATTCTTGTGAATTGCTGATCTATTGAATTGGAGGTATTTAATTGTTACGACGTGCAAAGTTTCGTACTTAATTACTTATTCACGGCTTGTTTTCATTGTGAATTGAATTTGAATAAGATTTTACATTTATAATTAATGGTTCGATAAGTCTTGATCGAATAAATACCTACGTTATCTTTGACAGAAAACGTTTTTTTCTTTGCTACTGATGCAAAACAAATATTTTATCCAGGTTCTTACAAAATAATTTTGTTACGAAGCTAATTAATTTTTTTTTTAATTCTTTTACGGAAAGTCCTATCCACGCTAATCCAACTAGTCTCTATAATTATTTCTATATACGCGACAGTCTGGCGAAGTTTAAGTGAATAAATTATGACAAGAGATAAGTCAGGAAAGTTGCTAAAACTTCACTGCAGTAACGCGACGTATGCATGACTGTACTACTGAGTAGGCTTGAAAGGGATCACGCCGAAGGGAACTATTTACATTTACATTTGTTTAGAGGCTAAAATATTAGAAGTATTATAAGTGTTAAAAACTGTTTGTCAATCAATTACACTTTAAAGGCTGACCGGATTTTGACGAGCATGACGCACAGGGTGAACATGACTTTTTCTGTGGCTAGTAGCTGACAAAATTTAGTGCAACCAAAAAAGTTCGATACAAAATTTTGAATATACGGTAAAGAGCACCTCAAATACATAACAACAACCTTTACCATACACTGTCATGCTACAGCGTCAAATCCTTTCTTAATTAGCCATTCAAATCCAAATTAGATTATTTCATGCGACCAAAAACTATAGTGAACGTTGACCACGTCGCGTCCTCCATACGCGGTATGCCACACTCGTCACAAACTCATTCTAAGTGAAACTCATCACTAAGGCGCTTAACACACTGCCACGCACCACGCAGCGTAGCGCGTGAATGCGTGTTCTAACGTTGCTTGTAAGTATCCCCGTTTGTATAGAAAACACGGCACAGTCCAACACATAGAAAATTCATCCACGCGCGTTCGTTGTTGACCGTTGACACGCGGCATGCAGCGTGATGCGTGGCAGTGTGATAACCGCCTAAAGTTGCTGTCACATCATGCACAACAAAATTATTTGAAAGTGGGAAGAACCTATGTCAAACAGTGTGATATTTGAAATCAAATAAAATCCTGCTCTCAACATTACCAGTTCAGAATTCGACAACAAATAAAATACTACAGATTTTTATGTAATCAAAACCATTGTGAACGTCGACCACGTCGTGTCCTACCTACATGCGGTCTCGTTACAAACTCATTTCACTAATTGCTGGCCCACAACAAAATTATTTGAATAAGACAAGAAGCTACATCGAACACTAATATGAGAGATCAAATATAAACCCATCTTAATTAGCCATTAAAATCCTGCTCCCAACATTCAGAACACGACAGCAAATAAAGTACTACAAAATTTTCATGCGACCAAAAACTATTGTGAACGTCGACCACGTCGCGTTCTCCACACGTGGTATGCCGCTCTCGTTACAAACTCATTTCACTAAAGTTGCTGGCCGCGTCATGCACAATCATATTTACATAAAAGAACCGGTCGTCGACTGACGTAAAATATAAATAATGAAATTTTACCGACAGCGAATGTCCCGCTTTTAATATTTTTTAATGCAAATTAGGTGGGCTTGTAACTAAACGGTTGGCTGTTGATCGTCGTTTTTGTTTGGTTTTGTGGTGTAAATAACGGTGGTAGGGAGTAATGTTGCTTCCTGGGATTTTTCCCAGGTAGCAATAAAATCAATTTTTGTGTACACAACACAGATTTTGTTTGAGTTCAGCTACTAAGCTTAGATCTACCGAGAAATAGAAGGTTAAAAGCAATAATAAAACCCCGATATTAATTAAATTCATTATCATAGTTTAGATCGAATTTTACCGACAGTGAATGTTCGGCATTAAATATTTTTTAATGCAAATTAGGTGGGTTTGTAGGTAACTAAACAGTCGGTTGTGTATCGACGTTTTTGGTTGGGTTTTGTGGTTTATATATACGTTAGGAAGTAATGTTGCTACCTGGTAAAATATGCAGCAACTGGGAATTTTCATTACTTACCTAGATTTTGTTTCGATGAAAAATATATTAATTTTCCGCAATTACAAACTTGGAATAAAGTAGAATTCATTTAAGTCATTCCTACAACTGAATAAAATCAGCACTTATCGTAACAAGAGGCGTTCTATTGTTTCTGCTCACCCCATAAGTGAAGACGTGAATATATTCAAGTAGGAAGTAAGGCTTATCCAAACATGACTTACATTATACATTACTAGCTGAGCCGCGCAACTTCGTCTGCGTCACATTTTTCGTTAATGCCCCGCTCCTATTGATCGTAGCATGATGTTATAAAGCCTCGATCATTGGGCTATCCAACATTAAAAAGATTTTCAATTCGAACCAGTACCCTAGTTCCTGAGATTAGCAAATTCAACCAAACAAACAAACAAACTCTTTAGCTTTATAAATAGATTGCGGACTGAAGAATAAAGTTAATCTAGAAGAAAGAAAGAAAGAAAAATTGTTTATTTACGTGAAAGTGACGCACATACACAAAATTGTTAAGCATAGGCCTAAAACAAAAACAAAATCAGGTGTAGACTTATTCCGAAAACAATAATATAATGCGTCACCACCGCGCAAAACGGCTAACGCTCAGCATAATGCCGAGGCCCGTGCACGAAGACACGAATCCATGGCGCTGGTTTTCAGCGTAAGCCAGAGTGTCGCTGCCTCAGAACAATAAATAATCTCGAAACTTATTACTGTCTAAAGTAGCAATCAACATTATCTGAAAAACTGAAATTCTCCTAAAACAATAATGATAATACAGTAATGATATCGCACAAAGCAAAGTCGTCTAACCATTTATGTCGGCTAGACCCATTGAATTGCAAATTTGAAGAAATAAAACGTTGTTTGGCGTTTTCTGTTTTACTCATTTTCCAAGTTTCAGAACTTGCATGTAATTGCTTAATTCCAGTGTGGTACGATAAAGTTCCTCCGCGGCACCAACAGTGTATACAATATTTATAGGCCGGGAGCCAGGCTAAGTGTTGGCTGGCAATTATTAGTTATTTGTTATGTTATGGATGATGGTGGTTATGTTGTTTTTGGATAAAATTATTATGGTACATGAATGTATTAAATCTCATCATCATCATCATCATATCAGCCGAAAGACGTCCACTGCTGGACATAGGCCTCCCCCAAGCGTCGCCACAACAACCGGTATTAAATCTGAACTAATATTATTAAGTTGGAGTTGGAGAAGAAAATCTCTGGAAGTCCTGATCTGAAAACGATTTCTGAGGTATAAGATACATACGGAACCAAAGCGACATAAAAAGCTAGTGAATTTAGCACTGCTATTTTAAGAGTCAAAGAATGAAACAGTTTGTAGGTATAAACACAGAAACATAAAATTATGCATGTTTCCTGCTTAAAATTCTCAGCGCTAATGAAATATTCTGAATTCTCTGATTATAATAAATAACATTTTCAGTAACTTAAATATGCCAAGGCCTAGGCTTGATATTAAATTGGTGTAGTAAACCAAAACTTAATTGATGCTCAACAATTTTAAGAATCTCTACTTTGTGTTTTAGGAATTCGATTCGTTGAAACAATTTCTGAACTAAAATAATAAGCGAGTTCGAGATTAATTTTTGGGTCCAACTACAATTCTAGACATTTTTGATAAACCGCAACTTAACTGAACTGGTTTTAACTTAAAATATTTAGTGATAGATCCGACGACAGTATTTTCATTCCTTTTTATTAGATAAAAAAATATCAAATTATCATCATCATCATCGATTCAGCCGAAAGACGTCCACTGTTTTCCTCTGGACATCTTCTTTTCTGATTCGATCACTAGGAAACTCAGAACAAAGCACAAGATACAAATATTTTACGAATTACGAAATCGAATTATCATTATTTAAACAGTGTTTTAAGCGAAATTATTCTCAATGATTTCTTCTTTTCCAAGAAGAAGACAGCAACAGCTGCAGACGAACACGATCCCGCAAATTTTCAAACTAAGACTCAAAATATTTTTATTCAATTAAGAGTTTGAAATCGCCAGAAGTTACTTGAAATTTTCATTTTGAAATGAATCCATGAGAAAGGAATTACTTATTTTAACTGATGAGAAAACCAGAAGTACAAAAAGGTTGTAGCTTGTCAAAATCATGGCACCAAAAGTAACATAGCTACATCATTGTAATTTGAAAATTCAATACGCTCGTATTGAACTAGTTCAACAAGAAATAAAAATAATTATTCAATAAAATATGAAAATAAGTGCTTATAATCACGTTTCTTCTTGTTCACTCATTTGCATGAATTAATGATACCTTTATGTGTTAGAACAGTCATACTATATTCGACCAATATTCGACGTTTATTTTTTTTTCCCTACCTCTTTTTACTTAACTACTAAAAATATTGTATGACCTGTAGCACGTATTTTTAATACTACTTGGTGTAGTACCATCTGACTACCCCTGTTCCTAGCCTATAAATTGCACGCGAACCTACTTCTACGAAGAATGGCGACAAGTCTGTTGAAAGCCGACCTTATCCACACAGTTACAATTTTTGTAAAAACCTAACAACCTTGTTACGTATTTAATTCTCTAATTGTTACGCCAGGGGGAGCTAATAACGCAGCGGTATTTTTCTGATTACTATCGCGCATTGAAGTATTGCTTTAGGGGCTATATAGCTGATGAAAGCTCTGGGAAATACATATTGCACCTACAATGTAGGGAAATGACCGTATTGAGTGTATAATCAAGTGGTTTTGATAACACAGTTGCATTCATTTGTTGGTAGGTAAAGTTTTGTTGTGGTTATTATGCTGTTGGTAAATACGTCTAGCTTGACTTGCGAGTAGTAGTTCTAAAACAATATAATTATGAGTTCTTCGTGGCTTAAATGAGTTTGATGCTTTCTTGTTTCTTTATAATGTTATCAACAAACACAACATATATCCACTATCTAGATCTGAGTGCAAAATAAAGGTATCTGAATGGCTATTAACAAAAAAATATGCTGAAACTGAAGACCTGTTAAAAACAATCCGCTAGCCTGAATATTTTTATCAGTGTTCACCTACATTACAACTTACATTTACACACACACCTACACGACATTTACACTTACACATCATATTATCATCACACTTTTACACTACACTACTCTTACACCACATAATCATACACTCTTTTATATAACCCACTATAGCGCTAGAAAACACTCTTTTTGTTTGGTACTTAGATTAATCACTCCTGTTATTGTTCTGTTTTTGTTTTTATATATTAACGGTTTCTTTTTCTCTTATTCTCTTTTTTTTTTCTCTAAGAATGTTTCAAAATAATTAATTGTTTTATGTAATCACACGACCTAATTACAATGCCTTATGTTATATGCCCTGTTAATTGCGAGAGCTCTGGTACCTAAAACACAAGTTCAATCTTACTTTGGGTGCCAGTGTTCAACTAGTTCAGTTTACATAATAATATACGTACAAAAATGTTGCCTCTTACACTGATGTAATTTAGTTGCATTCAATAAATATTCTATTCTATTCTATTCTATTCTATTCTATTCTATTTTGCGATGAATGAAACCATGGTTATTAGGCATTCTGTGCCGTTTTTGACTGGCTAGCTTTAACGGTAAAACAGATACATCTTTTTCTTATTGTATCCTTTAATAATTCTCTTGAACTTGACATGCTAGATTATGGTACGCACTCGTATTCTATTTAGATATAACGTCTAAGGTCCTATAACGTTTTACTGCACTCAAATTTCGAAGGTTCACTGGCTTGTAAGATACAGGTACATTAACCTAGTTTAGAAGTCAGGGTTTTTAATTACTGTCTAATTATTAGCCATTTATTGTTGGTGTACAAATTATGATGACTGTTATATATTGAGAAATAAATTCTTATTATTATTTACTGCCCTGGCAAAGACGGACACAGAGACAATTGAGGATTAGTATAATAGTGTTCGACGTTGGTGACCCCTTTGTTGGGAACCCTTAAAAAGTAAATCAAGGCGAATGCTATTTAATGTTTTTAATAAAATGGGTATATGTGTCATTTTATGATGTGTGCACATAGATGTATTTTGTACCTACATGTTAACCTTAAATATTGAACTAACTATTTATACTAAATCTGACTTTATAAACTTACTTAAAAATAAATGCAAAGTAAAATATATTTATTTATATAAAAACACTAAGGCGTCAAAGTACTCCTCCATGTTGCCAGTTTTCTGAACATTTTTCTATGCTCAGAAAACTGGCAGCTTTAAAAATGGAAAATTTTCTTCACTGATCAATCCATTTCAACGAATATTACCAGAGTAGAAAATATTTCTAAACAAAGCTTACCCAAAGTATATATAAATTATAATTCAGATTGATATGGATTGGAATGAAAAGTTTTTACTTGTCGAACTTTGAATGACTTGAGAAGGTCGATATTGAAGTTTCCTAAAAATAACCGATGATAAGGCGGCAAAAATATTCCTAACTAGTTACTTAAACGTATGTGTTATTTAAAAATATAATTTTAAAACGATAGCAAAACTGTTGTTCACTTTTAAATAAGTACCTATAATTATTTACTTTACATAACTATCTACTGAAACACGGCTAAGTCAATGCGGGTAGTTTATATTTTTTTTTTACGTTACGTCGTAAATTATTGTGTTATTTTCCACGAGGACAACAACATTCGTTGAGCAGCGACAATCGCTTTCTGAGTGAACTTTTCGCTTGCAGACTACAAGCGGAATTGTTGTGTTCAGCGCCATCTGTGACAGGGTAATGTAACTACGTACGAGCCACAAAGCTCAACGACATAATAGAGCTTAGCACAGCAGCGCTTTGACGCGGGAAAAGTGTGAACTTCTGCGAACACTGCAGCGCTTCAAAACATAGATGGCGCTGTTCGGAAAGAGCGAAAAAGCATTTTCACGATGTTATTGATTGTCCCTTTGATGCTTGTTTCCAAGTTTAATACAAATGATAAGAGTAAAAGCTTATTTCCTAATGGAACTGACGGCAGAATGGGAGAAAGGGACATTTTCTTTGTAGGGAACAATACTATTTGCTGAGTATTTCCTGATATAATATTTAATAAGTGAGGGATAAAATTGCATTTTAGATAAACAAAAATATAAATAGAAAGAGTTGGTTGATGTAGATAATAGATTTTTTTGGACAGGAGATAAAATTATTTCAAAACAGCAATTTCCAATTATCCGTACTTACGTGATATTTTACTGATTAGTTATAGACATGGCCCAAAATAAGACAAAAATTTGATAGGTACGTAATTAAGTCTAAATACTTACTAATTAAGACACGTTAGCCTGGGGTTGATATCGACAACGGTAGGTAGGTACCTGTTACCTACCTTCTTGTCCTATTTAATTAGGTAGTCAAATTAAGATACCATTATCATTAGAACGGTTAATTAAACGATGTGACCTTTGTATTTAAAACCTGCGTGGGAATACGAACAGCTGTTGTAGATTCTCAATTTTATCTATAATCCTCTGGAAAACAGAAGTATTAGTATTGTTACGAAATACAAACATAACTATAATTATGTTCTTCTTAAATATAGGTAGGTAATACTAATATGCATATAGGTATTATGGGTGAGTAGTGAATTGCCGGGAATAGATTCCGTTTCTTCTAAATTATCAACACCTTTTATTAAAACTGGACTTCTAAGACTGATATAGACTGATAATGGCGATTCGGCTGCTAATAATATTCATACATTTGCATTAAAATTTGCATTCGAGTACGATTTTTAGCTCTAAACTTCTCAGATTCTTTAAACCCTAAAACATGATAGGTTACGTCTAGGCAAGTGTGCTCCATCGTCCACCACGTCATCGCTTTTCATCGGGTGAAATTATGGTCACCTTATACCGAAAGTAGTGACGCCCCAAGATTTTCAGACACGAAGTTTCACACTGCTCATATATCCTCTACATATACACAATACACAGCCATCACCAAGAATTCAAGCAAACATGCCATTACTTAACAGCTAGCGGAAAGGCACAATAAGATGACCCAGTTTCGGGAAGAAAAACGGACGTACACAACATTTGCACTTTTTGTCGCCTCCGAGTTACAACACTATGCTTCGTGTGGTCTATAGATAGGGATAGCATGCAACTATGTCGGAACTTTATTTTATTCAATTCCGGAATACGTTGTAGATTGTTGTTGTTTACATTATAAAGGGAATTTACGTAAAGTAGATGTGACCCAATGGCATAAAATTGTTCCAGAGGAAAACGCGCAGAAATATCTCTGCCAGTAAGTTCGCCCGCGTAAATCTAATAGAAATTTGCTACCGATTAGGTATAGTTTAAACTATCATGTCTCCAAATCCAGGTTTAGCGGTTAAGGTGTTATAACCTTACAAACAATCAAATAACCAAACATCCAAAATAACATTCAGACATTTACAATACTAATCATCATCATCATATCAGCCGAAAGACGTCCACTGCTGGACATAGGCCTCCCCCAAATGGGGGGGGGGGGTTTGCCATAATGGCCATGCTTGGCAGGCGGGTTGACGATCGCAGTGTAGCTGTAGCAATGTACCTACAGAGAATGCTGCTACCCATTCTCTGGTGAGTCTGTTAGTCGCTTCCTACGACACCCACGGGAATACAATACTAATATTATGACTATAGTCATAATATTAGTAATACTGTACATTGAACAAAAGTGCACTTCAGAATAATTCGAAAATTCCACATCGTCCTTAAATTTACTGAAATAAATATTAAACCAGTCATCGCACTTCGTTTAACGCTTTCTGTCACGGATGCAATGGGTATTCAATCCGCATTTATTCAAACTTGGAGAAAACAGCCGAAGGCACAACGCACACACACCCATAGGTATTACATTGATAGTAAAACAATGAAAAGCTCGTAAATCTTTACAGATGTGAGCAAATTATGACTAAAATAAATGATGATGTAATTATAAGAATGGGATATCATCACATGACTCCTTCCGCTTTGAAAGGAGCAGGAGGGAGTGTCAAACTCTTGCTGACTAAAACCCATCCGTATTCCTCCAAATGCCCTTTGCGTTCCAGAGCCACGGTGACTCTTTCGAACGAATTCCGCAACCCTGGCATGACATAATATTATGTACGACTCTATCGATGTTATATTGTTGACGATATTGAAAATCAAAGTTCGACAAACGGTAATATATATACTCATCTGTTTTCACCAATAAGTAAACATGCCATGAGTTGGGAGAAAGCACTACAGTCTGCCAACTGACATTGTTAATTTGATTATGGTCTGTGCATCGTAAATTCCATTGTATCGAGAGTTACTCATAAATAAATCATCCTTTTTGTTAGATCATTGCAGGAGCAAATAATAAGTAATGTTAGTACAGGCTAATCACGGCGAATCAGTATAGAACCACCGGTATTGGGAAAATGGGCAAAGCTACCAGCGGTCTGGGCTGTTTCCAGTGTCGTTTTCTGAAACAAACACATGATCCAGCCGCCTGTACCTCCTAACGTACTCTAAACTCCTATGATGTTAGTCGAGGCTTGTGGCTGTTCAGCCATTTACTGACACGACTATCCATGTAATAATGGCCGAGTCCTCATACTGCAGGGACTTGTATCTTGACTTGAGTAGGTATTGAGATTTGACCAGTTTTATCGACTTTCGTAAGGTTATCGTCATGCTAAATATTCTCGTCATGCGGGACGGTAATGTTAACAATAAATGCTCGTCTCTCGATTCGGTCTACCACGACTTTATCAGGCTATTGACCACAATAGCAGGTACATGTTAATATTTGGGTATACAATTTCTTGCAACATCTCTTTGAAGGCTTTGACATCAGCTACACATCTAACTCAATTATGAATTACAGGCAAGGTTCTGCACAATTTCTAACAACCATTGATTGAGCATGGACACTTGGACGGGCGGTTTCTATTCAAGCAGAGCGGTAGGTATTGAAGTGTGTCTAACAGGAGACCACTATGTAGGTATTGAGAACTATAGCTATACAGCTAGGCCTTAGCCTAGCTAATACAGAAACGTCTTAACGTTTCTGTATTTCCGGTAACCTACTTCATAGATGTCTTACAAGGAAACGGAGACAAAGCAGGCTCAGGAATGGGTTTTGGAATGAATGGTAGCTGTCTCCACCTGTTATATGTATATGAATAGTACTAGAGAACATTTTCGAAAATGAGTTCAGAGGGAAATATAGTGATTTTTCACTTTCTATAGAAATCATAAAATCGCTCTCTCTCTCTCCCTCTAAACTCTTTTCTGAAAATGTTTTCACCTAACTATTTAGACCTGGATATCGAGCGTATGCATACCAAGTTTTATTAAAATCGGTTCATTCATTTCGAAAAATAAAACTTAAAAAATTGTATGAAAAACTGGTCATTGTACTCACCATTATGAACAGCGTTTACTATGTGACCAACCCCGAAATAGCGAAAAAAAATCAGCTGTTCAGTACATTTTGTCAAGTTATGCGCGCATAAATGTTTGGAGTAGCCGATTTTTTTTTCGCGATTTCTGTGTTGCTCCCATAGTAAAAGTTGTTCATAATGATGAGTACAACCCCCCCCCCCCCTAAAGAGCCCCCCCCCACCCCCCACCCCTTAAGAGGTGCTACGTTTATTGTGTTACACGTTGTGTAAGATACAGATTGTAACCCTGAAATATAACCACGCTCTTCTGAAACACCGTGTATATGCAGTGAACTACAATGCAACTTAGCACTCTTATAAAATGAGAAAACTTATCACTTTTTAATCAAATTTGCCATTTGTAAAGGTCAATAAAGACCCATATTATGTGTAATGTATCTCAGTCGGCTATTGCAACAAAAGAGCCAGCTGACCCGGTTTTGCAAACTTATCAAATATTTATAGTTGAATACATATAAGAATCCGGTCAAGGCCGGAGTCCTATGCTGAATATTCCATCCCCTGTGTTATAAAGATCATGATAAGCGATGCTAAATTCCAGAGACGTTCCAGACTATAATATTTATTACCTTTTTCTCGCAGTCCTAGTTTCGTTTTAATAGAACATTTTAGGAGACATTTTATTCATTCAGTCTATTTTGTAGTCACGTAGTTATCATAATTGAATTAGGTACGAAAAAAGGATGGCATAAGATTGGTCTGGAGTTTTGTAACCTAAATAAAAGTCTGTAGCAGTATCTAACCACCCATAATCTAATTCATTTTCTCCACTCAACTCAGCCTTACTCAATCAAATAAATGGTGTCAGTTAAGAGTTCGTTTTTTTTCCGTTGCTATGGCAACTGAGTCACGTGGTGACTTAGGATATGTATCATAAGCTAAGCTAAAAGATGTGCGAAGAAACGATAATATCATCGTTTGAGTAAATGGGGATTATAAACAGTATCACATATTTACAGCCAACGGCACTTTAGTCACCAACCATCAACGCCAATGAACTCACAGCGTACACCTCAATTTTCCCAAAGACATTTATTTCAAAATCAGCACAGCCGTTTGTAAATCGAACGGACCGGTCATATTTCATGCGGCCTGCTATGCGGGTGGACGTCGCCGTGAATTATGACGTCACCAGCCGACCGCGCAGGATGCGACCTGCGACACGTCATTGCATTGGTATTGGGAGCCTTGTTTCCGATGGTCCAATAAATCTGTGAAGTTGTCATTTTATTAGGGTAAAGCACGTCAGTTTATTTTGAAGCTGTAAGTTATACTAACAAGTTTCGGATTGTAACATCTTTGAGTTCGAAATCTAATTTAAGTTGGTCCAAATTGGTTATGACTTGACTTCAAAATACAACATTCAACAAATAAAGACTTCCAAAGGTAGCGGCGCGATTATGCGTCAACGCGTTACTGTAAAGAATATTCTTAATCTATTTATTTAGGCTTCTCAACAATGAGTACATTAATACTTTATAATTTATACATCAGAAACTTAAGTCTAAGCGCCTCATCACTTATAGAAAAGCACAGAGTGCACTGCATTATGCGCAGATAATAACATAATTAATAATATTTTAAAACAAGTTTAAATACATAGTTTGAAACATATTAAGAAAAAAACAAAAGATAAATTCTATCAACTAATGAAATACACACATTCTTTAAAGTGCTTTTGCATTGTTGTCTCATCATTGCCTCGCACCGTTTTGCAGAAACTCAAGCCTAAGGCCACGTTTCCACCTGAAACCAGCATGCAAGTTGAATTACATTGCGGTCTTTCGAGTTATAACATCAATTGATATCAGGTTATAGGATTATTAACTCGATCTTACCACCGCAATGTAAATTATACTAACATGCGAGCTGCTTACATGTGGACACGCTGCTTTAAAATATTAAAAAATGCAAGAGGTAATTTTCATAAACCACCAACCAGCTGAAAAGTACTCCTTCCATTTCACGGACTAAACCAAACACAGACTTCATCATAATAAAAAAGAGTGACAGAGCCATAATAGCGGCAGTAAAAAGGTAATCATGTTCTAGGCTCAAGCTATCATGAGCCCAATGAATCTTGTAATCCGTATGGAGTTGAGGACATTTTCGTGCGCCCTAACGAAGACAGATTAAGCCCACCTGTACCTGTGAACCTGTGAGGAAACCAGGCTTAATGACTGATGAGCTGTGGGTAATCTGTTGATTCTTTCTTAGTTAGATGATAATTATATTATATTATAGCTGGCGATTGTTTTTTAGGGTTCCGTCGTCAACAAGGAATCCTTACAGTTAAGCCATGTCCATCTCTCTGACTTTCCGCGGTTTAGCTTAGAGACGCCTTGCACTAGAAAATTGGAATTTGAACAAGGTAATAGGTCATTTAAAAATATAGGGCATATGTGAAAACCATATTCAAGGATCCGTCTGCGAATTAAGCTTTAAAGTGCCAATTTTTGTTACAGCCAAGTATTCCCTCCTCTGCCAGATAAACGATTGTTTTTGGAGACATGAAAAAATTCATGGTAGTAGCATATTATAACGAATTTGAAAGGAAAACTATCCCAGCTAAGTAAAAATTACAAGTTAACGAATAATAGTCGACCAACCTACAAAATGTACTTGGAGAAGGAAAATGTCGTACAGATTTTTAATAAGCTAGATGTAAGTTAAAGACACAGCATGTTTTATTTACAGACGCCATTAAGGACACGTCACAAATAAAAAACAAATCAAGTGATGTGATTGGCTGTTTAAAATTCATTTAACCAATCAAACACGGCAGCTAACTTGTATCTGACAATTTCATAATGTCAAATTACTCGTACTGTTGCGATAATTTTCGTTGTAGTAAATGGGCTTAAAACTGGCGTATAAATTGAAGAAAAGACTGAATGATTTGCGATTGTACCTACATTCCACCGAGGTAAAACTGATGAAACTCATAGTAATGAGAAAAATGTCTCCTAAACTCTAAGCTGCAAACTTTTTTAGACCTCTATGGTGTTATATCTACTGTCATAAAAAAACAACATTTACAAATAATGCAGCTGAGCTGTACCTAGAGTGGGGCACATACACAAAGTGGATCCCTGTAAAATATTGATATTCCGCATCTGTTCCACGGGAAAACGATCCCAACATTTTTGTAAATTATTTTTCATTTATTTTAGAACTTCTGGAATAGCTGTTTTTTAATTTCCATAAAAATTCGTCGAAATGACTATAGAGTATAATGGAGCGGAAGGGAGTATCAGACTCTTACTGACTAAAACCCACCCGTGTGTCTCCAAATGCCCTTTGCGTTCCGGGGCCGCGGTAACTCTTTCGAACAAATTCAATACTTAAGTATTGCTTTGTTAACTATACCATAAAAAAATCTTGTAAAAACTTTGACAGCTTTCATTACTTGCCCACACCTGTCGGTCCATTCCGCACCCCATAATCTACCAATTCCTGTTCTAACTTCACACCATTGCCGACCAATTTTCGTAAATTTTCACAAAAAGATGCTTTTGTGGGTCCCAGAGGAGATCTGAAACAAATTCGTGAGAAAAGTTTTTTGGGATGGAACCCCGTGCATAAAGATTGGTTATGAAAAAGAAATCGATAGGAATATTCAGTGGACCCTTAGTACAATAGAAACGGGTGAATTCTCAGCGTTGTTTGTGTTATATGTAGGCTGCTGCTTACTGTTATTTCCTTTACTCGCAAATTTATGAAGTTATCGCCGTTGATTGACTAAACATTCAAAATTGTTCTATGCAGGAAATTCAATCAAATCAAATCAACAGTCATTTATTCAAATTAGGCTGAAAATCAGCACTTTTAGAACGTCAAAATTTACATTAAGACATACCTCCAAATAGCCCAGCCCGTCACCACTTCCTAGTGTTTTAGCTGGGAAGAAGTGGCGTAACAAACTCCCCAGCAACACATCTGTCTGTTAAATTTAAAAACTTGAATTTATACAATGGTTAAACATAGTAACAGTTAAACATTTAATGATTACACAAAAAAATATATGGCACATGTCAGCTAGCATACTATATTAAGCTAGAGCAATAATAAAAAATATATAGGTATCTACAACAATTTCTTAGTTTCAATGTAAATCAATGTTGGGTCTTTCCAGAACTTTTTATGCTTAAGTAACAAAACAAGTTGGAGTAACATTCATGTGTGAGAAACAGCAGTGCAATTCAGCAGTGCGATTCTGTAAACATGTCGAAGTGAACACCCGGGCGGGGCGCACGACGGGTGAGTTGTCAAACCATACAAATAAGGTGGAATGACAGCGCTCTTGTCGTTCACTCCGCCTAGGTGAACACCGTGAGATGTCGACAGAATCGACCGGCTGTAAACATGTCGAAGTGAACACCCGGTCGAGGCGCACGACGGGTGAGTTGTCAAACCATACAAATAAGATGAAATGACAGCTCTATTGTCGTTCACTACGCCTCGGTGAACACCGTGAGATGTCGACAGAATCGACCGACAGTACCAGAGGCACTAACAATCCCAAAGACTTGACAGGTGCATAAGAAAACAAATGATTTATTTATGACGCCTAAAAACGACGAGAAAAACATTGTACCGTCCGAAAAACTGTTGCCGCATCGAACGGTTATGGAAACCATATACCTATGTATGTGGATGTTTTACACCCTTGACCAATTTTTAGCCCGTTAGCATCAAACTCAAACAAAAACGCAGTGCTCACAGCGCGAACAGACGAATTCTCGATTGTTTGTTATTTCAAAAAATGCTGTTAGGGAGTTGTGAACTTTGGAAACTGTGAATTTATGTCTTATTTTTATGTTTTTAGAACGAATGTTATGATTGCGGTAACGGTTCACATTTTTATGACTAATGTGTGTGAAATACTGCTGAAGTTGATATTGCAAAGTACCTACGTAATCGTAAGTATCTGTCTACTTGTGCTATCTACTTACCATCTCATCAACTGACTATTATTAACGTATAGTCTAAACCGCTGATTCTTAGCAGGAGGTCCTAGGTTTGAGTTCCAGGTCAAACATAGTGTTTTTGGGTTTTTCTATCTGGCATTCATCAGCAGTAATTGGAGGCTTGATTTGACCCCGGTTGATACTCAAAACAATAGGTTCGCCCCATATTGTCAGAGACTCAAACAATACTACACAATGCGGCAATACTATGTATGTACACCTATGCCACGTATTTTTTCTGGGAATTTCTTCTTATTAAAACTTGTTCGTTTCGCTATGAATTTGGAACGCCGTGCTTAACAACGTAGAATATATTAAGTACTGCGTCAACTATTCGCAAATATTATACACAATAACTCTTTCACAACAATTCGTTTGATCCTTTGAGCATCAAAAGCCGATATATTTTATATTTAACGTTAACATTTTATAAGGTACACGCTCACGTAAATCGAGTACACGTTTGACATGACGGATAACGATAAATAACGATATATAAAAAACCTTTAACAATAGACCGTCGTCATTTCAAAACGTTCTTATAACAAGCAAAATGTAGGTACTCTCGTGCACAGTCGACTTAATTATAAAGAGCGAGGTACAGTCGAAATCAAATGTCGTCGGCAAAGGATT
Organism: Melanchra persicariae; assembly: GCA_947386135.1. Taxonomy (NCBI): domain Eukaryota; kingdom Metazoa; phylum Arthropoda; class Insecta; order Lepidoptera; family Noctuidae; genus Melanchra; species Melanchra persicariae. Next base: position 9,647,851 of record OX376659.1, read on the forward strand.
AATCCATTAAACAGTTGACAGAAACAAAATGAAATAAGTAATAATTTGTCGTTGGATTCGACGTGCAGGAGTATCGAGGTTTGTGTGTAGGTATGTTCGGTCGCGTGTCATCAATCACGTCCTTCAGTCAGCAGGATCCTCTGTGGCAGTACATTAGCTCCTTAATTAAAGCTGTGAACAGCTGGCGCAGCGCCGTCCGCGTCATACATTTCAATTAATTCTTGTCACCAAACAAATTTGGTTGACGACTATTTAATTATTAATCAAAGTTACATTGACAAATTGTTTTTGCACCATATTGAATTTATTGGCAAACAATAAAATTTTGTTCGGAGCTCGATTCACCCATTACGATTAATTAACTCGTTGCATAGTTTAACAAGTGAGACTAAATATCAATTAAATAATTTTACTAATGACTGAACATGATAATTACTGTTGTTCTTCCCTGAAATAAGTTCTAGTTACGTATCAATTAGGTACATCACTAATTAAATTATTTAATTAATACGAGGTCCTATCATTGATATCATAAAGATGTATTAAAAATCATCACCGTTACTCATTATAATAAAGTTCTGACTAATGAAATAAAATGATTTATAATTAAATCTATACATATAACAAAATCGTAACAAAGCAATAACTGTACATTTAATTTTTTTTAAAGAATACTTGCTGCGTGTTCTACAAACGATACCGAAGCCAAAAAAAATAGTTTTTAGAATTATTAATAAAATCATCATTATAACATACATGACATGACATAACACATTACTAATCTCTAATGCAATTTTAATTAGGATCATAAAACGAAAGACATCACAAGATAAAAAAATGCTTTGATAAAAATGCTTTGCTTTTTACAAAGCATTTTTTTTATCCTACAACAAAAACACTCCTTTCTGCACCCGAGATTCTTAACCCACGGTAATCCCTTCCTAGAAAAACAACCTAGCGAACCCAGCATCTTTTCAGCCAATGAAAAAGTATATTAAAAAATCAGGGCTGTCGTATGCGGGAGGCAGTCGTCAGAGTGACAGGCCCTCCAGTTACTATAAACCACTAATCGGCTTGTCACCCGCAGGTTGAAGGACATTGACTTTCAGATCACGTACTTGCAATCTGCATGCCATGACATTGTCAGGGGGACATAAAAAAACACATTTTTTACTGTCCCACACCGTCCGACTAAGCTTCGCGCGCTCAATTCATGAGCTTTCCCTTTTCGGTTGAAAGGTTTTTCCGTTTTTTTTGTTATTATTGTAAAGGAGAATATATTATGCTAGATTGCTGATTTAATTATTTTACTGCGTATAGTGTTCATATTTTAAAGTAAAATCTCTTAAGATCTTCATTGCTACCAATCTTATTTCTAAAAACCATTATTTTTGATGTTAACTATAGTGACATTTATCTCCCATACTTTTAACAAACAGCGTTTCATTTTGGCTTGCCTAATTAAGCATATTTAATGCACAATAATGTGCAAATCCCAGCTGCCATTCACTCTAACGAAAACGAACATTATCTTAGGTATATCAGCAAAACGGTTCGGGCCCGCGTCATAAAGACTAAGCTGGAAGCAGAGTGACGTCATGTCATCGTACGAGTACACATGACATGCGGCTCCGGGGGTAATTATCGCGACATATCCTCACGATATTAAAGCCAACGTAAATTTGACATGACTTAAAATTAATCTCGAGACGTGATGCCAAGCCGAATGACGGCTTGCGCTTCGGTAAATTTAATAAAGAGCTACCACTGAAGCCTAGCCTCCTACCAAGATTGATGTGCCGAAAAAATATAACGCGAATAAGGAAATTAAAAGAGGTGCCAACTCTTCAGTTATATTAAAAGTTTCACATTAGACAACAAGCTCTTTAAGGTTGAAGGTTATACGAGACGTTAGATCTGACATGAGCTGATGAACAATGTAATTTCAGAACTCAAGATATATATTTTAGTTGTTTATTTTGACAGTGATTAACGCTTCGCTATCTTTATGAACTGGGAAGTCTCCGTGGAAATTATTTCTGTGAAAAATTTTAGTCAGCACTGGAACAAAGAAGGTGGCACCAAAGGTCGCCATTACGTGAAAATATGCCTTTTAATAAAACTGTGTCCAGTCACTTTATTAAATAGCTACCAGCTGTTTATCATGAACTTAGGACTGAAATTAATTAGCCTAGATATTGTAGCCGTGACAAATGGGAGCGTTTAAACAGTCAGATCTTTTTTCAGGTTCGTGGTAGTCTGCCGATAGCATATTTGTGGTTAGGTACATTAAACATACCTATTTCTATTATTTCCATATTTTATATATCTGTTCTAGATTAGATAGTTCTAAAACTGGACCAAAGCCTATATGGCTTTGGTCCAGTTTTATCCATATAGGTTGAATCCTAGTAGAGAAAATAACGAAATTAGGGCGAAATCTCCAAAATTAGCAGACTCTTTGTTTGATCATACCATTCAAATTAAACCATGACTCTTGCCAGGCAAACAGAACTATTTCATATATGTATAATAAACCCGTAATTTAGTTCCTACCAGGGGCTCGATTCTGCTATTGCAATCGTGTCTCAATGACCGGTCAGTGATCGAATATTTGACAACTTTGACAGTTTTTGTATGGGAAATGTGTCAAAAGTTTGACGTTATACGTCAAAAATCGATCATTGACCGGTCATTGAGACACGATTGCAATAGCAGAATCGACCCCCTGGGGGTCGATTTTTGACGTATAACGTCAAACTTTTGACACATTTCCCATACAAAAACTGTCAAAGTTGTCAAATATTCGATCACTGACCGGTCATTGAGACACGATTGCAATAGCAGAATCGAGCCCCTGGTTGTTTGTCACTGTCTGGGGCAACCTTTACCCTTTGCCAAACATTGGTGGGTAGTTGGAACTTTTTGAAATACCAATTTCGTGCACCGTGTTTTGGTTACACCGTGTCTGATTTACAACAGCCGTAACTTGTGAGTGACGTTGACAAATGACGTCACATGGTCACGGGCCGTGTGTTTTGCGTCACTTGGCTGCATTCAGAGGCGGCGTGACGTCACACCGTATCTTCCCTGGCTTGTTTATAGCCGGCCAGTATGTTTGAGTTATGGCGTGTTTGTCTCGCTCGTGACATCATGGAAGATGAATTTATGAGCAAGAAGAATGCGGGACGCGGAATATTTTATATGTTTGAGTGGCGGCTGGCGGGTGATAAGAGTTTTTGGGACGATTTAGGCGCGACCGTGCGGCGTTATGAGTACTTTACACACGTGATATGATGTGTGATCAAATTCGGACGGTGTCGGATCGGTATGAGCGGGTTGTGGGAACTACACCTACACATGTGAGGTGACATAGTGTGGAATGTGGATGAATGTAGTAAAAGCATGCGTTTTCTGATTCCACATCAAATATAATACAAAATGATTTAAATTAGGCTTGCAGTGACCAGTATGTGGGTAACACGATACTTACTCGTTGACAAAACTGGTGTGACTTTAACACTTGCAATAATAGTGCTAAATCATGGATACCTGCGCCTGTCTCTCCAGCATACTCAAATAAGGCCACATACAGATCCAAATCGAAAATCCGTTTACATAATACACAATGACTAAAGCACTGCCATGCATACGAACGTGCTTTGCAATATGAATAGACACAATACGTATACAATATAAATACGTGCTTTAGTAAGCGTAGTTTGAATACCTGCCCAATATCTATCTATATTAGATAGGTATCTAAGTTTATAGGTATACTAGCACTTCGCCCGCGACTTCGTCCGCGTGGGTATAGTAGCTACTCCACAAACTGCGACGCCCCTATACATATCCCTTTATAAAGGTTAATTTTTGGAAAATTAAGCACGATTCTCATTATTGGTTCAGCGCAACTGTTCACCCCCCCCGTTCAGCCCGTCAGGGGTTGATTATGCAAAAATTGTTAGGTACATGATCTGTTTCAATTATCCCACTTTTAGTTTGTTCATAGAATTCCGACGTAAATTGAAGCAAGCTATAATTTCCTCCCCTAAAAACTAATTCACCCCCGCTTCACCCCTTATTATGTATGTAGGTACCTAGTTGATTTTCGAAAAATCCAAACATTTTGTTATTCTTAATGTTTTATCGAAAACATTTTTATTAAATGCCGTGGTGTTTCAACTTCATCGGACCTAGCATTGATACGATTCTCCCCAGTTCGCTCAAGCCGCGACATTTTTCTTACTCCGAGCATGTTTATTACCGTCGTAACTTTTGAACGAAAGGTCCGATTTGAATGATTTAAAGTGTAATTTACACGGACATAATCAACCTTAATTATCAAACCATTTAAATGGATAAGGATTAATATCATGGTACTATAATCACCATTTTTTATTTCACCATGGGATTTGCTTGACTAATATTAACAAAAAGCGGTCATGGTGACTTATCCATAATAGTTAGACATATGGTATCGCGGACTTTTTTGTAGATATTGATGACTTCTATAAAACTGTAGTACATCACTTTGCTCTATTGTCAGTAGATTCCGCAGCGTACGCGATATAAGGACTTTTTCTCACACCTTGGGTCACATTATCGAAGTTTTCATACGGATCCCTAACATTTTGAAAATATTCTATAGCCTATGACCATCGCCGATAATGTAGAATTCTACTGGTGAAAGAATTTTTCAAATCGGTCCAATAGTTTCGGAGCCTATTCATTTCAAACAAACAAACAAACAAACAAACAAACAAACAAATCTTTCCTCTTTATAATATTAGTGTAGATTATATTGTACACAATGTCCTAAAGGACGATAGTATTTATGTAAACGTGCCTATCTTAGTTTATTGGCTCATATTGTAGATATTGCGAGTCAATGTAATTAAGTTGCAAATCACGAACCTGTTGTAATGGGACTTTTATTCAGATAAACAAGGTAAATATTACAATGACTCACGTGCGCTTTTTAAAGGCAACATCTGTTCAAAGTATTCTGAACTAACAATTTTTGAGTTGACTATTCGTCAAGCTCTGCTTTAGCTTTAGCTGTCAAAGGTATTAAAGTAGAGTTTGACACAACCCTTAATATTTACCCTTCGCATTTTAAGTTAGAAGAAACGTATTATCTGTATCATTTTTCTGAAAGACAAACTATTGGTGTCACAGAAAGGACCAAAATATGAATATGATGGTACCTAGGATACAACGTGTAACAGAATAAACGCAATACCATCTCATAGGGGGTCATTGTACTCATCATTATGAACCACTTTTACTGTGGGACAAACTCCGAAATCGCAAAAACAAAAACTGATGTTCAGTACATTGTTAACTGAACCGAAATTATACATGCAATTTTGAAACTCATGAATACATTTTATATAACCGAATAATACGTAATAATCTGAAATATTAAAAAGTGACATTAAATTACTGAAATGACAGAAAAACGTCACGATTACTTAAAATGCTGATATCAAACTTAAAAATAACTTTAAATGGTCGTATGAAAACGGTTTTTACTTGGAATCATTAATTCAGTTATTGAGACTGGTCAAACGCTTTGGATTGAGATTTCTCTTAGAAATATTGGTGATTTTAACACTAAAAAGTATAATTTTTTTCCTCCATTGTTCAAAAATTGGCAATTCTAAAAAAAATACCTCTGAAATAAGCATGGCTGACTTTTTAAAAAAAAAACTACGGATTCGAGCAATTTATAAAATGCCTTTGCACGGGTTTTTTTTTTGTCAAATATTTTTTTTACATAACCTTACAATTACGAACTCAACAAATAAAATGATATTTTATTATAAATATTATTTTTGAGACTAAAGAATAGCAATTGATTTTTATACATGAGTAGACTAGTAAGTTCCAAGTCGGGAATAAGGGAATGTTATTAGTTTATTTAATTTGTTAAATTCAAATTAAAAAAGGTATTATGTATGTCCAGCACATGGTTTAGCCTGGTGCAAAGTTTCATTCAAATACGTTCAGCCGCTAAGATGTGAAACGGTAACAAATAAACAGCTTGCCAGAGTTATTTTAGCTTTTATAATTTTAATAAAACGAAGTAAACTGTATAAAAAGTTATTGTGGCCTTTAAAACTTTATGAGTATAGAAAAATGTATTAAAAAATTCTGCCAGTGAGTTTAATATCCTAACATTATCAATCGAATAAGCCACCACTAAAACTCCATCTCAAACTGGCAACAGAACTAATCACAAACCAACCAAGAAATATGCACAAAAGCCACTACTTCATTCCTCCTAAAACAATTAAATCTACCAACCCAAAGACAACGCACAGCTCGCGAGACTCATCAACTTACATTTAACACGTCGAACTTTTAATGATGATAAATCATGTTTAAACACGTATTCAGAGTCGTATTCGTCTCGTGTAATGAGAAGTCTCATCTTAGAGGATAATTACTACCATCATTAATAACGAAGGAAGGATGAGAAGCGGTATTAATAAGACGTCAGACGTGACATTAATGTCATAACTCGATGTATTAAGGATTCTAATTAAGAGTGTGTAGGGTTAAAAATTGGGTGTCATTGTTTTAGGGGGAAGGTGTGAAAGGGATCAGCAAGAAAAAAAATACATATTTTTGGCCGATATATTATTTTAAAGAACGTTCTTTCTTATCTTACCTAATAAGTTGAGCTAATCAAAGGCTCACTTCTGACAATAACCAGAAGGGTCAATTCTAAGTTAACTTTTAAGCAACATTAGCAATCGCATCTCTGTCGCAATCAATCAAAGAAGCCTCATTTTCCGTACAATTTTGATAGATTGCGAATGAGATGGGAATGCGACTGATGTTTAAAAAATAGTAGATTTGACACTCTACTGTGTGTTTGATTTGAAAGTATCAAACTGCAACTGTCACGATGACTTTTTGAAATAGCAAAAAATAACAGTAGTAGGCTTGCATTCATTCAAGATGGTTTCGCCACGTTGTGCAACTTCTGAGCAGTTGCCTGAGTTTATGAATATTAAAAATTAACTCAAAGGAAATTGTGATAAGCTCGCTATACCATTCCTTATCACTGCACTTCCTTTTATGATTGGAAATCATCAAATGATCCGCATCACTGCAACTCATGAGACCTAACAATTGTGGCCACGGACAACAGAGACCAACCGCCTCAAACGATTCAAATGTCTTGGAGTAAGAAAAACAATAATGTTCATGCTTTCCACACACCCAAAGGAGATAGTGGGATGTGCTGGACTTGCTAACATTGATAGGTTCTTGACAACTCTAGGCTGTGAGAGGTGGAAGAAAAGTAGCCTTTGTCCAGTTGTGAGTCAATGCAAAAAATAACTGATTATAACCATTGTTATTGTTAAGCTAAAATAAAATATAATTGTCCATGGAGATAAGTTTATTTTCTAAAAACTAATCTCGTAAAAATACATACATGCCGCCTATGAGCTCATGCATGCAAAGTTCACAATTAAGTGCTATAAAACAGGTAATAAAAATAGTCGCCTGGGTTTAGTAACTGGGTCGCATTATTATGTTTTTAATTACAATCATATATAAATATGCGTGTCTATAATATAAGCTCAGTATTTTTACACTTCGTTGGTAGTATCTTCAATATCTCGATATCAGTATCTTGCCCTGGTTCCAATTTCTTTGACGTCATCTCAATAGACGTCATTTCCTGTCTAGACATATCCAGCCATATTCATACAAACTTGTTTCCCATTTTTTAAGTTTAAATACTGATAAGCAGATTCTTTATTCAAATTTTGGGAATATAGAGATTTTTTTCTTCTTATGAATATAGCCTTATCATTTTTCAAGCAGTTCATCCATCGTATTTTTAAGGTTGCTGTTCACACACACATCCATGTCAGCCCACAACGAAGTGGTCAACGAGCGGCCGCGCTCGGACATACTTACCTTTTGCCTTCAGTTTGCTATACCTACCTAACTATTGTGAATCTAATAAACCTTAAATACAGTCCACAGCCTTTATTAAACCTGGGCCTATACAGTTTCCCTACACTGAAATCCATCGACATTAATTCTAAAAAATCTTATTATTTGCTCCTCAATATCTAAGGCATATAATTCTTAATTTATATTCTCATCCTTAACAAAATATCCAAGTTGATTAAGATAAGCCATATACCCCAAGTTATCCTTCCATTCTCAGACCGTACCCCAACTAATTAACTTGGGCGTTAAATTTCCGAACTAATTAGTACAGGTATAAGCCCACTGTTAATAAAAACGCCTTTCAAATTCATTCACTACGAAATTAGGACAGTGCCTTGGAGGAAATTGAAACGATCCTAATTAGTTTGGTTGAGTCAGTGGAAAATTTAGTTTAGGAACAATCCAGGTATTTAAAACCTTGACCTATTTAAATCTTTCTATTTGAATTAAAATTAAATTGCCTTCGTTAGTAAGTTCATTACTTGAGACCGGTTGGGACGATTCAGTCTTTTTAAGGGTTCCGAACCTCCATACGGAAAATCAGAGCCCATGAAGGATCATTCTTGTGTCTGTCTGTCAGGACGTCTGCCACAACTGATTTTGTCCAAATCTACTGGACCGATTCAGTTAAAATTTGATACACATGTGTACTTTTGCTATTCAAACACGGACGCGTAAAGAAAATAAACATATTATTATTTTGGAAATGGGGTCACTTTTAGGGAGGCCACTTAAAAAAATTCCATCGGTATTGTGACATATTAAAAGAATGGGCTTAATGTACGAGTCACAAAAAAAATCTTTAATTTTAAAACATTCCATTTTGAAATTATTAAAGAGAATACCTGAAAATTGTCCATTCCCCTTTTTCCGATACTAGTGAGCCGAAAATTGTGAAAATAAAATACACTAACAATAACATACTCTTTATTCATAAATTACTGGAAAATCTGTTAGAAGTACTCATTTTAAAAAAAAACTACACTTGGTAAGGTTCTTGAGTAAAACACACAACAATCCGGATAAGTTTTCTTGAGTAAAACAGAAAACTTGTCGGAATTGTTGTGTGATACGAAAAAAAATTACAGTGATTACGTAATCATTTTGACAGAACAACATTTAGCCTAAGATCCGGCTACAAGAATACTACGTTCATACAGTATTTGATCAGAATTATTTTTATACGTGTAACAGAATAAACGTAATACCTCTTAAGGGGTCATTGTACTCATCATTACGAATAACTTTCGCTATGGGATCAACACTGAAATCGCGAAAAAAAATCGAATGCCCCATACATTTCTGTGCCCAAAACTCGGAAAAAAATACTGAACAGCTGATTTTTTTTTTATCACGATTTCGGGTTTAGCCCCATACTAAAAGTTTCAAACAATTACAAAAGCCCCCCTTTTATAATTGTATGTTAAAAAATAATTTAATATGCTTTGACCGGGTTGCCTATTAAAATATCCGCCGACCCAACAGGACAATAATCCTAGGCTAATTGTCCTGTTGGGTAGGCTAATACTCAAAAAGCTTTAGATCGTATCGTAAGAAAGTGAAATTGCGTTTGACGTTACAAACTTGTGCTACGCGCCTACGTGGCATAGCCAACAGTGCGTAGCACGGCTACGTGATGAGCTTCATAGCACGTGTAACATATACCTACATAATGTAGGAACAATTTACATGCTTTCCCAAGGAATTTCCTAGAATAGTTTTCTTTTGCCGTTGGTGCTGCAATAAAAAGTTTTACTGCAATCATTTATGTAGATGTTTGTTGTGTTCATTAACATACCTAAGGTCTATTTAAATGAATAGAGGTGACAGGTAGTCATCTGATAATTTCGTATATTTTATTCACTTGTCTAATTTATAACGGCATGCTTATATAGTACCTGTCGCGAAAATGTGACAATAATCTATTTTACTTAATGTTTTCATAAACAGTTAGGTACATTAAATAGGACCCTGAAGATATTTAAAACACACACAATTCTTTAAAAAATAACTATTTTTTTATGCGTACTTCTGTTTGTCAATGTTCGTCATAAGTTCCATACAGACCCCATTAATCATTATACAGAGGTGTTCCAAAAATGCGTAGTCATTTTTAAGGGTGATGTTGGGTAGCTGATATACTTCAAGGAAAAAATAGCAAAACAAAAAATAAGTGACTAAAAAAAATTCCAAACAAATGACTTTTCAAGCACTCTGCTTCGACTACTTGAAAAGTTTATATGATCGAAACTTTTTATTTATTAATTATTATTTATTTTATACTTTATTGTACACCTCATTAAAAGAACAGGACAAACATTTATAAAATAAGTGTACAATGGGTACATTCATCTTTTATGGTCGAATTTTCGAAAAAAGTCACTTTTTTTGTTACTACTGAACATCACCCTTAAATATGACCACGCATTTCTGGAAAATCTTGTGGAGGTAAACAAAACAGTGTGAAAACATACAAACCTAATAAACTGTCTCCTAAAGTGTGAACGTACACGATCGTATGCAAAAGTATCCCGGCAACAACATTTTGTGAAGTTCGGCGATCGATCTAATGAGATACCACCATGATAGATGAGATCTGTGGCCTTGTCATAAATGAAAAACTTCAAGGACGAACTGCAATACCATATCGTAGCATAATATTATTGGTGACGATTTTTTTTAAATTTAGAAAACGACATTCTATGAAACACTGCGGTCACTACTACACATGGTCCTGGGTTCAATTCCTAGGTCTGGCTGTGTTTTTCCTCTTTTTTAGGTTTCCGAACATCTGTAAAAAACGATGCCCTTATAGGATCACTCGGTTGCCCTCAATTCGTCTGTTTTTCTGTCTGTCTGTCCGTCTGTCATAACCAATTTTCTCCTAAATCTGGACCGATTCTGTTGAAATTCGGTGTAGGTACATATAAACATCTGCGACCCAAACACGGACGTGATAAGTAAATAAATAAATATTGAGTAGGTACACATTTTGTTAAAAAAATAATACTAAACCGTGTGACAAATCAAAAGAAAGGTCTTACTGTCAGGGTTTAAAATATTTTTTTTTTTCATAATTTTAAAACAAACATTTTTTAGAGGTATTTAGGAAATTCAGAAAAAAATAGTAGAGTTAATAGCCGAAACTACTGAGCTAAAAATTTTGAAACAAATGCAGATAAAAGGTCTTTCCTATATAATTACAGTATAAAACCTATAAGAAGTCTATGATTTAAAAGTAACATGTCACAAAAATGAGATTCGTGCGAGACCAACTCGCGCTTGGACGGTTTTTCATGGCTGGATTTTTTCCTGGCCCGGTCGGTGGTAATATGCTCACCCTCTATAACATGAGACTTTAAAGTATGACATTTTATACTTTCAAGTCCTGATCTGAAAAAGTGTTCAGGTAGAAAAATCTTTCTACCTGAACACTTTTTCGAAAATGTCATTTCAATTTCGAAAAAGTGTTCAGGTAAAAAGATTTTTCACTTTCTGTATCAAACTTAAAATTCTCTCGAAACTAGTTTTTGAAATATTCTTTACTAACTATTTAGACCTGTATATCTAACATGTGCATACCAAATTTCATAAAAATCGGTTCATTCACTTCGAAAAATAAGGACTTGAAAGTTTGTATGAAAAGCTGTACGGCGAAGTTCAAGTAGAATTCTTTCGGTTTTCTACGCTAACCAACAATACGCGTAAAGTGCACAGCATGTATCTGGATAAGAGGACAGAGACTGAGGTACATGTGCCGCTGAATAGGTTACGTCGGATTGAGGTCAGTCCTAGGCCTGACAGCGTCAGGCACAAGCGGGTACACCTTCGTATAATTGCATTGTGGTTTCCACTTGTAACGTACAACTTGAGCTATAGAAACTATAGTACCGCGAACGTATGGGATCGCATATCGTCGAGGGGTAGGGAATGCAAGACATTGTTTTGTTTGAGTTTTTCTTGAATAGGGCAATAGGGTAGATGACTAGAAAAATCTAATTAGTCCATTAGATAGATTTCCAAAAAATATATAACACGTATTTTTTCTTTTTCACGTAAACAAAAAATTAAAACGATACAGTGCATCTCAAAACTCGTATGACGTCACTAGAAAGTACTCTTTCTAAGTAACAGTGACGTCACAACCCCCCACTCCTGATCTTCGGTGCTTTTTATCTTCGTCTTTTTTTATTGATTTGATAAAACAAAAAATACGTGTCCAATATTTTTCGATAATCTAACTGACGCACTAAACAGAATGATATATTTTTTTACCAAGACTCATCCCTATCTATCTATCTATCTATAGAGAATGGTTTCCGCACTTAGTCCTGCTGTGGACCATTGTGCGTGAGCCAGAGGACTGTCCGTTATACCTATCGTGTGGAAATGTTTGTTCAGTGAGCTGTGTCCGGTGATGTTCCCCGCCACCATTCGCAGGCTGCCCCTATACAGTTGCAGAAGGCGCCTGGTAAGTTTCCTGTATAAGGATGGCATAACCTCCTTGGACTGCCCACAGCCTGGTGCCAAGGCCCACCAGCGTTCTACCTGTGTGTGGGTATGTTCTTGTAGCCACGTGCGCAATCATCCCTATTCTAGGATAATGGTTTACTGAGTAAGTATACTGTCATGTCAAGCTGCTAAATCAAATGTCTAGTGGTAAATAATCACCACGTTAGGTAGACTGTTTACTAGTACCAACCTTTTGACATAAATCGTTTCTAACCTTTAACAACAACTGTAAAAGGTTTGCTGGATGACCTCTTATTTGCTTGTAAATAAATTAAATATTAAAAAAAAACAGGCGAAAAATCAGGAGCAGTAGTGATCCAGTGGTAACGGCTCCAACTGATGAGTTTTAGGTTGGGTTGGAACCCAAGAAGGTGCCGTAAGAACGGTGAAGGAAATTATTACAAGAAAACGTGACCTAGACCCAATTAGTCTAAAATATTTAACATTTATTTAGCTGAATCCTATTTGACTAGAAGCCAAAAACGTTGGACAAAAACTAATCACACACTGAGGAGATGAAGCATGTGTCACAAAATAAGATCATTAAACAGGCTGCTCAATTAATCATGCTGTACAAAAAAATACCTAAATATCCTTCAAATATACAAATGCAAGTCCGTAGGAAAGTGTACTAATTTCACATAATCTCGCTAGAGTACCAGTGATCTATAAAACTAGCATCGAGTTGACGAGGGGTAATAATCGCAATGCATTTATTCCGCGCCGGTCATAATGTTCGCTGGCATAAAGGTGGCGTCAGATCTGTGCCGTCTTGCAATTGGATCCTGTTTTCTTGCCAGAAGAATGTTTGTGTTGTTTCATTTGATTTAATTTAAAAATTTAGAAAGATATTAATTATGTAATACATAGTTTATTTTGATCTCAGAAAAAACTTTTTACATAAAAATACAACCGACTTCCAAATACACATTATAAAATAACTTTAATTTCGGAAGTCGGTGTTTTTGGTTGTGTTTTCTTTTGTTTTTTGACATCGACTTCCGAAATTAAAGTTATATTATAGAATAAGATACCTATACATATATAAAATCAATACTTACATATAACTAAACCCATTGCAAAAAGAATCATGAAAACCGGTTCATGAACATAGTTGACTTGTAAACATCTGCGTACCCCTTGACAGCGTACCGGCATGATGTTATGTTATGAATTACTGGTGTAAACAATAAACTGACATGCGATTTCAGCAATCCTGGGAGATTTGCTTTTATTTATTGAAGAGTTCCGTCGCCTATCTCCGAAGTTCTTCATCAGATCTTCACCAAATTAAAATGGGACCAGTCCAGAAAAATAACCTTCCGAACAAAAAAAGAATGATCCGAATCGGTTGACAATAATTGGCAGAAATATCGCTGAACATACAAAAAAAAACTGTCGAATTGTGAACCTTTTGTTGAAATCGGTTAAAAATCACCCGATTATCAACAACATAAAAAGGGACTGATGCTACAGATTTTAAGGGTGGTTCTTATCTACTCTCTCTATAAACATGTAATATTAGGCTTAGGTAGGTGTGAGTGCCAATTGTACTAATTTTTAAGCAACGTTCGCAGTCGCAATCTGTCAAAAATGTATGGAAATGGAGGCTATTTCCATACATTTTTGACAGATTGCGACTGACATGCGAATGCGAACGTTGCTTGAAAATTAGTACAATTGGCACTTAGAACTTTAACATGTTTTATGAAAACTGCAGCGTGGTAGGTGGTTTCGGGAAGTACCTGTTTCGGATTCGGCAGGAGGAAACGGCCGGGTGTCGCAGGGCGATTCCCGGCCACCGTAGACGCGGGTCTGCGGACGGCGAGCGTTGGGTGGCTCGCCGGTTCATCAAAGCCAGAACCGTGTCGACGGCGTGTTATGTCCCACGCGCGTCTCAAAGAGATGTCAGCATTGGAAAAGGGGCCCGTTAGGGCCAAAGACTGCCAGAGTTGCGGATTATGTTCGAAAGAGTTACCGCGGCCCTGGAAAGCAAAGGGCACTAGAAGGAGCACGGATGGGTTTCAGTCAGTAAGAGTCTGACACTCCCTTCCGCTCCGCCCAGAGCGGGAGAAGTCATTTGATGATTTCCCATCCATAAAAAAAAGCGTGGTAGTTGGTAAGTTAGTGTTCACAACTGTACTAATAACAATCGATTCGACCTTAGCAATATACCCGAAAACTATCGAATAAATTGCACGTCGATAGAAAAGGCCAAAAGCGTATGTAGTTATATTCATTCCCATATAGCATTCCCGCTGAGCAAATAACAGTTAAAATTTTTATTTACTTTAGCAATAGCTCCTCAATTCGAATATTTAATTGAATATTGATGTAAAATAAATGTTGCAATATAAAAGGTTCCATCACCTATGCACTGATTTTGTGTTCTATCGCCGGACAAATATTTGTATGGCCTTTAACAGTTTGTTCCGATTTTGCATATTTGCGCTTTTGATTTGTGTACATTTATTATGGTTATCATAACATGAGGTTTCCTGTTGAAACTGAAAACTAGCAATATATACACAGTTAGCTTACGAGTAGCTGTAACATTTATATTCAAAATTTTAGCAGAACGCAATGTGCTTTGAATCTTACATGATACTTCTTCTGCTCCAACCTCTTTTAAACATCTTGCCAAATACGAGTACCGGCTACGAGTACTTTTCCTCTGACCTATAAACTAAAAAAAAAAGTTGTAAAATACTAAACTTTTCTTGCATATCAAATCTAAATTGACTGAAACACGATCTGTTCTACTCCAATAAATGTCAATTACAATTAATTACACATCAAAAACACCACAATAATACCGTTTCTGATTTCAATGAAATTGATTCGAACGTCACAACAATTAATTAATGGCTATTAATTTGGTCACTAGGCAAAGGTCATTAATACCTACAGCTGCGAGTGGCGATCAATTATACAAACGATTGTTCGCCAGTTACTTAAGCCTTTCCTGGTTCCAACTTAACCCATCGAACTTTGCCACAAAACCTAGTCCTTCGCATTCAGCTTGTTGTCTATCCCAGCCACCTTTTAAATTTGCAGGTGATGTAGTTACCTTTACAGTTACGCAGTCTAAAACTCTCTATTTCAAGACAATTAATCATCAAATGATCCTTTCCGCTCCGGGTGGAGCGGGAGGGAGTGTCAGACTCTTACTGACTAAAACCCATCCGTGCTTTCCGTGCGGGTTGCGGTGACTCTTTCGAACAAAATTCGCAACAATAAGATGCTCCTAGCTTTTGCATTTTATACCACCTTCTTTAGCCATCATAAAAGAGAAATCAAGAACGCCGCAGCAACAAAAACTCACTACTTAAATTGAAAACTAAGAAAATCATATCACCGTAAACTACATCCAATGTGGACATGCCTTAACGCACCTTTACAAAACCTCCTTTCAAGAGAGCCAGCCACTCGCACCTCAACATAGCACTAGTAACATGTCTGTTTGTACGTTTCACACGTAGCTCGACGTGTCGGGACAAGTACTGTTCGCGCTTTCAAGTACCAAAGGATCGCTTTTTACCGCGTTCGACTGTTTGATGCGATGCACCGGCTGCTGGGTGCTGAGTGACGGGAAAAAACAAGATTACTATGTCGATGAGTTCGGTATATTGTTTGGTTGGAAAATATTGCAGAGGAATTAGACACTCACACACAGAAAGAAAATTAGCACATCAAATGTGGATTGGAAAAGAGACAAGCCAATGGAAAGATCAATGGCTTAGAGAGAGATGACATGTCCATAGGTAGATAGGTAGGTACCCTTACAGGTTGCATGTTTTGTGTAAGATGGTTCGATCAGGGAATATTTTTTATGCAATATAGTTGCAAAACGAGTAGGTAGTCCACCGAACGGAAAGAGGTGTGGTGATGATGGTATCACTATCCATAGAACAACCTCGCTCACTGCTGCGCATAAGCCTCTCTTTGCTTGTGCCAATCCCACGTTCCTGTTTCTCCCTCATCCAGAATCTACACGCAATGTCAACAATGTCATCAGCCTCAAGAACTACATGAACTTTAAGGTATCTAAACAATTCCTCATATGTATTTGGAACACGAAATGTAATGCTGTTCTGTTTACTCAATTGTAATTTGCTATGCACGCCAAAGTTTTAGTACCTTGTTCGCCAACTATTATATTCACCTCACCCAATTAACAACTTTCCTCTTGCTGAAGTTGTTTTGTCTAAAACGAGAGGCAGTTTCAAAGCACTATTTTATGCCATGGAACGTACTCTTTGGATCATCATCGTTATCACCGTGGGGCATATCCTCATGCATCACGCCTTAAATGAAAAAAAGAAATTCTTGAAAGCCACAGTGTACGAGGGAATATTCAAATTTGTCAGATGTATTGGTATATTTCAAGAGAAGAAATTGAAGAAAACTCCACTTTGATTAAGCTCACCTTTGTACATGAACTTTTCTTTACTGTAAAATGTATAAGTTGCTCATCATCTACCTAGACTTTTTCCCAACTATATTGGGGTCGGCTACCAGTCAAACCAGATTCGGCTGAATGCCAGTATTTTACAAAATATAGTTTTTTTTTAATGTGTAAGTTGCTATGGTGTACAATAAAGAATTGTGAATTATGAGAAGATAGCAGAAGATTCAAAAGAAGCAAAGGGTTGACTATTTTGCTGAAAACCACACAGAAAATAAAAATCCTATTAAAATAAAAGCCCGAACATTCACAATACAAAATCAAAAGCTTTAGCTGGGATTCGTCAAAGAAAAATCACCTGAATGCGGCCTGCACATTTTCGTTAAATACAATATACGCACTAACAGCGTCAATGAAAACAGGCTTACAGCGCATGTTCTGCCGTATTACCTTTTTATAATAAAGCATTCCCGAAAAAGTTCCAAAAATGCAATACACAGAATACGCTACTTTTATCAAAATAATTGTAAGGGGGAATATTGAACGAAGTGACCGGAAAATTCGATAGTGCTTTGGGCTTGTCGAGCGCGGGGGACGCACGAGCGCGAGCGTTTTCACAAGCGGATGCCTGCAGCCATTGAAATTACACTCCACTCTCACACGCTCAAAGCAGCCGATAAAACACTGGCACTGAACTAAAATTTCACTTAATTGAAAACCCTCACGCTTAGCATCGAGCTTTTAAAATGTGAAGCATTCATCGAAATTGTTATTTCGTATTCTGTTGCAGGTATTTTTCAATTAAAAGCTTGATGGTTATTTGAAACGACGTTATCCAATCGTTATTGTTTGATTTTTCTGGAAAATATTATATCTGTAGGTGTCTGATATGTTAACGAATTGTAGGCACTTACTGTGATTTTAATAATGAAAATATTGCAGAGTATATTTTGGGAGTTATGATTTCATTTAAAGCTGTACGAGAGATTTCGCATTTGTACCTATATAATTATTCTGTACATGTGTATGTCACTGAACTGCTGCGAATTGTCTGGACCGATTTTGGTGAAATTTTATATGCGTTTTTGAGTGAGCTGATTTAGACGGTCCCGGTTCATAGAATCCAAAATGGCGCTGCAATCTGTACCTAGAATTTTTTTTCTTGCAAAATTTCAACGTTCGGGCAGGACAAGGTCTGTCGGGACTACTAGTATTTTATGTTATATACAGGGTAATTTTTTTTCCAGTGCGCAAACTTTAAGAACCACTACTGCCCATGTAAATGAACAGCTTTCCCAAAGAAAGCCATAGTCAATTCCTAAAAAAAAATTTGAACTTCCCATACAAAATTGTCATCAACTGACCACAATTTGTATGGGAGACTCAATTTTTTTTTAGGAATTGACTATGGCTTTCTTGGGGAAAGTTGTTCATTTACATGGGCAGAAGTGGTTCTTAAAGTTTGCGCACTGGAAAAAAAATTACACGGTATAAATAGTTAGTATGTAACACAAAAGGGCCAAGTATTAAACTTATCTACATATCTGTAGCCAACTTTCCAGAATAGGTACTCTAACTAACTAACTAACCGGGAATTCTCATGGTGAGACATCACTGGTTTGTTTAGAAATACTGATGACATAACATTTCACGTGAAATTCCTGAAACATATATCATCGGGTAGAGTAGTTCGTCGAAATGGTTACAACATAATTATATGTAAGCACCTTGGTGTGTATGCATAGATAGGTACTTTTACTAGGAGCACTAGGTGGTTGGGGATTCTAAGAATTCCATAATAGAAATCTGCATAAGCAAAGCTTCATTTTTAATGAATGTATTATTTTGCAAACTGAATGCAAAATTACGTTATTTAGGGTTCAGGTTACATCTGGAATTGTTTCGGACTTTATAGGAACTGAAAAAAATCGTTCGTTGAAGCGATTTTGCCATCCTTATTATTGAAATCAAATGAAAGTCAATTTAGGACTCATTAATATTAGTGCTAGTTTTGTATCCATGGTGCTTGGCAACTGGGTTTAAGTTTATTGTAAATGTCCCTTAGTGTCTGTTGACCTAGCTCTGTTATTTCATGCATTTTCCTGCATTCATTTCTGATTAATTTCGTTGTGGGATCCAAGACAGTTGAATCGTTTCTCCGACACTCGTCAAGCTTCATTGACTCAGCTTTTCCTGGTAGTCACTATTTTGATTATGGCTGTCAGGAATTCCAGTGATGAGGACTTGTATGGCGGGCTAATCCCAAAAATAAGAGCGATGTTGCTGCAGAAGCATGAAGGTGTAATTGTAAAAGTTTACGCTAATTTTTAAAGTATATAGACCAGCGCGACGTGCCCCCTGGACTTTATCTTGTTACTATTAAGCTTTTTTCACGTAAATTGATTTGAGAAGTTAATGATATACATATAAACTGTATTTCCCAAGCCAGCAACATTGAAATTCTCTAATGCCACTAAATCTATTTAAAAAAATCCTTCAGTAATAAAAGAAGTTTTAATTGAAATAAAAATTAAAAGAAGTTAAACCGTCTGCATAATAGTGAAAAACCGTCGGCAAAAAACAGTCTGTCGGTAATCGTACGCACAGTAACGAGGTTAGCAATTTTCTTTCATTCAACATTATTGCAACATCTATGAATATGCAAGGCGTGTACGATTCACATCTACTGGTAACCATATGGCTTGCACAAGAAAAGACAGGGATTAAATTGGCATATAGGAAAACAGCAAAAATATTATGGATGTACTGCATCAATAACTCATTCCAGAAATACAAGCGTGATTTACTGAAAAGTAAAAATAAATAAGCATGATTTGGTGGCTGGCTGGTAGAAAATCTAAGGCCGCATTTCCACCCACAAGCAACTCGCATGCCGTAATGCATGAGGTTTTAAACACTTTTGGTATAAAAGTGTTTAAAACTTCAACCAGTTTATTTTATTTTCTTTAACCACTGATACCAAATCCAAGTTCAAACTGACATCATCATAAAGGATGAATCAACAAATAATTTATTCAACAAAATACCTCGGCATTCCCTTCAGGTTACGGAGTACGTGGTGTCCCTACCCCGGCGCCCTTGCGCGCTCAGGCGTACCGTGGCCCACTAATTACTGCGTACCGGCTCTTTCCGCATTTTTCATACAGATCACGGACCAACTCAACTCGCCGATATCGATTCGCAAGTTCACCCCGGGAATTACTTCTGCGGTTCCGTCTAAGGTACAGCTCATATTGAGACGTAATACGACGCCGTATTGGATATTATGCACTGCAAAGAGATATCTTTAGACAACCTTTAAATTAACTGAAAGAACTTAAAATAAAATAAAATAAACTATTTTACAGAAAAATACAACCGACTTCCAAATATAAAGCACTACAAAGTGCAAAATAACTTTATTTTCGGAAGTCGTTTGTGGTTGTTTTTTCGTAATTTAACACCGACTTCCGAAATGTTGTACCTACTTTGTCGTGTTTTTTATTATTTGGAAGTCTGTTGTATTAGTTTTGTAAAAAGTTTTTTAGTTTTCACTTTTTAGTGAAAATTAAACTAACCTAACAACACCACTGGAAAGTCACAGGAAAGCAAAATACGCAAATTCGTTTACTTGGATGACATATTTTACCAAACTACTAAATCGATTTTTATGAAATTTCAATGGGACCAATCGGAAAATATATCCTTTAATATAAAAGAAAAAAAAAGTTGACGTTTAAACGATATTGTCAGTTTTTGCTGGCCATTTCGTGAAATACAACCATTTCATGATTTTTTTGGCCACATCATGAAATGGCCAATTCTATGATATGGCCACGACATATACATGTATATTGTTATAAAACATAGCTATCTTAAAAAATAATAAAACGATATAATCGTCATCTTGCTGCCCTTGTCCCATTTTGCTTGCGTTCAACCGCAACACGTTATCTTCCATTCTATCCTGTCAACCTCACGCTATCACTTACTTCTTTTCTTTCATATCACCCAACATAACGACTAAAATAGAACTTTAATACTACACGATAAGTACACAATAAATTTCAAAACGTAAATAAAGTTCAACATTGTATCGCTATCTTAAAAAGTGCGTCTTATTGTCAGCTGACCCTAACAATCGGTGGAATGCAGTCTCGGGAATGCCTCTTTGCCTTCACGAAAAAGGTCTGCAATTGTGGACGCAACTAAACAGTAGTGATTCGAATTTATATTTTTTATTATATTCTCTCCACTTAGAAGTTTTTCGTTTTCTTTATTGAAACTTCGAAACGGTTTAAACATGAATAAAAATAACGGTAAGAATAATACCGAGTTACGACCAAATGTGTCATATTGTGTTATTTTAATTTTGCATAATCATCATCTGCCTAGCCTTTTCCCGAACCAAATTTAAACTGAATCAGTCCAGTTGATTGGGATCGAATTGGCTGATTTTTTTTTTGGATCATTTTATCAAATGTTTTCTTCCGTTCTGGGTGGAGTGAAAGGAGTGTCAGACTCTTACTGACTAAAACCCATCCGTGCACCTCCTTATGCCCTTTACGTTCCAGGGCCGTGGTGACTCTTTCGAACAAACTCCGCAACGAATTGGCTGTGATGTGATGTGACACACGAGTGTTCCTATAAGTCATAAAGGTTGCGACTTTTCATACAAAAGAACAACTGATTAATCGTCAGTGTAACATCATAAGATATCTAGAGATTTTTACAACTACGTTATTAATACCAAACTTTGCAAGATATATTATGTCACTGGATAATTGCAAACTCCGTAAAATTGTAATAAATCTTTTTTTAGATTACCTATAATTTTTTGGTATAATGTGAGCATATCATTTTGAATACAACAAATCCCAACCTTATTCAATAGTTTTCAATATATTCGTGCCATATTGAGAAAAATCAGTTTACAATAATAATTTCACGCCATATTTTACCACCTTATGGCGTCTGCAATTTTCCGGTGTCCATGTACATGTCGCAGCCAATTAGCTTAATCGGCCGTTTAATTGGTTGCCTAGCCTTTTCATTTAAATATGCTGATTTTTCAGCGACCTAAGTGACATCTTTTGTTCAATATCGTTTAATGACTTGCCCATGTCACTTATGTCGCTGATTAAACGGCATAGTTCAATGAAAAGGCTAGACTTTTAATGAAACGGCGGATTCAGCTTGTTGGCTGTGACATATATATTTCCTTCGATTCAGCATTGAATTTCAATGGTTAGGTTATCTGCATAGTAACACGTAAAACATTTCTTTAGAATGTAAAACAATTCACAGAAGACTATAATTAAAAAGACCTTTTAAAGACTTTTGTGTTCAAAATCTTAACAAACCATATTTCCAACTATTACCGAAGCTTTAATAACTCTTGAGCACAAAACATTAAAATGTCAAAGTTAAGGTTTTTCACTAATTAATCAGTGTTCTATCTCGGAGAATCACTTGGCAGAAGTTGTAGTCAAAGTGGGATGAAATGAAATTAAAAGCCTTATAAAAGTGAATTTTTCAATGGAAATTGGTTAAAAGAAACGGCTTCGTTATAATCATTAGTAATATTGTTTGGCTGTCTCGACTATAGAGGACAGTAAAATGCAGTTTTTTTGTGTGACTTTTAGATACAATCATAACTGTATGATTGTATCTAAAAGTCACACAAAAAAACTGCATTGCAAGAGACTGCAGGCCCAGAGCACTGGCTGTGGGCCTGCAGTGTCGACATAGTTAATGATCGCATAACGTACAAATTCTCCTAAAGCCGCCCGTACACTGTAAATTTTGAACGCGATCCATAGATTAGATAATTGATTTTGACCGTACGATTGACTATGTACGGGTGGCCTTAGGACTTGTCGGCCGAATTCGGTCGGTAGGCGATCGGTAACTCTGTCGAGACTTCCTGCCCTGGTCTGTCGTGGCAGGTATAGTTCTGGAGTTCTGTCTGCCCGTCATGGGCAAAATGCGTGAGCTTTTGTATAATATTCGATGTAAAAATACCGCCTTCGTATCAAAACACCCAATCGCCAAAACGTCATATTAGCAAATCGTCCTATTAACAGAACGCCATATTAGTAGTATGTCCTACTGTCAAAATAAAGTTATGTTGAAAAACTACTACCGGTTTTTCATGTACGTTTGCCCAGCACGGCCACCCAGAATTTGCGAATTAAGTGTGCACCAATGCAATGTACTCGTCTCTAGGAGTGTATGTACCTGTTTATTTTTCAATGTACCTCTGTACTTTTGAAGAAATACGCAAAAAAAGGGGGCCGTGCCAGCCAAACGTTTTCAGCACGGCCCTCGTGTAACTTGAAAAATAAATAGCGAATTAAAAAGTTACTTAAAACTCAAGGAATGTACCCTATTAACACGTTATATGTGCCGCAACAGATATTGTGAATTCGTAATAACAAATAATATATAGACGTGGATTGACGTGGGGCCGTGCTGGAAATAAGAAATATAAGAAAATATCTAAAAAAGACAAGACAACCTTAGCCAAAAACTATTAAAAAATAATGTATGTTTGGCAAGTAACATACGAGTATGTAACGCATTGGTGTCTCATACAACCTGCTAAATTTGAAAAAAAAAAACATGGTCACCCCATCAGTTGTAATGTGTGATATGTTTGATCCAATTTATCTTTTAAAGTACTGATACAGCAGAATCCCAATTTATGCGTAACGAATGTACACCTGCACATAATTCAGGTAGTCGAATTTTGTAAAGAAACATGTAATATTTAAAAAGATATAGGCAAAAATAGAGGGCCGTGCTGAATGAACTAAAATTGTTTTTTTTTTTTCAAATTACCAGGAGACCAGAATCATGAATGAGTATTTTCGGGGCTGGAACCATCGTGACTGGTAAAGACTTACAAACCACCACGAGATCAGAATCATGGAGAAGAAAGTTCGGATGGAGCCGCTGATTAGATGTCATTCAGGACAATTTTTTTAATTTCACTCTGAACCCTATTTTATTGACATCTACGCAGTCAAAGTTGCGGTTCTGCCCGCCACCAGCTGGTATCGAATAAAGTCTCTACTTTACTCTTTCAAAGCAAGAGTGAACAGGCATCTTTGAACAGGTATATTCTGGGCATGCTCGCTCTATCATAGACCTCATCTATCGTTTTCCATCAGGCGTGATCGAGGTCAAGAGCAAGCCCATTCCTCAATAAAAAAAAATTGATTGCGAAAAAAAAACAAGATTGTAAATTATGACAATCTTATATATTTTATGTGTACTATGGCTGTACTAGAACTGGTTGTTGTGGCGACACTTGGCCTATGTCCAGCAGTTGATGGCTGTACTTTTCCCATTCTCTTGTTTTTAGGACGTTCTGCTAATATGACGATTTATAAATAGGTCATTTTGCAAATATGACAGGTCAAAATATACTATTTTAGAGTTTACCAGTAAATTTTCAAACATCTGGTTCTTCTCAAAGGCGGCGGTTCCACTTGTACCTAAAAGGTGTGTTACTTTTAAAAAGACGGCTACTGAATTGGTTACCTACTATTTTTTACTATTTTTTATTTAAAACTTGTCTATGTATATAAAGAAGAAGACAACTCAATCTTGACTTAATTTAATTACTTCTCAATTCTCTACAGTCAATTACAAGTTTCCATGTTAACTCAATAAAAAGTAAATTGAATACTCCTTTGGGCCCTTTCATACAAAAAGCCAATTTATTTAAATGTACCAATTTAACGATTACAAAGCTGAACATTGTTGAAAAGTTGCTCAGAAAATTGAAACGCCGACATACTCGTTTGTGGTTCAAACAAAATCGATAAAGAAAATTAGGATCCAGTAAGTTCAGTAAATAGGTACGATATTTGTTTTCAATGAAATTATGGAAATGTAATTTAAATACAATAAGGACCTATGAAAAGCTGGATAAGACCTATGAAAATTTAATAATTGTGTTAACGATATTTTCGTTCAAATTAAATGGACCATTGTTTCCTAGATTGTACACAGTGGCAAGCTGTGACAAGTCAATTATATTTCCAACTGTACCTCCAATGCCTAGGTGGTGGGAAAATAATCCATCCGTGGCTAAACCGCTACATGATAATGATAAATGATAATTATTTATTTTGTAAGTAGGTTAAACATAATACTTTTACACGTCAATTAAGCACTGTCTTGCACTCATTAAGAACTTGTTTAAAAATAAACAAATGATTTAGTTAGCTTAGACTATATAACTTATTAATTGATAGACTTGTTTTGCACACCGCTATTTCGTTAGCCCGGGTTAACTATTTGGTTAGTTCCAGAGACAACGTTAACAGACAAGTTTATGTTTTTCCTAACATTGCAACTGCCCGTTACCTAAGTCTCAAAATGCAAAATATTGATTGAGGTGATACCTATGAATAAAATCAATTTTACGTTGGAAATAAATTTGGAAATGTACGTACCTATTAAAAAATTTCCAGCAAGCAGGGACATTTCCAAGCTTAAAAAGTACCTAGCTTATAAGGCCGTCGGCCCAAGCT